>JAPDNY010000004.1:207881086-208481086 GCA_029375565.1 Gekko gecko
TAATCCTAACCTCTATATCCTAACCCTAATTCCCTAACTCCTAACCCTAACCTTTTTCTAACCCTAACCTTAACTTCCTAACCTCTAACCCTAACCCTAACCCTAACCCTAACCCTAAACCCTAACCCTAACTCAACCCTACCCCTACCCCAACCCTAACCCTAACCCCAACCCTAACCCTAACCCTAACCCTAACCCTAACCCTAACCCTAACCCCAACCCCAACCCTAACCCCTAACCCCAACCCCTAACCCCTAACCCTAACCCCTAACCCTAACCCCAACCCTAACCCTAACCCAACCCCTAACCCTAACCCTAACCCTAACCCCACCCTAACCCTAACCCTAACCCTAACCCTAAACCCTAACCCCAACCCTAACCCTAACCCTAACCCTAACCCCAACCCCAACCCTAACCCCAACCCGAACCCCAAACCCCAACCCTAACCCCAACCTGAACCCGAACCCGAACCCAAACCCCAACCCTAACCCTAACGGACCTTAACCCTAAAACGGAACTTAAAGCGAACCCTTGTCCTAACCCGAACCCCCTCTAAACCTGTAACTTTCGAACCTCCTAACTCCCCAACAATACACAGCCAATACTGTGTGTATAACCCCCAAAGTCAACAGAGTCATGGGTTTAACTAACACTCATACAACACTAGGATGAACAATTGATAACACTTCAACCCCTACTACAGATTAAAGAACAAACTTCTGAGAATACTCCCACTTAGAATTAGGCAAAGAACAACATACATTACTATTTAAGATTTATCCAAAGGTAATACCCGTAAAAAGTAAATTAACATCCCTGTAAACGAGAAGAATATGGCAATGCCTGCACTGATGATAATTAAGCAAAATTCCCTCTTGGAGTCCCTCACCACTTCTCTCGTGTACACGGCAGTGCCATAATGACTCTATAACGAATATCTACAGATGACAGAGTTAATTAAAGGAAAATCAAGTATAACCAAAGAACCTTTAATCACAGAAACTTCGAGTCACCCAGTACATCAGTTATCAGTATCGTAACTCATTTGGTCAAGACTAAACAAACTAAAATTGGAGGTGATGAGCTAAGGACAGTCCACCAGACCCCTCCCGGCTCTTCCCGTCTAGCAACATTCTAGGGTACTGGAGGGTTCACCTCCCGAAACCAAGATCACCGATTGCAGAAAGTAGGAGGCTTGGTGCATCTGTACTCCCACGCCTTGACATCACAGATGTAGTCAAAAGCATACTGGATGCTGCTGTGGAGAGGGGTCACCGCCTGGGAATGGAGTTCAGCCCTACAGTCCTTGAGGATGGTAGAAACGACGATGAGATTCAGCAATTGGACGTGCGACCAGGGTGGTGTTTGTCTGGACCCCTTTGAAGGACAACGCTCCGTAAGATCTCGGGTGAGCCACGTTCTTGGCCACAGTTCTCCCGGCAAACTGTAACACATCTCCAATTCCAGGCCAGAGGCCCATGTCTCCCAATGCTGATCTGCCAGGTAGGGCCACTCCAGGGCTCGCGCCATCACCCTCCACAAATGTATCACTGGGAAGCATTCCTTAATCGCGTGCTCGATGGTTTCCACTGCGGCGGGGTCCACTCTGTCAAGGGGTTTTCTTCTTGGTGCCTATGTGTAAGATTTGATGGTACATGCACCACCTGATGTCCCAGAGCACGAACGGGATGGTCTTGTCTGCAAAGGTCACGATGGAAAAAACTTGATCTCTGAGATAAGCCAACAGCGACATCCTGGTTCTCCAAATGTTGTGGTAGGGGTTGGTCTTAAGGCATTTGAAGAGCAGCCAGCAGAGGAAACTCACCGACTCGGGCTGCTACTGGAAGGCATCGCGCAGTTCCTTCACCATCACTCCGTGTCGCCTGACAACAACGGCAACCTCTGCCACAAAGTTGGGCAGATGCTTCTTGATACGCTGCATCAGGTGGGCAATTGGGAGGCCCTCTTCCCACCACTTTTTCCCCCACAGGCTGTTAATACAATTATCTCAGAACATTCCTCACCAAAGTGTCCTCCGCCATCTCACCTTTTGCTTGACACATCCGCTTTAAGTTCAGGAGTCCCAGACCTCCTTCACCATGCTTCCGCTGTACGACTGTCCTCGCCAGAGGGAAGGTGACCATACACAGCACCCAGCGACAGACCCTGGCTGTCAGTCTTCATCACCTATAGAGGAAGGGGGGTAGACACTAGGGGTGTGCAAAAAAAAAATTCGGTAAAATTCGGATTCGGGTATATTGGACCTGAATTTTTTCGGTATTCCCAAAAAAACCCAAATACCTATACCGGTAAAGCATTGAAATCCGAAAATTTTCGGGATTCCCGAAAAATTCGAGTCCATTATATCCAATGGGGCCATTGACTTCAATGGCAAAATTTTCTGGAAAGTTTGCAGGGGGCTGGAGAGGGGGGGTTGAGGTAGAGACTCCAAATTTGGACTGTAGCTGCTGGAGCCTCTCCCCAAAAGACCCCCCAAGTTTTGAAAAGATTGGACCAGGGGGTCCAATTCCAGGGGCATCCAAAGAGGGTGCCCCCAGTTCTCCATTGTTTCCTATGGGAATGGATCAGGCAAGCAGATTCTCCCTGTAAAAAAACCTGAGAGGTGTGGTGGTGGTGTGAGGGGGCATGTTTGCCAAGCCAGCAGCAGACCATGTGCAATGTGCCCCCTAGAACCAGTGCCACTGTGCCAGTCAGTGCCAATCCAACTGGACTGAGTTCAAACCAGAGAATCTCTGCACACTGCAACACACACATCACGTTATTACTGAGGGAGCAGCACGTTTCCAGGCCAGCAGAACCAGAGCAATCTGACCCCTGACACACCACCTGTGCCACTGTGCCAGTCAGTGCCCACACACCCCAACAGAACCCAACAGAGAGAATCCCCTGCCACATAGGAGGGATGGATTGCTGCTGGCTTTTGCCAGCCAGGCCAGCCCAGCAGCAGCAGAATAACCAGTGCAGCAGTCTGCCTGCCCCCCCCACACACACCACCTGTGCCACTGTGCCAGTCAGTGCCAATCCAACTGGACTGAGTTCAAACCAGAGAATCTCTGCACACTGCAACACACACATCACGTTATTACTGAGGGAGCAGCACGTTTCCAGGCCAGCAGAACCTACCAGAGCAATCTGTGTTAAGATCCACATGTTCATATAAGTCTGTCTAGTGTTTGATATAGTGTGTTTGATATAGTGACATGTAGCTGTCAGCTGATTCAGGGCAGTCTTGCCACTGCCTGATGTGACTCAGCACTGAAGCCTGATTGGCTAGTGTTTGTATAAATGTACATTGAGTGATGATGTACAGTTCCCTCTTCTCTTATGTATGATTGCAGCAGAGCACACTGTTTGATGATGGCTGTGGTAAATAAATGTATATATTTTGCAAACAGCCAAAGCCTCCAGTATTTATTGGATACTCGTCGCACTCTCCTGGCCCCCTTCGTGCCTGCCACTTCCACCTTACCTCAACAATCTGCCCCCCTGACATACAACCTGTGCCATTGTGCCAGTCAGTGCCCACACCCCCAAACCCAACAGAACTCAGTTCAAAGAATCCCTGTACTGCACTGCAGCATAAACTGAGTGAAGAGGGCAGGAGGACCTGTGTGTGGAATTCAGCCCAACATGTCTGATGATCCATATTCCAGACTACAGTTTGACAATGACATCTCTGCAGCCAGATTCATAGAATCAGTTGGAAGGGACCTCCAGGGCCATCTAGTCCAACCCCCGGCCCATGCACAAGGCTGGAAATTCACAAATACTTCCCCCTCCATGATTCGCACAGAAACCGTGGCTTGTGTGAACGCTGGCGCAGCCCACTTTGTCAGATGCCTGAAGCATCACATAACATCTTTTTAGCACAGAATGTGGCTCTTCTCAGCCATCCAGCTTAACAAGCGGTATCTGTCTCCTCTCCTGTCAGCTTAGCTATTGTCCAATTTGCCCAAAAACCATGGCTTGGTGTGTAAATGCTGCCTAATGCCTACTTTGTCCGATGCATGCAGTGACCACTCTACTTAGTACACAAAGCGCTCGCCTCATGCATTGAGACCAAGCAAGCAGCCTGTGTCTACTTACGTCCAAAACTACTGAGGTCAGACAACCAGAGGACCTCTGCAGCAAGAGAGGAAGGATTTGCCAGCTAGGCCATCAGCAGAATCAGTGCACGGGTGGCCCCCACAACCTGTGCCAACCGGCCCTTGCAACTAGTCGCAACCAATGAGTCTCTCTGCGGCTAGTAGAATCACAGAGTTGGAAGGGACCTTCAGGGTCATCTAGTCCAACCCCCTGGCCTGCACACAATTCCTAATGATTTGCCCAAAAACCATGGCTTGGTGAACGTGGCGCACCTCGTATAATGCATGCAGTGTCACCTCTACTTAGCACACAAGGTGAAAAAACATGCACTAAGCCAAGCAAGCAGCCTCTGTCTCCTATCAGCTTACGTCAAGAAAATGCTTAGGTTAGACAACCAGAGGACCACTGGACAGTGGCCCCCACAACCTGTGCCACTGTGCCAGTCATTGCCAGAACCCAACTGGACTCAGGTCAAACCAGAGGACCTCTGCAACATATGAACTGAGGGGGGCCAGGCAGGACCTGCACAAGGTACTAATCACTAGGGGTGTGCAGTTCCCCACTCAGCATGTTACCAGAGGCAAAGGGAGGCCAGAGGAACCCAAACTGGCCCAAATCATTGGGGTTGCCAACACTCCAGGGGGCGCCCAAAGATTGAGGTACCCAATTCCTTGGGTTGGAGAATCAGCCAGGGGAGTCTCACTGTCTCTCTAGGAAGGGGGCGTGAATCCAGTGAGTGGTGGCAGCAACTAAGGAAGGAAAATAGCCCCACCAGACAGGGTGGGCACTGGGCAAGCAAAAACAGGGGCTTGCGTGAGCCACAGAATGGCTGCTCAGTCTCCCAGGGCTGAGGGCAGGTCCCCAATTCCCCACAATGCAGGAAATTCACAAGTACCTCTCCCCTGCACCGCCAGTGGCCTCTTCTCCATGCCCAGAAGGTGAGCCTTGCCTATTTTGAAAATCCAGGTGCCCAGTGCCCACTACTGCCCACAGGCTCAAAAAGATTTGGGACCCTGACCTGTTGTAAACAATGATATGCCCAAAAACCGTGGCTCGGTGTGATGCAGCCCACTTCATTAAATGCATGTACAGTAATACACTTCTAGGTAGCACAGTGTTACTCTCCATGCATCTAGCCAAGCACGCAGCCTCTCTGTCTCATGATGTCAGCTAGCTTACTTCAGTGCGTTGATGTGCCCAAGACTTGCTTCGGTAACCTACATGAAAAACCATCACAACAAGAAGCCCTGCCAACTAATGCCTCAGAAAGTGAAAGGGAGGGGATAGGGTGGGTCTATCTGTCCAGTCTGTCCACGGATCCTCCTCCTCTCTCACAGCAGTACACCAACACCAGCCATCACTGCCTGCCACAGTGGAGGAGGGTTGGCCTAGGTGTGGCAGCTGTCATTCATCACAGGCCATCCCTCCCTTATCCCACCTCACCTCTGGAAAAAAAAAAAAGAAAAGTTATGTATTTCAAATAATACACACATTGTTCTCTCTATGCTGAGTTAGTGTGAGCTAGCTCACAGTTTTTTAGCCTCCAACTCACACATTTTTATCTACGGTCAGAACAAAGGAATGGCTCCAGAGCAAACTAATTGATGAGCAGCCCAATCGCTCAATACAGTTTCTCACAAAGTGGAATTTTACCTCACAACTTAGACTCCAGTTACAGTTAGTACACAGCTTAGAGGGAGCATTGCACACAACATGCATTACAGTTATGGATGGTGGTGCTCCTGTGAGTGCTGCTGGATTCTGGCTGCTTACTTGGCCCTACTATTCTACCTTGTTTTTGTGATGCTGTTTTAATTTCAGCATGCAATTTTGGTGGGGTGGTTGCTTGCCAGCAGTGTAGGTGCATACACGCACCACCCTCAGCATCACCCTGCTACCAGAGTTCTGCTTAGGTATTTCTGCTGCAGGTGGGATGGAAGAAATTCTGGGGCTTCTCTGTGCCAATCAAGATGGTAATGGCCGACTGGTACTTCTCCCTAGTCTCTAGTTTTAATCATGGGAAGAGCGTAGCCCAACTGCCCAGCACAGACTGAGAGGGGATTGCAGGCACAAGCATGCGTGCTCACTTCAATCACTCTCATAGTCTAGGGTCGGGAAACCGAACAACCGCAAGTTGATCTTCAGGAAGACCAACTGCTCAACTGCCCAGGGGCTCAGGCGTGAGCGATGCGGGCAGACAATGTCGCCCGCATGGGAAAAGACGCGCTCACTCTGCACGCTCGTCGGAGGGCATGAGAGGAGCTTCAGAGCCACGGCAGAGAGGGCCTGCCAAACCGTCTCTTTCATGGCCCAGTAGCTCAGCGGACAGGTGGACTGCGGTTTGTAGGGCTCCTCAAGGTAGTCCCTCACCATCGCAGCCGCCGTGTTCTCTCTCATGCGCCTGCCACTCCCAGAGGGGCCAAGGATCTGCCCCATGAACGCCATCTCAGGGCACACGGTGGCAGGAGCCATGAGGGGGACGCTGCCTAGCAGGGGAGGTGGAGGATGAACAGCAGTCGAGCTGCTGGCACCCTCCTCTCCCGCAGCTTGTGACGACGTGCCCTTCTTGGCTTGCATGCGCTCAACTTGCTCGGAGAGAACGTCTCTCCATTGAGTAAACTCATTGGCCCGCTCGGCGATCTTGCCCTTAATGCGCGGATCACACATGGTTGCCAACATGTAGATCCTACTCTGGAGGATAGGCTGAAAGCGCTTCTGCAGTGCACTTTGCAGCTTTCTCACCAGCGCACACACTGCTGGAACAATGTCTGCACGTCCTGCAGCTGGCTCCAGAAACAAGGCCAACTCCTCATGGACCGTCTGGACCATGGGGATGACAAAAGCCAGACTTGCCGTGTCAGACGAGAGCAACTCTGTGAAGGTCTTTAAGGGCTTAAGAACCTCCACAGCCTGAGAGATGGTCAACCACTCCTCGCGGTTGAGCCGGCTCTCTTCCTGAATGACCCCGCTCTCAGAGATCAGGGCAGTCAGGGCGCTCTCCTGCTCCACCAAGCGTTCAAGCATGACACAGGTGGAGTTCCAGCATGTGGAGACGTCGCCTAGCAGGTCATGCTCCGGCAGACCTGCCAGCGCCTGCTTCTCGCGCAGCAGATTGAGGGCCTTTGTACAGCGCGAGAAGTGACTCGTGATGAACCGGCATTTCTCGACGATATGCCGGAACTCAAGAGTCGCAGCGTCCAGATTGGGATTCTTTGAACCCTACCCCAGAGCATCCTTAACCACGAGGTGGGTAAGGTGGGCTGCACAGGAAATGTGTGTCAGGCCCAGTTTGTCTGCCGCTGCCCTAATGTTCGAGCCGCCATCAGTCAGCAGGAAGCCCTTGGTGATGCCCCTGCCTACCCACATGTCTAACTGTGTCTGGATGGCGCTCATGATGTTGTCCGCCGTGTGCGACCCATCGAGTTTCCCGATGTGAAGCAGAGCCTTGCGGTAGCCGGCCCGGCGGCCCTGACCCTGCCTGTCACTAGTTTCCCCTCCCACACCCAAAGCTTCGCTCGGTTGCCACCAGTGCGCAGTGAGTGAAATGTATGACTCATGCACCTGACAGGAGGTCCAGATGTCGGACGTGAAGTGCACATATCTCCCGTGCGCACGGGACAAGTGTGCCTTCACGTAGTCCCTGGCAGCCCTGTACAATGAGGGCATCACGCTCCTGCTCATCGTGGGCATCTTGGAGAACCCTGCGGAAACCGATGTCTTCCACTGCGGAGAAGGGGTGCCCATCTATAGCAACCATCTCAGCAAGGAGGCGAGTGACCCTCCTGCTGGCCTGTTGCTTCCCCCCCCCAGGCACTCTAGTGCCGACCTCACCAAACATCTCCGTCAGAGATGCTTGGCATCCCTGTCCCGTCCCTACCGTGGAACGCGCAAGGGGAGCGCTGGAGGTGGTCGCAGGACGACTCACCTCCTGGCTGGCTGGTGGTGGCCGCTTGGGCACCTCAGCAGCAGCAGCCTGTCTCCCCTCCCGAAGAAGCACCGCCTGGTGGTGCTTCTTCAGATGGTTCCACAGCCCAGAGGTCGAGAGATGATCCAAGTTCTTCCCTCGACTTACCTGGGCCCTACACAGCTGGCACTGTGCAAAGCGGGGATTCTCTGTCACAACCTGGAAATGGTTCCAGACGCCAGAGGTGAAGGGGCACCCACGCTGACCAGCAGCTCTGGGCATCCCCGGAGCTGCCTCCTGTGAGGAGCTCGGGCCAGACACATCGTGTCTTGGGGGGCAGGAAGAGATGGCTGAGCAGGGGGAGGGGGTTGAGATGGCAAGTGCATGGGGCGCACCACCTCCATCTCTTCCTCCCTCCTCCTCCTCTCCCAGCCTCTCCTCCTGTCCTCCCTCAGGAGGTCTGCTGGAGCCTAGAGATACCAGAGGAGTGGGCTGGCCAGCCAGCCCCTCCTCCAGTTCCTCTACAGCCCTCTTAGTTCTTGGAGTGAGCCTTGAAAACAGAGTGTCCCCAAAGCTCAACCCCATGGACAGCTCTTGCTGCCCCTCCTCCTGCCGCTGAGACTCAGCAGCAACGGCTGGAGGAGGGACTGCCTGAGCAGCAGACCCCTGCACAGTGCCAGCAGCACCTACAGGCACCTCTGCTGGGGCCGCCCCAGGAGCATCCATAAACATGGAGAAGAGTGCCAGCCGTGGCACCTTCATGGCACCACTCCGACCAGAGGTTGGAGTGGTGTCAAGATGCTCTGCTGTGGCCTTGCGCTTAGGTGCGGGGAGAGCCGCAGCTTTCCCCTTCCCCTCCCCTCAGCCCCTCTAGTCTTCTCCTTTGCCTTACCCCCAGGGCCCCTCTGCGTTTCCTTCCTGCCGCTCATGGTACCCCTGGCCAAACTCAGGCTAACTTCTGGGGAGGGTATTAGGCACCTGACTTACCTACACTACACCACCTGAACCTAAAACAGCCTCACATCTTTTTATAAACCCTCCCACCAAAAAACTTTTTTTTTCTTTCAGTAGAGCCTAACCTAGCCTTGCTTCACTTTTTTTCTGGGTTTTTTTTTTTAAACTAGTGAATTCCTACACTGACCCTGACTATGGTTTAAAGACTATCCTTGAGATGGCTTATTCAAACCTTTTTAAAAAGTTTTTGGGTTTAAAACTACTAGTATCTAGAGTCTACTGGAACCTCCTGATTACCTTGTGGATTCAGGAAAAGCTCCCTAACTGAAAAACAATCTAAAAGGTGGAAAGTGCCTGGCTTTACCAAAGGTCACTCAGAACACAGCACAGCACAACAGCACACTACTTTCTAAAGAATTTAGTGCTACTTAAACCTTTGTTTTATATTGTGAAGACAAACCTGGCCTCTTTTTGTTGTCCTACCACTGGCCTAGTTAAAGGTAGAACAGCTAAAGCCCTACACTGAATTTTATAAACATTAATTAAAAAGTAAACCTGACAAGTTTGTTTAACAGTGGTGCACTGCAGCTAAACCAGAAGCACACTCAGCAGTGACCCCCACACACCTAAGAAGAGAAAGCCCAAACAAAACAAAACCTTTAGTAAAACACAACAGAAAAGGCACAACAGAGACCCCCCCCAAACAGCAACAAGCCAAACAAACCCAACAAGCCAAACGCACACAATACAAATAAATACAAAAACTGCAAAAACAACAGGTGACCAAAGAAAACCTAGGCCCAGGCTGGAAACCTAGGCCTAACCCTCCCCCCCCATACGCACACAACAACTCAAGCCCAGAAAATCCAATAAAAACCTTTTAAAAACTTAAAACTGCAAAAAGGCAAGCAAGGCCCCCTCCAAAAAAACCCAACCAAAGCCTTGCCTGCACGCAAACAAAAGTACTTAAAGAAATGAAAGGCAACAGCAGCAGAAGGACAATCAAAGGCAGAGAGAGACCAGAGAGAGGCTGGAAAAAAATCAAGTTTGGCCAAAAAATGCACACAGAAAAAAAATTAAACTGCAGAGATTAAATACAAACTAAAACCCTCCCCAGAACCTAACCCCCCCAACCAAAGAAAACCAGAAAGAAAGAGACCTGAGGCCCAACCCCAGGTCCCTCCCAAACCAACCCTAACCCAGAAGGAAGAATAAAATAAAGAGAAAAGAAATTAAAATTGCCCTAATAAATCAAACCAGTCTGAGGAGCAGGGACTCCAGGCCAGGGAGAAAAGCAGCAGCAGCAGCGGACTCAGGACTCAGTCAGGACACAGGAGCAGGGGCAGCAAAAGCCAGCCAGCCAAGCCAAACCAGGCAGCAGACTCTCACCAGCCAGAGAGTCAGCCAGAGACTGGCTCCTTTTATGCTCTCTGAGCATACACAGAAGGATTTCAAAAAGGAAAAACCTTCTGTGATTGGCCAGAGAGCAGATGCCAGAACCCTATTGGCCACCACAGTGCTCCTTCCCTGGGAAAGGAGCAAACTGTGGTTGGGCTGCAGGCAGTACATCAGCCTTGCAAACTTTGCAAAATACCAGTGATTGGCTGTCTGGGAGCCTTCTCCCCCCCCCTCCTGGAAACAGGAGGAAAAGGCGGGAAAGAGGGGGAAATGGCGGGAAAGATGGGGAAATGGCGGGAAAAGGATTCCCGGGCCCTTTAACACTAGTTTAAACCCCCCACGACGCCGCTTCTCAGCAAATGCCGAAAAATCCCCAAAAAAACCCAAATTTTTCGGGATTTTTTTTTTCGGAACTCAGTGAGACTCAGGAAATAGCCTACCGGGATCCCAAAACCCGGAAAAAAACCGGAAATGGTTTTTTCGGCTTTCGGAATCCCGAATGCACACCCCTAGTTCCATGGTGAGTTAGAAGAAGGGAGAAAACCAGATTACATATGGTGAGGATCCCACACCCTATGTTAACCTGAAGGAGAGAAGCAATGCCGAAGAATCAGGGAGTCAGAGGAAATTACAACTGACATCTTTTAATAAAGCAAGCGAAACAAAACCCAATTAACAGACGATTCGGATCCAATAAAGAAGTTAACAGCTATAACTATGAATAGGAGTGACTTCCACCATTCCTGCAAGTATGAAACAACATATTTCTATAGCTTTCAATGGAACTGGCAATTCTTGGGAGAAAGACCTTTGCATCGGCTGACATTAATAGGATAAGAAGCCAGAAAGGAACTCAACTTCACCACTGACTACAGTAAAGTGGAGAAGTGGAGTTACCTGCACATCACAGGGGTCCACAGCCTAGAGATTGCAAGCACAGTGAGATGAGTGCTTTGAAAGGTGAGACAGAAACTCTGCAGTGTGATACGCAAGTTGGCCTTTTGGATTGCTGGCTGCTTTTTGATTGGAAATCAGGTTTTGTACTTTGTTCAAATGAATACAGTTTCTGTTTGGAAGCAAAGAAAGAGGATCAGGCATCCCTTGCTTGAAAAGGAATCATTTCTGGGGATGCTGAATTCTGCACTCAGTGCAATATCTGTGCTTGCAGATTCTGGCAACCAGACATAATATTCTAACACAATCACCTCTCTGGAATCTGCCTTTTTAAAAATTTTGCATGCAAATGTTACAGCCATACCTCAACCTCCCCTCTTTGTCTTATTTTATACGATTATTTATTCACTGAAACATTTCTCTGCCACCTTTCCACTCAAATGGGGTCCACAAGGTGGCAACCAACAAACATTAATTCCTTTCTAATTATAACCTTAAAATACTTAAAAATAATAACACAACTTTAAAATTATTCATGTATAGAAGAACTGAATAAAAACAATATACTAATTCAGTACAAGGATAATTCAATAAAAAACTGTCCATTAAAAATGTAAACATACATAATTCCAGAAACCAGGGAGGAGACGAATTTCAGGGTTTTATTTATTGGCATTTTTGTATTTCTGTGTGCGCGTGCGGGCACCTGGAAATCCTAGCTGACTTCTGCTGACCCCTGCTGGGGGATGGAAGACATCAGAGAAATGGCGTGATAAAGCCTGCCTCCACCTCCCAGCCCTGGTATTCCAAGGAGTTCGTCTATCCAAGTCCTTGCCAGGGTCGGCCCTGGTTAGCTTCCGAGATCTGACAAGATCAGGCTGGCCTGGGCTATCCAGGTCAGGGCAAGCCAATCAGTGTTAATTGTGGGCATACCAAGTGAAACAAAAAGGTCTTCACCTGCTGATGGAAGTGGAAGGGAGTTAAGAGTCCAGTAGCACTAATACAAAGAACAAGTTCCAGTTTGAAGCCAGAAGACTCCTTGATGGTCCATCATTACCTCAAACCACCACGAGCTTTTTAAAAAAGAACTGCCAAAAGTATTCCCCATGGACAGCACAGTCTATTCTGAAGGCAACACAATGCCCTGTACTTTCCGCACTTTCCCTAAAATTGCTCTTTCCCGCTCCTGACCTGGCTGCCCCCCCGTAATCCCACTCAACCCCATCTGTACACAGCAGCATACAAAAAACTCTTCCCCCACACACACTACTGACCAGAGTCACCAATATTGCCATAGAGACGAGAAAGCCTACTGCATTTGCAAAAGGCTGCCCTTCCATGACCCTGCCCAGCCCCAAGTGCTGCTGCTCCAAGGAAGAGGGGAGCCCAATGAAGAGGGGCCCAGCCAAGCTTGGGCCTTGGCTTGCACGCTCCTCTCTCAGGCCTCACAAGCGTGCAGACGGAGCAAAGCAAGTAGGCAGTCATGCCTCAGCACCTGTTCCCACCACAAGGCTCTGAAGGACCAGAAGCAGCCCTGGAGGAGGCCCCACCCACACAAGCAATCTGGGCAGTCATAGGAGGTGGTAGTGGAGACTGCACCAGTATGAGAGGGGACCACTTTGAACAGACCAATCAAGAACCAGAAAAATGCAAAGCCCTATGCAACTAACTGAACGCACATTTAAAAGAAAGGTCGGGGGGGGGTTAATTACCTAAAGTAAGTACCTAAAGGATATGAGCTTTCCACGAGTCACTGCTCACTTCTTCACTCATTTCAATCTTCCGCTGAAACTGGCGTCTAACATATGTTAGAATAACATTTTTTAGTCATTTGGATGCCATTGCCCTTGTCAGAGCTAACCCATAGCTCTTATGAACTACATAAGAAAAATGTCCTCACTTGTCCCAACTGCCATCGACCCCGCCACGAATTCTGAAGTTATAGGGGAGGGGGAAAACAGTTTTCTAACCACTTTCTCCCCCTTTGTTCCCCAGAGTGCTGTCTCCTATTTCTTGGAGACAGTGTGAGAGGGTGTAACTAATGAGATCTCCACCTGTGTATAAGGGGATTATTCCCTTGGAGCAGTCTCATAAATATGTCAGACGGGTGTTCAAATAAAAGTCTTTCTATTGGAAAATACTAAAAAGGCAAATAGACACTCAGAAAGACACAATAAAAACACTCTTGCAAGGCTGAACTAGGGAAAAACATAGTGTGGAAAATGGGGGTATAACAGATTTGGGAACAGGCTACATTTTCCTGTCTTGAAGATTCAAATATATGGAGGGAAGAGCGGCGACCTGCCTTTCACGGAGCCCACACACCGTGAGCAGGGGTGTCGAGTACAGTGGAGAAGAGCAAGCAGGCCAGCAAGCGAGCAGCATTAAAAATGTGAGCTTGCACTTATAGAGAAAAACGGGTCTAAAAACAAAATGCCTTGGTGTGTTCCCAGTGACTGATACAAGTGTTTCAAAATCTCCCTGAGAACCCATTGCTGTTGCTTTTATGTGGGAGAGACCTGTTTAGCATATCAGCCTTTTTTCACAGGCTAATTTTCTGGCAGGCATTGTTGGGGTCTCCTTTAGGACAGGCACTGATTTTATGTAAATTAATATCTGGAGTGATATAAAATATGGCGTATGGTCTATCTCTCTGGGTGCCACCTTACTCTTTTGCAGGAGGGGGTCTAACAGCTAACACCTTCCCCACAACCCTCTGAATTATTTCCTTAATCTCTGTCATTTCTCCTTAGTCTGATATTTTCTACACTAAAAGACTCAAATGCTTTAGCATCTCCTTGGCAGTGATGCTGCTCCAATTCCAGAGAAAACTTTCTCCCAGCATTCCGAGAGTGCTCACCCCGTGGCGGGTCAGGCCTGCAGGCCCTGTTCCACCCTGCCCTCCAACACCTGCAGAGGGTTTTCTCTCTCTCTCCAGTAACCTGCCGCCACCACCTAACCTTTGTGGGAGTTACCCGCTGGGAGGGTCAAGACTCCCGGCTTCCCTTCCAAGTTCCAAGGCCTTGCCTCCGTGTCTCCTGCTGCCCAGCACCTGGTCACCACGGGGACCGTTTCCTGCCTTGTTTGCCCCTGGAGGAATAGCCCCTTGCCAACTGCCTGCCTTCCCCCTCCTGACACTCCTTTTAAAATAGCATGTTTGAGACGGTGGAGGTCTATGTGGTACAGGGAACCACTCCCAGCATCCAAAGTTATAAAGCATTTAATGGTCACAAGCACCAGATATGTTTAACACAGTGCCAGAATGAGCAAGCGATTCAAAAGAAAAGGGTAAAATACAATTCCTCTGGCCCTTGCTCTATACATGCCCTACCAGATGTTTAAGTACAGGACAGGCTCTTTAACTTAGGGAGTTGCAAATCTATAGAGTTCCCATTACCTTGAAGCTTCCTTCTGCTCAGCACATGGTCAAAATGGCTGCCTCCTCAATTAAGACTTCTGCCTACTCTAATGGACTCCGCACCAATGAAAGAGTTTCCTCCTTGCTCCCCTGAGTGTTATCACCTCTCTTTTCCCACCCACTATATAGGTCAGGCTGGGTCAGAGATGCTTTTCCTGAAGATTCTTCTGGAGACTTCCTAGTGTTTCCTGCTTGGAGAAGAGGGAGAGCTTGACCCTGATCTCTCCTGCTAGTTGTATCAGCATGTTTGTGCAGGTGGGCTGAGGTACATATGGAAAGCAACTGAACTGATTTCCCCTTCCTGCCTGTCCTCTGCCCAGAGTAAAAAACTTAAAACTCAGAGTGAAGGCCTTGCTCTTTTCAAATTATCTCCTAGCATCCTAAGATTGTTCACCATGTGGTGGATTGGGCCTGCTCTGGCCTGCAGGCCATGTTCCACCCTGCCCTCCAAGATCCCTGCAACACCTTGAGAAGCTTTTTTCTCTCTCCAGTAACCTGCCACCACTCCCTGTAAATGCACCCTCAATTGCCACAACACCCCTGCAAAGTAGGTTACCCAATGACAGGCTCAAGAGCACCCGGCCAGCTTTATAATTTTGCAAGAATTTTAACTCCCATCTATTAACCCTCTATGTACAATGGTAATCCCCCACCTCTCCAACCACCTGCACTAACCGTGACCTCTTCTTTCTGGGCTATAATGCAAGAGAAATTGGCCTAAACCCCATCCTCCACTCCCATAACTCCATTCAGCTCTGCCCAGCTGGACAACCTCCAAGGAAGACCTAGTTTGTAACAGTTCACACAGATCAGAAACCATGAGCCCATTTACAGGTGTCCCTGTTATACCTGCATCCTGTGCTATCATGGAGGAGAACAGGATGGGATACGCGGCTCTCCCTCCATCCCCATTTTTCCTCAGGACAAGCTTCTGAAGAAAGCTCTTTCTCTGCTCTCCTGGCCGTATCTGCATCCGGCACTGCCCCTGAGGAGATCAGGCTGGGGGGGGCGTGTTCCTGTCTCCTAATAGTTGTGCTCGTTTCTGTTTTCCTCACAGTAACCCTGTGAGGCAGAGCACTAGTACTGACACATCTCACAAAGGAACCCAACCTTGTGAAGCCTGTGGGCCCCTCCGTCATTCCTTATTTTATCCAGCTGCTCTCCGCACAATGTGGAGAAGACTGAAAAGGAACTGCTGTGAAATATTTTCTTTGTCACAATGAGTAAAATGCTGGTTGAGGCCAGGTTTTCCCCATTCAAATCGTACAGCATGAAAATGACTGACGACTTTCTCCAGTTTTCTAATGGGAAAATTGGGCAATTTGGGGTAGCACTGTGTGTGTGGTGGGGGGACTGCTACAAAATATTTTCTTTCTGAGTGACAAAAACCTTGTCTTATAAAATATTTCACTCCAAAACTATAACACAGGGAAAGTCTGAAAACTTTCACAGGTTCTCCAAGGGAAAAAAATGGCAACTTTGGGGGTCCGCTAAGGGGCAAAACCCTCTTACATTATAGACACACACACATGTATGCATATATACACACAATTCTCTAGATATTTTGTTTAGATATTGGTATGCTATAACACAGTTGATGACAAGACATTATGAAAGAGCTCAGTGATTTCAGTGTTTTAATATGTATCCAGATATGCTAGCAGTCCTGCCTACTGTGACTCTATGAGAGAGCTTCTGTTCAAATAATACACTTTTTTGTTTATAGAATTTATTCTCTGCATTCATCTTCCCTCCTGCCTCTGTGAAAGAAAAAAGTTAAAAAAATGCATGTGCTGTGGTAACAATGGGATACAATCTCCTGCAACTGTTTCTCAAGCAGCCAGTATGCATGCAATTCTTTCTTATAGAAAGCAATGATATTTATACCTTTACATTCCCTAAATACTCCAAATTGTACAATGAAATGAAAAATTATGCATTTTATGTTTGTGCTTAGAAGTTTTGGCTTACAAGGAAAATAAACATTGCATATATTTCAACTTTCCTCCCAAATTTCCATTTATCCCCGCCCCAAACCACATTCAAAAAGCTTTTTCTTATCTTGGATTTCAAACATCCCAGATTTTTTTACATCTGTAGCCCAACTCTCCCTCCCCCCCCCCAAGCGCCATTTTAGCATCCTTCCGAGAGTGTTCCTGGCCACGTGCAGAGTACTACAGTCACGGGTGCCTGCTACTAGTCAAAGGCGCCCCACCCTCTTCTCTTTGCACCCTTTCAGAAGTCAAGGCAGAGTCCCTGATGACTAGGGGGAAAAGGCGGAAGGGCTCCGGGAACGGGTGGGGGGATGGGGGGTGGGCAGAGAGCCAGGGAGGCCCCGACGCCGCTTGTTCTCCTCGGGTCTGCAAGGCAACCTCCCTCTCCAAGGGGACATTCGCAAAGGCTCCGAGCAGCAAACGTCCTCCTCTCCAGACCGCACCACCGAAGCAGGACGCCCTGGCCGCTTCGCAGCCCCCGCTCACCGGCCGCCCCGCCCCTTACGCTCTGGCTTGCCCTGCCACGGGGGGCGGGGGGGGGGGCGTGCGTGCCACAGCTCCATTGTTGGAAAGCACAGGCTAGGCGCGGGAGTCTTTGCGACAGCCTTGCAGTGTAGGCCACAATCGGTCCTCGACTCCGGGGAACTCAGCAGGGGAGGGGACGCCCAGACCACTGGCTCCCTCCGCCGCGCAGCACACCTCTTGGGCCGCCCGCGGGGCACACCCGGGGAGGGGCCAGCAACGGCAGCGCAGCCCAGGAGGCCCCCCTCCCACCTGCTCTCCCCTCCCGCACCCCTTGCCCCCCCCCCGAGGGCTGCCGGGCTCGGAGGCAACAGCCGCTCCGCTCCGCAGGGGGCAGGAACCGACTAGACGGAGGGGGCAGAGAGAGAGAAACGCTTGTCAGCTGAGCCGCCCCCCCCCCCCGGGGTCTCCTCCGCACTCGCCCCGCCGGGCTGCTCACCTTGAACGGGGAGGCGCCACTTGCCGTCCTTCCTCTGCTGCTGCCGCTGCGGAAGAGCGAAGCCCTGGCCGCCTCCTCCTCCTCCTCCTCCTCGCCGCCTCCTCCAGCGCAGCGGCAACAGCCGCGCCGGTTCCCGCACGTGGAGCGCCAAGACCCGCGCTCAAGCGAGCCTGCGCAGAAGCCGCCGGGGGGCACGTGGGCCAGCCGCCGTTCATAAAGAGCCCGGCGGCCCAGGAGCTGGGAAGCGGCAGGACCACCCCTTGCCGCCAGGGGCGCTGCGGTTGCCACTTCTTGCACATCGGGGCAGAGGCTGCCCGGTTAATTTATATTTATTATTCAAATTCCTTTCTCCCCAGTGGGGACCTAAAGCGCCTTAACTTGTTCTCCTCAACTTTATGCTCACAAATACCCTGCAAGGTAGGCTAGGCTAAGAGAGTGTGACTGGCCCAAAGTCAACCAGCCAGCTTCCATGGCACAAATGGGAATTTGAAACTGGGTCTCCTAGTCCAGCAGGCTTAACCACTGGCTGAACCTATCCTTAGACTGCAAAGTGATGCACTACCACCACCTCCTCCTGTGGCAGTGAATTCCATGTGTTCATCACTCTTTGGGTGAAGAAGCACAAGAGAACACATCACCTATGCGACAACCATTTAGATATTTGAAAACAGCAACCATGTCTTCTCAAGGAGCCATATGTCCAGATTCCAGCCCACCCCCATTCACATAATCCTCCCCCAGATACACTCCATTGTCAATGTCCATCTTCAGACCACTGCAGAGTAGGGTAGCATTTATATTTATTTCAAGTGCCTTGGAGGCCAAGCTTCTCTGGAGCGGAGGATTGCCTCAGCCTCTTATGCAGCCCCAGCACGCTGCTGGCTCATGTTCAGTTTACGATCTTCAGAGACACCCAGATCCTGACTGCATGGCCTGCTGCCATGCCAGGCTTTCCCCATCCTATATTTGGTGCCTGAGCCTGATTTTCTTTGGACCTAAATGTATCCCTGATGACCAATGTTCCAGCCTCTAAATGGAAATTTCTGACTCTGTCTTCTTTTGCGTTAGCTATGTTGCCTGCACATTTGTTAAGCATGCCCTCACCCAAGTCATTTATAAGAACAACAACCCAAGACAGAGCCCTATGGCACTCCATAGTTCTCATTATTTAAAAATTATTAATGATTTTATATACATTTTGTATATTATAATGAGGTTCCCCCCCTTTCACTTTTTCCTTTTTATAATTTCAGGAAACATCTGGTTACATATATGTGTGTCAGTGCAATACAGAGAATAGTGACCACCGAGGAAGGCCCAAAGGGGCAAAAATGTGTTTGGTCCTAAAGTTTGAAATTGTTTACCCGTCATGTGTATTTGTACTTGAAAAGCTTTTATAAGTCTGATATTTAGACTCTTTCTTTTAGTCATATATGTTTTAACATAGGTAAAGGTTCCCTTGCTCGAAAGCCAGTCGAATCCGACTCTAGGGTTGTGGTGCTCATCTCCGTTTCAAAGCCGAAGAGCCAGCGCTGTCCGAAGACTTCTCCGTGGTCGTGTGGCCAGCATGACTAAACACCAAGGCGCACGGAACGCTGTTACCTTCCCACCGAAGTGGTACCTATTTATCTACTTGCAATTTCTTGCTTTCGAACTGCTAGGTTGGCAGGAGCTGGAATTAGAGACAGGAGCTCACCCCGTCATGCGGCACCCGGGTCTCGAACTGCTGAACTACTGACCTTCCACAGCCTGCAGTTCAGCGTCTTAACCACTTGAGCCACCGCAGCTCCATTGTTTTAACATATGCACACCTTAATATTTGTACTTTTATAATATACAGTGTAGCTCAGCCCCTTTTGGCTCACAGTTACACCTCCAACTGGCCATACCTGATATCCATCTGAACACCCATGAACTTTGGTTTCACTTCAAAATCTCCAACTTCTTCTGATGGACCAATTTCAAATATCATATTTTTTGAATCTATAGGAGTTGGAGAGAAGGCCTGATGTAGTCTGGGGGCAACATTGGTGGATGTGTTTCTGGGAAATGAGCTCCAGACATTATGTGTTTGTTTTTAAATTGTGGGATGTGTTGTGTTCTTCAACATATATGAACTGAAAGGTAAAGGCAGGATATGAATATTTTAATGAACAAATAAGAGAGTAGAATCATAGAGCTGGATGGGACCGCCAGGGTCATCTAGTCCCACGCCCTGCACAATGCAGGAAATTCACACACCCCCAGTGACCCCTGCTCCATCTCTAGAAGATAATATAACAGATAGATAACAGTCGAGACAGCCACAAAATTAGGACCAAAGGAAACTGAAAAAATGTGTTAAATCTCTGTGTAATACAAAATAGCCCATCGTGGGGAGGGCAGACTATAAATTGAAATAAATAAATAAATAAAATACAATTTCTTAGACAATCATAATGGTGAATCTCATAGTTGTTAACAAAGTTCTCTGGAATGACATATCATATCATTGGGACTTCCTCTGAACCTTATACAATAAAAACATGTATAAATATGTGATATTTGAGAGTTTGTGAGAGAAGTAGCTAGCTGAATATTTATTAAGACTATATTTTTAAATAAGAAATTTTGCTTAAGACTACCAAACTGTTAACAAGTTGGGAGATGTTCCAAAAAAAGTTTATGAAGTCACAGGAATCAATCATGCACACCTGTCATTAATTAGAAGCCAATTAAAAGTACAAAATTTGTATCATACCTACTGGCAAAGGTAAAATAGCATATTTTGCAAAATTAGAAGTTTCCATTTAGATTTAATATTTTATAAAAATTTACAAAATTTTTCTGGTGGATCAAAATGAACAATGATAGGATGATTCAGTGTATCTACAAAAGCTTTATGTCATAGACCACTTTGCAATATTAGAAGGTACCTATGAAGAGTTTAATATTTAAAATAGTACTATGATTTTGTATTTCCCATAATTCAATGTATCCTTTCTATATTTTTAATAGAAATTACCTACAAAATGATATTAAAAATATTTTTATACTTTATATTTTATATTTCTATTGCATGATCAATGTGAAGGAACCATTTTTGTAATAGAACTGATAGATTTTATACTAAAGATGAACTCAGCCCCTTTGTGTATGCAAAGCTCCTTCAAAAGTGAAACAAGACTGGGAGATCGGACAAAGAGGCATCCATCATTTTTAATAAGATAAACACCAGTATTGTAGAGTTGAGACGTAGCCGAGTAACATCTTATTTGTCAAATATGTAATTAATGACTGTTCAGACAAAGAAATCTAAACAGAACATGTGCAAATGATGCCAACAATGATGTAAAGTTGGGAGGAGAAAGAAGAGTATATAAGTCCGATCCCTACTGCTATTCACTAAACATCTGAGCTGAATTTTTAACTGTAAGGTGTTCCTTTATTTTAATACATTTTTTTTCTACCCTTTACTGCCTGGAATTGTCTGTCTCACTGTGTGGTTTATTAGCTAGCCACACAAGTCAAAGAACCCTAGTGCCCTCCAGGCGTTGCCTTCAGTGGCTTAGTTTAAAATGGTAAGATGTGAACAGGAGGGGGGAGGTCCCGCCACTCACACAGAAGGGAGGGGTCCCATCCTGCTTTAGATTTCCCCCCTTTTCAAAGCTGAGAAGCGTTGGGAATCAGGGGACAAAAAGAGAAAGCTGCTGTAAGGTTTTCTGGGTTTTTGAAAAAACAGTGCTTCAGGCATAAGTTTGAGCACAGAAGAGAGATGATGCTCTTTGATAAGAAGCAGAGCACCCGTTGCTCGCAGCTGATTCTCCTGACCCACATCCCCTTTTTGCTGCTCATGTGTGCTATGAGCACTTCGGAAGCAGTTGTTTCAGGGGCCTCATTCAATGTCTGCAATGGCCTAAGGTGAACCCCTGCTCTCCCTCTACGTCCTCCAGCAAGGTGAGGCAGATGCTGATTTCGCAGCCAGTGTCACAGCCTGCAAAGGAAATGACAAACTCTGATGTTTCTTGAACAAACAATGCTTGTGGAATCCAAGAACTGAAAAGCAGCATCTCAGCCCTCCCACAAACTGTAAGAAAACAGATAACAGAAAAACACTTTAACTATGCTAACAAAAAGGCCTAAGTGTTAAACCTCTCCTCTCACCCCAGGCAACAGACGTAACAGCATAGAAGCCCATCCCCATAACAACAAATGCTTGCAAAGACACATGTTCAGGTCAGTCATGGGCAGACACACAACTCCAACAAATAATCCACTTACAATTTTTTTTTTTATTAAAACTATACCAGACCACGTGCTGTTCCCTTTGGAATGGACTTCATTGCAGAATCAGTGTCTTCTTATGGAGCAATGTCCAAAGAATTCTCACTTCATCCCTATCGGGTCTGAAAAATGCTGCTTGTTCTGGTGAAGGAGATAGGTGAGATTGCAAGGGCCATTGTACCATGACTTGGAGTCCCACTGGATGAGAAGTATGGCTAGACAGCGGCTTGTCTGGAGAAATGTTGACTCTGTAGTTTTTCATGTTCCCCAAAGCAGCATAGCACCCAGCTTGCTCTCTTGCAGAGTTGTCTGTGACACAGCATGCATCCACAGCTGTCCACAGTCCTTCTCCAGACAGAAATTCAGTGAGGGGCCCCTCCCACCTTTACACCAGAACACTACATCACACGCAGGCCTACCAGGAATATTGGGTCAGACAAAGTCCAGAGCATCAGAAGGGATGATATTCAGTTGCCATGAGAGATCCAGCGCTGAGCAGATCGGCCAGGTAAATTCCTTCATGGGGAGTCATTCCAGAGTCCTGTATCTCCATGCTTGCGCGTCTCCACCTTGGGAACAATTGTAACAGCTGGCACTTCTGTCACCCTTTTTGGAATGGCACGCTTATCAGCACTGTCTCCAACTGGAAAATTGAGAGTGGCTGGCTGCAATGGAACTCAGAATTCACACACTGTGATCTGCATGGTTCTATGCATTCAATGAGTCTTGCCAAAACTTCAAACACGAGCACCACAGCATTTAATGAGCGAAAAGCTCCATTAAATGCAGAGATATTTCATGTGCTTCATACCTCAACATTAAAAAAAACAGCTATGTTGGATGACCAAGGAATAAATGGATCACAGAAGGACGACAGGGAAATGGCTGAGAAGCCGAATGCATTTGTTGCCCCTGTCTTCACTGTGGAAGAGGAGAAGTGCTTGCCCACTCCAGAACTGCTGGTTCGGGAGGGGTGTTGAAAGACCTGAGTCAGATTGAGGTGACGAGAGAGGAGGTCCTACAACTGATAGACAAATCAACTAATAAAAATCAACTAATAAAAAAACTAATAAATCACCAGGCTCAGACGGCATAAATCAAAGAGTTCTGAAAGAACTCAAATGTGAACTTGTGGATCTCCTGACAAAAATATGTAATCTTTCTTTAAAATCTGCCTCCATTCCTGAGGACTGGAAGGTAGCTAGTGTCTCCCCCATCATTAAAAAGGGTTCCAGAGGAGATCCGGGAAATTAAAGGCCAGTCAGTCTGACATCAATACCGGGTAAGTTGGTGGAAACTGTTATTAAGGAGAGAATTAATAGGCACACTGATGAACAAAAACTATTGAGGAAGACTCAGCACAGGTTCTGTAAGGGAAGATCTTGTCTCAATAACCTGTTAGTGTTCTTTAAGGGGGTAAAGAAACATGTGGACAAGAGGGATCCAACAGATGCTGTTTACCTTGACTTCCAGAAAGCTTTTGATAAAGTTCCTTATCAAAGGCTCCTAAGTAAGCTCAACAGTCATGGGATAAAAGGACAAGTTCTCTTGTCCATCAAAAACCAGCTAATTAACAGGAAACAGAGAATGAAAATAAATGGGCAATTTTCACAGTGGAGGTTGGTAAGCAGTGGAGTAGCAGGGCTCAGTACTGGGTATGATGCTTTTTAACTTGTTCATCAATGCTTTGGAGTTGGGAGTAAGCAGTGATGTGTCTAAATTTGCAGATGACACTAAATTGTTCAGGATGGTGAGAACCAGGGAGGATTGTGAGGCACCCCAAAGGTACTGGGGATGGGTGAGTGGGTGTCAACGTGACAAATGGGGTTCGATGTGGCCAAGTGCAAAGTGATGCACATTGGAGCCAAAAATTCTAAATATAAATACACATTGCTGGGGTCTGAACTGGCAGAGACAGACCGAGAGAGGGATCTTGGAGTCGTAGTAGATAACTCACTGAATATGTCGAGACAGTGTGCAACTGCAGTAAAAAAGGCCTAGCTATACTGGGGGCTATTTGGAAGGGAACTGAAAACAAATCAGCCAGTATCATAATGCCCCTGTATAAATTGATGGTGTGACCTCATTTGGAATACTGTGTGCAATTCTGGTCACCACACCTTAAAAAGGACATTATAGCACTGGAAAAAGGTTAAAGAGCTTATGGCTCTTTAGCTTGGAGAAATGACAACTGAGGGGTGGCATGACAGAGGTTTACAAGATTATGCACGGGATAGAACAGAAGTACCTTCCTCCCTTTCTCACAGTACAAGAACTCATGAACACTCAATGAAATTGCTGAGCAGTTGGGTTAGAATGGATAAAAGTACTTCTTCATCCAAAGAGTGATCGACACATGGAATTCACTGGCACAGGAGGTGGTGATGGCTACAAGCATAGACAGCTTCAAGAAGGAACTGCATAAATATATGGAGCAGAGGTCCATCAGTGGCTATTAGCCACAAGGCATAGACAGGAACTCTTGGTCTGGGGCAAGGGATGCTCTGTCTTCTTGGTGCTTGGGGGGGTGGGGCAACAGTGGGAGGGCTTCTAGTGTCCTGGCCCCACTGATGGACCTCCTGATGGCACCTGGTATCTTTGGCCACTGTGTGACAGAGCGTTGGACTGCCACTGGCCTGATCCAGCATTGGCTTCTCTCTTACGTTCTTAAAAAGCAAAACGATCCACAAGTGATTCTATCTCTGCTCTCAGTGCCCAAGCTGACAGAACCCCCTTAGGAACCCTATAAGGGGAGAAAGCCTGAGAAGTCTAAATGTGCACATCTGATGCAGCCTGAAAGCTACTACTTGGCATTTACCCTCACTCTGCTGCCTAAGCAACCAATGCTTCAGCCCCCGCGTGAAGAAGTAACTAGCCTGACCTGGCTGCAGTAAGTCAAAGCCTTTCCAGGCAATTTTTTTTTAAATCCCCCATTCCCGCCCCCCACCCCATTCGAGTCCATGCTTGACATACGTTGCCCTCAGGGGAGCACTCATTCACCAGATCTTGACCTCCTGAGACAGACCCAGGCCTTCTGATCAAAGACAAAATGAACAGGGCGCCCTGCCACTCGCTTTTCAGTCCCACAGAATTCCATGGCAACCACTCCTAGTTCGCCACCTGACAGCTGTACAGTCCCTCAGCAAGTGGAAGAGAACTTTTTTACACTTACTCAGGACAGCTTCATATGCGACTCCATGCAGAGTTAACAGGTCTTTCAGTTTCTGTACATCTTTGGACAGCTGCTGATATTCCTAGAAGAGGGGAGGAAAACCTCATCTCACAGAAGCACAAAGTCCAGTAGGTACCAAACACTGAAATGGAGCAGGCCTCGGAAACAAAGACACGTAGTAGAGAAAAGGCTGCTTTTCCTTACAGAATGACTGCTGGGATCAGCTCTGATTACCCTTGGCAGTCCTTGGCCATCTGTGCACCGACCAGCCAGTGAATTTCACAATGCTCTCAACATTGCTTAGGTGACATTCATAGGCTGCTTCTGTTTGGCCAGGCCTTGGCCCCTGCCCCATAGCCCCCGCCCGTAACGGGAGTTTATGCCCTGCTCCCCCACCCCCTACACGGGGACCCCAAGCATCTCGCAGCACCGTTCTCTCCTCCACCCCTATCCCACCCGCACAACAACCTTGTGAAGTAGGGTTAGGCAGAAAAGAGAAGCAACGGGTATAAAGTCATCCAGGGAGCCTCCACGGCAAAGGAGAGACCTGGACCCTCGCCCGTCTCTCCAACCGCTGCACCGGCACGTCTGTTCAGCGAGGGACTCCGCCTCAAACGGCTCATCAGAGCAGCCAAGAGCCACCGGCACAACAGCTCTTTCCAGTTTCTGTACCTTGTTGCACTTTTCCAGAGAGTCAAATTCCTGGTGCTGAAGTTTATTTTTTTGCTCACTCTGCGCCTCTTTTGTTGATTTAAAAAATGTGGCTTCTTCAAAGATCTCTCTCAACCTTTTCTCATAGCCCTGGAAAAACAAAAGCACCAACTCAAGCTCCATTTCCTTCCAAGGCCACCTCTTTGCTTCTCGTCTCTTGTTTCTGCACAAGTGAAATGACACGGAGACCCCGTTGGGTTTTCAAGGCACGAGACATGCAGAGGCAGTTTGCCATCGCCTGCCTCCACATCACGCCCCTGGTATTCCTTGGGTCGGGTGGGGGGCGTTCCTCAAATCCAAATACCAGCCAGGGCTGACCCTGCTTAGCTTCTGAGATTGGACAAGACCAGGCTAGCCAGGTCAGGGATCCACCCATCAGTCTGTAGCTGGGTTTACCTCAAGCTTCCCACTCTGAAATAAATGCATTTCCTGGAGAAGCGTAGCTACAAACCGGCTGCTCTAAGTATATTGGTGAGCAGCTGCTCAAAGCTTTCATACCTCTGAAGTCTTAGGACAATCATCCAAAACCTTTGGCCAGGTAGCCTAGAAACACAGCGTAGAGTGACAAGAGACCCCTCTGCCTGGATTTCTCAGACTCTGTGCAAAGGTACTAAAAACCATATTCACTGCCTCAAAGGCCACGGCTGCAACCAAACATGTGCTTATTTGGAAGCAAGCCCCGTTGACTGCTTGGGACTTTCTGCCAAGAAAACATTCATCGATTAGGCTATAGTTAGCTGCAAGGTTTCCAAAGACACAGACAAATGCGGAGAAGACTCAGCCTGGCTTTACTAGAACAATTTTGGCTGAGACCTACCAGAATCCTTTGCAACTGTCTAACCAGATCCAACTTGTGGCGCAACTAAGAGTCTAAGCCTTAAGCAGAGACTGGAATAGATCAGCGCATCGCTTAGGCACACAGGAATGATTAGAAACTGGGGGACAAGGGAGGCTTTCAATATATACAATACCTGTCCTTGTGGATTTCTAGAGCCATCAGTTCTCTAACTGGAGAAATGAGGACAGGGCAGGGTGTGAAATAAGAAGGAGTACTGCAGAGGTGGTCTCTGGGGCCAAAGGCAGACCCACCAGGTCTTCAGTGCCTGTAATAATGACTAGGTGGTCCCTGGACCTAGGAAGAAGCCCAGGGTAACAAATCTAACCGAAGGATCCCCCCCCACCCCCACCCCTGCTGCTTTTATACAGCTGTTGGTTCTAAGTCTGACTGACAGCCACGGCTTCCCGTGAGAAGTTTATTGTCAGTTGTGACATGATTGAACTCCAACCCGATTTTCATTTAAATGAGGTTATTTTGCTTAATGTTTGATACAACTTAAAACAAACCCCAACATACATGGAAAACAATCCTTCACATTTAACTGGACAATCATGGATGGGTGTAGCCTACTGGTCTTCCCAGTAGGCGATAAATCATCCAAACCTGCTTTGTGAAAATCTCTTCATAAAGCGACTGCTCGACATCATCCCACTTTCTTCGGAGGGCTTCAGGCAGGGCTGGGTACACTGAAAGAGAAGAGAGACCCTTGCTCCTGAGGGTGGCCGGAGGCAGGAGCTGCCTTTCAGCCTGACCCTTCCAGCGTGGTGCCTCCGCGGTTCAGATCCACAGGGACTTCCTCCCTCCTTGATCAGTGGCAGATGCGGAGCGATAGCCCTGATGGACGAATGCCGCCGGCATGAGGGAGGGACATGTGCAAGAATGTCTCTCCTTTAAAGTCAAAGTGCAGGTTGCAGACATCTGTTGCTGTGGTACTGGACTCAGTGTTATGGCCATGTTATGGCATGCTGTAGGCAGGCAAGCTCATGGGCAATTTGGCCAGCACTATATGTGTTTGAAGCATTGCTAGGGCACTAGCATCGCTAGGGCAAGAGATGTTGCCATGGATTCTGGGATTCCTTCCTCCTCCCTTGCCTCAACACATCTTGTTATCCTCCCTACATAGAGCAGATAAGACTACCTGTAACTGCAGTTCTGTTACACCTGCATAGTGTTGGCTGTGACAGGCTTAAGCACGGCAGGACATTGCAGTCTGGCCAAATGCTCTTTCCTGCACCTGCTTGATTGGATCTCAGCCCTAACTGTGAAATTGCAAGGTCAGACAAGCTCAGCCCCTGAGATATTAGCATCACAATACCTTGCAAGATTCCCAGACTTCGCTAATGTCCAGGGCTAAAAATGGCAGTACGAGCTATATACAGCAACTTCCTAGCATTTCCTGGCCTTCCCCACCCCCACCCCCAAGCGGCAGATCAGATAACCCTACCTAAGAGAGAATGCGGGTGGCAAACAAGTGGCGTTTCGAACGTCAGAGAATAAATGCAAGTGCTTGGTTCAGACACATGAGCTAGTCTGTTGCTCTTTCCACAGACAAGGAGGACCTGGAAGCAAACAATGGAGAACTTCTGAAAACAGCCAAATTGCCAGCTTTGTACGGAACCAGTCCCCTTTCACCCACACTTTCAAACGCTGCCACTGCGTCAGAAGGCACAGCTTAATCTTGCACCCCTGCAGTGCAAAGAATAGCTCTTGTGTCATCTTACCCCAGCTACAGCAGTGCAAACAGGCAGCTGCTGCTGAGCCCCTCCAGTTCCAAAAAGGAAAAAAGACACATAACTGTCTTTTGGACGCTGAATACCCTCAACAAATTCTCCTTCTGCCTACAACCCATTTTAGGGAAGAGCCACGACTACCACTTTAGAGGTTGCAGGTCAGGAGAAGAAAAGCCATTCTTACTTCCATAAACGGTCTGATTGCCGTACCTTGGTCTGCCTGTTCCTGGTTTCACACGCATCTCCATCTCTCATCCACATGCCAACAAACGTATTGTTTTCAATTTCCCATTCCTGCCAGATACTGAAAGACCAGGGAGGGGGAAAAATCGTGTTCCCATTTCCTGTTTTTAACATTGTGTGCCACATCGGTAAACAGTAAAGCATAGAAGGCTTTAGCATTTTTCTTAGCCAAAAACGACACTATGCATGCACGTTCTAAGCTCCTGATGTTGAACTGAGCCACCTCTAGGCACCTGCCACTTTGTCTCTTGGACTGTAGGAAGGAACCCTGAGTGGAGCTGCAAAATAGCAACTGGTCCTTACCCAAGAATTCCACTGTAAGCGTTCCACCGGAAGGTTTGCTCATGCTGGGTGACATTCTGGAAGGGGCAGAATTCGTACTTGTACCTAAAGAGAGCCCAAAGACGGTCATGGCAGTCCCTGGCACAGTCCTTCATTTTCACCCAGGACCACCACAGGTACTTACGTGGACTCCACGTAGCTGAAGCACTTGCCCACCAGCCGGAGGAGATGGGCAGGCCCTGCAAACGAGACACAGATAAAACAGCTTCAACACGCCCCGTTGCAGAAGGCCCACTTCCCAGGGTTGCTGTGCCAGTCAGGGGGAGGCGATCCAGGTGGAAGAGCCACCACTACCACCAGTGACTTGCACCCTCACAGGTATGGGAAACAGGGCCAGCCGCTGTGGTGTCCACGTGCCTGAAAGCCCAGTTCCCGCAAGATCCTACCCGCCTGCCCATCCCTCCCGGCCTCACCTGAAGCCGGTGCGGGGCTGGCTTTGGGCTGCAGACGGTGGGCGGGAGGCAGGAAAGGGTTGTGCAGCCTGGGGAAGGAAAAGGGAAAAGAGGCCTGTGGGCGCCAAGCGTTGCCAACTGTGGCCTGGGAGGTCCCTGAAGACTGTGGGAGACAGGCCGGGCCCCAGAAGGGGGGGGGTGTCTCTGAGGCCAACGAGGCCACCCCTGCGCCGAAGCGTCCATCTCCTCGGGGGGGGGGGCGGATCTGTGATCAAGCCGCCCCTCCCTCCCTCCCTCCCTGCCCCCCCCGGAGGGTCTCCCCGGCCACCCCACCGGGAGGAGGAGGAGGAGGAGGAGGGCGACCCGTAGCCTTTGGGAGGGGGGGCGGCGGAGACCCTCCCCCAACCGGGCCCCGCCTCACCCGAAGCTGTTGGGCTCCTCCACCACCTTCATCTTCCCGGCGGCGGCGACGACGACGGAGCCTGGGAGGGAGGGAGGGAGGGAGGGGGGCGGAGAGGGAGGCCGGTGAGGAGGGGGAGGGGGGCGAGTCGGCCTGGCCGCCCCCCCTCCCTCCCTCCCTTCCTTCCTTCACCTGCCCCCCCTCCCTTCACCTGCCTCCCCCTCCTCACCTGCCCCCAGCAGGAGCAGCAGCCCCACCGGCGCCATCTGAAGCCGGAAGCTGCCCCGGGCTGGCCCCTCTCGGCCGCCGTCCCTCCCCGGCCACCGTCATTGCGCGCGCACCCCCGGAAGCGGAAGCGAGGCCGCGGAGACCGCCGGGGAATAATCCCTTCCGGCCAGCCTCCATGGGTCGCCGCCGAGGGCGCCGGGCGGGCAAGGGGAAGGCCCCGGCGGGGGGGCGGCGGCGGCAGGAGGAGGAGGAGGAGGAGGCGGCGGAGGAGGAGGCAGGCCGGGGGGCGAGCGGGCGGCCGGGGGGCGAGGAGGGGCCTGCTCCGCCTCCCCTCCCGCGGGCAGCCTCCTCTCCGTCGCCCTCCTCCTCCTCCTCGTGGCGGCCCGCGGCCCCTCTGCCGCCTCCGCCTCCTCCGCGCCCGCCCTGCCCGCTGGCGATGTGGGACTTGGCGCAGTGCGACCGGCGGCGCTGCACGGGGCGGCGGCTGGCGCGCAAGGGGCTGGTGCGGGCGCTGCGGCTCGGGCAGCGCTTCGGGGGCCTGGTCCTCAGCCCCGCCGCCGCCCGCTGGGTCTCGCCCGCCGACAGGTCGGTCCGCGCCCCCCCCTCCACCCTCCCTGGGCGGGGAAGGGAAACCAGCCCCCGCCCCCGACCGGCGAATCCAAGAGGCGCCCGAAGGCGGTCGCCCCCCGGGGTGGGGGTGCGGGTGGAGGAAGCAGGCGAGCCGCGCGTGTCCCCCGGTCACACAGGTCCACACAGACCTCCCCAGTAGTGATTCATTTAAGTATTGCCGTCCCAATTTTTTCCCTATTGGGCCAGCAAAGTTCTTACAAAGAAGGACAGGAAAAGAGACAACCCTAACGTACACAAAGAAACCACCCCACCAAAAGAAATAGTATCCTTCAGCTTCTGGATCCATTTGTTACCCACTAGCACAGTGTGGAGAGATCCTTGTAGCACTCTTTGAAAGCCCCAGAGACAGCTACCTCACTGCTCACCCAATTCCAGAATACAGTAACTAGCACAGGTCGCAGAGCCCTTCTCTGTGGCATGTTGCTGCTTACTTCAGTCAGGGCTCTCTCAGATCCCTCTTGGCCCCGCCTACCTCACAGGGTGTCTGTGGTGGGGAGAGGAAGAGAAAGGAGTTTGTAAGCCGCTCTGAGGCTCCTTTGGGTAGTGAGGGGCAAGGTATAAAACCAACTCTTCTACTTCGTTCCAAGACTTCTTGGGAAGACGTGCCAGGTTTTTCTAATGCAGAATGGACACATCTGCTCAGTATTTGTCCCCAGTATGTGCTATACTGTGACCTTTCCATCCGTATGTTCCATAATTTTTCTATACAGTTTTCTACCGGTTACTGTAGTTTGTCCCTTGATCACCATGATGCTCCTGGAGGGAGGGGAGTGGGAAAGCTGCAGTTTTTGCAGTGCAGCTCCAGTGACACTGCCTGGAATCTAAGCGTTCCATCACCAGTGCAGTTTGAACCTCCTGCTGCATTTTTAGACAGGTTGTGGCTCAGAACGGAGTTGCTGTGATCGACTGTTCTTGGGCAAAGCTGGACGAGACGCCATTTAACAAGATGAGAGGAAGCCACCACCGGCAGCTGCCATACTTGGTGGCCGCAAATCCAGTGAACTACGGCCGGCCGTACAAGCTGTCCTGTGTGGAAGCTTTTGCTGCTACTTTCTGTATAGTAGGTGAGGCAGTAGGTGTGCAAAAGTGTTGTCTGTCTAATGCATTTCCCCCCCAGCCCTTCTCCAAGGGATGCTCCCCCATACCTTTAATTCATAACAAACCTTGGAGAGATGGTGGAATGCTTGGCTTACAGGCAGCCCATGAGCTGCGTGTTTTAGTGTGTATTTAAAATCCCCCTCCCCAGACCTAGTCCTTTGAAAACATCATCGGAAATGTGGAGGTGGGAGGACAAGACTTGGAGGCTCATAAGCAGTGTTCCCTCTAAGCTGAGTTAGTGTGAACAAGCCCAGTTTTTTAGCCTCCAACTCACACAGTTTTGTCTTAGTTCAGGAAGGATGGACTCCAGAGCAAACTGATTGATGCAGCAGCCCAATCGCTCACTCACAACTGTAATGCCAGTAGCTCACAAAGTAGAATTTTTCCTCACAAGACTCCACAGCTTAGAGGGAGCGTGGCAGGTGCTAATAGATTTTGGGCTTCTCTTGCCATGATGGATATTGATTTTGTGACAGATATTCACTCTGCTTGTCACCTTCCAGTGGTCTGGACCACTGTCAGGCAAGCTCATAAGCAGCACATTCACCTGGAAAGCAGATTCTCCATTCTGGCCCACTCCTTGTTTGGGGTCGCCTCTATTTGCCTCAGCTGGCAGTGGGAGCCCGATTCACTGGCCCTGCCCACTGTAAGTAAGCACGCTGCAGGCTGAAACTGCTTAGAGCTACAGGCCCCAACACAATCTCCTCTTTTTTTTAAGCGTCAAGTGGCTGACCAGCCTTTTCTATTTTTTTAGGGTTCTCAGATATTGCCACAACTCTCCTGGAAAAATTTAAGTGGGGAATGGTGTTCCTTGATTTGAACAGAGATCTCCTAGAGAAATATGCAGCCTGTAGCTGTGAAGAAGAAGTGCTGAGTGTTGAGAGAGAATTTCTGGCCACCACCCCAGAAGAAGATGAAATAGGTAAGACTGGTCCTACTTTTGCTGCTGCTTTCGGCTGGGCCTTGACGTGTTCACTGGTTCCTCAGTGGTGTTCAGAAAAGTGCCTCCTGGAGCGCGGCTGCTACTGCTGCTGCTTTTGGAGGGGGGATACCTTCCCTGGACCATTCTGTCCCAGAAAGGCCCTTTGGCATCACCTTAGGTTCACCAGCAAAGGAGGCTTATTTTATGGCTTGAGTCAGAGTTACCATCCCCTTCAGGGGTATACAACTCAGCTCTCTGCAAGATGGCTTTTTTTTTAAGAGAGAGAAGACGGCTGCACTGCTGTGCAAACTGGAGAAAGTGTGTTCTGATATTCTTAGCTCAGTCTTTTCCAAAACTCATTTTGTAACACACACACACACACACACCCGGCATCCCTATGGGTTAAGCTCCCTTCTTTTACTTTCTCTCTGGACCACACAAATCTGCAGATGCAACCCCTGTGGCACCCTCCCTTTCTGTAGACACCAGTGACTCCAGTAAAGACTTTTTGGAGAGACAGGAGGAATAACTTGCTGTGTCTGGCAAGCAGGACTTCTCTTGCGACTGTGCAGAGCTGACAGCAGCATTTCTTCCTTCCAGGACCCTAACCCTTCCTTCCAGTACCCTAACCCTAACCCCTACAACCCCTGTGAGACCTGGTCTGGGAACATGTGCAAAAAAAGGCGGGAGAGACATGGGAAAGATCACCTGTGCTAGGAAAATCCTCAGGGCCAGCCCCTGCCATACCTTAGGGAAAAGTTGGATACAACTGTCTAACCATTTTGATTTGGGGCTTTTCAGACCCTTTTGATGTTGATTCTGGGAAAGAGTTCTGTAATCTCAACAGGCCTGCCAGAGGGTAAGGAACTGCAGTGGTTTATTATCTTTTTCAGGGAAGTTTCTTGGCTTTTTTAATGATGATCTCTGTTGGTTTGTAGAATGATTACTGCTGATGAAGATACAACTGAGTCATCGAGCAGCAGCAGTAGCTCAGAAGAACAGGAATGAACCATGTATGTCTGTATCGGTACAAGTGTTGGCTAATAGCCATTGATGGACCTCTGCTCCATATGTTTTATCTAATTCCCTCTTGAAGCTGTCCATGCTTGTAGCTGCCACCACCTCCTGTGGCAGTGAATTCCAGGTGTTAATTGCTCTTTGGGTGAAGTAGTACTTTCTTTTATCCATTCTAACCTGACCGCTCAGCAATTTCATGGAGTGCCCATGAGTTTTTATTGTGAGAAAGGGAGAAAAGTACCTCTTTCTCTACCTGCTCTATCCCATGCATAATCTTATAAACCTCGATCATGTCACCCCTCAGCCGTCGTTTTTCCAAGCTAAAGATCCCCAAGTGTTTTAACCTTTCTTCATAGGGAAAGTGTTCCAACCCTTTTATCATTCTAGTTGCCCTTTTCTGCATTTTTTCCAAAACTATAATATCCTTTTTAAGGTGTGGTGACCAGAACTGTACACAGTATTCCGAATGAGGTCACACCATCGATTTGTATTGGGGCATTATGATATTGGCTGATCTGTTTTCAATACCCTTCCTAATAATCCCCATCATAGCATTGGCCTTTTTTATGGCAGTCGCACACTGCCTCAACAGTTTCAGTGAGTTATCGACTACGACTCCCAAGATCTCTCTCTTGGTCAGTCTCTGCCAGTTCAAACCCCATCAACATGTATTTATAGTTAAGATTTTTGGCTCCAATGTACATCACCTTGCACTTGGCCACATCAAACCCCATTTGCCACATCACGCCCACTCGCCCATCCTTGACAGATCCCTTGACAGAAAATTGCCCATTTATACTCACACTCTGCTTCCTATTACTTAGCCAGTTTTTGATCCACAAGAGGACTTGTCCTTTTATCCCGTGACTATTGAGCTTACTTAAAAGATTTTGATGAGGAACTTTTATCAAAAGCTTTCTGGAAGTCAAGGTAAACGATATCTATTGGGTCCCCCTTGTCCACATGTTTGTTCACCCCCTCAAAGAATACTAACAGGTTAGTGAGACAAAATCTTCCCTTACAAAACCCATGCTGAGTCTGCCTCAAGAAGTTTTGTTCATCAATGTGCCTACTAATTCTCTCCTTAATAACAGTTTCTATCAACTTACCCGGTATCAACGTCAGACTGACAGGCCGGTAATTTCCCAGGTCTCTTCTGGAACCCTTTTTAAAGATGGGAGTGACATTAGCTACCTTCCAGTCCTCAGGAATGGAGGCAAATTTTAATGAAAGATTACATATAATTGTCAGGAGATCCACAAGTTCACATTTGAGTTCTTTCAGAACTCTCAGATGTATGCCATCCGGGCCTGGTGATTTATCCGTTTTTAAGTTGTCTATCAGTCGTAGGACCTCCTCTCTTGTCACCTCAATCTGACTCAGGTCTTTCAACACCCCTCCCGAAATCAGCGGTTCTGGAATGGGCAAGCACTTCTCATCTTCCACAGTGAAGACAGAGGCAAAAAATGCATTCAGCTTCTCAGCCATTTCCCTGTCATACTTCACTACTCCTTTTACCTCTTGGTCATCCAAGGGTCCCACTGCCTCCCTGGCTGGTTTCCTGGTTCTAATGTATTTGAAGAAAGTTTTATGGTTGATCTTAACATTTTTTGCTATATGCTCCTCATATTCCCTTTTTGCCTGCCTGATCACAGATTTGCATTTTATTTGCCACAGCCTGTGTTCCCTCTTATCAGCCTCATTGTGATTAGTTTTCCACTGCTTAAAGGAATCCTTTTTATCTTTTACAGCTTCCATTACTTTGTTTGTTAACCATGCAGGCTTCTTTCTATACCTATTTGTGCCTTTCCTAACCTGAGGTATTTATTTTTCTGAGCTTCTATGATTGTAGTTTGAAATAGTTTCCAAGCTTCCCCAATGGTTTTGACCCTTTTTACTTTTCCTTTCACAGTTTCCTCCTCACTTGTCCCCTCATATTGGAGAAGTCACCCCTTTTAAAGTCAAAAGTGGTTGTGTCAGTCTTTTTATGCAAATATTGAACTCAATACCGTTATGGTCACTGTTCCCAAGTGGTGCAATCACTTTTACATCTCTCAACAGATCTTGGGCGTTACTTAGGACCAAATCCAGGACTGCCTCTAACCCAATCAATGTGTGGGTAGTTCTACACAAGAAGCACTACCTGCTGGCGCATCTGGAAGCGGGGCTCTTGTCTTCCTCTTCCCTACTTGACTTACTGTCGGGCTCCACCTAGGAACTGACTGCTGCACTCAGGACAGTAGCTCAAGGGATTACACGGCACAGGAATAGCTGCAAAGAAAGCAGATTTGTTGCTGACCAGCGTACTAGTACTATTTGGGAACAGACTGCTGCACTGTAGTGAACAAGCCTACAGATCTGTTGGGGCCTACGTTTAGCTGTCTGAATGAAAAATTAAATGTTTATTTCACCAAACAGTACAAACTGATACATTATAATCATCATTTTGAAGTGGAGAGGGGGCAGATGCAAGGGTAGAGGGTCATGTTCCCCTACATCTTTTTGCCAAACCACAGCATGTTTTTCCAGGGACAAATGAAAACATTTGGCATCTCTAATCTTCTCCTGTTTAAGGGATGCCAAACCATGCTTTCCCATCCAGCAAAATGCTGTCTGGCCCAGCAAGTTCTCCAGCGGCTCAAGACAAGAATTTTTCCTCTCTCAAGCTCATTTCCATGGCAGCTGCCGGGGACAGATCCCTAAGCTGTGGCCATAGCCTGGCTTGACAAAGGGAACCAGAGAATCAGTGAAAGGGAGGCAAGAAAGCTTTATAGAAACAGTTTATTTACTCTACACAGCAACACAGACAAAACGCCAAAACACAAAGGAAGTGACGCAGAATCAAGATGCTGGCTGACTTTGGATCTGAGGCTTTTAAGCAACAACCACCTAAATCTTTATTGGTAGAAAACAAAGTAAGGGAAGGAACAGGGTGGAGAGCTTTTTTTCATACAGCCAGGTAGAGGCAAAATATACTTCTAAACAGTTTATAGCATGCCTGCATCAGAGAGCAAAGAAATTAGGAGATACTAGTGAATTTATAGAAGTATAAAAGTTCATAGTTTTACAGCAGTTGAAATACTGACATCAATATTAAAATAAAAGCAAGTTTTACATAACAATCAAAAATACAAAAGACTGAAGGAAGAGACCCTGTATGAAAAAACGGGGGGCAATTTATTCAATTTAAAACTGTGTACAAGTGGCGAATATGGGAAAATGGCACACATACAACCCCCTCCCCTAAGTGACTATTAATTGTACATAGCGACATTAGATTTGCAAAAGTTTTGTAAACAAGTTCTTGCCAAATTAATCCCTTCCTTTAAGATGCTGCATGACAGGAGCTTATGATGGTGCAAATTTCTTGGCTTGTGCTCGAACCCTCTTTTCATATTCCACTCTGTTTTGGCTGGATAAAGAGAATAAGATTACTAGGCTTCCAGAAGTATGCCAAGGGAGCTGTTACCTGCTTCTCCCCGAAGCAGACCTTCTATCACTGTATTTCAGAACCCTGAAGGCACCATGTCTCCCTTAAAGCAGTCAAGTATGGGCTTTTCAAATCTCTGGCCTGGGGCAGTATCCAGGCTAGAGAAGAGGAAAGCTGCACGACCTGCAAGTGCCACACTCTTTGCCCAGACACAGCCAGCACTTCCCATCACAACAGACCCTTCCAGCCCCTCACGAAAAACTTGTCAGAAACCAAACTGTCAGTACTTGGAAAGGGGGCAGGGGAAGAGGAGGAACCAGGGAGCAGTGGTCATCCAAGAGGAGAGTGGAAATATCTTTTCTGGCCAGAGGATCCATAAACCTGCCTCTACCCCTCCTGCTCTTTAGCAAATGTGCCTTTCTCTCCTGCCCAGAAGCCCACGAAGCTGGTTTTAAATGGGAGTTGAGGCTGCAGCAGCTAACACGAGACAGTTAACTTTAAAGATCTTCATTAATTTTGTTACTCCCAGACACCTCAATGATTTTTGCAACAGAAACAAGAAAACATCTAGACTGCTGCTTCGGCACAGTTGCTAAGTGTCAGCCGATGGACCATGAAGCCTTGAGTTCAGGTATTACACCAGTCATTAATTCAACCCGAACACCCACACACACACAAACACCCTGGTCGGCAATGTAAGGGTTTTATATCATGAGCCAGTTTTGCCGGGGGGGGGCAGGTATTGGACTCTACAGGCCCTCATTTCAATGCACTTACAACAAGAAAGCTTTTGGACAAGGAGAGCAAAACACAGACACATGGATGGTTTCCTGGGGGACAAGGCAGACCTGGTTATTCAGGGTCCTCCCAGGCCATGTTCTGGGACTGCTGGGGCAGTCTCCTGAGATGCTCTTTGTGGCAAACCTTCCACCAACCACTAAGGAAGTGCAGCTGTGAGAAGAACCAACTCCAAGCCTAATCAACACGCTGAGCTCTAAATATCAATGCAGAATTGCTGTCCTGGGGAGAGGCTTGGATTCCATTTCTGCAGACATGTAGTAGTTCCTGGCTGCTACTGTGCAACCTTCCAGGCTGCCCTTGCTCAGCGCAATGATGCCAGCCAGGGTGAGGGGGGTAGACAGGCCCCTGGGCCCCTTTCCCCCCTCATCAGGTGATAGGCAACATCAGCCTCATTGTCCGAATGAGAGACTGAGAGTGTTCGGTGCAAACAGCAGCACTAGAGAAGAACACCCCTGGGCAAAATGGGAGAAGATGCAAGAAGAGATCACAGCGGTTCAGAGATTCTTCAGGGAATTGCCTTTCATTTGGAAATGGGCACTTCCTTAGTTTAGCTGAGAGAAAAATGCTTGGGGCAGGCCTAGGCTCCTCCTGTGTTCCACTTCTGCGTCTAAGTGATCGACACACGAACACTCCCCCCTATGATCTCCCAAAACTCGTTTGTGTCAGATGCCACTTGCTCTCTGAGCCTCTGAAGCCCCTGCCTTTGTCTACTCTGCAAGTTTTCACCACCTACAAAGCAGAGACGAACACCCCTTAAGCGAGAGGATGATCCTTGGCTTCATCAACTGGGTGGAGAACAAGATAGTTTCACCCAGATGTTTGTTCCCTGTTGTAAGGAGCAGAGTAAACTAAATGCTATAAAGATAAAAAAAAGCTTAGAAGTAAAACAAAAAAATACATACAAAAGGAACTGCCACCAAGCTTGGCCAGGTTTAATGGGCTACTCACCAATAAATTGTGTAGGCCTCTGCTTGAGCTGGATCTTGAATATTTGGTTCATTTAGGAGTTCTTGGATTCCTAACAAGATCTACAAGATTCCAGAGACAGAAACCATACCTCCTTGCACAAGCACGTCACTATAAAATGCAGTACACTGGGTTGATATTAAGACATATGTTCCCCAAAAGTGGATTTTAATTTTTTTTCTTTACTTATGTTTCTGGACATAATTGCTACAAATCAGTATGCATGTGGTTTCCAGAAATATGACCAAGAATGCTGCACATCTGATCAAAGTCAAGGGTTTAAATCGCAATTGAACAGAATGATTTAAAATCCATTTCTCCTGGCCTCACTTTGCCTACAGAGTGACTCAGAGAGGCTCTGAGAACAGAGTGTCAGAAAATGACCTACCTGTTTAATTGTGATGGCGGGCCTCCAATCCTTATCCTCTTCTAAGATGGACAGACACACCGTACCTGAAGGGTACACATTCGGGTGGAATAACGGTGGCTCAAACTTGCCTGCACCCAAAAGAACAAATTAATTGTCACAAATTGAAACATAAGCCGGCACTCTAGTAAAGCACTTGGGTGGAGTTTTATTTTGAAAAAGAATGGTGAAATATTTCAAAATAAGGAATTCAAAATACAGGGCTATGTGCATTCCAACTCAGAGATATTATTTTTACTCTAGAGGTTTGGGGGCTAAGAGGATGATTTTGGTTCAGTGCAGCATTAGGGTTAGTTCAGTGCAGCTTCTGCAAGCAAAAGCGGCAATTTAGTGGCTAAATTCTGCCCAAAGGTATTTCATGCACAGCTCCTATCTGGAAAAAACAAATCAGCCCCTCGGAAGTCCAAGCAGCACACAGCCAGTTCCAAAGCAGATTTGCAAGTAACCCACTTGGATGTGGCAGGTGGTTGACTGATGTGTCAAGTCAGCTTGCTCAACTTGGCTATTAAGGAATTTAATACAACAGCTACAGAAACCAGCCATGCAACATGAAGGAAGATGTCACGGAGACAAATTTCAAGTGATTCAAGCAATATGCTCTTCCGGTCCAAAGCAGTCAGGGAACAAGGGGGAAGAGGTGCAATGGAATAGTTTTATGTGACCTGTGCAATTTATGCATTTTTCACACAGCATGGGCGCATGAGAATGCAGACTAAAATGGCCACAGCCCATGAAAGCAGTCCCTTCTCAAGATGCATGGGGAAACAGCTGTGTTGATAGAGACTGCCTGCTTTTTAGCACTCTTTAGCAGCAAGTCTTACAACTCACATTTGGGGGGCGAAGAAGGATAATCATCCTTGAACAGCATCCGTAATTTAAATAAACCTCCTTCCCACGGTGTCTGTTAGGAAAGGATAGAACACAGTTAGTAGTGGTTGAACAGCATTTCATACATTAAAGCACACAGAGAACTGTGGACGTATTAGCTATAGCAATGAATTCCAAACCATTTTAAAAGTTAGGCTAACTTGATATATTCACTGGTGTGCTAAGGTTTCATCTGAGAATAGAAGCCTATTCTGCTACTTTTATTCATTTATTTCACTTTATTTACATCCCGCCCACCCCTGTAAGTGGGCTCAGAGCGGGTCATAATGTTTCATTAAACATTTCATTAAGTAGACATGAGCATTAAAACAGAAGATATAAAATACAAAATCTAATTTTAAACCAATTATTCATGGCAGTTCATAGTGTGGTAGTTGATAGCAACCAGCTTTCCAACGATGCTGTATTGGCCTCTATTGGTCAGGGCAAATTTTAATGGGCACTATTAAGTGTTGCAGACAGGGAAGGCTGAGATGGTAGGATGTCTGCTGCCTCGACCAAAGGCCTGGCAGAACAGCTCTCTTTTACAGGCCCTATGGAACTGTAATAAGTCCCACAGGGCCCTGATTTCACATGGGAGCATGTTCCTCCAGGTTGAAGCTAAGTGAACATCTTTTGGGCTGGGGACTGCCAGGAGGTGTTGCTCTGCAGAGCAAAAGTCTCTCCTGATGTGAGTCGCATCACATGTCGCCCACACACTTGTGCACATTAAAAGCAGAAGCACCTCTGCGGAAATGCTGAAACCCGTCTTCAGACCAGCAGGGATCCCCGTCCAGTTCGGCCCCACAGCCTTAGGAGGCCCACAGCTCATCCAAGATGGAGATTAACATTTCCAGAACGGACAATGGACAACTCAGCTCCACTTGGGACCTTTACTTTCCCAAGTTACTGAGAAACCATGAATATTGCACCAAGAAAAAATGCCGACTGTTGCAGCCGTTTCAGTCTCAGAAGGTAACTGAATATCTGTGGTGCCATCTTGATAAAGCAGGATGCTGTGCCTGCAGAGCCAAACAGTGATCAAATGCTAGACACGTGCCAAGTGGCACTCACCCCTTTCTTCCCTGGAATCGCACATTCCCAGTTCATGAGGTTCATCGTGCCATCTGGATTTTTTGTGGGTACAGCTACGAAACCCTGAAATGAGAAGGATGTGAGCAGCACAAGAGGCAAAATTACAGCACCCCAGAGATGGTGTCGGAGAGAATAGCATTGCCCTCAAGATCCTCCCCTGCCCTGATGCCCCACAGGCAGTGGGCCCGGGCTCCGGAAGGGGCTCCAGCAACTTGTGCTCCAGGCTCAGCAGAACAAAAGGGCCGGGGGGCCTGGGAGGAAGCTTGGGCTGGATGCCCCCTTAGGATGGCCAGCTCTTCCCCCCACCCCCCCACCCCGGCCCCCGGGACTCACGAAGGGGTGGTCCTTCCTCCAGGCCTTCCTCTCCTGGGCGAGCCGGCTGAGGGCGATGCCAGACATGGTTCCGGAGGTCCTCCTTCTGCAACGCGACGGGCGAGGGGGGGGAGGGGAGGGAGGGAGACAGAGAGGGAGAGGGGGGGGCCTCCCCCCGGCCCCCGCGGCGGGCGTCAGAGCAGGGCCCAGGAGACCGGGGGGGGCGAGGGAGGGGGGGAGGGAGCGCCGCGCCGGCCCCCCCAGTCCGCGCGCAGCAGCAGCAGCAACAGCGGCCCCCTCCGCCGCCGCCGTTGCAGGGAAGGAGGCGGCCGGCCTGACCTTGAGGGAAGCGCGGCCCGAAGGCGGCGGCGGCGGCGCCCGCCTCCCCCCGCCCGCCCGGCGCGGCCTGGCCCTCCCGCTGGATCCCCCCCGGCCCGGCCCGGCCCGGCCCGCGCACTGGCCCCTCCTCCTCCTCCTCCTCCTCCCGCTCCTCCTCCTCCCCCCGTCCCCGCTCCCTCCTCCCTCCCTCCCTCCTCACCGACGTTGGCGGCGGCCCTGGCGGCGGCGGCGGCGGCGGCAGCAGCGGGACCCGCGTCCGTCTGTCGGATTCAGGCGGCGGCGGCGGCGGCGGCGGATAACCCGGATGTTCCCCTCCGCGCTTTCCCCCTCCCTTTTGTCTCCCAGGCCGGACTTTCCCTCGCAGGAAGCGGAGCGCGCCGACGCAGCTTGGCCCTCCGCGCGACCCGTCCGCCTGGCGGCGCCTGCGCAGACCGCGCGCCGCCGCCGCCGCCCCCACCGAGCCTGCGCGGCGCGGGAACCCCTGACGACGACGGCGGCGGCGCCTCTCCCGCGGCGGGCTCCGGCCGGGGGCGGGGCGAAGCCTCCATCCAATCCGCGGCGCCCGGGGAGGAGGGGCCGGTTGCCGTGGAGACCGGGGAGTGGGAGCGGAGGGGGCGCCTGGCGCTCGAGCCGGAGGCCGCTGTTGCGCGCGCAGCCCCGCCCGCCAGACGCCGGGTGTGCCGCGGGGGGGAGGGCGGGAGGCTCGGGGGGGGCGCCGGGCGGCCCCCCAAGGCGGGAGGGGAGGGGAGGGGGGCCTTTAGGGGCGCGTGTCCCCCCCCCACACACACACACACACCCAACCCCTCCCTCCGCCGGGCCCGCGGCCTGCCCGGGGCTCGGCCTCTGGGGGACCCGGGGGCGGGGGGGGAGTCAGTTGCTTCATGGCTGACGAGGTGACCCCTGACCCAGTTCTGCAGAGGCCACGGTTCCCGCGTTTGCAGAAGTCTGCAGGTAGGGGCATCCTCCTCCTCCTCCCCCCTTGCTCCCTCCATGGAATGACTCTGTTGCAATGTAGCTGCAACTGGGTGCATGAACAGGAAAGCTCACACCCAGAATTAACCTCTGTTGGTCCGAAAGGTGCCCCCACTGGACACAAACTTTGTTCTATTGCTTCAGAGCAACAGGGCTACCCGGCTGAATCTATGCAAACCAGAGTTATTCCAGAGGGCTCTTCTGCACAGGCAAGGGAGTTACACTGTCCAAAAGACTTCTCAAAGTTACTTGAACAAATTATTAGGGTACACCCAACACCACCTAGCCACACACTCTTAAAGTGGGGTAGCAGCTCAATGTTTCATTAGCAGTGGTACTAAAGAATATCTGTTCCGGTGCAACAGAACAAAGTTTGAGTTCAGTGGCTCCTTTAAGACCAACAAAGTTTATTCACATGAAAGCTTAGACCCAGAATTAAACTCTGTTGGTCTTAAAGGTGCCACTGGAGTCAAGGTTTGTTTGGCACATTTTGTGTTTATTGACTGTTAACCTTTATTTCAGCTGGTCATAGCCTAACTCATTAGCTGAAAGAGAGAGGGAAGGAAGGAAGAAAAAATGGAAAGAAAGGGACAGAAAGAAAGGGAAGTAAGGAAAGGGAAAGAAAGAAATAGGGGAAAGGAAAAGAAAGGGAGCAAAGAATTGGAAAGAAAGGGAAAGAAAATGAAAGCCTCTGTGTATGTTTGCTTTCTCCAAGTTCTAAATTCTTCCACAAGCAGTTAAAAAGGAGCTTGAAGGGTTACATTTGAAATGTCCCCCTTGGGCTGCAAGTTCCCAGGCTAGTGTACTCACTGGGCCAACTGTTCTCAGGTCCATTCAGCATATAAAAACAAAAGTGAAACAAGACCTCCAAGAGGACCAAAGTAAACCACACAGATATTAAGGGAAGAGCAGACTGTTCCATTGATGGATGCTTTGCCACCAACTCCCATGGGCTTAGGGGGGCGGGGGAGAAGGCTGAAAGGGGCTTGGATCTCTTAGATTCACGCCCCTTTCAGCTTTGCCATCTGCTCCTGAGGGCTTGGGGGGGGGGAGCCTGAAAGGGACTTGGGTCATGGATTGAAGAGGAGGCAGGGAGACATGCCTGGCTTGGCTGCTCAGTCTCCTTCAGTTCAGGTGCCTGGAGGAGCTCAAGCAGGGAAGCCAGGGATTTAAAAAAAAACCCGCCACAGCAGGCTTGCTGGAGAAGGAAGAGGAGGTGGGGATTGATGCCTGCCTTGCCTGCTCCGTCTCTTCCAGGTGCCCCGCAGTCACAGGGCACCTGGAGGATCTCCGGCAGGGAAGCCAGGAATTTAACCCCCTAGTCTCGCCACAAAAGTGGAGAGGCTCAGGAGGAAGGCAGACATGTCTGCCTCCGTGTACTCCGTCTCCAGCCAACCTGCCGCGCAGGGCTGGCTGGAAACAGGGAGGGCACAGAGGCAGTCATGCCTGGCTTCCCTGCCCCAGCTTTTATAGGCTGCGGAGCACCTGAAGGAGCTTCACCAGGGAAGCCAGGGATTTCAAAAAAACCTGTCTCTCCACAAAAGTGGAGAGGCTCAGGGGGAAAGGCAGGAGCATGGGTCGGGGAGCTGTGGTGGGGCTTGCTGCCACCTGGGCTGCTGGAGCAGTGCTCCAGCGCACTCCAGCCCCAAACGACCCCTGCCTCCCGCAGTAAGTTTTGTTGGTCCCTCAGGTGCCCCTGGACTCAAATCCAGGCCTTCTTGCTTCAGACCAACACAGCCAGCCTCCTCAGTGTGATCCGAGATCTTTAAGTCTTCTGGAACACAGGCTGATTTTAGCTGTCTCCATAGCTCCCTTTGTCAATCTTCACTTCTTTGGCACCTGCTGCTACCATAGCCCACTTCCTGCTTCTGTTTTTCTTTAAAAACCTGCCTTGATTTCAGCAATATGATCTTCATAGTCTCAGCCATCTTATCAACACCCATTTGTTTTGCTCCAAGCAGTGCTTCTCCTTCACCTCATTTGGCAGGGCTTCTGCTATTTAAAATGTGACCCTCAATGGCTTCAGGCACACTGTTCATTCCCATGTGGTACAGCCCCAAAGCCCTTAAGATAACGAGTGCCATTTGCTAGTGCTGCTTGCTTAGGGAGGAACTTCCATACCCCAGGAGTCGGCAATATAGGCTTCAGCAGAAATTCTTATCAGTAGATGAAGCCCCAAGACTGTGGGGAAACATTCTTAGACATGTGCAGGACTCCACTGTGGCTACTTTTGCAAACTTCAGCAGAAGACTGGAGGTCCTGAGTTGCTGTGCTGAGGAATTGATGGGAATGGAGGTAATGGAAAGATGGCAAACTGGAGTATAAACGGAAGATATGGAGAAGAGAAAACAAGAATGCTTTGTAACTCCTGTACTTAGGAAGGACACAGACACTGCATCTTGGGAGCTAGAGGGGAGACCATGGGCAGGCGGTGGGGGCGGGCCTTTATTCAGCCAGCTCTCTAAACATCCTCCAGGCCCCCACTAGGTGTCCGTCACCAGAGGTCGCCATGACTTCCAGGTTTGCGCGCACACACACACGGGGAAAAATAAAGTCTTAGAAATCTTCTACTGCCTGTGCGTGACTCTTGCATTAAGAGCTCCTTTCCAGGACTCAAGTGTTCCAGGACTCAGCTCCACACAGCGGCCAAGGAAACCGCAGCAGCCCCGCAAACCCCCCCCCGCCCCGGCATCTGAGTTGGAGTTCAGAAAGGACACGCGGCACTCATCTGCAGCACTCGTCTCCATACTGTGGGCCAGACACACTCCAGGTCTTTTCGGTGGCCTGACTACCCTTTCAGGAGCAGATTAAAAATGGAGCTGCTGCAAGCTGGGCAGCACTGGCCAGTCTCTTCATTCAAGCTTTCCAGGCCGCCCCCCCGCGACCGGTGCCATCCGCGGCTGGGACACACTGGAGGGCTGGGAAGCGGGCGATGCCGGAAGCCAGTCCCCAATCACTGTGTGGCGCTGTGGGGGCGAGGAAGCCCGCCAACAGGCCCAGTGTAGCCCAGGCATCACGCACGACCTGACGGGTAGATGGTGTGCCAGGCAAGCCTCTCTGCTCCAGAAGGAGCGGCTGTAGGGTGCACACCATTGGGGGAGGGAGCGAAAGAACTGCTCCCCCAAAACTTGGCCCAGATTCTACAATGTAGAGTGACACAGGTGTTCTTTTCCACCACTTCTTGCTTGTTTCCAGAGTACCTGGAACACTGTGGCAACGCCTGTGTGACAAGCAGAGCTGGCGAGGGTCAGGGAGGCAGACGATCAGCGCAAAAGCAGGGCGGGAGACTGAAGCCCTCCTTCTCCCCCATGTGTTTTCTGAGCTTTCATCAAATTACCCAGTGCCTGTTAATCTTGAGAAACATGATGGTTTAAGCAACAAAAAGTAAGGTTCTCATCAGTATGCCAGAGATCAAATTTCACAGACATACAGAATACAAAAGGTTCCAGACTGAATTCTAGGATACTTGTTTAGAACTACGAACTCAGCTCAACACTGGGTATCTTCTCATCTAACACCCCAAGCTGCCTAAACTTTCAAAAATGCTCAACAGCAAATTCTACACGCTGCCAAACCAACCCCTGCAATGGGAAAACCCTGTCAGTCGGGAACCAGTAGAGACAGCAAAGGAATCCAACCCCCACCCCCACTCATCTCCACAGCCCAACACACCAGCCACTCCCAAAGGCCTCCTCACACTTCCCAGAGATGTCAGCAAGGGCAAAGGAGAAGCCAAGCGTGGACGGTAGCCCACCTCCAAACGAACAAGCAGGTTAGCCTGCATCCTCAGAGGTCTGCGTGCATCCTCCCCCTGCTGTCCATCACCTTCCATGAGGCCGCAACTCTGTCCCCTTTGGAGGTGGCTGTTAGTGGCTGTTCCATCCGCAGAGCACTCTGACGCAGCCCACCTGGTAAGTGAACGGCATCTGGGACCGGGTCTCTTTCATGCCAGTGTCCAGCTTCCTTTGGAAAGCGCATCCCAGAACAGCCAGGGATGGGCCCAAAGGAGACAGGAGCTAATCAGCTGCCCCACAGCATTACCTCTGGAGTGGGCACGCGCAGAGACCCTCTCTCTTGGGAGGCACAAAATGCTATTCCCCTAGGGATAAAAAGGTGGCTTTCGCTCTAAGGTGATCAAACACGGAGATCTAAAATAGTATAACAGCAGAAACATCATCTCCCTCCAGAAAAGTCATGTTAGAAAATTCAATTACTATTTTAAACTCTTTACAACAAAACAAACGAATGGCCTATGTGCTGAGAAGGACCTGAGCCCCATCAGCCCAGCCCAGCCTGAAGGACAACATGGGCAAGCGGTGGCAGGAGAGAGGCACTGGTGTGCTGGGCAAGAATCCTGGGCCAGAATCCTGATGACTCCCTCTGGCAGGGGCAAAGAGGATGCCACCCATCTGAGTGGCAAAGAAGAAGTAGACACAACACTTCTGGAAGTCATTTAATGCGACGGTCTGAAGTACGCGCATCAGGCTGCCAGCGGGCCCCAGAAAAACACAGGGGGGTCCTTCTGATAGTGCTCCATACAGCAGCAAGAGATCTGAGGTCTGTACTTCTGGAAACCTGTATCAAAGACATGCTAATGGTTTCATCTAAACACAGCACACAGAAAACTCCAGTTGTTTCTCTTCACATTTACCACAAGCCTCCCTCAATGAAACCACAAGAAGTGCTTTGGACAACCTCTGCCAAAACACCAGATAGTACTGCATAGATAGCCAGTTTGGTGTCCTGGTTAAGTGCGTGGACTCTAATCTGGGAGAACCAGGTTTGATTCCCCACTCCTCCACTTGCACCTTCTGGATGACCTTGGGCAAGCCATAGTTCTGATAAGAGCTGTTCTTGAAAAAGAGCAGTTTCTGTCAAGAGCTCTCTCAGCCCCACCTACCTTGCAGGGTGTCTGTTGTGGGGAGGGGAAGGGGAAGGAGTTTGTAAGCCGTTCTGAGACACCTTTGGGTAGTGAAGGGCGGGGTATAAATCCAATCTCCTCTTCTTCTAGATAAGAGATTATAGAAATGACTGTAAACATCAGTTATAAAGACGCACAAGGATGTGTTCCTTTTCCTTCCTTTTTTTGGATGGCCTGCACCACGGTGCTTTCAGGGCATGTTGGCCCGCATTCACAAACATCGGGATGGAGCACTGCGGGCCTCCCTCCAGATCTGTCACAGTTCATAAGGGCATGAACACTTGCAGCCGTTTCTGAACACAACTTGGGTGGAAGTATACATGTGGGGAAAGTTGGGGCATTCTTTTTAAAATGGACCTTCAGTCTTAAAATGTAGCTACACGTTGAGTTTAACATCTGCAACACGAAGAGAGGAAAGCCAGTTCCACAGAAGCAGGCAAAAGGTTTCTTCCCAAGCCGACTCTTCCCTTTGTGCACTGAAACGAGCAGAGGCGCGGAAGAGATGCACGGTGTCCTGTCGGCAGCCCTTCCTTTCGCCCGGGCTAGCTAGTGCTGCTGACCAGCAATGGCCTCCCCAAGAGCCACACGAGGACAGTCTCCCAGGGCTGGCCTGCATGGGCTGCAAGTGACACGTAGCACCAAGTATGTTGTCCTTTCCTCACTGCCCTGCAAGGACGATAAGCCACACTGCTTCTGGCCACTCCGCAAAGCCCCCTCTAGACACAGTGCTGGGCAGAGAGCGCCTCTCTCTCTCCCTCTCCCTCTGCAGAAGAGTCGAGGGGGCACACTTCTTTGCATGGGTTCAGGGTGGCTCAGACCACGAGACATCCTCCCCCCCACTCAAGCTGGCCCGAGAGCCAACACTGCCCTTTGTTCAGCAAGGCAAGGCAGGCAGCCCCCCCCACCGCCTGCTTCGTCTGCACCAAGCGTACAAATGGGTCAAAATCCAGATCAACAAAAAATGCCTGAAGAAAGGGCTCTCCCCACCCCAGCCACAGCTCTTCATGGGGTCATCCTTTGGCATCCAATACTGGGATGTTACATCCTCGAGCCGCGTTCCTGCAAGATCTGGGGGGGGGTGGGGAGAGAAGGGGGGAAGGACACAGGTGAGACAAGGCCCAACAAAAACAGACTCCCTTCTCCAGCAAGTCCCAGCCCTTTCTAGGGAGTCTCCTGGCAGTGCCAACAAAGAGAACACCTGCTGGCAAGGTGGGGGGGGGGTCCAGCTGCTGCAGACCACAAGGCGCTTCCAAAATGGGGGGAGGGGAATGCTGTAAAACCGCTGGGGTGGCAAGCTCTGCCCTTATGGGCCAGACCCCCAAAACAGACCAGTCCAGCTGCAGAGGACAGATGTGCAATTCAGCCGCTTCTGGCCCTGAACAGGCTGCCCTCTTCCGTGAAGCCTGCATTCCCACGAGCACAGACGCACGGTCCTTCCTGCGCCGACCCCCTGCCCACCCCCACCCAGCGCACTCAAGCACAATGAGGGCCAGCAACTCCCACGGGGGCCGCTGTAGCACGGTCAAAGTGGCTGAAGGACTCTCTTGCAGCCTGCCCTGAGAATTAGGATGTCGTGGGCTGCACAGAGACCAGAGCGGTGACGCGGGAGCCTCTTATCTCAAGCGGAGGGAGGGAGGGAGGGAGGGAGGGCTTTGTTTTCTAGCCCCGGCAGAAATGGCTGATCCGGCCCTTGGCAGTCAGGGAGGCACTTTCAGTGGGGGGGGGGGAGGGGAGTGCTGATTCCCAGTGCCACAGATGTGGTGTGCTTGGCGCCTTCCGAGGCGAGGGGAGGGCAAAAAGCTGCTCTCAAAGTTCGTAGGTTCTGGGAGCCGGCAGGGTGGTTAGACGAGGACCGCACAGACGCAGGCTCAAATTCCCATCCGTGCCACGGAAGCACGCTGGGTGGCCTTGGGCCGGTTGCAGAGTCTCAGCCTGATCCACCTCACAGGGTGGTGGTTGTGAAGACAAAACGGGGCAAGGGGAGAACAACGTAAACCGCCAGGAGCTCTTGGGAGGAAGGAGGGAAAGCGACCAGAGAGTGCCCTCCTTATATAATCATACCTAGCATACAATTATATAATAGCGACCAGAGTCCCCCAAAGTCCCTCTGCACCGTCCAGCTGTGTGGCCCAATCCAAGTCCCACGTTCCGAGAGACAGATTCACGAAGCCTCCTTAGATTTCTCTGGCAATTGTAACTCAGAAGGAAGAACCCTGCCAGCCGCAGTCTCCAGGGGATAAAGACATCTGCTCCCAAAGGGGACACCCTGAACCAGCACCCACCCAGCACCACGCCCAGACCAGCCCTCCCTTGCGCTCGCTGAACCCGGTCAGACCGCATCTTACCAACCCACAACTCACACTGGCTTTTGGCCACCTCTCTGGTGGCCACATTCTGGGTCCACCTCAGTTCTCTGGTCCATGGAGACCGGGGGGGGGCGGGGGCCCTCCCTGTGATTCTTCCCGCCCTCCCCGCCCCTCCCCGAAAGGTAGCGGCAGCCTCAGAGGAGCATCCAAGCAGACCACTGTCCTGCCAAAGGTTGCCACCCCATCCGGGCCCGACGGTGAGGGCAGGGGACATCTTTCCCACCGGATCAAAACGGCATTCTCACCCAGGAAGTCCAGCTGCTTTGAATGGCCCCCAGACGCCCTGGCTCAGGGGCAGAGCACCTGCCCAGCATGCGGAAGGCCCCAGGTTCGGTCCACTAAAAAAGGACCAGGCAGCTGGTGATGAGAAACCTGAGCCTGAGACCAGGGACCGCTCCACTGCCCTTGACGGACCGGGGATGTGTGTGTGTGTGTGTGTCTGATTCAGTCAAAATCGGCTCCATGTGCGCTCAAGCCGACTGCACATGAACTCAAGCCCTAACCCCACTGGCCCACCTCCCCCCCCTCCTCCTTAGACACCCACACAGACACACACACACACGTGTCTCCCCCCCCCCCGAGATCCTTCTGCCATCCGTCCTTGCCTGCCTCCGAGCCAGACTGAGCCCATCCTCCTCCTCCTCCTCCTCCTCCTCCGCCAGAGACGTGACAGTGAGCACGGGGGGCCGGGGACCCCGAACTAGGCCAGGCGGGCTGCACTGCCTACTAGAGAGAGGCGAGTGGGCAGCAGGCTCCCCTCCCTCCAGCCCTGAACTCCTTCCGGGGGGGGGGATGGGCAGTGGCAGACCCCACCCTCCTGCCAAAGGCCAAGCACCCAAGGGCCCACGCTGGCCCTCTCAGCCCAGGCAGTTCTAGGGCTCTGCGAATCCTCCTTCGACCACCCACCCCAGCCGGGGCAGGCAGACGCGAAGCTCTTCCTTCCAACAAACCACTCTTCTTTGGAGCTGGAGACCCGTGCTAGGAATGAGGCCGCCCAGGGGCTCACAGTAGGGGAACAGCCTACACACAAGACCCAAGGTGCCCCCCCACACGCACACACACACACTGCACAGTGTAAGAAGGGCTGGATGCCATTTCGGCCCCTCGGGGAGCACGGTTTCCTCTGCTGAGGGAGAGCACGTTTCGGAGCCCAAAGCCGGCACAAGCACAGGGGGCGGAGTCCCTGAGGACGGGCAGGAAGGCTGCCCAGGGTGGGGCACAATAAGGGGAGGGGCCACGGTGGCCTTGCTCAGGACCCCGGCCTCCCACGCGCAGGCCGCCCTGTTCCTTGGCCTGCTCCCGAGCACTCTTCCCCCCCCCCACGCACAGTGAGAAGGAGCACAACACCCCCCCCGAAGGAGCCCAGGCACTACTGGACTATGAGAGGCTGCCTGGTGCGGTTCCCACCTAGCCAGAGGGAGAGAAGCAGCTACCACCACCACCACCACGAGACACCACAGCAAAGGGGAAGTGGGCGGAGGGGCAGGTGGGGGCCAGAGACCTGGTGCTCACCAGCGGCATTCACCCTTAATCTGAGTCATGCATCTCCCAATCCGTCTCTTCGTCTTCGCTCTGAGCAGCATGCAGCCACGGGAGGCAAAAGAAAAGAGGGCAGGTTGAGTTCTGCCACGGCAAGGCCGGAGCGCCTCCCCTCTGGGGCCAGAGAGAGAGAGAAAGGCGGAAAAGAGAGAGAGAGAGAAGGGGGGGGGGGCAGACAGGCAGCTGCAAGGCAGGGCTTCAGCCCCTGGACCGGCAGCCCGTCAGGACAGACCAACGGCAGGCCCGCTGGCTGCCAGGAGAGCCTACCAGACTCGGAACCGGCCTGCAGGCCCACCTCCTGCGCAGAAGTACCCCTCTGCCAAGCAGAAGCTGGTGGTAACATCTCCTTCTCAGACTGAGAATAGCAGCAGCTCAGCCAGCCAAGCCCCCAGGCGAGTAGGGCATGGCCACAGGAAAGGGTTACGAGCACAAATAGCCGGTTAAAGACAAGGACAGCAGAGGTGGGGGCTTGGCGATCACTCTTCCTACTCCTCCCCCCGCCCCCTCCGCCTGCAGGGCGCCTGCGGGGGCGGGCGGGTCCCCAGAAAGAAGACATTCCTGTTTCCCTCCAGGCCTTCCTATAGGCAGGGATCTCGAAGAATCGCAGAACTGAGGCTTAAAAACCTGACCTCAAAAATTTACACCCCTCTAAAAAACATGAATGTCCAGCTTGGGAGGAAGGGAGGGCATGAGCAGACATGGCTAATTTATCCTTTGTCCTTCCCTCTCCTTACGTTCAACATCCCCCACCGCCTTGGGGGTTTTCTGGAGAGAAGTTGAGTGGGAGAGGGAAGGCTGCAAGTCCCCGGGGCACCGGGCATTAAAAGCCAAAGGAAGGAAGGAAGGACCCCTCCCAGCCCGTCACTCCAGACACTCCAGACACTCGCACGGCCTCTCCCTTCCCACCTGCCCACGGCCATTCCATCCACATGCCCAGCACCTCCTGCAGCGCTCGTCCCGACACAGACACCGGAAGGAAGGAGAGAGGCCCGGAAGCAGACTCTGGTCCGGCCACACCGCTCTGCCAGAGCCCTCGGCAGTCTTCCGGCCAGTAGCTGCCCCTTCCCCGCAGACTGTTCTAGAGCATTTCTGTCCAGCCTGAAGAGGCCAGCCCCCGCCCCCCGCCCCCCCTTGAGCCAAGGAGCACTCACACACACACACCCCACTTTTGCTGCCAGCTATTCCTTCTTCACGGAATCCCAGGGGGCCGAGTGTTCGCAGTCAGGCACACACGTCTTTCTCCGCATCCCTGAAGGGCCAGCATGGACCCGGGCCTACGTTCCAGCATCCTCTCCACTGACCCAGCGTAGTCAAGGCTGGAGCAACACGGCCATCACTCACACACAGCCCTCCGCCCAGGCCAGGCCTCCACCCACTTGCCCCCCCCCCGCCTGCCCGTTTCTGGAGGACGGCTTCAGTATTCCACTCCAAACAGGCACACAGAGAAACCCCGCGGTAACCCAGACCCAGATGCAATATGATGTCAGCGGAGGACACGAGGGTCCCCCCCACCCCTCTGCCAGTGACCTAAGAGGGGGCGGACACATGGGGGGCACCAGGCCCAGCAGCACCCCAGGCAAGCCCCCCCCCAATGCCTCGAACACTTGCCTTTCCCCCTGCCATCTGGAAGACCCGGGGGCCCAGCCTGGCAGCTCTGCTGTTCCTGCACTCTTCCCCCCGCGCACGCACAGGCCGGTGTGGGGGGGCCCCTCACCTTGGCCTTCTCACTAGGCTCGCTGGCAGTCCCGGACGGGGTGTTGTGCAGCTCCTTGGAGACGACGCACAGAAATTCAGCCTGGTCTTCGTTCCCGTAGTTGTAGGAGGAGCCGATGCTGACGAGCTGGAAGGCAGGAAAAGCGGGTGTGTGTGTGTGTGGGTGGGTGGGTGCCAGGGAAGCTGCGCTCCGGGGGCTCCTAATCCTCAAGAGCTGAAGGCCCCACCTCAGAGCCAGTCACGGGGGGGGGGGGGCTGAAGCTCCCTGCCTGAAGCCGCTCCCACCCCCCCCCTCTAGCCCCACTCTGCCGGGGGTTTGAACCCCTGTTTGCCAGGAGAACTGGCTGGGTGACCCGGGGCTCCTCATCCTGACCTACACGCAAAGGGTCGTCGTCATTAGAAGGATAAAACAGAAGAGGGGAGAACCCGCTCCTTGGAAAAAGGAGAATAAATACTTAAATATGTTCTGACACCAAGCAATAGCTAATTGGATTTGAAATGGAGTTCTGGAGGACACGATTATCAAAAGTTCAGCCGCACAAGAAGCGAGTCCTGTCCTCGCGCCAACACGCCAAGTACTCCTGCTCTTTGTCCCCAGACTCTAGACTTCGCAGAAAGAGTGGTCACAATGGGGAGAAGCTGGGCAGGCAGAAGGCCCCAGGTTCAATCCCCAGCAGCACCTCCAGTTGAATAATCTGGCAGGAGGTGATAGGAAAGACCTCCGTCTGCCGGAGACCCTGGAGAGCTGCTGGCACTCTGAGTAGACCAGACTGACTACGAGGGACCAAGGGCCTGATTCGACTTCACAGACTCCAGACTGACTGGCTGGCTGACTGAGGGCAAGGACTGGGCGGAGCCCCATTCAAGGCCACCCACCACAGGAGGCCAGAGGCAGTCCCCCGGTGGGGGGCGGGGGCTTCTCCCCAGAGGCTACTTGGCACAGGGATGTCTGAAGGAAGCCAGGAGCTGGTGCAGCAAAGTGGTTAACCACACAAGTGCCAATGCCTAGAAAGCCCCGCAGGAGTGTCAAATGCCATTCAAATGTATTATCTCTCAGTTTTGCCAGCAGATCCCAGGTTCGACACCTGGCCTCTCTCTCTCAAGCCAAATCTGCTCTCATCTCTCTCTCAAGCGGCAGGAGCTGAGAACAGCCTTTCCCCACCTGAGACGCAGGAGAGGAGACGCTGGCAGGTGGGAGGGCGGGACTCCGGATGAGGCAGCTTCACCCATTCGTCCGCGTCCCCCGCCCAACCCGGTGCTGCTGTCAGGAGCCACCCCATGGAGCCACTCAAGCCTCACCTCTTGCATCTGTCAGCAGCAGTTCTGGGGCAGATTTCTTACCTGCTCAAATTTCCAGCCATCAGACATGGTGGAGACCATCTGGGTCAGTTCCTCTTCCTGGCACTGCAGGACCCTGTAAACATGCTTGGCTGGCAACTGTCGTGAGGAAGGAAGGGGGGGGAGAGGTGGAGCAGGAGGTGAGGGAGCCCTTTGGACTTCCCCCTGCTGGGCCTTCAAGGCACGCTCGCACACCCCCACACCCGCCCTGGTCAGAGGCTTCGGAATCTCTGCGAGCCCTTTTTTGCCTCAAGCACTCGAGGCACCCCCACAACCAGCACTCCAGCAGAGTCCGCCTCAGCTGATGCCAAGGGCTGCTGTTACTGTGCCATGACAAAAATTCTCAAGACAACAAACATTTCTTTTGGGGAAGGACAAATGCTTCTGTAAGGGAACAAATCACAGGGGGGAAAGGTATGGTGCCCTCCGCAAACACCAACCTCACCAGAGTGACGTTTCCCAGTCCTCTGCCTCCTAACACAGCCACTTATGCCCAAATGAGGCTTCAACCCACAGGAACACTGTGAAAGAGAGAGAAGTTCCCACCTGTGAGACTTTGCTGTCCCTTTCCCTGATTTTGTCCTTCACAAGCTTTATTAAGGATGTGATGTTGTAGAATTCAGCTTCTTCAAGCACACCTGAGAGGAAGGGAAAGAACAGGCCTATCAAGTGCCTCCAGCCACAGCTAGTAAGGCCCACCCCGCAGGTCCTGCCCTTGGTCCTCAGTCTAAAGGGGTGGCCTGGGGTGAGGCCAGTTGGCAAAGTGTATGCCAGCACACGGACACACACAACTGAGTGGCCTGTGTAATTCAGCACTGCATGCTCTGACCAGAACTGATCCTGGAACCGCCAGCCACACACTTCCCAGCCCCACATGCAACAAGAGCCAAGGTCCCCTGGTGACAATCTGCAAGCATTTTGGATGGCTGCAATAACAGTGCAGCAACTCTACAGAGTGAAGATTTGGTTGGCAGGTCCTCGTCATGTGCCCAGGCAGTCGTGGGATTGCTCTGCAGCAGAGGGGCGGGGAGGGGGGGAATCACGACCTCCACGCTATCAGGGGAGTGCAGAACTCGGCTGACAGTGGGATGAAACACAAGACCAATTGTTCTGCACTGCAGAAGACAACAAGAAGTACCTTCCTCAGCAAGGTCTTTGTTGATTACCAGCTTCCCGTGTCGGAGATAGTTCAACACTGGTCCAAAGTAGGTTGGATCCCGGTCTATCAAATAGGCACCTGTTTCATCCTACAAACAAGATCGGAAATCAGTGCAAGGGACTCTTTGCCCCTCCCTCTCTTTCCAGCAGCATTCCAGGGCTAAGTGACAACCGGGAGGACTTCCTCCATCCCAAGATGTTCTGACGGGGCAGCAACTGCCATAAGCCATACAGTGAACACAAGTAAGTGTGGCTTTGGTTTAAGTATCTAATAAAGGAACTAAAGAGCCCCTTGGCCACGGTCCCGTCTCTAGCTGAGCTCCTCATGTGGGTGCACAGACCAAAGGTCAAGGTGAGGTAAGCAGATTACGAAAGCCACTCGCCTTCTGTGATAGATTAGCCTGCAGAGCTCAGCCCTGGGCCAATCAGGACAGTCTTATTCAATCCAGGAGGAATCTTCTGGAGAGTAAATCTGGTATTGCACTCAAAATAACATAAACTACTCTTTAACCAAAAGAGGTGAGCGACAGAGGGCCTACCCCCACTACAGGTCTCAGTAAATGTCAGACCCTACACGGAGCCTCCAAGACTGGAATCAGTTTCACTTGAAACACGGGGTTCATATCCTCATCTACAGACCCCGCCTTAAGAAACAAGGAATGTGGAGTGCTTTGCTGCACTCGCATGAGACAGAAACCAAGATCTGAGGCACAGACTCTTGTGATTCCCACCAGTCACAGTGAGCATCCCTGCCAGTTACAAGCAAGACAAAAAATATGGTTCTGCTATCCCTTGTCACAAAGCTATCATTCTGAAGCATAGATCCTCATTGTTCTTAGACACAAACCACCAACACTGATGCGCTGGAATTGTGCTTGCGAGATACTTGTAAACTCACCCTGTGCCTAATAGGCGAAAGTGAGTTTTAAGAAGTTGGGACACAGTGACAATAGTAAAGCTAATGGATTACAACCCACAAAATACCTAAGGAGACATCTTCCCCTCTTACTTCATTATTGCCAAACATTGCAAACACCACCCAATCAATTGCTCTTAACACTGAAAACTTTTCTGGGGGCCCTCTGATGATGTGTTAATGTAGTTAGTAATGCAGTATGCCACAAACGGTGGAAGGATTCTCCCACTGAAGGAGATTTTAACTTTTTCCATTTGGGGGCTGTTGCCAATTCAGTAGCTGTAAGGAAGCTCTGAAAGAGTTCTAAATCTGCAAAGGCAGATAACCCAACAGGGGAACTTCTGGAACCAGGGCTGACAGCCCAACAAACTGAATTCCCAATTTCCAAAAAGGCCGCATTTGTAAGCACGTCCACTAAATACGGGGGGGGGGCGGGGGGGAGGAATCCACCACAGGGACGCCACTTTATGACAATGGTCCCCTGCAGTGTTCCCTCTAAGCTAAGTGAGTGTGAGCTGGCTCACGGGTTTTTTTGCCTCTGGCTCACACCTTTTTGTCTCCGCTCAGGAAGAAGGCGGGCTCCAGAGCAAACTGATCTGTGCAGGAGCCAAACCGCCCGCACAGCGCTTTAATGCCAGCAGCTCAGAAGAGGGAGCCTCGGTCCGCCTGCCTTTCCACAGAACAGCAGCGGGGCGGCCGCGGGGAGGGGGGCAGCCCGAACCCAACGCCTAGGTGCGCAACCGGAGGCCGGGAGAGCCCCCCCGCCCACCACCGCGGTGCTTCACGACAAGAGGCCGGGCAGGCCGAGACTTGCCCTCCTCCTCCCCTTCCCAGGCCGCCGCCGCCGCGCACGCCCGGCGCCACCTGCACCGCCGGGCCGGGAGGGGAGGTGGGGGAGGCACTTCTGGGCTCCTGCCGAGAAACCCGAGCCCGGAGGAGCCCCCGCCCCCGCCCGCCCCTCCCTCCCGGGGCTTCTCGCAAAGCCCCCCCCCCCGCCCAGGCCAGCCACCCCCAGGCCGGAGGGGGGACGGGACGGGACGGGACGGGACGGGACGGGGGACGCCCACCGCCCGCCCCCCCCGCGCGCGCGCCCCCCTGCCTGACCTTGTCGGAGTCGAGGTCCGGGTCGGCCTGGCAGAGGCGGAAGAGGAAGCTCTTGGGGTCCCTGCAGAGGGTCTGCCGGGTGGTCAGGAAGCAGGTGCCGCCCACGTTCAGCCGCACCCACTTGCCGCCCCCCCCGCAACGCCGGCACGACGACGACGAGGAGGAGGAGGCCGGAACCGCCGCCCCTCCTGGCCCCGGCCCCGCCCCCGGCGGCGGCAGCTGCTGCAGCGGCTCGCAGGCGCCCTCCGCCGCCATCCTGGCCGCCCGCCGGAAGAGTCCCGTCGCGAAAAGCCTCCCTTCCGGCGGGCCGCCCCGCCCTTCCCCCCTCCCTCCGCGGTGCTCCGGGGAAAGGGCTCCGGGCGGGAGGGAAGGAGGGAGGGAAAGGGTCCGCCTCCCTCCGGCGGGGAAGGGCGGGCGGGCGGGCGGCCAGGGAGGCTCCTCTGCGGCACAAGCGGGGAGGGGGGGCGGAAGCTCAGGAGGACTCTCCCCCCTCCCGCTCCTCCCCCGCAAAGCGACAGGAGCTGCCTCGGCCCCGCCTCCTCTGAGCTCGGGTTGCCCCGCACGGTCACTCGAGAACCGGAAGTATCGCGCTGCCGACAGCAGCGGCCTGTCCCCCGCCACCAAGGGTGGCTCTTCCGCCGGAAGTTCGTTCACGTCGACAGAGCTCCCGTCCTGCAGCCGCTCCCGCGTTCACGCCCGGCGGAGGCTTCCTGGACCCCGGCCTGTGGCCTCTCAGCCCCGCCGCGGCCCCCTCCCCGGTGTGTCGCGGGCTGGAGGCGTCCCGCGGGAGCCTCGCCTCTGTTCTTTGGGGTCCGCCCGGCCGCCCTCGCCGCTTGGCGGCCTGAAGTGTCCCAGCCCACGAGTTCCCCCGTGCTTCATTGACCGGAAGTGTCTCGCGGAGCGGTTGCCCCAGTTCGGCCGCCTTCCCCCGGGCCTCGTGAACCGGAAGTGACCCCTCCCTCCCTCCCCGCCCCCACTGTCCGCATCCACAGGCGGCGGCGCCGCACGCAGCAGGTGCACCGGGTCAGCGGGCCGTCCCCGCCCCACGATGAGCGCGCCACTGGCCAGGAAGTCCCCCGTCTTTATGCCGCTCCGCATTTCCGCTCGAATACGGGGAGCGCCACGGGCAAGACATTCCCCGCCCTGTAGTCTTTTTGCTCCCCCGCCCCCGTGACCGGAAGTGGCAAAGGGAACGAAGGCCTCCATCCCTCAGGAGGGAGGAAGTGAGCCAGCCAAAGCCGGTCAAGGGAGTTTTTATATTGGGCTGTTGTGCAGAATTTTAATGTTTTATGGCATCAACGCCTTCATGTGCATTGCCCAGAGCCGGACTGTAAGCTGGGATAGGGCAATTAACAGTACTGCAGTGGTTAAGTCTAGCCTGGAAAACCAGCTTTGATTCCCCACTCCTCCTCCACATGCAGCTGCTGGTGTGACCTTGGGTCAGTCACACGTTCTCTCCGAGCGGTTTTCTCATGAGCAGTTCTCCAAAGAGCTTTCTCAGCCCCGCCTCCCTCCCAGGGTGTCTGTCTGTTGTGGGGAGGGGAAGGGAAAGGAGATTGTCAGCCACTCTGAGACTCCTTCGGGTAGTGAAGGGCAAAGGGGTATGAATCCAATTTCCCTCCCTGCCCCGACCATCACATACCCAGACAGGAAAGAAGTCTGGGACTTGAGTGGCTCTGAAATGTAACAGCAAGGCAGCCCTCTTGTGCCTGAGTAATTCACGCGGCAGCTCCCATATCTTGTTCTGCAGGTGAGGGAGGGATGTGCTTAAGCTTCCCCTGCAATGCCCTGCAGCAGCATCTTCTCACCATACAGCAGGGAGTTGATCAGAACAGTTTTTTAGTGCTGGAGAAGCGGATTTGTTCAAAACAACTCTGCAGAGTAGTCCAGCGTGACTCCATCACGCAATGAAGGAGCTAGTCATTTGTGACCGCTCTCCCATGGAACCCAGGCATTTCAGGCAGATCCTAGCCCTTTGAAAATTTAGAAGGATCCAGACATTAACTGCTCATTTCTCTGGCCAGTGTCTTCTTGCTAGTATAGAAATGCTCTCAGCTCAAGTCAGCAACTGAGGCAGAAGAGCCCATGGAAGAGAAAGGTGACTCCACCCAAGCCAATGGTCCTCCTCTCTGCCCAAATCCTTCCCTGCCAAGCAACAGCACCTACAGCCCCAGGCCGAGACAACCACTGTATCCTCACTGGGCGCACTCACCCATTTCCATTGGACTTTAAGCACCAATCCGCACAATCCGCTGTGAAGTTCAACCACTTACCAGTAAAATTGTAGTCCACTGCTTCATTGTTTTTGTTCTAAGAAGTAAAGGCTGATGCCCAAACAAGCGTATGAGGATAACACATACTGGCATCAGACATTTCATTTAATTGTCTCCGAAACCCAGCACACATCTGGGCTGGCTTCCACAGATACCAACGTGCCATTGCCAAGACAAGTCTGCAAAGCGAGGCCCCCACATAGGCTTCTCTTCTAGGACATCAATCCTGGGTCATACACCAAACACAAAGTAGAACTGGAGAGGAACAAGAAACCCTTCCCTCTCTTCAGAAGCTCCAGAGATTCGTTTTCATCTTCCTGTGTAAGCTGTTCCTAAGAGAACTCCTCTCTATCCTATGAACCCCAAGAGAAAGCCAGACACAGCAAGCCCAGCAGAGTCCGTTTGCACCCATCTACAGGCCACCTGAAAACCTTTCTACTGCCCCTCCTGTAGGGGCCAAACAATCATCCTTCAGCAGGAGGCGCATATGCACAGTCATCCCCACCTGACGTGTGCCAAACTCGACTCCAACGGCCAAGGAGTCATGGTCACTTTTCACACCAGGGTGCCCCCAGCATCTGGCCCAGCCCTCCCAGCTCACAGACAAAACTGAGCACAACAATTTATCTTTGCAGGAAGAGCTTCCACTCAGGATTGGAAGCATGTTCATGACAGGGCATGGAGCTGCAGGGAGAGAGCACCCCTGCCTAGTTTCGTGTGGGAGATGCCCTGCCCACAACCCAACAGCCCAGCTAGAACACGGGCCAGGGGCACTGTGGAGGAAGCCAGAGGGTGTTTGGACACAGAACTACCACTAAGCATGACCAATTAGCCTCAAATGCTCCAGAAGAAATGCTACACGGGACTCAGCCGGCGGGGGGGGAGGCAGAGCTGCCACTCCTGCCCATCTTCCTCTGTCTTCTGCGAGTCCCTCCTCCTCCTCCTCTGCCGAGGCCCACAAAGGCGCACTCTAGTGATCTGCATTCTCAGCCGAAGCGCGCCACTCTAAGCCAGGAGTCAATCATTCCCCCACTCATATAGACACACAGGAAAGGATGCCTGGACTCAGCAAACACAACCTCTGCTCTTACAAGGAACGTTTGACCATGACAGTTTAATTGGAAAAGGACGAAAGAACGATATGAAACATTTGATAGATATGACTCAAGTACCATAAGTTTGTCCCTCCTTGGTATCAACATTTTTACAGGAACACAACAATTAGTCCGATTAGTGGAGGGGCTTAAATATATTTAAATCATGTAAAATATTTTCAAAGTCGCTAAAAGATCAGATGCTTGGCCAATGAACCAGACAGGAATATTTGTACACCTCATTATACAAAGAGACACCCAGTCAAGTCATCAGTTGTACAAGAGCCTCTCTCTCAGTTGCTCGGGCTTATCGCCCCCACCCCACCCCCCGCGCACACACATCACAGACCCCTCCCTGCAATGCTATGTCCATGCCGCACCCTGCAAAGAAACGGGCTCACTCTCCTCTTCCCAACAGGCGAAGAGTCTATTTACGACATCAAGAAAGTCTTGTACGAACTAGTTAACCTCGTAGTTAGTATTAGTTAAAAGCATGCTGGTAACTTTAGCGCTCCTTAGTTAAACATGTAAATGCATCAAACTAAAACTCCATTTCAAAATTTTATGAAACCAGAGTGCCAACATTGCAAACATCTTAAGTGCTGTGTTCAACAATTCCCTCTCCTCCTTCCACCTGTGCCGGAGTGTGCCTGCAAAATGTGCAACAACCCACAAGGGAGTACCATCCGCGGAGAATCCTGAAATCTGAACGCGGCCAGAGAGTTCCATGAGGGCAAGCCCACTGCCCTTGCAAGTGCTGGAGAACAAGAAGCCAACAGAGAGAACAAAGGGAGGGAGGGTGGCGGTGGCGGCAGGGGCCCCCTCCCACGGACAGGGCCCTCCAAGCTCCCTGATGAAAGACGGTCGCACAATCACCTTCCAGCCCCTACGGGACCTGGGCGGCGCCCGCAGATTAGATGAGATGTGCTTCACGTAACTGACTAACAGCGCAGCCAGCTATGCCAAGACCCCTCCTCGGCAGCAGAAGCGGAGCTGAAGGGCACGGGGGGGGGGGGGGAGCCAGTCACTCACTGCAGCAGAGTACGTGGAAGCCTCAGAAGATGCAGAAAAGCAAGCAAAGCCACCCTGAATCCCATGGGCTGGTTTCTCCGTAGGGAGGAAAGGAGTCTGGGCCACTGGCTTCCCCCAGACACAGGGCCGAGAGGGTCCGCTGGCCGTGGCACATGGTGCTCTAGCAGCAAGGAGGGAGATGGGCGCTGGAGAGCAGCTTCATTTCGCAGCGTTCTGGTGGTATCTGTGTCGCCAGACCTCGTGGATCTTTTTACACCACTTATGCGCGTTCCCACTTGGGTCCATCAGGTAATACGTCCTGTTAGGCTAGAAGGAAACAACAGTTCAGCGCCTGTTCGTTTCAGCAGCAGCTGGAATCGGAGGCCGTCTCTGAGGACAACGCAGCCGGCAAACTCAGACTGCTCATCCCCACCCCCCCAGGATGACTGCGGGCACAAGGAAACCCTGGCAAAAGTCACACAGGGCTGCAGCAGCACAAGCCCCCTCCAGAGGCCCCACAGGGCTGCCACTGGACAGCCATGCCAAGGAAGGACTCTCCCCCACAGCCCCCGACCCCCCCCCCCCGTGGCTCCTCGGCTCCTCAGAGAGCTGTCTGAAATGGGGAGAGCCTCCCCTCCCCTCCCCTTACGGCCCCCTGCCGATGATTTATCCTGTGGCTACGGGCTGGAGGCACGCCTCACTCACTGTGTGAACAAAAAAGGTCTTAAAGTTCTTGGCTTCTGGCCGCAGCTCGAGTGACCACGGAATCTCCCCTTTCAGGACCTTGTTGACAGGGTCTACGTAGTACAAGTGGGGCCCTTCGGTCAGGAGCAGCTGCCGCCGGCGAGCAAACAGGCCCTGTGGGGGGGCGGGGGGGAGAGGGAGAGGGGGAGAATCAGCCGTTTTCATTCGACAGCACCCCCCACACCGGCCCCAGACTTGGGACCCTCCATTTGAGTCATGCTCCTCACAAGAGCTCCCAGGCAGCCTTTCTGCTCCTGCAGTTCATACGAGAGAGAAGCAAAGGAGCCCCTCAACCCCAAATGGTTTAAAGAGAAGAGAGACCTTCACATCGGAAGGGATGCCGGGGGACCTCTCACTGCAGAGCCATCAGGACAGCGGTTCCCTTTCGGAGGCAGCGGGGCTGATAAAAGCTAACCTTACTAAAGAGGCGGCAGGGGAGGCACGGCCCTGCCCCAGCAGTTGCTCACTGTACCGGAGCGCGCTTCACGTGGCAAACTCCACAGACTACTGCAGCATCCAAGGAGACAGAGGCATGCATTACGACACAAGTTTTCCTGGGCCACAGCCCTAACTGGCCCGATGAATGCAGTGGTGACCTACGGTGGTTAGTGTACGTCTTTGTGTGCAGAGGCATTATAGACCACACCCCCAGACCGTCTTACGTGACCACTTCCCTACATCTAACCGAGTGGGCTGTGGCCCCTGAGAACTTCTGCCTGGGGAGAGAGGAGATAAGTTCTTACAAAACAAAGCCAAGGATTTTGAACAAATGATGGGTTGGCCAAAAGGCATGCCTCACCCCTACGTGGAGGACAAAGGAATTCAAAGTGCCACAGTGGAGGGACGCCTGGTCTTTGCAGAGCCCTGACTGGGGTGGAGGGTCCAAAAGGTGGTCCAGGCAGGCTTTATCCCCTGGCCTGGGGCTCCCTCAAGGGCCCATCCTCTACTCCCCGCACTGAGAAGGGGCCATCTGGAGCGTGGCGCCCTCACTGTCAGGGAGAGACGGTCGGTCTGTAGCAGCCGTGGTGACCGACGGGAGCCGCCCCATCCAGCGGCAGTCGGCCTCTGACTCCCAGAACTGCCAGAGGGCAACCTCGGGGGAAGGCCTCGACCCCTCCGTGCCCTGCTCATCTGGCCCCCCAGAGGAACCGGTTGAGGCCCTTCCCGTGCAAGATGGGGGGCTGGACTAGGGGGACCCTCCCACTGCTCTGATCCAGCGGGGGTCTTCATCTAGGTTCTTGCGCAGGGGCACTGCGTTCTTCCTTTTCAGCTTGCCCCAGTACCCAGACAGAGGCCCGAGCCCTTCCGCCAACTGGATGAGGACAGACACACACAGCAATTCGGTCCAGGCAGAGTGTAAGAGATTTTTTGCCCATCTTTCATCTCGAGGTGGATTTGGAAAGTATGACAGCCTGAGGGGGGGGGGGCCTTTGGCGGCACGGCCCCTTCCCGGGGGCTCCCTCACTTCAGATCTGGGAGTCAACCAAACATGTAAAGGTGCTTTTGGCTCAGAGAATTCAGAGCACGTTTCCTCTTACCTTCCCACTTTCATTTCTGACCCCTTAAAAGAAGTTTTAGGTCCTCATATCACGGCCGAAAGCATTGACAGCACTGCCTCTCTCCACCCAACCCAGACTCCAAGCACAGGGGAAAGGGACTCACCTTCCTCTTGTCCACTGGCCCCATCTTCAGGATTAAATTATTCTCTACAAACTGATGCCTGGGGAGACAAAACAGGGCCTCATCTCATTTCCAGCCGTCACCCTTTCCACACCACTCCCAGCCGGTAGAATAGGCAACAACTCCTCGGGGGCAGGGGGATGAACACTGGAAGCAGCTGGCCAACCTCCGTCTGCCAAGCCGGGCAGCTGCTCTCCGAGGCCTGGCCCTGCTGCTGCTGCTCAGGAACCTGAGGAGTCTGCAGCTCCCGCAAGCGAAGGATGTGCTTTACCCCCCCCCCGCCGGAGCCACATTCCCACCCTCCGGAGGCAGCATCACCCCCCCCGCACCAGGGCAGGCCCTCCAACAGCAGCTCCTGCAACCAGGGCAAATCCCCCTGGACCAACCCCCCCCCAGCACCCATCCAGCCCACGCAGGCAGCCTGGATGCCGAGTCCCGGCAGGCTCTTTCCCAGGGTGACCTGCCGACCGCTTTTCCTAGGCCAGGCCTCCTTTCCGCTGCGTCAGCCAGCCAGCCAGCCAGCCACCGCCCTGGGGCAAGACACCCCTCAGAGTCCCTGACGTGCTGCATGAGCAATCAATCACTGCTTGGCTTCCCCCTCAGCATGCCCCCCCAGCTCCTCCCCCAAGTGCTCCCCTCAAAGCAGCCGCTCTTCCCACGGGAAAGGGGGCCAGCCACTCCCGCCCAAAGGCTCACCAGGGGTTTCCACCGGCCTGCTTTGCCAACAGCAGCCTTTTTTCTTCTTCAGAGAACTGGAGGTCCAGCTCAAAGGAATTGCTGTCGAGGTCATGAATGTATTGCTCGATGTTGTTGCCGGAGGCCGGCGGTGGTGGGCACGGCTCCGGGGCAGACAGCGACTGAGAGGAGGCAGAGCCAGACACTTGCAGGCAGCCAAACTGACTCAGGAGATTGTCGTACTGCAAAACACACCAGAGGTGACCCCTCCTTTCATCCAAGCACCAAAAGTCTTCTTAACTTCTTTGTCTTTGGACCCTGGATTCTTGAGCAAGAGAAAGGGCTGCTTCCCGCCTGGCACCTTCTGGACCCCCTGGAGAGATGCTCTCCACTCACTCACTCACTCACTCACACCAAGGGCACCAGCAGGGTGAGGGGGGGGGGCTGAGGAGGCGGGGCTGCAGGCCCACTGTCCTCTCCAAGGAGGCAGAGACGGCAGCCCCCTCCCAGAGAGGCAGCCTCCGTGCTCAAAACTGAGAGGCCACGGGTCAGCACGCTGCAGGGGAACACTCACCGGCCACTGCCCCTCACGACCTTTCGACGGCCTCTGCAGGAGAGAACTAACCTCTGGATCCACACGGGAACTTACGTTTCCGTAGCAGTCTTCATCATCCTCAGACATAGCGGGCAAATATGCCGTTAGTTTGGGGGGCGTCTGGTGATGCAGATTCTCCCAGGTGATGGAATCGAAGAACGGGTGGGCCTTCAGGGGTTCATACCCGCCCATTTCCTCACAGCCAAGCCTCTTGGTCGCATCGAGAACCTGAATAAAGTTGTCAGGGACAGGACTGAGGAGAAGACGGCAATCCGGCCAGGGCCCGGGCCAGAGTTGCCAACCTGAAGTCAATTAAACTTCTCGGGGGACAACGCCTAGGAAACCAGATCAGGAGGGTCCACGTATTACAAGATTTTCAGCTAAGAAGTGGCTCTCTGCGTGGGCAGACTCTGAAATGGCTGGTTTGTTTTTAACCATTTTACCTGCTACACAAAGTTCAGGGCAGCGCTCACCGCCCTGCCCTCCTCCCCTCCCCTCGGATGAGTCCTTGCAACAACCCGGTGAGGCGGTTCAGGCTGAGAGCATCCCCTGGATGGAGCGGGGGGGCGGGGGGCGGCGGCACAGAGACCCATCATGTCTCCATGTCTCCCAGGTCTTAGTCCGACATCACAGCCACTGCCCCACAAGGGCTCTGAGAACCTTCTTCAAGTTCTGGAAGGGGTCATGCTGTGGCTCTCTGGACGGGGGGTGGGGTGGGGGTGCTACGGAGGAGGAGACCGAAGGCACTGGCTGAGGGAACAAAGCTGAGAAAAGGGCAGGCCAGCTTTGCAGGAACCGAAGAAGACGAAGAGGAGGAGGAGACCGGATTTCTGCCCTGCCCTTCCCTTGGAGTCTCAGAGCAGCTTACGAACTCCATTCCCTTCCTCTCCCCACAACAATGAGGTAGGTGGGGGCTGAGAGAGCTCTGAGAGGTCTGTGACTAACCCAAGGCCACCCAGCTGGCTGCATGCAGAGGAGGAGGGGTGGGGAATCAAACTCAGTCCTCCCAGGTTAGAGTCCGCGGCTCTTGACCTCTACGCCAAACGGAGGCCCCCCGGAGGGAAAGGGCTCAGAAGCCAGAGGGAGGAGGGCCGGGGGGGGGGGCCAGCCATGGCCTGTGCCTTTGGAGGAACTGCACGGCAAGGGAACTTGGCTAGCAGTGCTTCCTCTGGTCTTTTCTGAGGGATGGCTGGCTGGAAGCTGGAATACTCCTAGTAATCATGAAACCTCTGTGACAATGAGGGAAAAAAAATCATTTACCAAAAGCTTTTCTACGAGATCTTTTGCCTTGGGAAAGAACTTCTCCGGGAATTCGTACTCCAATTTGATTATCTTTTGAAATATAAGGTATTCGTTTCTGTCAAATAAATAAATAAATACTGTGATATTTGCACAAACAATCTCCTTTCATAAATCAGCCTAGTGGGGTTTATATACACGCATTTGTGTGTCTTCATATATATGGAGAGAGACACATACAGGAGTTAAGCCCCTCTGGGGAAAGAAGCAAGACAGACAAAGAGCAGGAGGCATAAAGTATTGACCAGAAGGATGCGCAACCAACCAGAGACGAAAGCAAGCCCCGCCCGCCTTCTTCCCTAAAGGAAATCCAAACTGTGTGTGTTGTGGGGGAGGGTTAAAAGGCCGTTACACTGAAACAGGCAATAAGAAGCGGCCAGTACACAAAAAGTTGACGGCCGGTTCTTGCTGATGGAAAATAAATAACTGAGACCGCATCAGGAAAGAACTTTAATATTAAAGCACAGAGGAAGACAGAGAGAAGCCAAAGGGGAGACAGAGCGGACAAGTGATGCTTCTTTAAGTGCACTCGGAAACGGGCTTCCTCGAATGCAGACACAGAAAGAACAGCAGAGCCACTTTAAAGGAGAGACATTCTTGCAAATGGCCCTAACTGGTGGGTGGGAACGGGACCCAAAATTGTCAAAGACAGACCGGGACTGCGGAGATCAGACTTACTCCAATATCCTCTTTAATAGCAAGAAGCAGGTTAAAAGTTCCACCATACCTGATGACTGGATCTTATTAACACCCTGGAGAGTCAGGGACAAACGGAGAGGAGGCCTATCCCCACGCAAACCCCCTACAGCTTCAGGGCTGTGAGATAATGAACTGGACGAAGATGGAGGTACAGTTTATCCCAAACTTGTAAGAAATGAGGACTTTATAATATGCCACGGGACTGGAGAGAATAAGATCATGACCAGTTTCCAGGAGTCACAGAAAACGGCCCCCTCATGAATCGAATGCCTCCCCATCAGGCATTTCTCAAGGGACTCGTTATGGGGATCCTGGCTGAGGGGGCTTTGGCCATTAACACAAACAGGTGGCGCTTCTTAGCACAGATCATTGGTCTTGTGTCACAGATACGTTAAATGGACAGCCCAGCCTCTAAACTTCATCCCATTTCATACACAACTGGACTATCATAAAGTACTTAGAAATACATTTGGAATAACAACCTTGTAAGCAATATCTATACAAGGCTTATAGATCATCCAAGACCTCGGATGACGGTACCAGAATTAGTTGGAAACCTGCTCAGTGCAAGACTGCTGGTGAACGTCAACACACGTTTGAACCTCTAGGGCACAGGTAATTAATACTGCCAATATATTTCCAGCGTGTCTGTGTTACAAGGATTTCTTCAACTTGGATTTCTTACACTGGGTCAGTCGGGTTAACAGCCCTAGAAATGAGCGGCGTACCAGGCACAAGAGCAGGGCTGTCGCTCCTTCTCACGCCACTATGAGCAGGTCTGACTAAGGTTTGCACTTCAAAGACTTTTCTCCTGTGTTACTGTGAAGTTGCAAGCATTGACAGTGAGGCTAAAAGTAAACCGCCGTCTCCTACAAGAGGACAGTGTAATTTTCCGACAGCAAAAGGGAGCTTTCCTCCCCCCCCCGCTTCTGCTGTGTCCCACAAAATGCTGCTGCTGCTGCTTCTAGGAGACTGGAGGCGTCAGGAGCAGCACAAGACATGAACTGGGGGAACTACAGTGTGTGAGTTGGGGGGGGCACCAGCTAACAACCCTGCGGATAGAAAAGGACTGCTGGAGCTGAAGCGACGACTTGCAGACCAGTTGCTTCAGAACCCATGGAGGGCATGTGTGTGTGTGTGTGTGTGTGTGTGTGTGAGTGCATGCGTGTGGCACCTCCCCCCTCCTGCCCGCCCTGGGAAGGAAGAAGGGCATGAAGAAAGAGCCACCTGCGAGCGAGCCAGCCAGCCAGCCCTCAGACACACACTGGCAGTCGGGGCAGCTGCGTGTTGACCCAGGGGAAGCGGCAAGATTGTGAGGCTTGCAGGCCTGACTGGCTGAGGCTGGGAGGCGGGCCTGTGGCCCTCCAACGACCCCAAACATTTGCAGCTGGGTGGGTATCTGTATCCAGGGACCACCCGCCCAAGAAGGCATCGGTGCGAAAAGCGCACCATTCACCCTGGGGGCCTCCAGGATACAGGGGGCTGGGCCTTGACGCCAAGCTGCCATTGGGACTCCTTTTTCTGTGCCCTTCACAGCCGCATGAAGTGGCTTGGGAGACCGTAGAAGAGGAAGAAGAAGAAGAAGAAGAAGAAGAGATTGGATTTATACACCCCCCCCCGCCCTTCACTGCCCAAAGGCGTCTCAGAGGGGCTTACAAACTCCTTTCCCTTCCCCTCCCCACAACAGACACCCTGTGAGGCAGGTGGGGCTGAGAGAACTTCTGGCAGAAACTGTCCTTGAGAGAACAGCTGTGCCAGAGCTTGTGACTGACCCAAGGCCACATCATGTCACAGTTCATCAACTTAGGACTGTTACAAGCCCTGCCTCATTTTCTCCAGGGAGTTCCCCTCAACATTCTTGGCAGCAAGAAGGAGGCACTCCTTGGCCAGCCTCGAGGGCCACACGGAGCCAGTCCGTATTCACCTACAGCCTGAATATCATCCACGGAGATGAAAGAAAACTCACAACCACCGGGAAACGAACGAAATGCGGTGCAGCCCAAAGTCTCTTACCCGGCTCGGAATGGCGGCAGCCCCGCTACCAGCTGATAGATGATGCAGCCGAGAGCCCACAGATCCGAACTTCATCAGGACATGGGAGAGAAACAGAGGAGAGAGGAGGAGGAGGAGGAGGAGGAGGAGGAGACAATTAGCCCTGGGCAGGAGAGAGCCAGGAGGGCAGCTGTCGACTTCAGCCTCTGCCAGATACGAGGGCCCGCGCAGATGGAGGCCGAGGCCACCTGGGGCTCCAACCAGGGGAAGCCTGAGCCGGGTCTCCGCCTCCTCCCCTGTGCACTGCCTCCAGGCAGGGAAGGCAGCACCCGAGGACTTCGGCCAGGCTGCACTCGAGTCAAAGAGATTTCAAGGGTGTTTCAGGGAAGGAGCCACCGTGCAGGTGAGTGTAGGAAGACTACAGCTCTGGTGGCAAGGAGCTTCCCAGGCCGTCATAACCGTCTGGCTTAATATCTAGCCTGGTCAAAGACCGAAGAAATGCCAACGTTCACGTGATATCCTCCAGCCTGGGAACCCTAACCCTAACCTTGCGTTCATCGGCATTTGGGTTTTAATACCCAGTGAGAAAGTGTGCACGAATCACAGGTTTCACTTGAGGGCCTGGTGCCCGTGGAAGCACTTCAGTGGAGACCCCGAGGAGAGCTCCGGGGTGCGAGGTTCTAAGACATGGAAACCACGGGCACGAGGTTGCTGGAGACCCCCCCCCATTTCACACAAGCCCTCCACCATCTCACCAGCTGCTCACCTCTTGCAGGCTGCCTTCTCTGTCAAGAGCTCTGGAGACACATACTGCGCTGTCCCAACAAAGGAGTTTGCCCGTGCTGGAAGAAGAAGAAGAAGAAGAAGGAGGAGGGGAAGGGGAGGAGGAGGAGGAGGAGGAGGAGGAGGAGGAGGAGGAAGAGGAGGAAGAGGAGGAAGAGGAGGAAGAGGAGGAAGAGGAGGAAGAGGAGGAAGAAGAAGAGAGAAGAAGAAGAAGAAGAAGAAGAAGAAGAAGAAGAAGAAGAAGAAGAAGAAGAAGAAGAAGAAGAAGAAGAAGAAGAAGAAGAAGAAGAAGAAGAAGAAGAAGAAGAAGAAGAAGAAGAAGAAGAAGAAGAAGAAGAAGAAGAAGAAGAAGAAGAAGAAGAAGAAGAAGAAGAAGAAGAAGAAGAAGAAGAAGAAGAAGAAGAAGAAGAAGAAGAAGAAGTCGTCGTCGGGAGCTGAGTCTGGGGCCTTCCAAAGGTTTTAAAGCCCTACTGAGGACTGGCCTGGCAGCTTGCAAATGGGATGTGCATCTCAGCCAGGCAGTTCAAAGTTGTTTCTATATTTAACTGGTGGAGAGTATTGTACAGCCAAGCACAATCCCCCCACCCCCACCCCCATCCCACCTTTCCCCCTCTCCGTCTGTGCCCACCAATGGCTCCGGGGGTTCCAACTGGCCCTGTTGGAAGGGTGATCGCCCAAACTCCTGGGCTTCACTTTACGTTGACTAAACTGGTTTTAATTTTCCACCATAGAGTCAGAGGACAATCAACACAAATCCTACTGAGAGGGTCGTCATCAGAGACTTTGAGGTGACGGGCTGCAGCCTGAGGGTCCGGCCAGGCCCGGGAGGAGGCAGCGGCCTCGGAGGCTTCGGCTGGACAACACCTGAAGAGGGGCCGTACCTTGTTTACTGTCTGCAGATAACACTTTTGCTGTCCCAAAGTCTGTAATCTGAATGTGCATCTCCCCGTTGAGCAAGATGTTCTCCGGCTTTAGGTCCCTGCAAAAGGCAAAGTGGGTTGAAACCAGGCCTGCCCCACACGAAGTCGGCTGGGGCTCTCCCCCAACAACCCCGGTCTCTTCCTGGCCCAGCCCCAGCAGGAGAGGAGGAGCCCCTGCAGCGCAGCGCAGGCTCCCCCACACACCCACAGGAGCTCAGGCACGGCGCTCAGGCGCAGTGGGAGGAGCCCGCCTTCCAGCCTCGCCTCCAGTGAGAATGGCCCTCGGAAGGGATCTCACGGGGCTCCTCCCACCCGGTCCAGGGCTTCTTGCTCGGCCCTGGGACCAACGTGTCTGTTGCAGCAGTTCCCACGTCACCAGGACAACATGAGGAGGGGTCACCAGCAGTGTTCCCTCTAGGCTGAGTTGGGGTGAGCTAGCTCACAGTTTTTTAGCCTCCAGCTCACACCAATGCTCCCTCTAAGCTGTGGAGTCCTGTGAGCAAAAATCCTACTTTGTGAGCTCCTGGCATTAAAGTTGTGAGCCAGTGACTTGGCTGCTGCATAAATCAGTTTTGCTCTGGAGCCCTCCTTCCTGAGCTGAGACAAAAATCTGTGAGCTGCAGGCTAAAAAACTGTGACCTAGCTCACACGAACTCAGCTTAGAGGGAACACTGGCTCACACATTTTTTTGTCTCAGCTTGGGAAAGAGGTCTCCAGAGCCAACTAATTTATGCAGTAGCCAAATTGCTTGCTCATAACTTTAATGTCAGCAGCTCACAAAGTAGAATTCTTGCTCACAAGGCTCCACAGCTGGGGGGCGCGCGCACTGGAGTCTCCAGGCCAACCTACGGGCCCTTCGAAAGAGGGACAGGAGTGGGGGCAGGCTGCCCTCCCTGAAGCGGTACTGCTGCTCCTCCTCCTCCTCCCCCTCCCCCTGGATTCCGAGGGGGCTGGCAAGCCGACCCCGGCCCTTCCGCCCAGCCTCACTGCTCTGCATCAGCCTGCCCGTGAGAAGGGAGACGAAAGGGCAGCAGAGAGGACAAGGGAGCCCGGACCTGGGCACACTCTGGAGGAGGGGCGGGATACAAATGCCCCCGGATGGAGGGAAGGGCAGAACAGTCATGTCAGCAGGAGCCGGATGTGCTGCTTCTGTTGCACACAGCAAAGAGGAGTGGAGACCCGGGAGCAGACAGGGCAGGGGAGACTAGCTGAGCGAGAGGCTCCAGGCAGAGGAAGAAGCGTGCCAGGGGTGGGGGTGGGGAGACAGAGAGAAAGAGTCATGCAGACTTCTTGATATGTTCAAAACATGGCCCAGGGAGTGACACGGATTCTGGGTTCAGCATAGAGCACAAACTGTCTCTGCACCACACAGGAAGAAGATGGCAAGAGAAACAGGAGAGAAGACCCACTCTGTTCCCCCCAGTCACCATCCACAGCCTCAAAATGCCAAGCTGTAAAGGGGGCAGGGGGTGGGGGTTTGGGAGCACACTCCTGAAAGTGGAGATGGGACAGTTCGGGTCCACGGGGAAGAACATCACCCGTTTCACACATAAATCAGTACTGCTTCTGAGAGGGACAATCCGTGGCTGGGCAGTGAAGTCTTCATGGGCACCAGAATTTCTGTTTCCATGGAGGCTCGAGCCCCCTGAAGCACCATCCGCACTGGAGCACAACTCGCTGCAACAGTCATAGCAACATGCACCACAAATGACACAAATTCACATTCATAGCCTTACCTGTGAATAATACCCTTCCCATGCAAATACTCTAACGCAGACACAATTTCAGCAGTATAAAACCTGGTACAGGTCTCATCAAAGGAGCCAATCTTGCGGATATATTTTAAGAGCTCTCCATTTTTGGCATAGCTAAGGCCAAAGTCTGAAGCCAGCGTTAAGGACTCTTAGTAAACCTGCAGATTCCCATCAGTGAAAATGGGCAGGCCCTCAGACCGCAAAGCAGTACAGCAGACATTATGTGCCAAAGGTCTAAGCCAAGAAAGCTCTTGATAAAGTTCCACAGACTTCCAGAAAGCTCTTGATAAAGCTCCTCCTCAAAGGTTCCTCAGTGGTCATGGGAAATGAGGACAAACCCTCTTGTGGATTGCAAACTGGATAATTAACAGGAAACAGAGTATGAATGGGCAGTTTTCACAGTGGAGGGTGGTCAGCAGTGGGCCACCGCAGGGCTCAGTACTGGGTCCAGTGCTTTTTAACTTGATCATTAACGCTTTGGATTTGGAGTCAGCAGTGAACTGTGTTATCGAGGCAACAAACATGAAATTAAGCGAAGTCCAGAGCACGATGGAAGACAGGAGGACCTGGCGTGAGGTGGTCCATGGGGTCGCGAAGAGTCGGGTCGAAGAGTCGGACTCGACTGTGCGACTGAACAGCAATGAAGCAGTGAACTACTGGCTAAGTCTGCAGATGACACTAAGTTGTTCAGGGTGGTGAGAACCAGGGAGGATTGCAGGGTGCTCCAGAGGGATGTGTTGAGGCTGGGCAAGTGGGTGTCAACATGGCAAATGAGGTTCAACATGGGCAACTGAAAAGTAACACACACTGGAGTAAAAAATCCTAACTTAAATACACAGTAATGGGGCCCAAATCGGTGGAGACTGACCAGGAGAGAGAGATCTTGGTGTTGTAGTAGATAACTCACTGAAAATATCGACTCGGTGTACAATGGCAATAAAGGAGGCCAACGTTATGCTGGGGATTATCAGGAAGGGAACTGAAACCAAACCAGCCAGTATCCTCATGCCCATCTATAAGTCTATGGTGCGGCTTCATTTGGAACACTGTGTACAGTTCTGGCAACCGCACCTCAAAAAGATATTATAGCACTGGAAAAAGTGCAGAAATGGGGAAATAAAATGATTAAATGGATGGAACACTTTCCCTACAAAGAAAAGTTAAAGAGGTTAAGGCTCTTTAGCTTGGACAAACATCAACTGAGGGTGGTGACATGATAGAATTTTACAAAATTATGCATGAGATAGGGAAGGTAGGGAAAGAAGCACTTTTCTCTCTTTATCACAATACAAGAACTGGTGGGCACTCAATGAAATTAATGAGCAGTCGGGTTAGGACAGATAAAAGGAAGTCGTTTTTCACCCAAAGAGTAATGAACACATGAAATTCACTGCCACACTAAGTGGTGGCGGCTACAAGCATTAACAGCTTCAAGTGGGGATTAGATAAACATATGGAACAGAGGTCCATCAGTGGCCATTAGCCGGAAGGGAATGTCTGGGACAGTGATGCTCAGTATTCTTAGTCACTGGGAGGGCTTCTGGAGTTCTGGCCCCACTGGTGGACCGCCTGAGAGCAGTTGTTTTTGGCCACTTAGTGTTGGACTGGATGGACCAATGGCCCGATCCAGCATTGGCTTTTCTTATGTTCTTATCCTTTGCTACATGCTGAGTTCATAAGATCCAGCCCTAGAAGGCATTTTGCATCCACGGCTCAAATCAAAAATACCAGTGTGATTACAAAAACATGTGTGTGCGATAGCACATCAAAGACTGCATGTGTCTACCCTTGTTTCTTGTTCCAGCAAGTATTACAAACATAGACTGTACTTCCTCCAAGTAGCATTGATTCAAAGGATACAGAGTTTCTCGTCATCCTGAAACGTGAAGTACAACTTGACAAAGAAAGGGTGATCCAGGCGTGACATCACATCTCTCTCTCGGGTCACGTAGGGCACCTTGTTCTCTTTTATGATATGACGCTTCTCCAGAATTTTAACTTGTAAAAAGACAGAGAAGTTATAGCTGACTATGGAGAAAACTTGGGAGGCGACCTGCGAGAGGTCACAGGTGTGCAGCACCTGAGGCCCAGATCCCCCCAACCTTTCCCCACGAGAGGGTTGGGTACTCTGCCCCGAAGCCCGGCCCCGGAGAAGGAAAAGGGCTACTCACTGGCGTATTCTCTGGAGGTAGACAACTCTCTGGCCAAAACGACCTGTTTAAGGGAAGAAAGAACTCTGTCAGTGCGGAGAACGAGATGCAAGAGGCAGCTCGGTCTAGCCCGAAATGCGAACACCCTCTCTGCAGCTTTGGCCTGTGACAAACACAAACTTGGCTCACAGGGATCAGCAGGGTGAGCAAAGAGAAACGGGCAGCATGGGACTGACCTCCAAAATACTTGGGGGATGAGGAGGATTCCAGAAACGGGGGGAAGGGATGGGGGCAAGGGAACAAAAATCCTTCCCACGACAACTGGTACAGAGTCAGGTGCTAAAGGTGTTGCAGCATCAGTCCTGGGAAGAGACTGGGACCACTTCCGCCCATCAAGCAAGCAGGCAGGACACCCAGATGGCTTATTTTTCACACATGCACCCCAACCTGACCCCTGAGGGCAAAAGGGGAGGGGGATTCCTCTGAATGGCTTCCTCCTCCTCCTCCTCCTCCTCCTCGTAACCAGAATCCTGCACATATTCAGAAGAGAAGGACCATCCAGGGATCTTTTTAGGAGCTCTATGGCAACACAAGAGAAAAGAGAAGGAGGGAAGCCACAGCACACACGCCCCTGCAGAGAGGGAAAGGGCAGCCTTCGGGAAAAGAAAGCCTGGCGTGAGGCTGTGGGTGCAAAGGGAATGCCCCCGCCCCCGGTCAGAACGAGAAAGTCCACTTAGCCTGGCACAGGCCTTCTCTGAAGGCAGGCAGGCAGGGAGGGAGGGAGAGGGGGGTCTCCCCAAGGGCATTCCAGACACGGGCCGTGGAGCGGGGCTGCCACACCTTCCGCATCAGAGGTCTCCCACCGCTGCTGCCACTCACCGTTGAGAAAGATCCTTCACCCAGAATCTTCCCAAACTTGAAGTCTTCTGGGCGTTTCTTCCGTGGCTGCGAAGGCTGCTGTAAAGACACTGGCGTGGCCCTTGGCTCAGCCGTGGTGCTCTCCATGTTCAGCCCCGGTCTGCGGCCACAGGTGGCAGCGACAGGCGGGGAGCTGGAACCCGCCTGGCTCCTCACCATCGATGGGGACGGGCAGGAGCACAGCACCACACTGGACTGGATGGGGGCGGCATCGTACTGCGGGAGGAGAGGCAGCAGAACTGTCAGCCACTCAGGAAGGCAGATCTCGAAGCACCAAAGACTCCCACAAGCCCCTAAGGCCCCCTCCCTGCCACTGCCACCCTGTCCTGAGCAGTCGGCTCTGCCGCAGTCCACAAGGTGCGGGCGGAGAGTTCACTTGCAGGGTCGAGCCCATTAGTCCCACCAGTCTTGCCGGGCATCAAACAAGCACAAAAGGTGAGGCAATAACAGACACCCGGCCCGTGACTTTCAAAAAGCTTCCCACAGAGTTCCTCGCCAAAACCCCCATGCCAGCTGCAGCCAGGGGATGGGCGACGAACCCTGTCATAAGCATCAGAGGGCAGGAGAAAATGGACCAGTTCCACGCTGGAAAGAAGCAAGCAGTGAAATCTCCAGGCTGGCACTACTGAATTTGCCAACAGTCTGGTCTCACGGTGAGTCAACCGTGAGAGAGCCAGGCTGGCTGATGACCCCCTCATCAGGGGAGTGGAAAACCTTCCTTCCACAAGGATGCCAAAAGGATTGGCACAAACTGGGTTAGTGGGCAACGTGGCAAACGAAGTGGACTGTAGGCAGGTGTCGAGCTTCGAATGTTGGAGCAAGTCAGCCTTGTGGAGTCCTGCCCTCAGCCTGGCAAAATTTGGATCAAATAAAACCTGGACGATACGGCCCTCGGACACAACTTGCAGGTGTCCCTAGTCTGCCCCTGCTAGAGACAAAGAACACGCCTGCATTTCTGGTGCCTGCCTCTCCCTCTCTCTCTCTCTCTCCTCCCTCCCTCTCTCTCTCTGGGCAAGACAATGGATTTAAGAGCTGTGGGAAACGGGAGTCCACTTTGGCCCGTAACCTGGCCAGGAAAGGCCTCGTCTTGGCCAACCAGCAGTGAAGGGCAAGCCTGGATTGGGCAAAGATTTTCACTGAATTGTTGGCTACAGAAAATTCAAGAGAAACAGAAATGTCAGCCTATTGTAAGAAGCACAAAAATGAGTCCTGTGATGCTCCAAAGACAAACCGGGGGGGGGGGGTGTTTGCAACAGAGGCCTTCACAGACTGGAGTCCAATTCAGGCAAATTAAGTGGAACCTCAATCAGCTCTGGTTCCGCTCTCTCTCTCACACACACAAACACTGGCACTGAGGGGAAGAAAAATCAGTAGAGTCAAGTGGTGACAAAATAAAAGATCTATGACATTTATATGCACTGCTCAACTACACACAAGATGGGCAATTAATATTCAAAAAAACAGCAATGAGTGAAGGCATATTCACCTGAGACTCACTGAGCTAATTTAACACCATTAATGCAACTGCCATATATTGAGTCCTCATAAGATACGGTGCATTAACCAACTAGGCAGCAGTTGAGCAGTTTCCCGCTGCAGCCTCCTTTTGAATCTCTTTTGGTTAAGAATCTCACCCTCCAGGTCAGAGCACTCCAACCGACCAAGATTTCTGGACAGGGTTGTTGCCTCTTGACGTCCAATGCGTCTCTACCTGTCCTTCGGCAGAGAGACTGACATGCTTCTTCTTTGGGGAGAGCCAAAGGGCAGCAGCATATGGCCCCACCACACTGAAGGACACGCAGGGGCAGGAGACCCTGATGTACAACCTGCTGGCACCTGGTCCCTGGGCAAACACTCCTGCGAGGTAGTCCAGTTGCAGAAGGCTTGTTTGTAAGCCACTCCCACCCAGTGACAGAAATATCAACGTCCAGCTAAGTAGAATTAGCTACATGTGGGCAAGAGGTGGTCTTTCACTATTTTCTTTGGAGAGAGGGTCTGCTATTGACAACCAGCCCAGCAGGGTCAGTCCGTTTTGTCACTTAATTGGAGAACAAAAACCAGTAAATTTCAGGGAAAATGGGTTCTTTCCCTATTTTTTCCCTAAATATTTTGTCTTTTAGAATTAGTTAAATAAGTTTCAAAGACAAGGTGGGCATGCAGTAGACATGTCCAGCTCTTAAATGCAAGATGTATTCCTGCACTTGGGATCCATAACCTTCCGGAGGGGATCAGGCAGGGGGCCTCTCGACTTGTCGTCTGTTGCCCTTTTGACCTGACTTGTGATTGACCTTCTGGTTGAACTTTCCACCTCTCCTTCAAACCACTGTGATACAGAACGGTTAACAAGTAGCTTATTGCCCTAGTTTGCTGGAGGGGGAAAGATCAAAAGGAGGTAGGCAGAAACTGCACCAAGGTCTCAGAGGAAAAATCTGAAAGCGGCACTGAGAACTGAGCACTTGCTAACGAGATGGCAATCATTAAGGCACGTATGCGAAGACAGCACAGGCTGCATCACCTTGCAGTGCCCTATAAAGTACTGGAGACAAAGCAGAGGCACTGTGCAAATGCCATAAACACAATTTCGTAAGCTGTTATAAATTGTGCATTTTATATTGTTACAGCAGTAAAATTAGTTAAGGCTTGATAGGAAAGTAGCATTGCATCTTGGTGACTTCAAAATTTCCCAAAATATTACATCTCCATTCAAGAGTGTATGCCTGTCCAAGAAACTGGGACAAATGCATATATGCTGTAGTGTTGGGCTGCTTACAATAAATTGTGCGGTATATTCAGGAGTGGTTGCTGGAAGCATGCATGTACATGCAGACAGATGTCAAGGGGCCTCCGCGTCTACCCTGCAGTTGTACAGTGGCCATCTGTACAGACTAAACAGTCCAGGCATAAGGTTAGGATGAGGTTGATGGTAGGGTGGGAATTGTTGACATTCTGGTAGAACCTCCCAAGGGCTTCCTTCCCATGATGGGACCAGGTGATACAGATGTCCTCGACAGCGGAAGACAGACATTTGGGAACATGAGTTATGTATCAGCCATAACCATGTTGGCATATTTTGGAACCATGCAGCATGCATGGAACCATGGCACAGAAAAACCCTACCATGACAGCATTGATGCCAAAAACTTTGGGTAATAGACAGAAAGGCTCTTGGGTTGTGTCCATGCAGATTCTGTCACCAGTGTCTGTAAAATGTGGTAGTGGTGAACAGCGGCTACAGCCTCCTGTATGAAACCCAACTAGTTCCTGGCCATAGACCCTGAGCTTTCACCTTCCTTGAGAATAAGATTGTTAGAACAGCTCTGGAGGCTATGTCTAGGCAGAGCATCTTTCTCTGCTTGGCACCTGGCTGGGGGCTATTAGCCTGGGCCTGTATAAACAATCCCGTACAGAACAGTGACCATCCAGGAGTCCGCGGACAACTCTTCCCAGACTTTCCCTTGCATTTCATTGCCTTCTGATCGCACTTACTTACTATCCCCTCCCCCCGACTTCTTTGCCAGTACCGAGGGCAGATACCAGGAATCAATGAAAGGAGCCACTCTATGAATGAAAAGGGATACAGCAACTGGTGACAGAAGGTGCAAATCTTTTGGGAAGAAGTTGTTTAAGAGAAAGACAGTGCAGGTAAACCCTTCAGACAATAGATTCAGCTGGGCATCCATCTTGGTCTGAAGCAACAGAACAAAGTTTAAGTCCAGTCGGGCACCTTGGAAACCAACAAAGTTCAATCCTGGGCATAAGCTAAGCATTCATGCTTGTACCCAGAATTAAACTTTGTTCGACTTAAAACTTTGTTCCCTCAAGCGACAGTAAGAGAAGAAATCCGGACAACATTACTGGGGAAGTCCAAACAGGAGACATACAGCAACCATGGGGGAGGGGGGGGGGGACACACCCCTGGAGAATGTGGATTTCCCCCACCTCCCTCCCCCCAGAACTGGAAAAGTTAATGCTGCAAGCTGGGAGGAATCCAACTCTTCCTGACTGAAGAAGCAAAGGAGAGCCACCACACTTGCTTTCCTCTTGGACAGGCTACCGCTTTTCATCAACATGGGCCCAACCAAGGGGCGAGGCGGTATGTGCCTAGGCTCAGAGGTGGCTGCCAGGGAAAGAGTGAGGTGGGGAAAATGCATTTCCTCCAGTCCCTCCCAGTGGTGCTGCACAGAATCCAGGCCAAAGTAACCACAGAGTAATGATCAAAGTTTTGAAAGATGTACTGCCTGCTTCCACTGGATTTTTAGGTGTGTGATAATTTAATGATTAGATTTGTTTGCACCTGATATTGCCCTATCTTAGATTTACCCCCTCCCTCACCTGTCACCAGTACACAATGGCAACGCGTGGCACAGAACGGCAGCAAAGCCTGGATTCAGCTCCCTCACGAAACAGGGAGAAAAGGACAACTGGGCAGGCTCTCCAGAAGAAGAGCGGCAGCAGCAGCGCCGGCAGCATCCCCCCCGCCCGCCCGCCCGCCCAAGGGAGAAGTCCCGGACAGGGACCCGGCCGCGACCGATGTCTGCTTCCTTCTGGCACCTCCTTCCAGCGAGCGGCCACCTGAGGTCCTGCGCCAGGCTGATCGCGCCCGGCCTGAGACCCGCCGCCGGGCCGTTCTGAGGAGCCACCCGGGCCCGGGAGGAGGGCAGGGCGAGCGCGGGGGAAAGGCCAGGGCCGAACGGGGTGGGCACCGAGCCCCCGGCGGGAGAGGAGAGGGGAGGAGAGGAGGGGCGCCGCTCGGCATCAGGCCTCCGCGGCCCCCGCCCGCGCTGAATGAAGGGGTCCGCCCGAAGAGGGGCCCCTCCGCCCTCCCGGGCCAGTGGCGGTGGGAAGGCCGGCCCCCCCGGCCAGAGGCCGCCACCCCCGGCCGCCGTCAGCAAGGGGGAGGGAAGGGAAGGGAAGGAGCGGCGGCGGCATTCCCCCCCTCCCCTCCCCGCCCGGGCGCTGGTGGCTCCTCCTCCTCCTCCGCCGGGGGCTGCCCCGGGCAACGTCCGTCCCTCGCCTCAGCAGCGCTACCCTGGCCCCCCCCCGCCCCAGGCCGGGCCCCGGGAGGGAGGGGAAGGGGCCCGGGGAGGGGGGAGGAGGAGGAGGTGGAGCGCCGCCCGCCCGCCCCCTCCCTCCCGGCCCGCCTACCAGAGGGCTGCCGGTGCTGGCCATGGGCTGCTCCTCCTCCGCCGCCGCCGCCGCCCGCTTCCTCCTCCCCTCCTCCCCCACTCCCTCCCCCCTCCGGCCGGGCCGACCGACCGACCGACGCCGCCGAGCGCGAGCGAGCCCGACCCAATGGGACGCCCGCGTCCTCCGTGAGTGACGTCAGCCACAACAAAGCTCCCTTCCGCCCGAGTGGGCGGGACGTCCGCCAGCGCCGCTTTGTTACTGGCCCGCCGGCAGGCCGCTCAGCCCGCACGTCCGTCGCGGCGACTCTCGCGAGAGCGGACGGCGCGTGCGCCCGCGGTGGCGGGGCGGGGCGAGCGACACGGCGCTTGCGCCGAGGACGGAGCGGCCTCGCCCACCCTCCTTCCCGGAATGCCCCTCCTTTCCCAGGGAGGGGGGACCATAGACGCGGGGAACCAGAGCGGCCGTTTCCTTTCCCCGACGGCGGGACTTCCTGGAAGCTCCGGAAGCCGGCCCTCCTTGCGGCGGCCGCTCCTCCTCTTCCGCGGAGACCTCCGCCGAGCGGTGGCCAACCCTGCAAGGCTAGCGCTTCCCCCCAGCTCGCCCCCGAGCGTCGCTGCGGGAGGCCGGCCCTGCAGTGCTGGCGAAGACTGCGCGTGCGCACTCTGCGGTGCCCCCCCCCCAAACAGCCGCTTCCCCTTTCCCCACAGAACTAACCGGGGAGGGAGACTGTTGGGGTTGCCGGACTCCAGGTGGGGCCTGGAGATCTCCCGCTTTAACAACTGACCTCCAGCTCCCCTGGAGAAAATGGCTGCTGTGGAGGGGGTGGGCTGGGGGGGCCTTGCGCCCTGCTGAGGCCCCTCCCCTCCCCGAAACCCCGCCCTCTCCTGGATCCTCCCCCAAAGCCTCCAGGCATTTGCCAGCCCAGAGCTGGCAACCCTAGAGACTGTAAATCTAGACGTGGAAAGACAAATTTTAATACTCACAGGCCTGTACTGAATACCTGGACGCAGCATCTCAAAAGAACGTCATGCACAAGGTACAGCCACACAAACCACAGGCTGATGATACTTAAATGTGGTACAGTCCGAAACAGTCCGCCAGCACAAGCCCTCCTAGGGGCAATAACGGTCCGTAGAGGAAAACGCTGACCATGCAGCTCAGTGCCTCCTAGACTTGATACGCTGTGAATTTGCAAAGAGGCCTGGGACTCCACTTAGTCAGAGATAGCATTTTGACATGTGCAGGGTCATAGCACCTGCCTTGGCTCACTTCGATTATCTTCGAAACAGCCTTAAGAAAATGTACACTCCTGTCTGTGCATACGGGACAGGATTTTCCTCTGTGGACTGTTATTGCCCCTAGGAGGGCTTGTGCTGGTGGACTATTTTGGATTGTACCACTTTTAAGTATCAGTCTGAGGTTTGTGTGACTGTCCACTGTGCATGACATTCTTTTGAACATTCTTTTGAAATGTTTTCCCCTTTCCGGCTCAGCATCCCCCTCGGCTGGCACAGCGGCTCCTCCACTCTCTCTGACAAGCCTTTTCCTTGGGCAGGAGCCCCGGAAGGTGCATGCGCCTCCCCATCGCAAGCCTGCTGTGAAACACCCCAAAGGCACGGGGATTCAGGATGGATGGGGTGTGTGGGGGACTGACGGTTCCCCTCCCCACCGCCTCCTCAGAGGGACACGCTGCTGCTCGGTGTGGGGAAAAGTCAGGGTCCCGGAGCCCCTTCCAAGACTAGCAAGATACGGGAGGCACCACATAGGCGCCCCTCCATATCTTGGCCTCCCTCTCTGCTCAGGGGGCAGCAGATCGCTGGCACCATTCCAAAACTGCAGAAGGCTGAGAGCAATGCAGCCCAGTGGAAGAGCTCCCGATTGAGGCCTCTCTGACCTTGGAGGGGTTTTTTTTTTTGGGGGGGGGGTATTTCTAGTGTCTGCAGTTGCTGCTGCTGCTGCTGCTGCTGCTCCCCTGGCAGCAGAGACAGAGCTTCTGTGTGCCCATCAGATAGCCTGGGCTGTGCTTTCCACAGAGATACTCGGCTTAGATCTGGCTCGCGATGGGGGCATATCTGTTGGAAACACTGAGCAGGACAGATCTGAGCTTCAGATCAGAGAAGCAGAGATAACGCTTGAGATGATTCACCCCGGCGGCCTCTCAGGGGCATAAACAATAGGCCCCGGGAGGAGAAACACAGGCTGGCAGAGAGCTGGGCAGAGCCGACCAAGGTAGCCCTGCCTCTGAGGCTTTCCCCCTCCCCAGCTCCAGGGACTTCCAGGAAGGCGCACCTGCAGAGAAGGACGGGAGGCGTCAGAAGCAGCTGCCCCAGAGGCAAGAGGCAGAACAGCCCCGCGCTTCTTGCGCAGATGCTGCTGAACAGACTGCTCTTCCCCCACAGTGACTTTGCAGTGGCAGCAGCCTGCCAGAGCAGATGAGGCAGCTGTGCTGGAGACATGAGCTGCCCCAACCAGATCCTGCCACTGGCCGCCCTCAGAAGGTGATCCTGGCTGGCCAGGCGCTCACCGCCCAGACCGTTCATTGTTCTGCTCTCTTGTCCCAGTGGCCAAGCAGCTGTTGGGAAGGGACGGGAAGCCAGCTGCAGTGGAGAGTAAATGCAGTGCCAGGGCAGGCCAGTGCTGGGGGGCGGCCTTACTCCCCTTTCACCAGAGAGCGTGCTCGCATCTGGGCACCTGGGGCATCTCGCCGAGGCTGCTGTGCATCGAGCTGAGGAGAAGGGCTGAGAGAGAAACCCTTCACCTCACTCTGGAGACACAAGGGCTGGCTAAGGATCAGCTGCTGCTGTGGGGAGGGACAGCTCTACGTGCTCAGAAGCATTGTAGTAATTCAAAAGTTTTATCATTCTAGGTTTGCTATTAATAGTTGTAGCTCCTATCTTTGGTAGGGTGACGATGCCCAGGGCATACGGTGTTCATGTGGCTCTTTGAGTTGATGGTAAATGTGAACCTGGCCACCTGCAGAGAGCACCTGCCACTGCTGGGGAGAGCGTGGCCCCAGGCAACCCCTGCAGAACTGATTGGGGGGGGGTGGAATCCAGCATCCAAGGAAGGCTCAAGGCTGTGTCCGCCTGGTGCAAGTGAACATTATGTGCTGCCTGCTCACCAAGCACAGAGGAATCCAGGGACAATCTCTCTCTGCTACTGTTCGACTTTTTTCAAATTCAAACTGCAACACAACTTGGGGTTCTGGGAGTTGTCCCTCCACACAAGAAGCAATCATCTGATTTGACATTACCAGGTGTGTTGCATTGTGGGGGACGCTGTGGCCCCTGGAACAGGCTGGGAATGGGGGTGGGGAAAGAGCGGCCGCAGCCACAACATTGAGCAATAGCAGGCAGCTGCAACGTTGCTCTCCCCCAAGAGCTGGGGCTTTGGAAGCCTTCCTGCTGAGCCTGAGAGAGACCCCGACTCTCACATCAGACTGTTCACATGGCCAAACCCCAGAGCTTCTGAGCATGCCGGGAGTGAGGGGGAACACCTGCTCTTGCTCCCCCGGCTTATCCTCATGACCGACAGCATCTCTGCAGTGCTCCCGGCACGGCCCTGGCATCGCGTTTCCACGCAGACAAGTGCTGCTCCTCTGCAGTTTGCACCCCACCCCCCGTAAAGCCTTGGTGGGTTTCGCAGTTTCCTGGGGGGTGGGCTCAGAACAACTGGGGCACCATTTGGGGCCTGAGACTTCCCTGCAAACTGTTCCCAGGGTCCCAGCGACACGAGGCCCTGTGGCGAAGGAGATCGTGCCCCGCTGCACCGCTGGAGTGATGAGGGGTCGGCTAAAGTAGGGCAGGTTGTCAGGCGTGGGCGTGGGAGCTGAAAGGAGGCTGGTTTCCAAGTGACACACTTCTGGTCAGGCGTTGACAGGTACGAGATCTGGCCCCGTTTAGTGCAGCATCCGGTTCCTCTCCACTGCTTTAGTATCAGAATTATTTTTTCTTTTCAGAAAAGAAGCAAACCAGAACGTACTGCATGCCAGCTGGGCACAGCTCCTTTGCTTGGCAAAGCAAACTGCCGCTGCTGGCAGAGACCCAGGGCAACTTGGAAAGGGCCTGGCCACAGGCCGGCGGCCGGAGCCCAGTTCTCACCTGGATCATGGGGGCTCTCCCAAGTAGGGCGTGTGCGCCGCACGGCGCTTAAGAGTTCTGTGACAGAGGGCAGGGTGGGTGAGATGTCGGAGTATTTAACAGCCTCCTCCAAGGAAGGCCTGAGTGTTGCCTTCATGTCTGTGTCACCTGCCAGCCGTCGCCGAACCGCCAAATGCGGAGGTTAGGGGGCGGCATCCGTGCTGGAGTGGACGGAGACCAGGCACAAGGGCCTGGACAGTGCCAAGGCGGAGGCATTTGCTCTCCATCGTTCGTCCCCAGGAAGTAGGACCGTAGGGGCAGCAGTTCCCCCTTGTCTCTGCTATCCCTCCTCCCTGAAAAAATATCCCTTGTGGGGCAGTGCGCAAGGGAGCCTGCCAGGCCTTCCACGGCTTCTCAGGCACTGAGCAGTCCAAGGGCAATGCTCTGGACGAGAGAGCGTGAGAGACTCCGCAGTGTCTTGGTCACGCCTGCTTTATTGCAAAGATGCCTGCAGCTTACACAGGAAGCAAGCCGATGCCTCTGAGAAAGCAGCGCGGCCCCTGGGCCTGTGTCTGGCCTGCAGCCGCCAGAGGGGCTCCACCCGTCAACTCACAGCTGACTGTCTTTGCACAGTACAAATTGGCTCCGTTCTGCTGCTTTGCCCGGAAGCACTACGGATTCTGCAGCCACCCAGGATGGCCTGCTAACGTATTTCAGTCCAAGCACCAACCAACCTGCTTTGTGTATCAGCAAGCGACCGGCATTCCTAAACGCTTCTCTCTTCAGCGACTGGTTGCAAGATACGATTATTCTGAGGCGTCAGCCTGGACGTGCGAAAAGGCGCCGGGCTTGCCTGGGGGAGGAGGGGGAGGGGAGAGCTGTGCCAGCAGTTATAAGCCTCTCTCCCCCCTGCTTGGCCTCTTTTCTCGGATCCACTACACGGGCGCCACGGAGCGGGTGCTGGCACCCCGAGAGCAAGGGGCTGTGCTGCAGGAGGAGAGGGTTTGCATCTCCTGCGGCTCCTGCTCCACAAACAGGGAGTTCTTGTACGGCAGATAAGGAAAGCCCTCACCTATGGCATTCAGGCCTCCTTCAGCGTGGAGAGGAGCTCTTCCGGGCAGGATCGGGCCCTGGGCTTCCCCTTGCATGACGACATAGTGGCTGGCTTTGTCCTGCCGCTCTGGAGCACCAAGCCAGTGGCAGGCGCTCTCCTCTGACGGCAGCGCCACTCCGGAGAGCCGCTTGAGGGAGGAGAGCCGGGAGACAGCCTCCAGGGGCCTTGGGGTCATGGGTCCAGGCCCGGCACCCTTGCCAGGATCAGGGCTGCTGTTGCCGCCACCTCTCAGCCAGGCGCCCTGCTCGCTGGTGCCAATCCAAGCCTGAAACAGACCAGAAACCAGTCGGGGAGGCGTGGCTGCTGCACACCGCTGAGGGGGCTTTCCCTGCAGTCAGAGCAGCCGGCCAGACTCTCGCCTGACAACCACCACCCTGTCTGCGAGGTTGGGGAGGCGGAAAGAGAGACGCTCTGACCCCTGCGTGCCCCCCCCTCTGGGCAGATTCACGGGGGGCAGGTGGGGGTGTGAAGGGTGCCGTGGCCTCGCTGGTGTGCCCAGGGGCATCCTCCTCCCTGCCCAGCACCGGAGCACGTTGCGACTGCAACCCCGCCGGCTTCCTCACGGGTCCAAAGGGGGGCCCTGCAGCCCGGACCCACACGGGCCCCCCGATGCCCTGATCCAAGCCTGGCTCCCCTCCTGTTGCTCCCGGGGTTGCAGGAGAAGGCAGGAAGTCTCCAAGGAGAGGGTGGGGGAAAGGGAGGCAGAGCCGGGACCCCTGAGGTGAACAGCAGATTTGGGGGCGGGGGGGTCATTGTCTCCTTCACCTGCTAGTTCACCTTTCGCCATCTGGGAGGGGAGGGAGGAGGCGGATGAGAGCGCAAGATCATTTCTCCAGGCGGGGGTGGGGGGAGAGGAGACACGTGGAGAACGAAGGCCCTTTGGGGAGAGGGGCTGCAGCCACGGGGGGAGCAGTCTGCAGCCACGGTGGGGAAGGGGGTGACCCCTGGGCGGGCAGCCAGCCAGGAGGGGCCCACAGGACCCTGCCCACCAGGGAGGGCTGGCAGACTCCTGCCCCTGTGCCCCCTCCCCAGGTCACCTGCTAGCGTCCCCCTGTGCAATTGCTAAGCCCCCCCCCCTTCCTGCTCCAGCCGTGCTCCTGGCTCCCCTCCCTCCTAGAAGCAAGGGGGGAAGGAAGACAGGCCTCCTACCTGGAAATTCCCGTTGTGAGAGGCATAGAGGGGCAGGAAGAAGGCCGCGGGGTTGGGGGTGCTGGCTGAGCAATGGCTCTTGATCCTGGGGGTGGGGGTGGGGGTGGGGACAGAAGGTCAGGCACTGCCTAGGCCAGTGGCTACAGCAGCAGCAGCCGCCCCTACGAGGCGCCCCTCTCCCCTGAATGCCCAGGCAGGGGGTCAGCTGTCTGCACTTGCCCACTGATGAGCCAGCGCGGAGGCAGGGGAGGGTCCCCTCTCCATGCCCTCCCACCCACCCCCGGCCTCCCACACACCAGGCGCCACCCGTTTTCATAAAGGGGCTTACGGACTTCTTTGGAAGTCACTAGTTGAGGAGGGGGAAACCCCAACACGGACCGGCCCAGCGGTGGGTGGTCAGCAGCCCCATTGGGGGTGGGGGTGGCAGCGTGGACCAGGAGCAGCGCCTGCAGCACCATACCTTGGGTAGAAGCCGGCGAGCAGGAGGAGAACCAGCAGGGTGCCGAGGCAGAGAGGGACGGAGACGAGGACGGCCAGCAGCGCCAGAGACTCCTCCCTCTGCACAGGCCCTGGGGGCAGACGGAACCAGAGCGTCCCTCAGCAGGCTCAGGGCAGCCTCCCCGGGGGTGCCGGATGCGGCCCCGATCCCTGCTCCGGAAGTGCTTGGGGTGCCAGGGCAGCACACCCCTCCGCCCGAGGGAAGCGTCGAGCCAGAAGCAGAGCGACTGGAGATCCAGGCTTCGCCAGCTGCGCCTCTCTGTTACCTACCGGGAACAGCCTCCAGCGTGTCCCTGCTGCAGATGTAGCCCTTCCGGGCTCCGCAAAGGACCCCGGCCCGGCCAGCCATAACCCCGAGGGAGACTTGCCAGGTGGGGCTGCCACGTCCTGCGTTGCCCTTGCTCCCGGCAAGCAGAAACCAGAACCACCTCTGCCCGCCCGCCCGCCCGCGTGTGCCCGTGCGCCCTCTCTCCCCGCACGTGCAGGCTGCCTACCTGGCAGGCAGGGGCAGGTGCCAGCCTCTGGCGTGACCTGTGGGGATGAGCATGGCGATTGGGAGGGGGGGTTGAGGGGCTGTGGGCAGCCTCAGCGCTGAGACTGGGTGCGTTACCTGCCTGGGCTCTAGGAGGTGTGCTAAACACACGAAAGGGGGCAGCACTAAGGTTGCGCGTGGGCACAGACAACGGGCGAGGGGGTGCCTGGTGCTGAGGGGCGTGTTTTGCAGCAGCTGAGCACCCCCCCAAAAAAGACCCAGCCACTTGGCCCCTTGCCAGCCAGAGACCAGACACCAGACCCCAGACGCCAGACCTGGGGGCACGCTCCACTCGGTCTCGGGGCTCCACTCGCTCCACTGGCTGACGTACTGCTTCTTGCGGTCGGGGGTTTTGCAGCGCATTCTGGCAACGTAGCTGGCGCCTGGCGTGAACTCGGACCCATCTATTGCCATCGACGTTTCTCTGATGACCACGGTCTTGTTCTCTGCTTGCTGTTTGGGGTGGAGAAGAATGAAGGTGGATGGAGGCCCGGCAGACACGGCCCCTTCTGTCACCGTGGAGGTCGAGGCGCCGGGCGGGTGGACTCCTGGGCAGACACGGACCAGGCACAGCCCCGCGTGGCGTCACCGGCCAGGCGGCCGCGGCCGGTGCCTCCCCACCGTGCCTGCAGTGGCCTCCCTCTCCTGCCCAGCCTCTCCTGACCTCCCAGGGGACGGGGGTGGCCCTGAACTGCAGCTGCCACTGCATGTCCTCCCAGATGGCCACGTAGGCCTCCGGCATCTTCCACTCCATCAGGCACTCGCTGCCGCTCATGTTGCTCCGGAGGCCGGAGGGCGGGTCACATTTGACTGGAAAGAGAGGGCCGGCTGAGGGGAGGCGCGCGAGGCTCTCCCGGAGCACCGGCCAGGGCCCACTGGCCACCCGGCCTCTCCGTCCCACAAGAAGCCGGCCAGCCTACTGAGTCGCTTTCTGGATCCCACTTGGTTCTTACGGCGACAGCGCCGGCTGCCTGGGCTGCCTGGGGACGTGTGGGGAAAGGTGACTTCTGCCGTTCTGGAACCAAGAGCCGCGTTCTGGGAGGGGGGTGCGGGGGGGGCAGCCCAGGACCTCCCCAGCTTTGCCCCCTCCCCCTCTTCCTCCCCAGGCACGGCTGCAGAGGACTCACTGTTCCGCATGGGGTGGTAAGTCTCCTCCCAGGCCGCCTGGACGGCCGTTTTCCCCAAGGAGTCGTCGTGCAAGGAGAGTTTGTACTCGTCGTTCTCCACAAACTCCCCTGGCCCCTCCGCGGAGCAGCTGAACTCGTCCCGCCTCTCCTGGGAGGGCAACAGCCGGCAGACGAGGTCACTCAGCTGGAAGGTGCTGCCAGGAAGACAAGAGGCGGGTTTCTTCTGACACTGCTGAACTCTGGGACTCCACCAGGGACACAGCCAGTCACACGGCAGACGCGCGCGCGAGAGAGGGTGCCTCTGAACATATGCACAATAACCACCATCAGCCTGCCCGTAACTACAGTGAAAGTAGGGTTGGTTGCCAGCTCTGGGCTGGGAAATGCCTGGAGATTGGGGGTGGAGCCTGAGGGGGAGGCGGGGAGGGGAGGGCTTCCCTGGGATGTAAATGCCATATAGAGTCCACCTTCCGGCGTGGCCATTTTCTCCAGGGGGACTGGTCTTTGTCGCCTGGAGAGAACGGGAGGCCGGCAACCCTCCGTGGAAGGGGTAAAGGCTCCTTGCCAGAGCGGCCAAAGGGCTTCAGCAGCCAGCAGAGGCCTTCCCGCCTCCTGCAACGGGTGATCCTTGGGGGGGGGGGGCTGGACTTGGGTCTGGTCTGAGCCACAGCTGCTCCCCTCGCTCTTATGTGGGGCCACATCCCCCGGTGCACAAGCAGTGTCTTCTGCCAGCCGGCTGGCTGGCTGGCTGGCTGGCTGCCCCATCTCACCCCCACGACAAGAAGCTGTGTGTCTGTACAAGCCAGACTTACTTGGAGAAGCGGAGGTAGAACGGCCCCTCTCCCATGGTCTGATTCCGGTGCCACGTGCAATTCACTCTACGCCCAGAAGAGCCATAATTGTTCAGACATCGCACGCCGCTGGAGATGCCTGCAAGGAGGAGAGCGTGCCAGGGAGGTGAGGCCAGGCTTGGAATCCCCCGGGAGCCCGGCTTAGGGTTATCCAAGGGCCACACCGGCCTGCCACCCTCATCTCAAGCCCGGTGCCCAGGATCTCACCCACTTGCCAGCTACAAGGGGCTGACTCAGGACTGTCTTGAAACTCTTCAGGTCTGCCTATTGCTCCAAAACCCCACTTGGCCAGCTCAGCAGACCTCCCCGGGCGAGGAGGAAAAGTGTAACTGACAGGGATGTTTCCCAGTCAGCAAACTTATGCCGGCCTCGCGGCTAGATGAAGACGGGCAGCAGCCACGTCCGTCTGTCTGTGGCCGTGGAAAAGAGTCCAGCAGCACCTTAAAGAGGAACAAAATTTGTGGCAGGGGAGGAGCTTTCGTGAGTCGCTGCTCTGCAGATATCTGAGGAATGATTCGGAGAAGGAGCTGAAGAAGTGAGCCGTGACTCACGAAAACTCACGCCCTCCCACAAATGTTGTTCTTCTTCAAGGTGCGACTGGACTCCTTCCTACAGACCCGAGGGTCGGTCGCATGCCGGCACCCTCCAAAGAGTAGCCGGACTCCAAGAAGGGGTGGGGCACAGGACAAAGGCAAAGGCTGCCCTCCCCTCCCCCAGGCGGTGCCTGCGACGTCGAGCAGCTGCATGCAACCGGGTTTAGCCCACGTGTAGTTCTGCACTGATCAAGGAAGGGAAGGGAAGGGAAGAAAAATCAGACCCACAAAAGTGAGGGGTTGACAACGGGCTCTCCATGATGCCTTCTCTCCCCCACCCCCGCCCCCAAGGACAACCCTTCACTGCTAAACGGGGGAAGGGGGCCGACGATGGCACCTTCCTTTTCCCCAGGGGACTTTGGCCCGCCTGCCCCCCTTCTGGGGTTGTCAGAGGCAGCCTGGGACCTGCTCCGCAAGGGAGAATTTTAGCAGCCAGCCAAATGGGAACATTTATCTGATCTGGATGACATTGGCCAGGAAGGATCCCACAAGTGAGGAGGCAAAATGTGGAGGAGGTGAAAAGGCTGCAGCCACAGATGGGCTTCCTGCTGAAGTGAAGGAGGACAGAAACGGAGACCAAAGGGGACTGCCCGAGGGAAGGGCTTCAATAATGAATGCAAGAAAGTCAAAGGCGAACTGTATCTCCGCTGGCCGACCTAAAGAGGGCTGTGCAGGTGTGTGTCTGAGGGGGAGGCCTTCAGCAGCCCAACTTCCAGGGTGCCAGCCTCCAGGTGGGGCCTGGAATCCCAAATGATCTGCCCAGGGGGGAATGATAGTTTCAGAGGGGGGAGGGCTCTGTACCACCACGCCCCTGCTGAGCTCTGCCCTCCCCTCCCCAGGGACTTCCCCAGCCAGAGTTGGCAGGCCTCCCCATCAGGCCGGATTGGATGTTCCTCTTTGTCTGCTTGGTAGGGGCACTTCTCTCCCACCCCCCACCGTACCTGTTTGCTGTCCTTCTGCAGCCAGGAAGAGGGGCGAGAGGAGTATCTGCAGCAGGCAGGCTGCCCGGGGAGCCTCCTTTGCCATTCTCCAGCAGCCTGGAATTCAGAGGCATTCCCAGACAGAGCTGTGGACTTCAGCCTGCTGCGCTCCCGACGCCCTGCACAGCTGGGCTGTGCGTTTTGCACATCTGCCCGCCCGCCCGCTCCCAACTCAGTCTCCAATGGGGAGTTTTGCACCCTGGCAATTTCACAAATTGCTCATTTCATTTATTATTTTTATTTAATGAAGCACATAGTCTCTGTGGCTGCAAAGAGCAGCCAAAAGTGCCTCTGTCCCCAGTGCCAAGCTTGGAAACCGGAGGGGAGCTGGGAGGGGCAGAGTCTGGGGCTGACAGCAGTCTTCCCCTCCTGCCCCCACCCCCTTCCCGCTGTCGGGATAGAAAGGTGCATTGAATTCATGCCATTTTACAGGCTCTGGCCAGAAAATGTGGGGGCATTTGTGGATGCTGGCAACGTGAGGGCGGATTGCTGTCTGCCACTGGAGGTAGAATTCTGAACAGGACCCCTTGAGAGGGGAGGCCTCAGCATTGGGAACGCTTCACCTCGGTGAAAAGCTCCCCGCGTCCAGCAAACGGTCCATGCTGGCTCCAGAGTCCCCCGGGAGCAGGAAGTTAAGAGTGTTGGACCGAGATCGGGGAGCCCAAAGCCCGCCTCCCTTCTTCTGCTGCTGGGCAACCTTGGGGCCCAGCCACTCTCTCTCAGCCTCGCCTACCTCACAGGGCTGTGGCGAGGCTCAATGGGGAATGATGTCAGCTGCTCTGGGCCTCCTTTCAGAAAAAAGGCAGGGTATAAATAAAGTAAGTAGACCAGTCAGCATGAAGGAGGAACTGAGGTCCTGCGGCTTCTCCCAAGGTGTGCCAGTCTGGCCCCAGGTAGGTTTTCTAAAAAGTGGGAAAGCCTTGAAACTAGGACTTTGACTTGCCAGTTGGAAGTGGGGCCGCCCCCGATTCTTCCTTGCCCTGCCCTGGAACTCTGTGTAACATCTGGGCACAGCTCGGGTGTGGCTGCTGGCTTCCTCTCTCCCCCACTGCTGGTCCCGTGCGCCCATCCTCTTTCCTGCCGCCGGGGAAGCAGGCAGCTCTGCCGGGACCTGTGGCCCCCCTGCTGGTGGGGGTGGCCCCCAGGGGACTTGGCACCACCCAGCCCCCCATTCTTCCAGCTACCCCCACACACACACACACCCCGCAGCTCCAGTGCCCAGACCTGCCCTGCACCTTTGCATCCGCACCCAGCTGGCACCATCAAAAGGCCCCCCACTCCTTTGTCTGTCTCTCTCTCACACACACACACACACACACACACACACACACACACACACAGACGCCCCCCCACCCCCACACTGTCCCCACTGGCTGTGGTCCTGGCTAGCAAAGGCCAGTCTGGCCAGGGGCCAGCTCTGTGCACCCCATCGGCCCCTTCTGTGGCCAGTCCCCCCCCCCAGTGCCAGCAGTGCCCAGGTCCAACCGGCTCCCTTTTCAGAAGGGAGAAGCCCTCCTCTGCGCCTACTCAAAAAAAAGGGGGGGGGTCTGCTTTGCAAGGAACCTGCCAGGCCGAAGGTGGCACCTCAGGCCCAGGTTTCCTTTTGGGACAGGGAGAACCGCCTGGGCAGACCAGCGGGGAACTCTGCTGCCCACCCCAGGGTGCCAGCTGCTGGGCCCCCATGCCCCCCCCCGGTTCTGCCTTGCTGGCCGGTCAAGCGTCCTTACTTACTCCCGGAGGGCCTCCCGACTCCTTGCCTGGGGGGTCTCTAGTGGCAGCCCGCCCTCTCGTCTGCTCCCCCGCTGCTGCTGCTGCTGCTGCTGCTGAGCCCGCGTGTGAGCCTGCGTGTGCCTGTGCGTGTGCCTGCCTGCGTGTGCTGCTGCTGCTGCTGCTACAGAGGCCGCGGTTGCCTGCGAGATGGCCAAGTTGATCGGGAGGGAAGGAGGGACGGGGGGGGGGGACACCCGAGATCAGCGCAGGAGTTAAGGCGCGGTGCCCCCGGGGAGCGGGCGGGCGGGCGGGCGGGCGGGCGGGCGGGAGATAAAGAGCCTGCTGTGCATCACCGCTGACCTACAAACACTTCCTTCCCCGGGGCGGGCGGGCGGGCGGGCGGCGCCCCCTCCCCGTCTCCTGTGCTCCGTCCAGAGGGCTTCAGATCAGAACGGCGGGGGGGGGGGGGCTGGCGCTCACGGGACGGCCACCGGCGAGGGCTGCGAACTGACGACGCCCCTGCCCCCCCCAGATCCCCCCCCACCCCCGCGGGAGGCGGCCTTCGTGGGCATTTCCCCGCTGTGGAAAGGGGGTCGCCTCGGGTCCAGTTCGAACTGCGGGGCGAGGGAGGGAGGGGCCCCTTCTCGTGCCGGTCATTTTGCGGGGGGGGGGCGCTGCCGCTGAGCCTGGGGGCTGCCAGCCCGGGGGAGGGCGCGCGAGGAACTGGCCCTGGCATCGCTTCCCTCTTCGGCCTCCCCAAAAACGTAGCTCTCTCCCCCCCCCGCGCCGGGCTCGCCGTCTCCCCGGCCCAGCCCTCCTCGGGGGCCCTCCGCGGCCGACACTGCAGGGGGCGCCGCCAGACCGCCCCGTCACTTCTGCCGCCGGCCGGCCGAGTGAGCGGAGGCGGTGTCTGTCTCCCTGCCGCCGCCTGCCGGCAGCCGAGAGAAGAGCACACCGGAGCCCTCTGCCTCCCGCCGGGCTCTCCCTTCGGCCCCAGCCTGGCCTTTGGCCCCGCCGCGCCTGGCCCGGCCCACCCACTCCGGCTGCCAACCTCCAGGCGGTGGCTGGAGCTCTCCTGGGACTGCAACTGACCTCCAGGCAACAGAGAGATCAGTTCCCCTGGAGAAAAATGGACACAGGTAAGTGGACTCGGTGGAATTCTACCCACTGAAGTCCGTCCCCCCCTCAAACCCTAACCCTCTTCGGGCTCCACCCTCCCAGAAGCTCCAGGTATTTCCCAACCCCGAGGTGGCAACCCAACCCAACCCCCACCCCACCCCGCTCTTCTCCGGGACCCACCGCGGGACTGCAGGGCCTCCCTCCCGGAAGTGGGCAGAAGGACCCACCGCGGGCAAGGCTCCCGCCCTGGAGCTGCCTGGAGGTCGGTCGGGGGGGGCGTCAGAGCGGGAGATCTCCACCCACCACAGGGAGGCCGTGTGGGCAACCCCCGCACAGGAGCCCTGCTCTGCTCTGCTCTGCTCTAGGAGAAAATGGCTCCTCTAGGGCATTATCCCCCCCCCCCGCTGGGCTCCATCCCCAGCCCCAGGACTCGGAAGGCAGGCAGGCAGGCAGGCGGGCTGCAGAAATGCAGTCTTGCCAGTCTCCAGGGCAGCCCAGCCCGGTTTCACTACAACAGGCTTAGAGGGCTTCCCTCCTGGAATAAAGGATCTTTTATTTGCCCTTCATGCAGGATACAAACCAGGAGCCGAGGGGGGAGGGGGGACCGTTGACCCCCCCCCACGCACACACTCATCCTCAGAGGAGGAAGCAGATTCAGGGTTCCAGTGGGGTGGCCCAGGCTGGCGGGCTCAGAGGCCAAGGCACAAGGAGAGAGAGAGAGAGAGAGAGAGAGAGAGAGAGAGAGAGAGAGGGCAGGCTGTCCTGGGCCCGTTGGAGGCTTGGCCCCTCTGCCTCTAAGTGTGCTCGGCCGGGGGGAGGTGGCAGGCCACCCACTGCTTGACGTAGCTGGGCAGGAAGGCGGCCCCGTCCTCCTCCCCGGGGGTGGCGCAGCTGGGATGCATCCCCTGGAACTCGCAGTCCACGGGGCTGCCACAGTCAGAGTCAGCGAAGCCGCTGTCCACGGTGTCCAGGTCAAGACCGTCGCCCAGGTCTCCGTCAGCCGCCCAGATGGGAGAAAGCGGCTTTCGACAGAAAGGCTGGGTGGAGGGCGGAGAGGAGGCGCTCACAGGGCCCCCGCGGGTCGGCTCCCCGTAGAGGGTGCTCCGGTGCTCTGGCGGGCTTCCGGCCTGCAGCTGGGCCAGGCAGGCATCTCTGCGCCAGGGCCTGGAGGAGCCGGAATCCCGGAAGTCCCTCGGAGAAGGCGTCTGGCAGGCCGGCAACAGGCTCTCTGTGAGGCCGCCATCCAGAGGTAGGCAGCGGTAGCCCTCCGGCTCCAGGCCACACGCGTCCGCCACGGTGACGGTGTCGATGGAGAGGTGGCCATAGGCTGGCTCCAGCATGGATCCGTCCCTTTCCTCGGCCACAGCTGAGAGGGTGGCAGCGCAGTGGGGCGCGGAGGTCTCCTCTGGGGCAGCTGTAGCGAGGGGGGGCTTGGGGCTGATGCTGGCCACTTCTGGCAGGGCTGTGCCAGGCTCGTAGACATCCAGGGTGGCGCCAGAGCAGGAGGCGCCCACCCACTTCTGTACACAGAGAAAGAGAGGGGGAGAGAAGATGGGACCAGGGAGCCCAGGGGCAGGGTGGTCCTTGCGGGGGGATCAGCTGCAGCCCCCCTCGGGTGGGGGATACGGACAAGGCCTGCCCCTGCATCAGTCATCCCCAAGGCCAGGCCCACCTGGCGTTTTATTTCTAAGGCTGCTTTTCCTTTTCGGAGGAGGCACTTTGGTACCAGCCAGCTGGTGGCTTCAGCGGCAGGGAGGGGGTTTCTTGCCTCACACACAAAGGGCTCCCCAGAATGCCCCGTGAAATGTGCAGCTCCCGTGTGCTGGGCTGGACCGGCATTGCCGCAGTCATGGGGCAGCGAGGTGCCCTTGGGGAGGGACAGCCAGCCGGATTCTCTCTCTCTTTCCCCCCGCTGGGGGGGGGGCCTTTTGGGCTGCCTCTAAGGGCAGACAACGGTCTCCACAGAAAGCGCCCCCTCTCCTCCGGCATCTGTGTGTCTCCCCCCCCATCTAGGGAAGTGGCCTTTAGGGAAACCTCCAAATGGGACTGCTTTAATTATGCAACCCAAGCATTGTTCCCCCCCTCCAAATCTGTAAAACTAACTTCAGCGCTCCTGGAGAGAGAGAGACAGAGCTCTTTCTGGGGTGGGGCTACTTTCAAAGGTTTCGTCAGCCTCCATCTCTGCCCCCTTTGCCTCATGGGGCAGTGCCTGGCTTCTCTGCGGCTTCAGTCCTCATTGTTTGCCCCCTCTGGGGCGGCAGGCTGTCTCAGCTGGCATTCCATTGGTTTGTTGTCGCTTTCCCCCAGAGGCCTTCCGGGGGGGGGCCACTCCCTGTGCTCCCCCTGCGCTCCCCCCTTCCCTGGTCTCTGCCCCCTGCTGGTACCTTGAAGTCTCCATTGTGGACCAGATAGAGGGTCTGGAAGAAGGGGGCTGGGCTGGGGATGAACTGCACCAGCTTCTCCCACGGTCTGCAGGCGGGAAAGAAGGGGGGTCCCGTCAGGAAAGGCCCGCCTGCCAGCCCTCGCCCCCACCCTTACTGGCCTCACGCGGCTCCCAGGGAGGACTGGAGGCCCCCCCAGCATTACAGCTTCCCTTTGCGTTGGGGGTGGGTCCTTCATCCGGCCGCCTGCTCACAAGGCCAAGCCGTCTCCTGAGGGTGGGGTGGGGTGGGTGGGTGTGTGAGGGGGGGGGATCAGGCTGGTATATCCTGGTAGAGGAGTGGAGCTGAAAGGTAGGGGTCAGCCGGCGGCTCAGGGTCTCCCGGACAGACCGGAGCGAGAGTGGGGGGGGCTGCCCCCCTTCTTCCCAGCAGGGACCGGTCAGAGTCCTCCTGAGCCGAGAGTGTTGCTGTCGTCCCGTCCCCCCCCCGCTCACCTCTGGCGCTTGCACAGGAAGGCCACCAGGGTCACGACGATGCTGAAGACCAGAAGAGGCGCCACCGCCCATGCAGCTCCAGCTCCTCCTCCTCCTCCTGCGGTGCCTGAGGAAGGAAAGAGAGTGTTGTGGGGGGGAGGCAGGGAGGGGGGAGGGGGAGGTGTGGGGCAGGGATCCTGGCTGGCAGCGGTGGCTATGGGGGGCCTTTTTGGGGGGGGGCACAGCCGCCAGAGCAGACCCGGCCGGCACTTACCCCCGGGGGCGGTCCTGAGGCGGCCGCTGGCGGGGCTCCAGTCGCTCCAGGTGCCCTTGTACAGGGAGTGGTCCCTCGGCCTGGCGCGCACCTGCAGCTCGTACTCCGCGCCCCCCTCCAGCTCCTGCGGGAGCAGCCACAGAGTCGGGGTGTCCTGCAAGACGGGCTTCGTGGCCTGGCCCGGCGAGGAGGGAGAGGCAGAAGAAGGGCTCAGCTCAGGCGGGCAGTGCCTCTCAGGACCACGCCTGGCTCTGGGGGTGGGCAGGGGGCCCCTCAGGAGGGTGGGGGGGGATAAGGCAGGGAGCCTGCCAGGACTCTATATGGGTCTGGTCTGGACCACCAGGAGCCGCAGAGAGACCCGTCCGTCCGTCCGTCCGTCTTGGGACTGGAGAGGCCAGTAGGGCTCAGAAGGACTTCAAGGCCGCTGCGGCCGGTGAACGGCTCAAGCCCCCCCCCCGCCCTCACCCAACGGCTGCTGGGGTGTTGCTGAGACTGGCTCGGCTCACGGGGTCTGAGCCTCTCTGGGGCCCAGCTAGGCGGGTTGTGGGGTCCCACAGGAAGGCTGCCCCATGGCCCCGCCCAGACCCTTTGCTCCCAGCGTGTCCCCACCCCACCCGCACCCCTCGGACTCACCCAGGCCGTGCCTCCCTCCGCGTTCCAGGTGTGGCCCTTCTGTCGGTAGCGCAGCTGGTACTGCATCTCCCCGTGCAGGTAGTCGTAGGCCGCGTAGCCGCTCTCCCAGGAGATGTTGTAGCCGCCTGGGTGGGCCACGGCGGTCACCTTGGAAGGGGGCTGAGGCTTCACTGGGGAGGAGGGAGGCAGAGCGGGAAATCAAGGCCGTGCCTCTGAGCCCTGCACGGCGGGGGGGGGACGACAGGACCCCCGCACGCACACCCTTCCTCCAAAGGGGAGCGAGGCGCGGGCACGGCCTCTTCCCTCGGCGACTTCAGCAGCAGAGAGAACAAGAGACTGGGCGTGGGGGAGGTGTCTGAAACACACCTGCAGCATCCCCTTCCCCACCGGCATAACGGGGTGGGGGGCACGGAGGCCGAGCGCAGCAGTGCCGGGGGATCCCTGCAGCTGGGCTCTCCCACTGAACGGCTGCCAGAAGAGCTCGGGGGGGAGGGTCCCCGCCTGCCCGGCTTCTGAGGGGCGCTCCTGGGTCTTCCTCTCTCCCGCCCTGAGGCTCAGCACAGCCGCCCCCGAGAGCCTTCCCAGGGCCCTGCCCCCCCCCCAACCAGGCACACGTACCGTTTTCATGGGAACAGAAGGGCCCGCAGTCCTGGTGCATGGCGGGGGCTCCCCCCACGCGTGTCGTCACCCTCACGACAAAGGTGTCACAGGAGAAGCAAGGCCTCTTCTCCAAGGAGCAGGCGTAGCGCAGGGGGCTGGCGTTGCTGAGGGTGGGGAGGAAGGCGCAGGTGCACCTGCGGCCACAGTCCCTGGGGAATCAGCGCAAGGCATCTCTCGGCATGGTGGCCACCCGTGATGTGCAAGTGCCCCCCAGTCCCAGGGCAGCGACGGGCAGGAGGCGTGCTTCCCCTGAGCAGGCCCCACCACCACCACCGAGGACTTCCAGCGCGGGCACGCCTGGGGCGAAGGCACCACCCAGTAGCCTCTTGGTCAGGCAGGTCAGAAGCCCCTGGCGGCAAGGCCCCCTCTCCTCGTCCCCGTGCCCCCCCCCCGCATGGCTCCAGACTGCTTCGGCAGGGGGTGGTGGAGGGGGTGTCCCTTGGAGGACAGAGGGGAAGTCCTCTTGGCAAGAGAGGCCACGATTCAGGAAGCAGGGGGGCCCGGATGCTGGCTCCTTGACCCGTGCTCCCTCTAAGCCGAGTTAGTGTGAGCTAGCTCACAGGTTTTTAGCCTCTGGCTCCCACATTTTTGTCTCAGCTCAGGAAGGAGGGCTCCAGAGCAGACTGACTGATGCCATGGCCAAATGGCTCGCTCACACAACTTCCAAGCCAGGAGCTCACAAAGTAGAGTTTTCGCTCCCAAGACTCCACAGCTTAGAGGGAGGCATGGCTACTGACCCTGCCAGGAGAGGAACAAGGAAAGGCACCAGTCCCAGAGACGGCCACATACACCCCGCCGCCGCCCCTCCCCCCGCCCTCTGCTGGCACCTACCACGTGGCAGTGAGGTTGTGCAGCTCCCCCGGGGGCGCCAGGGCCCGCATCCCACGTGCAGGTCAGCGTCCGGATGTAGTCCGCAAAACACCTGAGATTCTCGCAAGCCGAGTCTGAATGAGGACACAGACATCGTACAGAGAGAGTGAGAACAAGCATAGCCCTGCCAGGTTGCACCTCAAGGCTGGACTCTGCCTTCCAGGGCGGCGTCAGCCTGGGAAAACGAGGGCTAGGGTTAGGGTGCTGCTGCAGGGGAGGGCGAGGGGCCGGTGCCAGGCGTCAAAGCCGTCATGAGACACACCCCGGGGGCGGGGGCAGGGGGCGGGGAGGCAGGCCGGCCAGCAAGTGCTTGTCAATTCACCCCAAGGAGAAAGGGTCTGGAGAGCCAGAGCGTCGGTTTCCCTGTCTGGGGGGAGGGTGGTAGACGGGGACCCCCCCCCCTAATTCGTATCCTTCCCTCCTTACCGCTGAGAAGAGGGTGGGGCCAGTGTTCCCTCTAAGCCGAGTGAGTGTGAGCTGGCTCGCAGTGGTCTTTTTATCCTCCGGCTCACCCATTTTTGCCTTAGCCCAGGAAGGGTGGCTCCAGACTCCAGAGCAAACTCCTTGATGCAGCAGCCCAATAGACCCCCCCCCCTGACTTATCTCCCCGTCTCCTCCGGTGACCCCTGTCCTGCGCCCCCCACCCCACGCACCTTGTGACGTCTGACCAAGGAACTGGATTAGGGCTGGAAGGCGCGGGTGGGATATCAGGAAGTCCTGGGGGGGGGGTGAGTGGAGGGTAAGTCTAAGTGGCCAAATGGCCCGCAGAGAAAGGGTCACGTGAGCCTCCGGACTGCCCCGGTGGTGGACTCTCTCTCTCACCTCCAGTGTGCTTGCCCTGAAGTGCAAGGGGGGGTCTTCCCCGGTTCACCCCCCACGGCAGGCCCAGCCTGAGAGCGGGGGGGATGTGTGTGTGGGAGCCCTCAGAGCTCTGGCCAAAGGGGCAGGGAGAGCCCGGCGGTTTGCACAGGTGGCTGGAAGGTCCACCAGGTTCTAAGAAGGAGAGAGCCGCCCTGTGGGAACTTCCCCTCAGGCTGGGGACGGCGAATCTGGGAGTGGCACGGCTGGCCACCCAGGACATACCCCCCCTCCGCCGCCGCCCAGCGTGCCCCCTCCCCACAGCACAGCACAGCACAGCACAGCAGGCTGCTCTGCCAGCCCCCAAAGCCAGGAGACACACACTGACGCAGAGACCTACCGGAGCGACTGTGTTGCAGAAACAGCAGAAGCAGGAGGGCTTGGCGGCCCCGCATCCTCCTCCTCCTCCTCCTCCTCCTCCTCCCGCCGATCCTGGCTCTCTCACTGCCCTGCAAGACAAGGCCGGGGTTCGGCGGGGTGCCCTGCCCGTGGGCAAGAGGCCTGGGGGGACCCCCCCCCCAGTCAGCCAGGGCAAACTGCTCCGCTGGCTCAGGGCTCCCCCCGCGTGCGTGGGCGGGGGATTTCTCTCCTGGCTACGTGGGAGCACTTTCAGAAGCGCGCGCCACAACATGGCTGGGCAGCCGCTGCGAAGCTGCGCTCCCGCCAGGGGACGAGGCCGCGGCGTGTTTGGCACCAGGATGGAAGCGCTCCGACGGGCGGCCTCTGAGTGGCCAAGCCACAGAGAAGCCACGCGCTCCTCCAGAAGAGCACCGCAGGCAGGCAGGCAGGCACGACGTCCGTCCCCTGCTTGCAGCCGAGCTCAGGGGAAACGAGCTCACCCTCGGCCACTTTGCACTGGAGGCCGCTGGTTGTGCGCGGCGCTGGCTAGAGGGTGCCTGCAACCTCATGGCGCACACAGACGCCCGCCCACCCGCCCGCTCACCCCATCCTGGCAGCACCTCGAAGGCTCCTCGCAAATGGATTTTTCTTTTCTTTCTGTTTTTTACCCCCGACAAGTATTTACAGGAACATTAACGCTGCCTTTCACTTTTCTTTTCAAGCAGGCGATTCCGCGGAGGATGGGGAGGGCGGGGGGGGCAAGCGTGGGAGCCAGCAGGGGCCTTGCTGGGAAGGGCCTCTGCGGCTCGTGTCGGGAAGCCCGGGCGGCGGGGGGGAGGGGGACGAATCCCGTCCTCTTCCTGGAGGACTTCAGTGAGAGGTGCCCGTCGTCGGAGCCAGGGCCCAGACCCTTCTGCTAACTCTCTGGAGGGGCGTCACTCCAAGGGCAGCCGGCTTTATTGTCAGGCTGAGGGAGCCTCGAGGAGGAGGAGGCAGGGAAGGAGAAAGCCTCCCCCAGACTGACCTGCAGTGAGCAACGTGGGGGTGGGGCGTGCCGCTAAGTCGTGGCGGGATGATGGCGACCCGGCTAAGGCTTCCCGGCAAGAGACTGCCAGAGGTGGGTGGCCATCGCCTGCCTCTGCATAGAGCGGCCCTGGACTCCGCTCAGCTCCTGAGGTCCGGCGGCCCCGGGTCCCTCCAGGCCTGGGCAAGAAGGGGGCAGACTGCAGGCGCATGGATGGACTGTGACATAGGGATGGCACATTGTCCCTGGCAAAGGCAATTTTCTTTGCACTCTTGGGACCTCACCTGGAAGGTACATATTAGCTCCAGTACATACAACCACTTCTGACACAAGGCCAGATATATTTGTGGCCCCAAATAGAAACTTTTTGGTGTGTCGTTCAATTCCATATTGGAACATTCCAGTTTTGGTCCTATTTTATTTATGGCCAGTTGCCACACGTGTGTTCCAGGGACTCTGTTGCTTGTTGCATTTTGCACTATTTGACCTCTGAAGAAGGCGCTTGTGAGCGGAAGCACCTCAGGTCACACGCTGTCCTTGTGTTGTGTGTGTTTGTAACTCGGAACATTTTATGAGGCTTTATTTGGGCCCCTACTAGGTTTTTAGATGTCTTTGTAATAAACACTCTTGTGTATACTCTTAGGTTTTTAACTTTTGCCCCTCAATAAGTTTTCTGAACTTCCTTTGGAGGTTTGCTTTTGGGGGCCTCTCCTCTCCTGGCCTGATAAACAGACCTGGCTGACTAAAGACGATGAGTGTCTTATGCTCCAGATCTTGGGAAAGAAAAGGGTGTTTATTGGTAACTTGATGGAGGAACTGTGGTGAGAGATTAAAGCATCATGGAGGCTTAGTCCACAGCCCAATGGGACAGCAGAATCCTCAGGTGGGAAGCGGAACAGCCGATGGAGGGGAGGATTCACACGTTTGTTCGCCCTTACAAAAACTCTCTGTAAGCCATAACCATTCCCCCCACCACCACCGATGCGTTAGATTTTGAAGTCCATCTAGTGCATTTTTATCGTCTCCCACATTTGTGCTGGGAGTGCCAGGGGGTGTGAGGTCATTCTTCCTGCCTCCATTTGGATGTTGTGGGACTGACCCAAGCCGTTCCCCCCCCCATGGCAGAGTAGCCGCCTGCGCCCAGGTCCCCCCTGACCCTTGGCCCAGCGCCTCACTTTGGGGAAGTCTGTCACCCTCAACATTAAAAACAAAAAACTCCCCTCCCTCTGGAACAAGGTACCCTTTCAAGATCTGACCCCAGGATTTCACTGCACAACCGAGGAGTCAAAATCCACTCCAAGGGCAACTATTGCAGCGAGCCCCGCCCCGGGGGGGGGGGGATGCAACGGTCTTTAGATTCTGCTGCTTCGCTTCAAAGAGGACATTAACCCAGCAGGCTGGGTTCAAACTGGGAACGGGTTTCCCCCAGACTGACAGGGATGAGTCAATCATGCCCTGCTGGGAAGTCTCCTTTCTGGGCGTGGCCCTTCCAGTGGGGTGTGCTCAACCGGGGCGCTCTCTGAGGTGGCTCCCGGCTGGCGGAACAGGTTGCCCGCGGGCACAAAGGCTTTTAGTATTCCAACGAATGTGCGGAATTGTGGGGGGAGGCATTTTGATAAAGGCTGTTGCAGTTTTAGCATCTGAAAAACAGTTCTTCTCCTTTCGTATGATTTATTGGACTATTTTTATTTCGTTATTTTCTAATTTTGCAATATAGTTTTAATAAACCGCTTTTTGTACGTGTTGCTTCCTAAGTCTGCACGCCGTCCTGAGTCTCGAGAGTGAAAGTGGCCTTTAAACGAAGTGAATATCGGCAGATAAATCCCCTTTCTGAAACCGAGCCCTTGTTCTTCCAACAGTGACCAGAAACTAGATCCAGGTTATCCTCTCTTTAAGTCTTAAAAGAACCATAAAACTTTCTGATAATCTGTTAAAGGCCATTAGGCCTTACAAGAAAGGAACCCTCTCGTGTGGCCTCCCTCGTGAAGGCACGAAACGCCTCCTCGGGGTTTTAGTGTGAAAATGTGTGAATGGGCCACGCCAAAACCCACCCCCAAAAAACAAGTGAAGCAGACCGATGGAGCCGACCTTAAAACTAGTGAAGAACTTTCGCTAGCACTTTATTATTATGTTTTGGTTTTAACACTGCATTTATATTAACTGTTGCTGTGTCTTTATATGTATTGTCGGAATTTTTAACTTGTTCTGTAAGCCGCCTTGAGCCAGCCTTGGCCGGGAGGGCGGGGTACAAATTCAATCAATCAATCACCTGGTGACCAACAGCCCGCCCCGGGGTGAAAGAACAGGCGGAAGAGGGGCACCCTCTCCCCCTCCCCGCAGTCAGAAAGGATCGCGAGATGAAGCAACTTCTGGGGGAGGTGGCAGGTTGCAGGCCGTTTGCGGCTCTGTCTCCAGAGTTGCAGAAGGGAGGCATTTTAGGACAGACCCTGGACAAGATGCAGCAATGGCGGGGGGGGGAGGGGGGGAGGCAATTACCAAGCACGGGACACTTTCATGCTGGCTAAATTTTTTAAAAATGACATGCCTGAGAAAAGTACATAACAAAGAGTTTGTTTTCGTATCTCGGCCACCAGAACTTTAATCCTTCTGCATAACAAGTTTGGTGCAGACAATGAATTCAAGTCTTCTCTTTGCAAGAGGCAACTTGACAACTAATATGGAAAATCCTTTAGTAAAGCACACCCGTCTCCCGTATTGTCCCTGTTGGGTCGGATTTCTTCGCTTTCATAAAGGTTCTATTGCACTTGTGCGTATTTAAGTATTACTAATGACAATTCAAGCTAAAATGTTTGCTCTGCATTTTTACAACCCCCACAAATATGCCGATGGCGCAGGAGAGCTGTTTCTAGGCACGCCCTGCTTCAGGAGAGCGCCTGCCCTGCCCCCCCCATCCCCCAAGTCACCCGCTCTTTGGGAATGAAGGACCGCTGTCTCCTGGCTGGACATGAGGCGGGTGGGTGGGACCCCCCACCCCCTTAGCCAGGCTCCTCGCTCCCCCCCATGCTGCAGTGCCACCATCCCAGCACAGACGCCAAGGCCCGTGCTGTGATCGGAGCTCCCTGCTCAACCCCCAGGTGGGGGCCTAGTGGTGGGGTGGGGGTGGGGGGACTCCCTTCAGTGGCCAGGCCTTCAGCCACACGCTTGGCGGCCTGGTCCGTCCAGCCATCCTGGGGCCAGGCCACCCCGGGGCCAGGTAGCCAGAGGACCAGGCCCTCCCCTCCCCGGGCAAACCCCATTACCACCACCACCCCGTCGGGCGGCCATTTTGCCCGACAGGCTCCCCCCAGACTTACAGTAACTGCCCGTCCTGAAGGCCAGGAACAGCTTCGCCGAGTAAGACGCCAACCTCACCTCTCTGCTCCGGAGCCGGCAACAAGTGCAGGTGACGTCAGCCCCTCCAGTTATTACTGTACAGGCAAAGGATGTGGTAAGTGACAACTCTCCCCCCCCCCTTGCCGCTTCACACAAAAAGCTGATGCAGCTGGGCCCGCGCTAACCGCCCCCCCCCCGGTGCCAAAGGCCTTGCTTGTCATGAGGGAGGGAGGGAGGGAGAGTGCGCGCGTGTCTGTGTGTGTCTGTCCCCCCGCAGGCAAAGCAAATCCGGCTCCTTTGCACGAAGGCGAGAGTGTCTGGCACGGGGCATCCCTGCAGCAGACGTGTCTTTCTTGTGGCTCGTGGGGAGGAACTTGACACACATCACAGTCTGTGTGTCCGTCCCCCCCCCCCCGGTGCCACAGGATGCCCGGGAGAAAGAAAACGGAAGCCTCCAGCTGGCCAAGCCCCTCGAGACGAAGGGCCATTGCTCCCGGGAGCCCTGAGGTGGTGCCGGGCTCTGGCCACCACCAAGCGGTCACCCTGTTTCTGCCCCTGCCCCATCGACAGGTTCTTCTCCACCTGAGGCGTGTTGCCCTCTCCCAGGTAAGCTCCTTGGTGCTGCTCTGTGGGGCTAATCTCTGCCCAAGCCTTCATGGTGGGAGGGGCCAGGTGGTCGCCTGAAGTCCAGAACGCTGCTTGTTTCCAAGCCCCTGGGAAGGGCCAGAGGCCCGATGCAAACCACACTCTATTTCTATAGTCAGACCATGTTCTGTGACTGTTTGATAGAGCTGGGGAACGTTAAGAACATAAGAGAAGCCAATGTTGGGTCAGGCCAACAGCCCCTCCAGTCCAACACTCTCTGTCACACAGTGGCCAAAAATACCAGGGACCATCACGAGGTCCATCAGTGGGGCCAGGACACTAGAAGCCCCCCACTGTTGACCCCCCAGCACCAAGAATACAGAGCCTCACTTGCCCCAGAGTCCCTATCTATACCTTGTGGCTAATAGCCACTGATGGATCTCTGCTCCGTATGTTTATCCAGTTCCTTCTTGAAGCCATCCATGCTTGTAGCTGCCACCACCTCCCGTGGCAGTGAATCCCATGTATTAATCTCTCTTTGGGTGAAGGACTTCCTTTTATCCGTTCTAACCCGACCACTCAGCAACTTCATTGAGTGCCCACGAGTTCTTGTCTTGTGAGAAAGGGAGAAAAGTTCCTCTTTCTCTACCTGCTCTATCCCAGTCATAATCTTATAAACCATGATCATGTCACCACTCAGCTATCGTTTCTCCAAGCTAAAGAGCCCCAAGCACTTTAACCTTTCTTCGTAGAGAAAGAAAGGAGGCCTTGTTGGGAGGGACGTCCCTAACCCTGACCATCCCATCACTGGGGTGACGCCCCCTGCCCCCAAGGCCTGCCCAACAGGAGCTCCTTGTAAGCCGAAGGAGGCCGGGACCCAGCTCCCCACGAAGAACCAGCTCCTCCCCCTCCCCCTCTTCCCACCTTCCCGGGCTGGGCGCTGCAGGTACGAGCAGAGTAAGGGCACAGCAGCCAGATCATTTGAGTGAATAACTTTAATGCTACAAAGAAAGAGTGATGTTTGGAGCCCAGTTCCTGCCAGGCAGAAGGACACGGACTGGGTCCACTCCTCCTCCTCCTCCTCCCTGCCAAGGAAGGAAGCCCTGCTGGGTTCCTCTGTCCGGGAGGCAGGAAGGCCGGCTCCCGATTTTTGCCCTCGCCTGGCTTCTGTCAGGGCGCAGGGAAGCCCGAGCTTGGGCTGCAAAAGAAAGCCGCCGGCGGCTGCTGGAGCGGGGACCCCCGGCCCACCTGTGTCCACAGCTGTCCACGGAGCGCAAGGCGACGGGGCTCACAGGGGGCAGAGCGAGAGAGACTCCCCGCGTGGTCCGTTCCCACTGCCCCTCCCCTTTCCCCTCGTGACCCACTTACAGCGTTCCCAGGCAGCTGGCAAAGGGGTGCCGACTGCCAAAGGAGAAAGCCAATGGCTGGCTGAGCCAGGGAGTGCCCCATTCAGTGCCAAGGAGGCTGGGACACCCCCCCCTCCTTGTCCTGCCCTTCTGGGGAAGGACTGCGCCTCCCCTCCTCCGGTGGAGTGGGCCACCTCAGGCTCTGTCGCGGCTCCACGGTCACAAAGGGGCAATGGGCACCTGGGGCAGGAAGCACTCGGTCCCCTCCCGGACACCTCCTTGGCCAGGCGCCGCCGCCGCCTCCTCCTCCTCCGTGCCCCAGCGGAGGAGGGCAGAGGCCAGGGGCTCTTCCCAAGCCCCCCCCTGCCAGGCGCCTGCCTCCGCCTCCCATTCCAGGGGGCCACCTTTGGGGTCGCTCCGGAAGACCTCGAGGGGGAGGGGCTTGTAGGGGGAGCCGGAGGGCCGGCAGCCGGGATCCTGGGGGGCGGGTCGGAAGGGCCGGTAGCCAGGCAAGCCAGAGTCAACCGTGCAAGGCGCATTGGGAGCGTCCCCGGGGGCCGCTTCTTGCTGGGGAGGGGAAAACAGCCCTTCTTCGTGGCAGGCCGGCCAGCGGCTGAGCGGCTGGGTTGTGTCCACTCGGTAGAGGTCCAGCGAATGTCCCTGTGGCTGGGGGCCGCTGGCGGGGGGCTGCCCCCCCAGGCTGCTGAAACTCTTGTAGCAGGAAGGCGGGGGGGTCGTGGCCCTGCTGCTGCCATCCTGCCCGTCGCCTTGGGAACCCGCTCTGTCTGTGACAACCGCACGGTACGGGGCACTGGGCAGCTGCTGAGCAAAGAGCAGCACTTTGTACTGCGAAGAGGAAATGGGCGGGCCCTCGCCTTGGTGCTGCCCAGGGGCCGGGCTCACTGCCCGGGAAGAGGTGGCAACATTGCTGTTCCGATAGCCCACTTCAGAAGACCCCCCCAGACTCTTTCCGGGTGTTCCACCAAGCAAGCAAAGACCCCCAAGTGCCGGAGGCCCCGCTGGAGGCTGTTCTTTCCAGACGGGCTGGGGGGGTTCAGCGTCTTCTGTGCTGTCCCCACCCCCCAGGAGATCCAGGAAGAGTTCCGCTATGGCGTCATGGCGAGGGACACAGCCCTCCTCCTCCTCCTCCTCTTCCTCCTCCTGGGTTCCAGGGTCTGGATCGGCTACGGGGCTGCAGATGGTCAGCGAAGGCTCCACAGAAGGGGCTTCAGGAGTGAGGACGGCCTCCCATCTCCATTTCGGTCTGCACTCGGGAACCAATTCTGCCACCTCATCTGGTCGGCCAGGGAAAGCGGCCCCATCTTTGGGCGGAGAATCCATGAAGCTTCTGTTTCAAGGAGGACAGTAAAAACCCCGTTATTGAATACCGTGGCTGAGCCAAAACCGAGGTGCCGTGGCCTTCTGCTCCCCACATCCCCGGCCTTGCCCTCCACTGCCTTCCCTGCCTGGCCCACCTAAGCCAAGAGCAAAAGGAAGGCAGGAAGGCAGGCAGGCTGGCCTTCGGCGGGGGGGGGGGGGCTCTTTGTCAGACATACAGCTGCCTTCCCAAGCAGTCCTGCGACACGGCACAGAGAGACACCTTCCCTTTGTCCCCCGGGAACATCGACCACGGGACTGGGCCCTGAAAGAGGCAGAAAGGAGAGGTCAGGCCCAGCAGCCTCAACCGCGCAGCCCCCGGAACCCAATCACAGGGAGAGCCTGCCGGCCGGCCTACACACAGGCGCTCCTACCGGCTTCTTCCCCAGGTCGCCGGCAATCTTGGGTCTGGGGATCTGGTCCCACCACTGCCGCTTCAGCCTGCAAGGAAAGTGCCACAAGGCCCTCAGCATCCGCTCCTCTGCCGGGCCTCGGCGGCCCACAGGCCAGAGCCAGGAAAAACCGCCCCCCTGGGAGGGGCCACCAGTGCGTGGGGGACGGGGGCAGGCAGAAAAGGGCCCTGCGCAGAGGCAAGGCAGCTAGAAAGGCCAGTAGCTCTGCGGTGGCTAGAAGGGGGCGGCCAGGGTCGGGGGGGCCTCCTGCAGAGAAGCCACAGGGGCCCAGAGAGGCAGGTTCCCCCCAGGAGTGGGCAGCGGGCGAGATCAGGAGCAGCACCCAGGCCAGGAAGCGGTGCGCAAGGCGGCAGGTACGGTGCCACGCCAAAAGCCTGGCACGGAATTGTGGCTGCTTCGCGTGCTGGGCCTTCGGGAGGCCACGGCCCCCGTCTCGCAAACAGCCGGCCAGGGGGCGGGGCTCAAACGGGTTCCTGTGCCGGCCGAGGGCAGGAGAGGGAGGGGCCGGCCCCCACTGGCGGCATCGTCCCGCCCCCGCTGCTGCCATTCTCCCGGGGAAGTGTCGTCGTCCCCCCCCCCAGTTCAGGCAAACGCCTGCCCTGCAAGAGCACCCAGGGCGGGGCGGCCCCCACCTGGCCACGCAGCAGTAGCAGGCGGAGATCAGCACCAGCACCAGGAAGCAGGACAAGAGAACAAACCACCAGAACGGGTCTCCGGGTTCCGGCCCCAAATCTGGAAAAGAAACACTTCCGTGTTGAGGGGCTGCCCTGCACGCACACACGCACAAACACACACGAAGGGGGGGGGGCCCTGCAGGCTGCTCCCAGCAGGGAGGGGCTCAGGCACCGCCTGAATGGGGCCCCGTGGGGACAGGTCAGACCAGAAGCCCACCAGGTCCAGCATCCTGCCAAGCCGTTGCCCTGAAGGGTCACAGCAACGGGGGCCAACGGGCCAAGGCCGTCCTCCGTCCGTGTCGTCCCCCCCCCCCCCCCCGCCCGGGGGCTGCCTCCCAGCTCTGTTGTCTCGGAGGGCGACCGCCACGGAGGGCGGAGGGGAGCGGAGGGGCCCGGCACCCACCGTTGTGCCAGCTGGCCGGGGGGCTCCACTCGCTCCAGTAGTTTCCCGAGGCAATTTGATAACGTATCCTCGCGGTGTAGTCCTTTCCTGGCGAGAGCCGGTTAGTGAAAATCTCATAGTGTTCTGTTTGCTCTGTGAGATTTATCAGCTCCTTGGAAGAAGGAAACATTGCGGGACTTTCTCCAGGCTGCACAGAGTCTCACACTTGACCTCAGAAACACTGAGGCCTCTCCAGGCAAGCCTGACCTCGTCAGATCTTGGGAGCTAAGCCGGGCCGACCCTGGTGGGGACTCGGGCGGGAGACCTCCAAAGAAGTCCAGGGCCGGGACACAGAGGCAGGCAATGGGCAGCCACCTCTCTGAAACGTCCGAGCCCCACTAGGGGCTGCCAGAAGCCCACCACGACGACTTCCAGGCGCGCGCACACATGCACACCCCTCCAGGAAACCAAGACCTCTTCAACAACTCACAGTTATCTTTTTTAGGGAGTGTGTGTTTACGTCAGAGCCGGTCTTAGCCCACCCCAATGAACTGACAAAGTTTGTGGTCCACGCGGACGCCTTGGATGTCACTATGGGAGGGGCCATTTTGCAGGAGGGGGGCGATGGAAAGCTCCACCCCCTAGCCTATGTGTCGAAAAAATTTAATGACACCGAGAGAAACTGGTCGGTGTGGGAGAAAGAAGCAGGATCAATAAAATTAGCCCTCTCGACTTGGTGGCATTGGCTTGAAGGCGCTAGGGTGCCGTTTGCGGTGTGGACTGATCACAAAAACCTGGAGTTGCTACGGTCTCCAAGAAATCTGAATGCAAAGCAACTCCGGTGGGCTGATTTTTTTTCCACTGAAAGGGATCTGGGTGTTCTGGTTGATCACAAGCTCAACATGAGCCTGCAGTGCGATGTGGCTGTGAATAAAGCTAATGCAATCTTAGGATGCATTAACAGAAGCCTTGTGTCCAGATCATGGGAGGTGATGGTTCCGCTCTATTCTGCTCTGGTCAGGCCTCACCTGGAGTCCTGTGTCCAGTTCTGGGCACCACATTTTAGGAAGGATGTTGACAAGCTCAAGCGTGTCCAGAAGAGGGTGACCAGGATGGTGAGAGGGTTGGAATCCAAGTCTTATGAGGAAAGGCTGAAAGAGTTGGGTATGTTTAGGCTGGGAAAGAGAAGGCTTAGAGGGGACGTGATTGCAGTCTTCAAGTATCTGAAGGACTGTCATGTAAAAGATGGAGCACATCTATTCTCTCTTGCTCCGGACTGCAAGACTAGATCTAATGGGTGGAAATTACAAGGGAGTTGTTAAGGGCTAAATACCAGTAGAAACTTCCTAACTGTAAGAGTGGTTGAGCAGTGGAACAGACTGCCTCGGGAGGTGGTGGATGCTCCTTCGCTGGACGTTTTCAAGCGGAGGCTGGACGACCATCTTTCGGGTATGTTGTAAGGCTATCTTTCAGCTATGCTCCTGCAGAGTGCAGTGGGTTGGACTAGATGACCTGCAAGGTCCCTTCAAACTCTGACATTCTGTGATTCTGTGCAGGGCAAGGCTGTCCCTTGTGTCCAGCTGAGCTCTTTGCCAGTTCCTACAACAAGCCCTTCTCTTCTGCCCCGGTACATTTGGACAATGCCTTTAGGCTTCAGAGCCTGTGCCATCTTGTTGCAAAATGAGGCTAATCCATGAGCCGAGATCCAGGATGGGGACGTGGTGGTCAGAGCATCTGGCTGGCTTCTGGGAGACCCCAGACCCTGCCAGGGAACCTCACTGGGGAACCGTCGGGACAGTCACATGCTCCCGGCCTCCCCAGTCTCAGCGGGTGGCCCCCATTTCCTCACTGTTAGAATTCAACGGGGGGGGGGCGCCACTCCTGAGCCCTTCAGAGGAATGGGGAGGATTAAAATGTACAAAATAAATAGGCCCATCTTTCAGCCTTTTCAAGGATGGAAATGTGAGACAGCTACTGAAGGAAGACAAGGCAGAGAGAAGACCGAGATGCCCCCACAACCGACCCCTGCCTTGCCTTGGGGGCACATCTCGGAAGAGCTACTCAAGCAGAGCTGGAGAAAGAAGCCCTTGCAGGGCTCCCGGAGAAACCATGAGTTGACACCAGGTGTTGGCAGCAGCTAACAAGTCGAGAGTTCTTTAAGAACTCAGACGGGGGAATTCTGAACTTTTATCTCAAATCTGCAGCTTATCAGTCCCTGCAACCTGCCTCCTTCCCTGAGGACTGGAAAGCAGCCAATGTGAGAGCCATAATTTAGAAAGAGTTCCTGGGAGGAGGGGAAAGTAGGGGCCCGCCAGCACCATCCCTGTCCCAGGCAAACTGCCGCAAAGCCAGGCTCAGCACAAGGGTGATTAAACGTCTCTTGTTGAGGAAGAATCAGCAGAGGCTTCAGCAAAAGGAAGTTCTGCCTCCCCAGATGTGCAGGATTCCCCTGCCGCCTGCCAAGCCACCTGGAGAGAAGGGCCACCTCCTCGAGGGTTCCAAGGTAAGTAGGAGGACAGGTCCTCTTACGGATCCGGACCTGGTCAACGCACACACACACACACACTAGCTGGGGTACAGTGGCTATGATCCATCGTTTGCACCCGTACTCTCTGGACCAAAATCGGAAGGCGGGCAGGAAGAGGCACCACTCGGCACGTAGGCGCAAGGCCACCCTCAAGGAGGCCTCTGAAACATCTTGGGTCATCTGTCCTTGACTGTCCAACTCCTTCCTTGGTCCTCTATCAACTTGCATATCATTTTTGTGCATTGTTTTATCATGAGCCTTTATGTACAGACATTGTCTGACCACTGAAGAAGGCCACTCTGAGCCGAAACCGATCGGGTTGCATTCGTTCCTTTTTGTATGCATTGTGTTTTTATGCTGCAACGAGGCTACAGTTGGGCCCATAAATGTTTTTAAGCATTTGATAATAAAGACATGTATTTTTGATAATATCAACCAGGGCTATTTCGGGGCAGGAACGCACAAGAATGGAGTTCCAGCTGGCTCCTGAGTTGGCCACGCCCAGCAGGAACTCATTAGCATAATAGGCCACACCCAGCAGCAGAAACTCATCAGGACTGGCTACATGAGGGGTGTGTGGCCTAACATGCAAAGGAGTTCCTGCTCCAAAAAAAGCCCTGGGTTTTGACAACAAACAAGGTAAACAGAATAAGAAGCAAGAGGTGGGTGTGGCTGGATGACCACCCTTCTGGTAGCATGGAGGGGATGGCCTAATATGCCAATGAGCTGTGCTGTCAGGGGTGTGGCCTAATATGCTAATGAGTTTCTGCTGTTGGGTGTGGCCTATTATGCCAATGAGTTCCTGCTGGGCTTTTTCTACCAAAAAAAGCCCAGATATCAACAGAATAGGAAGGCTGATGCTGGGGAGCATGCTCAAGATGAGCCCACAAAAACCCCCCAAAGCCCTTCCCTTCTTAGGAACACGTAACCACACCCTGCAGGTGGCTGCTTGGCTCAGAGGCCCCTCCTGCACCTGTTTTGTTGGACAGCCTCTCGGAGGACAGGTCAACCCATCAGCTCTAGCTGGAGCCGCAGACAAACAGCCACGGAGCCTGCGTCGGCAGAAGTCGCTGGAAACAGGACGGTTCCCAGGGCACCTGGCAGGTGACATGAAGTGGGCCCAGGTGGAAACACCCCCCAAAACAACAACAACAACAACAACAACAGCCACCCCTGACCTAGCAAGACATTGGAACTGAGCACATCTTGTTGAACTGAGCCATCCTGCTCACGGACCTCTCATCCTCCAGTTTTCCCAGAGAAGCAAACCCTCAGCTTCTGTTGGGAGATTTATACAGAGGGAAGGCCGACAGTTGCGATGGTACCTCAAATTCCCTGGGCTTTTCCAGAGGAAAGGAGAGGAAGAGAACGGGGCCAGCCGACTACCCACCGGTTGCTTTTGCCCTTCATAGGAAATCTGGATTTGACAGGATACATCGACCTCATTCAGAATCCAGGAATCATTGTAGCTCTTCTCCCAGGACAGGGTGAACGACCGCCTCTCCTTGCTCTTGGTGACCATGAGGTTTCTGAGAGGCCGGGGCTTCACTGTTTTGGGGGAGAAAGAACAGAGAAAAGGAGAAACAAGCGGCAGTGAGCAGGACAAGCCCTGCTGGGGGGGGGGGCCCTCCTTCAGGAGGAAGCTGCTTCTCCCATGACCAAATGCCTGGGAGGAGGAAAAGCCCCCACCCCACCCCGGGGCCATCTCACAGCCATTGTCAGGGAGGGAGGGAGGGAGGGGCTGGGGGATATCTTGCCGGTTCCCCCCTCCCCCAGTTCTTCTGTGGACCCTCAGGCAGAGACCCCTCCCCAAACAAGGCCCGTTCCTTTGCACCTGGAATCAACGCTCTGGAGACCGTAAAGGGATTTGCACAAAGCCCCAAGTGGGCCTTACCAATTCGAGAAAGGAAATTTTCGCCTTCCATGGATTTGTTCGTCCTGGTTGCCACCAGCGAGAAAGTGTACTTAGTCCCACCGAAAATCTCCTCAAGAATGACGCAAACGCATCTGGGTGAGGCAGACTCTGGGACTGTCCTGTTCCCAAAAGCGCACTCCTTCTTGCTGGGAGGATGGAAAAGGCACCGGTTTGCGCTCGGCCTCTCGACGGAACGCGGCCCCTGTAGGAGGAGGGGACCCCCCCACCCCCGATTTCCCACCCCGCCCCTCTGTGCCCCGCAGCGAGTCTTCTTTCGAAATGCAGACGAGGGAAGCGGCCGCGGCCTTCCCTGCATCATTGGCCCTACAACCAGTATGGCTAGAACTGTTTTAGACTCCCCATTTTTTGCAGTGAGGGACACGGGAATTTGCAGAGACATTTTGTACAAGAGTCCTCGCCTAGCTTGCTTACAGGCACAGACCTGAACTCGCTGCTACTTCCAGGGGGATGGTCAAGCTTTATGGTCTGAACGTGGGAGTGGGAGGCGGCGCGGCCCACTCCCGTGGCGCCCCCCCCAGCTCTTACCCCAGCACGCATCATAACCCGCCCAGCAGACTCCTAGACTGACCCCCGCGACAGGGAGGCTCACTGCTTTCCATGGGCTGAGAAACTCCCCCCCACTTCACCCTGACCCCAGACAACCTCCCCCCACCCCACCCTACCCTCTGCTAACACACTTCAGCATGACACAAAGCCCTGCAGGGTACTTACTGGCGATTATTGTCCCAAACAGCCAACCGGAAATCCCTGGCACAGTCGGTCGCGTTCATCCTGTCCCAGTAGCAGACCACCTCCGTGGCATAGTCCGTGTGGCACTGCAGGTCAGGGACCTCTGGAGCTCCAACTAGGGAGGAGCAGGAGAGCTCGCTGAACAGGGTCGGCCCCGGGTGGAAAGCACGTGCCCCGGCCCTCGTTCACCCTCGCCCCGAGGAGGCAGGCAGCCCCTTCCCACCCTGCCTGTGGCCAGGGCCACGCACCCTGCCACTGCTGCTGCTGCTGCTGTGCACAAGGCCAAGAAGGGCGCCAAGGGAAGAGGCACAGGGTGGCCCCAGGCAAAGGCCCGCCATGTGTCATGGCCACACCCAACTCTGCTGAAGAGTCACAGCATGGTGCACAACTTTCCCGCCTTCACGATGCACTGTTGCGCAAGAAAAGGGTTTCCTTCTGAGGACAGTCTAGGGTTGAGTCCGGGAGCGTCTTAGAGACCCACAAGGCTTGTGGGGGGACGACGACGAGCATCTGAGACTCAAAGCACCCTCCATCAGATACAGGTACGAAGGGAGACCCCTGAGCCCCTCTGATCCCAGGCAGAAGGCGGGAGTTGCAGGGAAAGGATGCAAAGCGCAATCAGCTAAATTGGAGCAGGGAAGAAACGGTCCAGGGCAGAAAGTCAGCGTCTGTAGTAAGAGAAGAAGAATCCTGCGTCCCTGTTCAGCCCTTGGAGGGGCAGGGAGGATTCCACTTGTGAATGAACTTGTGAATGAACTCAGGTTCAGCAGTCTCACACTGTCCCCTCCCCTGGACGCTTCTCTGTTTAAGAACATAAGAGAACATAAGAGAGAAGCCCATGTTGGATCAGGCCAAGGGCCCATCCAGTCCAACAATCCGTGTCACACAGTGGCCTAAAATACCAGGGGCTGTCAGGAGGTCCAGCAGTGGGGCCAGGACGCCGGAAGCCCCCTCCCACTGTTGACCCCCCCCAGCACCAAGAATAGAGTGCATCACCTGCCCCAGACAGAGAGTTCCTATCTATACCTTGTGGCTAATAGCCACTTGTGGACTTCTGCTCCAGATGTTTATCTAATTCCCCCTTGAAACTGTCCATGCTTGTAGCTGCCACCACCTCCTGTGGTAGTGAATTCCATGTGTTAATCACTCTTTGGGTGAAGAAGGACTTCCTTTTATCTGTTCTAACCCAACTGCTCAGCAATTTCATGGAGTGCCCACAAGTTCTTGTATTGTGAGAAAGGGAGAAAAGGACTTCTTTCTCGACCTGCTCTATCCCATGCATAATCTTATAAACCTCGATCATGTCACCCCTCAGCCGTCGTTTCTCCAAACTAAAGAGCCCCAAGCGTTTTAACCTTTCTTCATAGGGCAAGTGTTCCAACCCTTTTATCATTCTAGTTGCCCTTCTCTGCACTGTTTCCAATGCTATAATATCCTTTTTGAGGTGTGGTGACCAGAACTGTACACAGTATTCCAAATGAGGTTGCACCAATAATTTATATAGGGGCATTATGATACTGGCTGATTTGTTTTCAGTTCCCTTCCTAATAATCCCCAGCATAGCGTTGGCCTTCTTTATTGCAGTTACATACTGTCTAGACATTTTCATTGAGTTATCTACTATGACTCCAAGATCTCTCTCTTGGTCAGTCTCTGCCAGTTCAGTCCCCATCAATGTGTATTTATATTTAGGATTTTTGGCTCCAATGTGCATCACTTTGCACTTGGCCACATTGAATCCCATTTGCCACATTGACGCCCACTCACCCATCCTCGACAGATCCCTTTGGAGTGCCTCACAATCCTCCCTGGTTTTCACCACCCTGAACAACTTTGTGTCATCTGCAAATTTAGCCACTTCACTGCTTACTCCCAATTCCAAATCATTAATAAACAAGTTAAAAAGCATCGGACCGAGTACTGATCCCTGCGGTACCCCACTGCTTACCACCCTCCACTGAGAAAGTTTCCCATTTATACTCACTTTCTGTTTCCTATTTATAAGCCAGTTTTTGATCCACAAGAGGACTTGTCCTTTTATCCCATGACTATTGAGCTTACTTAGGAGCCTTTGATGAGGAACTGTATCAAAAGCTTTCCGGAAGTCAAGGTAAATAATATCTATTGGGTCCCCCTTGTCCACATGTTTGTTCACTCCCTCAAAAAGCACTAACAGGTTAGTGAGACAAGATCTTCCCTTAAAGAATCCATGCTGAGTCTGCCAATTGTTCATCAATGTGCCTACTAATTCTTTCCTTAATAACAGTTTCCACCAACTTACCCGGGATCGATGTCAGACTGACTGGACTGTAATTTCCCGGGTCTCCCCTGGAGCCCTTTTTAAAGATGGGAGTGACATTAGCTACCTTCCAGTCCTCAGGAATGGAGGCAGATTTAACGAAAGTTTACATATTTTTGTCAGGAGATCCACAAGTTCACATTTGAGTTCTTTTAGATCTCTCGGATGAATGCCATCCGGGCCTGGTAAGACATTTAGTGCTCTGCAGCACAGGTCCTTCCCCCGTTATTTCTTAGCAGGATGGGATTGCAAAGGCCTGAGCAGATCAGTCAATGCTCAAGTGCCTACTTACTTTAAATGATGCGAGAGAGGAGGAGAATGAGGTCGGGGAAGGGCCGTGGCAGCACAGTGGCAGGGCACCTGCGTGGCATGCAGAAGGTCCCCGGTCCTGCCCCTGGCAAGTGACGTGAATGGCCTGCCTCTGCCTGAGACCCTGGAGAGCGGCTGCCCATCGGAGTAGACAAGGCGGGCCTGGGTGGACCGGGGTGTGCGTGCATGTGTGTCTGACAGAGGATAAAGCAGCTTCCTGTGCTCATGGGGGCTTCTAGATTTTTTAACTGTCCTTTTAGTGTAGGTTTTAAAAGAATATACAGGTTCCAGTTCTGGTGGTCTGGTGGTCAGCAACAGTAAATTCGTGTGGCCAAGTAATCAGGTTTTGTTTTTAAAAAATAAGGGCAGAGAGGGACGGAGAGAGCGAGGAGGGGGAGGGGGGCTCCCTAAAAGGAACGGAGATGGGGGGGGCGGGGCTCTGCAAAGCTGCCGGAAACTGACCGGATTCTTCTGTTTTTCCACATCTGGGAAAGGGGGGGGAGCCAGAAATCTGGCTCAGGGGCTCAGGGACACAGGAGCAAGAGGGCTGAGGGGGGTCCCCGGTAAGAGCCCACCGCTGCTGAGGGTGGGGAGCTGCGTGGGGGGGGGGCATCCCTCAGCTGCTCTGCCAAGGACAAACCTGAGACAGGAACCCAAGGGGACACCCGCCCCTCCCCCGGGTTTTGCCGCAGGACTTCAGAGGGGAAGGCCGGGCTCTGAGAGAGAGAGAGAGAGAGAGAGAGAGAGAGAGAGAGAGCGCGGGAGGGGGCCAGCTGCCCACAGCCGAGGGAGGGCCAAGGGATCCTTCGGGAGAGAATGCCGACCCTGAAAAGCCAGAAATGTTCAAACAGCATCCCCCCCCCCCCGGTCAAGGGACCCTCCCTCCCTGCAGGGGAGCCAGAGCGGTGCAGGGGGACGTGTCCACAGGGCTGCAGTTCGGGACACTGCTTTTCGCAGGCACCCCTTTTTCTCACTGCATCGTCTCCCGGTTCCTGCCACGGAGCTTCTGCATTTCTCCTGCCCCCCAGTCAGCTCGCTGCCATGGAGTGGGACGTGGGGGACATTTCTGCCGCCGCCGCTGCCGCCGCCGCCCTCTTATCTGCCCCGCGTCCCTGGAGTTGCTCTCTGCCTGCCTCGGCATTCCTGCTGGGAACGCAACGGCTGCTGTTTCCCCGCGCTCCCAGGGGCTGGCTTCTTGGCTAAGGGTGGCGGGGGGGCTTTGTTCCAAGAGGGGATAACTGGGGTTCCCGGGGTTTTCTCGTTATTCCTGACACAAGAGTTCATGGTGTCTGGTACTAACACCTCAATAAACTGAACTTCATGAAGAACCGCTGTTGAGTGTTTTGACGGGGACCCCCGACAGAGCCTCACTGCAGGGTTTGCCAACTTTCTAATCCAACCGGACTACGACATTTACATGTCCTCGATGGATCCCGCTGCCTCGTTAGACTGGGAATCTCAACGAGAGAGGGAGGAGAGGCAGGCCACAGAGCCAGTCCCGTTGCTGCCTTATGACTAGTCTATGACTTCCTGATCCCTCCTCCATTTAGGGATCTAATCGGCCAGGATCTTCGTTAACCCCTTTACTTGGGGGGGGGTGCCTGTGCGTGTGCCTGCAGCAGCTTTTATTCTTTTTCCCAGTGAGAACGACTGATCGTTACTTCTTCTCTGTACGTGTTCACACCCAGCCTTGCTCCCCGTGAAGGGCCCAAAGAGGCTCACCTACGTTGCTCTCGCTGTCTTCACTTTCTCCTCACAGCAACCCTGTCAGGTCGGTCAGGCCGAGAGGGCGTGTGGCTGGCCCAAAGTCACCCGGCGAGCTTACAGGACAGAGAAAGGATTCGAACCCGGGCCTCCCTAGATCCTATTCCAAGACTCTACCACACACTGGCTTTTTTATTCCGCTGTAATTAGTAACTACACAAACACGATAGCCAGAAGAAAGCCCATCACCGGAGGCTCCCCCACCCCCCAGCAGTTAAGCATTTCCTGACACGTGGCCCACCCGGCCGCTCCAGAGGAAAGAGAGAGACGTCAGCGCCCCAAAGCCCACTTCAACGCAACTGTCTGGGTGAAGCCACTCTGTCGGCCCGCACACCAACAGCTGGCACGGGGGACGGTATTCTAAATGGGGAAAACACTGCCACAGACCAGATGTGGGGAAATGAGAAGCCACAACACAGAAAACCCTGAAATCCAAGGGAAAGGGGCCTGGATTCCTTGGTAAAAAAGTGAGTCAGCAAATGAATCAACAGTTCGTGTGGGGCCGGCCCAGCCCAGCCCAGCCCAGCCCTTTACAGAGGCCTCGAAAGGAGGACGGAGCCGCTCACTTCCCTTTTCGTCTTCCAGAGAAACAAGCAACTTTGCCCGGAAGGCTGAAATCACTTGTTGTTGTGAAGCAACCTCTTGGACACCCCGTCGCCTTCCTGCCGGGGGACAAGAGACCCCCCCCTCGCTCCCCTCATGCCTGGAGGGCCCAACCTTCGTCCTGAAGTCTCAGAGCGCATCACACCATGCACTTCCACCAAACGCACAAGAAGGAAGAAGGAGAAGACGACGACGACGACAAAGAAGACGGAGAAGAAGCAGAAGAAAGGAGACTGGACTTATACCCCTTTGCCCTTCACTACCCAAGGGAGTCTCAGAGCGGCTGACAAACGCCTTTCCCTCCCCCTCCTCACAACAGACACCCTCCGAGGTAGGCGGGGCTGAGAGAGCTCTGACAGAAACTGCCCTTGAGAACAGCTCTGACAGGACTATGGCTTGCCCAAGATCATCCAGCCAGGTGCAAGTGGAGGAGGGGGGAATCAAACCCGGTTCTCCCAGATTAGGGTCCGCGCACTTAAGCACTACACCAAACTGGAGAGGCACGACATCAACCAGGAAGCACGGGCACACCTGCGCTCAGCACCCAGCACCGTTCAAGTCGCTCCGGCGATCTCACCCCGCCCCTGGGATCCCCTCAGCCTCCCCAACCACTCCTAGAGCCCAGCCCCATATCTCTGGCACAGACCTAAGTTTGGTCCACCACCCCAGTGGCTTCAATGGACACTGGAGAGTCTAACTCTGTTTTGGGCGATGCTGGCGCTCAGAAGGAGGGGGGGGGCACCCAATCCAAGGAACACGCTCCCCCCCCACACACACACACACACGCGCGCGCATCGTTCCGTGAACCCTCTCATGGAGTCTCCTGCATGACTGTTGTCCCTCCAGCATAGTTCCCTCTAAGCTGTGCTCGGGGGCGCTTGCGCACAACATTTTAACAGGCAGCTCAGGAATTTCTGCTCTCTGCTCACAGTGGAGGATGTGAGCACCTCCTTCTGGGGCCCATAGAATTGAACCCCCTGAATCTTTTCAAAACTTGGGGAGGTTTTTGAGGAGAGGCACCAGCAGCTATGCCGCAGATTTGGTGCCTCTACCTCAAAAAACAGCCCCTCCCCCAGGCCCCAGATCGATTCTCCATTATAGCCTATGGGTCCATTGACTATAATAGTCCCCATAGGCTACAATGGAGCTGGGAAAAAGGGGGGTTTGCACACCCCTATTATCCTTTTGAGTATGATTTGTAAGCTGCCTTGTGTCACAGGGAAAAACGGGGTATAAATATCTGAATAAATAAGTCTTTCGGGCAGGCTGATGACATCTAAGCAGCTTCCTGTTTGTTAGGTTAGGCCAGGTTCTGACAATGACTGTTCCACCTCTGTTATACTTGACCTGTCATGCTAATATGACAGGTCTACCAATACAGTGGAAAGGGCTGGGTGAAATCTGACTTGATTCCATTTTCTCTTATAATATTCAAATTATTCTTAAAATATAGTTTAGGTATAATTTAAAAGAATTTATTCTCAGAATTTTATAAGGTTATGGAAGTGGTCTTCTAAAAAACTAACTTATGCAATAGTCAAGTGTAGACTCGCTCACAGCTTTAATGCCTCTAGTTTTTTTCACTCACAAGCAGTGTTCCCTCTAAGCTGAATTAGTGTGAGCTAGCTCACAGTTTTTCAGCCTCCGGCTCAGACATTTTTGTCTTAGCTCAGGAAGGATGGCTCCAGAGCAAACTAATTTATGCAGCAGCCCAATCGCCCGCTCACAACTTTAATGTCAGCAGCTCACAAAGTAGAATTTTTGCTCACAAGACTCCGCAGCTCAGAGGAAGCATTGATCACAAGGTAGAATTTCTCCTCACCACACTGTGGAGCTTAGAGGGAACATGCACCCCACCACCATGAGGCACCCGTGGCTCGAATTACAACTGGGTTGGTCTTTTTTTGGGGGGGGGGCACCACAGCCAAGCCCCAATTCCCTCCCCGGCTGATTTTAGTCTCAGTAAATTTCTTCCCAGTTTTGTGAACGTGGAGGTGGCAAAGGCGGGCGTGGTGCGAACAGCCGATTCAATCACCACCCCAGTAACACCCGAGTCAGGCTACTGCAGCACGTTCCATGTGAGGCTGCCCTGGAAAAGGAGCCACCCCGGTGCAGCAGTCTGAGTGACAGACGTGGACCCAGCAGACCCAGGTTCAAATCCCCATTCAGCCACGGAAGTTTGCAGGGTGACCGTGGGACACTCACACGCTCTCAGCCTGACCCACCTCCCCGTGGGGGAGGAAAGTGGGGCAGAAGGGAAACGAAACGCCAGCACCCAGAGCCCCGCAGCCAGAGGCTTGACCGGGACCCACTGCAGGGAACAGCACTTCCGTTCCGGGACAATGACGACAACTCCAGCTGCTGCCTGGAGCCCCAGACAACCGGGGCCTGCCAGACCCACTTAACGGTGCTGCCGCGGCCTCTCCCCAGCCCCCACCCAGCGACCTTCCAGAGGGACCCTGCCTCGTCTGGTGGAGGGGGGGGCACTTGTGGGGCAGTCCTCTCCGGCTGAAGAACCCCCTCCCCCAGGCAAGGCAGCCCCCGCAAAGGCCTTCCAAAGAAAAGAACTCTCTCCTGACAGGCGGTCCGGCTGGGTGACCGACGAGGGTGTCCTGAACCACTCGCTTATTAATTTTTACAGCTTGTTACTGATAACATTAGCACGTGTGTGCACCTAACTATCTATAAAAATATTTTTAAAAGAAAATTTATGCTATTTATAGTCTGCATTTCTCACGTGGACCCAAAGTGAGTCAAGACAATTGATGGATGGGACATTCTACCAACTATACAACACGACGAAGCTTTTAGAACCAGCCAGAAATCTAAAAAAACCAGAACGGAAGCGAAGCCTTTGCCCGAACACGACGCATTAAATGATGCAAAACTCCTTAGTGGGACCCTGCCTTCCAGGGCGCTCCCTGCAGCAGTACGAGCCACATTCCCAAACACTGTATCCAAGAGCCGTTGTGAGCCTACTGCCTCTTACGTACCTTTCTCTGACGGCTGGGAGCTGCCTTGGGGGCCGCTGCGAGGTGGCATGCAAAGAAGTGAAGTGAATAAATCCGACAGGCTGGTCAAGGGGGCAGGCGCCCGCTCTTCTCCCAACTGGAAACACGTCTCCCACCTTGCGTGCCAACTGCGGCCTCACAGGGCGTGAGCAGAGAAGCTACCGGAAGGCGCAGAGGCTTTCCCCAGCAACACAGCTGCGGGAACTTACCCTGACTGATCAGGCAGGAGAAGAAGAGGGCCTGCCAGAGGCCCAGAGCGGCAGCCCAGTCCTTGGGCATCCTGAGGGCCAGGAAGCGGCGGGCCATCGGAGGAGGAAGCCAGCCCAGAGCCTGCAAGAGGAAGGGCTGCGTCTCAGAGGTACGGCCAAAGGGCCCCGCAGGGCTGTCCTGGCTACCCTGACGAAGGGAGTAGTGAGGGCAGAGACCCTCCGGGGCTTCTTTGCGGAGACCTTGCTGGAGAGACGACGCTGCTCCCGCCCCGCCACTGCCGCCTTCAGCCGGCTCAGCAATCCCCGGCGGAGATGGACGGATTTCCAAGGTGTCTTCCGGGAAGCAGCCCAAGTCTGGAATGGAAAACAAAGGGACCCTGGTCTGTTGCTCAGCAACTCCAGCCAAGCCAGCCGAAGGGGCAGAGAGGGACAGACAGACAGACAGACAGAGAAACGGCAGCAGAAGAAGAGATTGGATTTATACCCCCTGCCCTTCACTTGGAGTCTCAGAGTGGCTGACAAACTCCTTTCCCTTCCCCTCCCCACAACAGACACCCTGTGCGGGAGGGTGAGGCTGAGAGAGCTCTGACAGAACTGCTCTTTAAAGGACAGCCCTGAAATAACTTGTGACTGACCCAAGGTCACGCCAGCAGCTGCATGTGGAGGAGTGGGGAATCAAACACGGGTCTCCCAGATTAGAGTCCGCGCACTTAACCACGGCACCAAACTGGCTCTCTCATGTGTCCTCTGGCCCTGGAAAGAAGCGGCTCTCCTCTGGTTCACGCCAGAGCAGCAGCAGCAGCCTGGGGGGGGCGGGGGGGTCACTTGCCGGAGGCTGGCCAGCAAGCTCAGTGGCTGAGCGGCATCCCCAAAGACCACCCGCCCAACTCAGCTCCCCGGAACGCTCCACAAGTCTCAACTTGGACCCGCAGCATCCGTTTGGGATCTGCCTGGCACTGGAGGGCGGGTCAGGAGCACACCGACTGGCGAGGAGAGGAAAGAAGGCCTGCGGCCAGCACCTCCTGATGTCACAGTGGACGCTCAAAGGAGCCCCCCCTCCCCGCAGCCCTTCCTTACGAATGGGGGCCACGCTCGGAAGGAGGCAGCGAGGACCCTGCGGCCCTCTGTGTGGGCAAGAGGAGGGCAGCGCCCACCAGCTCTCCGCCCTTGCCTCCCAGAATGCTGGAGGAGGAGAACGAGAGGGAGGCGGGAGCAACAGGTGGGGGGAGGGAAGAATACAGCCCCCACCCCTGCACCCCACTTCCCCCCTCTCCCTACCCCCCCTCACACACACACCAACGCCATGCCTGCCTGGCCCTTCCTCCGCCCTCCCAGCGCCCAGGATCCAGGCGTCTCTCCTCCCGGTTTATTGCTGGGGGGGGGCGGCCTGTCTCCCAGGAGGGGCTCGGGGGGGCCGAGGGGGCCAACAAAGCAGCGACTGATTTTTTTTTAAAAAAAGAGCACCTTTCGAAAACCCCTCCGAGGGCTGCGATCACGCGCACACGCGCGCACACGCGACAACCCACCTTCCGCGCACCTTCGAACGGGATTGTTGCGGGCCGCGCTGCCACGGTCCCACTCTCCCAAGGGCCCTGGAAGGGGAGGGCTGCGTGGGCGTGGCCGCAGCCTGGGGGGAGGGGGAGGGGGGGGCCGCTTCCCGTTCCCGAGCGAGCGGCAGGAGCAACCCTCACCCCCCCCCCACCTCCCCGCCAGCGAGTGGGCGAGTGAGTCACCGTCCGGGGCCGCCGCCTCCTCCCTCGGGCCGCTCCTGCCGGGAAGCCAGGAGGGTCCCAGCCCGGCTTGCCCCGCCCGAGCTCCCCCCCGGCCGGCCGGCCGTCGGACAGGCAGACCCGACCCCGACCCTCCCCGCCCCGGCGCAGCCAGACTCGCCCTCGGCCCGGGGGAGAGGGGGGGGCTCCGACTCTCCGCCGAAAGCTCCAGGCCCCCCGCCCCCGCCAAGCTCGGCGAGAGGGAGGGAGGCCACCGCACCGACGACCCCCCCCTCCAACGGCAGCCCTCCCGGGTGGGGGGTCCGCAGAACCCGCCCCGAGCGGCCCACCCGACAACCTTGGCGCGAAGGGGTCGCGGGGATTCGAACACAGCCCACGGCTCGTCGCGCACGCGCACTGGACCGTGGCCGGATCGGGCCCGCCGGGCAGCCCAGCTCGACCCCGCCGAGGGAGGGAGGGAGGGAGGGAGGGAGGGAGGGGACCGCCCCAGCCCCCCTCCCCCCAGCCCCCGCGGGGCCCCGCCGGCGGCCCCCCCCCTCCCCCCCCTCCCCCCCGGCCCCAGCCTCGGCGAGACCCTCACCTCCGGGCGGCGGCGGCGGCGGCGGCCCTGTTCCGGCGGGGCGGGGGGGGGGGTGAGGGGGCTCCTGGCGTCGCGGGGCTCCTGCGGGTCCCTTCCCGGGCGGGCCGGCCCCGTCTGTCCCCGGCACGCCCCGCCCCGCCCCGCGCTGCCTGGGAGGCGGGGCGGGAGGCGGAGCCGCGGCTGCCCGGAGCGGGCGAGGAGGAAGCCAGGCGGAGGCGGAGGGCGGCCGGGCGGCCCCGCGCGGGGTGGGGAGCGGCGGTTGCAGGCGGGCAGGGCGCGCACGTGGGAAGGCGCGGAGGATCCCCGTCCTCCTCCCTCCTCCGGCCCGCCCGCCCGCCCCCCGGTGAGAAGGTAGGGGGTCCGGGGCGCCCGGGACGGACGGAGGGAGGGGGCGAGGAAGGGGTGTCCCCCGTGCTGCTGGACGTGGGCGTTGCGGGGGGGGGGGGAGCTCCGGCGATGGGGCTGCCCAGACCGCCCTGGCCCCCGGAAAGGGGGGGGATTACAGGGGCCGGGCTGGGTTGCCAGATCCAGGTTGGGGGACTCCTGGAGATTTGGGGGTGGAGCCTGGGGAGGGCAGGGGCCGCCCCCGTGGGGCACGGTGCCGTAGAGAGCCCACCCGCCAAAGCCGCCGTCTTCTGCAGGGGAACTGATCTCTGCAGTCTGGAGAGGAGCTGCGATGATGGGGGGGGTTGTTTCCCCAGGCCCCACCTGGAGGCTGGCATCCCCATGACTCAGCCCCATCCAAGGGGAAGCCCTGGGTATAAGGCCTCTCCCCCCCCCCCGCCTGCCAGCCCTGACCCAGGCAGGGGGCCAAAGTGCAGCCTGTCTCTTTGCTGGGTTGTGGCGCCCAATCCCTCCTGGGCGCTGGAGAGAGTCAACTGAGCCTGGCTCAGCGCAGCAGCACCCAGTGGCCCCGATCCGTGGCTCCCTTTCTCATTCCTCTGCGGCTGGGCTCGCCTGTGTTTCATGGGTCTTGTCCTCATTTCTAGTTCCCTGGCACCAGCTCCTACTGCCGTTCCCGTGGGCAGCGCCAGGATGGCCACTCAAATGACCGATGCCCACCGCCACTTCCTGCAGGCCCTGATGTCTCTGGGCGTCGTGGAGAGCCCGCAGGCCGTCGCGCTCCACCGGCAGTGCTGTGAGCTGCATAAAGGTGAGTTCCAGAAAGCTTTCGATAAAGTTCAACATCAAAGGCTCCTAAGTAAGCTCAGTAGTCACGGGATAAAAGGACAAGTCTTCTTGTGGATCAGAAACTGGCTAATTAATCTCCCTTTCTCACAAGACAAGAACTCGTGGGCACTCCATGAAATTGCTGAGCAGTCGGGTTAGAACAGATAAAAGGAAGTCCTCCTTCACCCAAAGAGTGATTCACACATGGGATTCCCTGCCACAGGAGGGGGCAACGGCTGCGACAAGCATCAACAGCTTCAAGAGGGGATCTGGAGCAGCAGAGCCCCCTCAGTGGCTACGAGCCACAAGGCATAGATAGGAACTCTCTGGCTGGGGCAAGGGAGGCTCTGCATTCTTGGTGCTGGGGGGGGTCAACCGTGGGAGGGCTTCTAGTGTCCTGGCCCCACTGCTGGACCTCCTGATGGCACCTGGTATTTTTGACCACTGTGTGACCCAGAGAGTTGGACTGCATTGGCGTCTCTTATGTTCTTATGTTGTCTGAAGACTTCTCCGTGGTCATGTGGCTGGCATGACTAAATGCCAAGGTGCATGGAATGCTGTTACCTTCCCACCAAAGCGGTCCCTATTTACCTACTTGCAGTTTCTTGCTTTCGAACTGCTAGGTTGGCAGGAGCTGGGGCCAGAGACGGAAGTTCACTCCGTCATGCGGCACTCGGGTCTCAAACTGCTGAAGTACCAACCTTCTGGTCTGCAGTTCAGCGTCTTAACCACTGAGCCACCACACTACTGCTCATCAGTTTCATGGAGTGCCCACAAGGAGTTCTTGTATTGCGAGGAAGGGAGAAAGGGGCTTCTTTCTCCGCCTTCTCTCTCCCATGCAGAATTTTGTAAACCTCTGTTGTGTCACCCCTCAGTTGTCGTTTCTCCAGGCTAAAGAGCCTCGGCCTCCGTAACCTGTCTTCACAGGGAAGGTGTTCCATCCCCTTAACCCTTTCAGTTGCCCTTTTCTGCTCCTTTTCCAGTGTGAGAACATCTTTTTTGAGGTGTGGGGGCCAGAACTGTGTGCAGTATTCCAAATGAGGCTGGTGATACTGAAGTTGTGGGCGAGCGATTTGGCCGCTGCATCAGTTAGTGGTGCTCTGGAGTCCCCCTTCCCGCGCTAAGGCAAAAATGTGTGAACCGGAGGCTAAAAAACGGTGGGCTAGTCCCTACCAGCACTCCCTCCTCAGCTGTGGAGTCTTGTGAGCAGACATTCTTCTTCGTGAGCTCCTGGCATTAAAGTTGTGGGTGAGCGATTTGGCTGCTGCATCAATTAGTTTGCTCTGGAGCCCCTCCCCTTCCTGAGCGAAGACAAAAATGCATGAGCCGGCGGAGGCTAAAAAACCGTGAACTAGCTCACACTAACTCAGCTTAGAGGGAACACTGGTGGTAACCCCTAAATTCCAACACGCGCACACCCGACGCAGAATTCCGAGGATCCTGGCTTGCGGGGAATCTTGGCCCTGCAACTTCCCCTCCTCCCACAAGGGCCGGCTCAGTCGCTGCCTCTGCAGAAGAGGAGAGAGTCACCGTGCCCTGACAGGGCCCACCTCGCCAGCCTCAGGGCATGGGGGCAGGTGAAGATCTAGAGGTGCTGGTTAGGGCAATGGAACGCCGGCCAGGTGGCACGCCCTGGAACCCTCTGCCAGGCGCCTCTCGTCAGGCTGTGCTGGCAGGGGCCCAGGGAAGCCCTGGCAGGTCGGAGGAGGCGCGTGATGTTACCGCGCTTGCGCAAGAGGTGTGCTGTGGGGCCGGGTGGAGGGCTGGGTGGAGGGAGAAGCCACCGGGGGTTCGCCCGATCTGGAGGGCAAGTTGCAGAGGATGAAGGCCCGCCTGGGGATCTGTGGATGGAGGCCCCCCCCCCCCAAAGACACATCCCGCAACGCCCTCTGCCAGGTGCTTCCGGTTGGTTGCTCAAGCCGTGAGTCAAGATCAGGAATCAGTCCGGATTTCACAACCCTGCAATCTTGTCTCAACAACACCCTGATAAGATCTTCTGCCTGCCGGTTGAGCCCCTGGGAGGCTTCACGGTGGGGCCCACTTCTGGCTCCTCAAGCTGGATTTTCTGCCCAGCTACCTCAAGCGCCCCGGCGGGAGGGAGGAACCTGCAATGCAGCCGATGCCTAGATGAGCGTGGAGGCCCCGGGTTAGGGGCAGAGTGGATCCCCCTTTTGGAAACCCCTGACCCTGGGAAAACAAGCAGCGTTGCTAAGGAGCAGCCCTCTCCCCCCCCCCCCCAAGAGGATCCTTGGCCCAGTCCTGATGGGCAAGGCGCGGGCAGCTGGGCAGTGCCTGGTGCCACCCCCACTCCTCTGGGAGGGCTCCAGGACCGGCTGTCTCGTGCAGCTGAGTTGCGTGACCAGCCTTGTGTCTCTCTCCTCTCCTCTCCTCTCCCCCCCACCCCCCAGTCCACTACGCTGCAGATAAACTGGACGACTTCATCGGCGTGGCCAACCTCCAGCTGCAGCCCCTCTTCCTGGAGATCCGGAAGGGCATGGCGGAGGAGACCGGCAGGACGTGCTACGCCTTGGTAAGAGGGGCTGTGGCCGCCCTGCCAGGCCTCTCCCATGCGCAGGGACGGCGGGAGCAACAACCCACCCAGCGAAGCGCGGCTTCCCCCCGAAAGCCTGGCAGGAGGGGACTGGGGGCCCCCTCCTCCGGGGGGACGTTTGTTCATTTATTTGTCTGTTTGTTTAGCTTTTATGCTGCCGCTTCCTTGCAACGGGGCTATTCAAACAAACAAACACATAGGTCAAAAACATTAAAAGTTATGGTAAAATCCAAATAACAATTCAATTTAGAGAGACGGGGGTCAGAATTTCCAAGAGTGCTCCTGGCTTGCGGGGGGGGGGAGAGTGGGGGTGCCAGCCAGTTTGATGCTGTCGCTGTCCTCAACCAAACGCCTGGCCTGGCAGGCCCCGTGGAGCTGCATCCGCTGGAACACAGGCCCCCTTCCCCTTCACAGCCCACGGATTTATCAGTACGCTTTGCAGAATGCACCTCACTTCCAGTCAGGGTCCGTCCGCCCCCCATCACTCCAGAGGTGCCAGAGGCCCAGGCCGGTCAGAAGCAGCCGGGGGGGGCGGGGAGGAGAGAACCCGGCAAGGGCAGCCAGAGGAGGCTCGGGGCAAAACATCCCTCCAGGAAGCTTCCCACTGGGGGAGGGGGAGGGGGCCCGTTCTGGGCTGGGGCAGACCGGCAGCGACTTCACTGTATATGCGCCCTTCTGTCTCTGTGCAGGTGAATCTGGCGGAATCGGAGGTCACCCGCATGGCAAGTGACTACTCCGAAACGGAGCTAGAGCTGTTCAAGAAAACAGTGAGTGGCTGCTTGGAGGCCGGCCCGGCACTCAGACCTCTCTCTCTCTGCATGCGTGCGTGCGTGCGTGTGTGTGTGGGGGCGGGGGCGGGGCGTGTCACAGTCCTTCCTCCGGGCGTGAACGGCCAGTTTCGAACGCTCACCTGGCAGCCCTGCTTCCCGGGCAGCAGCACCTGAGTGGGGGGGGGAATGAGGGGTGCGGGAACCTTTTCATGCACTCCCCATCCCCACTCTGTTCATTTTGGGAGGGAGAGAAGGTGGCTTCCCAGTCGCATCGAGAGAAAGAGAGAGGCCTTTCTTCCAAACCAAAACTCAAGTTTTTTCCCTCACAGACTCTTAAGTCAGAAAGCACTTTTTTAGTGTTCCAGTATTCGCCATAAAATATTTCAGCACAGCCCCAATATATAAATAAGCGCACTTGACGTCCTGTATGGGATGTCCTCGGTTGCTCTGTCAAGAGCCATGACGGAAGGGGGGCTGGCCGGAACAGCCAGGAACAAAACTAACGTCAGACACTGAATGCCCCTTTCCAGCCATAGAAGCTGATGCAACGGTCAGTCAAGTCTGTCAGGAGCACTGGACATGCATCTCTGATGTGCGTGGCAAAGCTCAGCCCACTCCTTGTATCTCTGGGCGATCAAGGAGAACTGGGTGGAGCTGGGCTGACTCAGAGTGTCCCAGGAGGCCCAGCTTGAGATACGCGTATCTACTTAGAATTTGAGTGACTCCTGACTTTCCTGGAAGGCGAAACGCACGTCCAGGGCTCTCTGTACCCGAAGGCCGCGGCACTTGGCAGAGTCCTGAAGCCTCCGGGGAAACAGAGCCAACGATTCAACTACCGAGGCCAATTGCTGTAGAAGTTAAGTCACGTTGGGTTAACAGAGGCGTAGCAAAGGACTGAGGCTCAGTCCAGCCCTGATTCTGTGACAGTGGGAGGGGAGAGGCCACGGGGCTGCTGCCACGTCCCAGAATGCTGTGCTTGCTTTGGGCAGTGAGGAGGTGTGGGCTCGGGCACTTTCCTCATGGTCACGCCAGCTGGAGCTGGAAACGGCAGCCAGGCAGCCTCAGTTTCCCCTCTCCAGACACACAGCTGCCCCCCCGGCCCCGTTAGCAGAGCTGTAACCCTGTGGCCAGCTAGGAGCCCAGCGCTGAGGTCCAGCTAAGCTCCGTGAGACTGACGGGGAGAAGTGTTTGGGGCGGGGCTGTTCCTCCCCTGCGAATCGTCAACAGGCCCGGTGTGCCTTGCCCTGGGAGGGCGGCGGGAGGGCTCCACAAGACAAAGACCCGGGCCCTTTTCTTTCACAACCGTGACAGTGAAGACGCAGGGAGAAAAGGGAAGGTGGCCGGGGGGGGGGGGCACTCTGGCCACGGTGTTTTCTTGAGAGAGGAAAGGGCATGGGGCCATCCCCTTTGGGGCCAGAGCATAACTTGGCGTGTATTGAGGGGCGGGGGGTTGGTGTAGTGGTGAAGTGCGCAGGACTCTAATCTGGGAGAACCGGCTTTGATTCCCCACTTGCACCTGCTTGATGACCTTGGGCAAGCCGTAGTTCTGACAAGAGCTGTTCTTGAAAAAGAGCAGTTTCTGTCAGAGCTCTCTCAGCCCTGCCGACCTTGCAGGGTGTCTGTTGGGCAGGGGGGAAGGGAAGGGAGTTTGTAGGCCACTCTGAGACTCCCTTAGGTAGTGAAGGGCGGGGTATAAATCACAATCTCCTCTGATGTACAGTTGGGGGTGGAGAAAATGCTGCCTCGGTGACCGTGGGTAGGCAGCCCCCCCCCCCGGGCCTGCCCCAGCATTGCTGGAGACTCAGTACAGGGCCTGGAAGGGGGAGGGACTCACCGCCTGGACTTTGCCTCCCATTTGACGCCTCTGTGAAATTGGGGGGTGGGGTGCGGGTGGCCGGTGGGGGTGGCAGCAGAGCCGCTTGGAGGCCCCCCTGCAGAGTGTCGGTCACGAGAGCCAGCCGGGGGCTTCCTGGGGGCGTCTGATCCCGGCTCCTGCCGCAGATGGACCTGATCGTCTTGTCCGAAAACGGCTTTGCGTCTTCCACGGAGATCTTGAACGTGGCCGACCAGCTGAAGCCCAAGAAGATGAAGAAGAGGGAGGCGGAGCAGGTGCTGCAGCGCTTGGTCGAGGACAGGTGGCTCTCCGAGGTGGGGGCGGCTCGTGCGTGCGTGCGTGTGTGTGGGTGTCCCGTCCCCCGTTCCCCCGTCCCGGGCAGCCTTGGCGGACGGAGCTCCCCACCCACCCCCGGAGCAGCAGAGCAGGGGCGTGGCCTGGCTGGACCTGCACTGGTCACGCGTTGTGGCTGGCGCTGACCTGAATGCCCAGAGAGCGACGGGCGTGGGGGGGGGGAGAGGGAGGCCCACGATAACAGCAGCACCTGCTCCCCCCCCCCCAGAAGGAGGGCGAGCTCACGCTGCACCCGCGCTGCATCCTGGAGCTGGAGCAGTACATCCTCAGCCACTACCCGGACACGGCCCGCAAGTGCCACATCTGCCACGCCCTGGTCGTCCAGGTAAGCCGGGGGGTGGGGCCCTCAGTCCCACTGCTGCTCTCGTGGGGAGGGGGCTGCGGGCATCTGTTTCCGAGCGCCAACAGACTGGGCCGCCCAGCTCATGCCTGGCCCAGAGGGAGCCGTTCGGAAGGAAACAGGGAGTGCCAGAGGTCCTTGCCTGCTTCTCGGCCTTCCTGCCTTGACCAGTCCGTGCTGTCCGGCCTGGACCCCCACCCCAGGTCAGCCCACCTGCACTGCTAAGAGAGGATCCCGCTCCCCCCTGGCGCTTCCGCAGGGACGGGCACACCCCTCCCCGCCCCCATTGACCGGGACCGTTTTCTCTTCCAGAGCCAGGTGTGTGCAGACTGTGGGATCTCCATGCACGCACCTTGCCTAGCCAGATACTTCCGAGGGAAGACAGAGCCCCGGTGCCCTCGCTGCAAACAGCTCTGGCCTCCCGGGACCCCAGGTATGGCCCGCTCCCAAGCCGCCCGTGGGGAGGAAGGGGCTTTTCCTCACTGCACAGGAAAGCAGGGCAAGGAAATCCAAAAAGGAAACGGCTTTTATTGAATAGGGCAATGTCCAAAAGAGCGGGCAAGCGAAGGAAGGAAGCTCTGGGTCCCACACAGAGAGCATTTTCTGGGACAAACACGGCCTTACACAGATGCCGTAAGCCAGCCCTTGCAGGGCTTCCAAACGGTCCTTGCCGAAGCGTCCTGACTTGTGTGGCTGCAGGGTGGAGGCAGGGAGGGGCTCTTTCCCGCCGTTCCCTCACCAGCCTTCCCTTTTTTCTTTTCCTGACACAGCCGTGAGCCAGCTGGCTGCTCCGTTGTCCTCTGGCACCCCAAAGGAGAGCAGAAGAACCTCCTCCTCCTCTGCAGGACCCCGGCGGCGGTAAAGATGCTGCTGGGCAAGGGGGACGGGTCCTCCCAGCCGTCGCAGCGCAGGAAAGGGCAGCCTCAACGCCGGGCCGAAGGAGCCGCTCGCTCTCCCCACCCCCACCCCCCAGGCTACTGGAATCAGCGGCGTTTCTGAAATTAAATGTCTCGCCGTCTTTCCCTCAAGGATTGTCTTGTCCCTTCTCTGGTGCCTGTTGGAGGGGCCCTCCCCCTCCTGCTCTCAGCGCTTGCCGAGGGAAACTCCGGGGGGGGGGGACTGCCCGTCCCTGGCAGCTCAGGCTTCCCACGGGGGAGGAAGGGGCGGGTCTTCCTGCCCCAGTTCCTGTCGGCCTGACTGTGGTTCTGCAACTGGGCTGGGGAAGGCACAGTCACTCCCCCCCCCGCCCTCGAGAAGCCGCCACGGAGAGTTGGTCTCAAGGTAGTCAAAGACCGATCCTATTTGGGAGGCCGCGGTGTGGGGAAGGAAGAGCGAGCCTCGACACAGAAGTGTTTCCGAGCCAAACTCCCCTCTCTCGTGCCCCTCGCTCTGGCTCTCCGTTCCGGAAGGCTCTCTGGCACCGGCCCGTAGGAGGCCCCGCAGTTGAGTCCCTCCCTTCCTGGGGAGGAGGAGGAGGAGGAGGAGGAGCCGGGCAGGCAGGCGGGCAGGCACCCGCGTCCCGCTCTCCAGACCGGGGCTAGGACCACCAGAAGCTGACGGAGAAGCTGGTGTCCAGGGCCCGCACGTAGTGCCAGTGCTTGACGGGGATGAAGAGCACCTGGCCCGGCTCCAAGATGCAGGCCTGAAACGCAGCCCTCTCGAACTGGGGGAACTTCTGCAAGTCGGGCTCTTCCACGTCCACCTGGACAGGGCAGAGGAGTCCTTGGTTTCACGCCCGCCCTGGGAGAACCACGGGGCCACAGCGTGCGGGGTGGGGTGGGGGGTGTCACTCACCTGGCTGGTGTTGTGGAGCAGGTGGCCCTCGTGGGGGTACAGCTTTTCCGACTGGGCAGGGGAATAGAGGCGCAGGTACTTCCGCCCCATGACCTGCCGGCAGGAAAGGGGGGCCGCTTAGCCCAGATTCTGGCTCCTGGGCCGCCTGCTCCCTTGGCGGACACACCCACTCAGCACTCGGCAGATTCGCAGAGCAGACCTGGGGGGGGGGGGGCTGAGCTTCCAGCCACGTGGCAAGGAGACAGGCCAAGAGGCCGCCCTGCGCCGTTTCCTCTGCGCTCCCGTTGCTACCCGACACAAGGGGGGGGGAGGGGATGACCCTGTGACTAGTACACCGAGGTGGGGAGGGGTCCCCTGGGAGAGCCATGCTCTCTGGCTTCTCATGGGGCCGCTGGGGGAGGCAGAGCCCCCCCCCCGTAACGAGGAGCCTCCGTCCGATGGGCTCCCGCTGCCCCCTCCAATCACCCGTCGCAGGCACTGACTGCTTTTGCGGCCGCCTCGTGAAAAGGCACAGACCTGGACCAAGAAGTTCTGCTGCGGGTCCTGATGGAGGGGCGACACGGTCCCTGCGGGCCCAAACCAGGCGTTGACGGTGATGTCGTCTTCCTCGCCTTGGCCCAGGCAGCAGTAGTCGGGGATGCCGATGTCCCCCTTCAGCTCTGGGATCTGGCAGGGAGCGGGAAAGAGAGGGGGAGAGTCACACCCAAAGGCTGCCCTTCCGGCGGTCTCACACGGGGGGGGAGCACGCCCCACGCCCGCTGCGGAGGAGTCCTTGCAAAGGGGAAGCGTGCGTGCCTGCCCGGGGCGGACGCCATCACCCCAGGCCTCCTGGCGAGGGCAGCAGGGAGCTCTTCCGGCTGGCAGCAGAGGCTCATGGGACTCATGAGAATGGCTTTACATCACAGGCAGAAAGAGGCCAACTGGATATTAGGGGAGATGTTTCTACTATCGGCTGCCCCGGGAGGTGGTGAGCTCCCCTTCCCTGGCCGCCTTCAAGCAGCGACTGGACCAATCCTTGTGTCAGGGACGCTCCAGGCCAGGGGGGAGTCAAACAGGCAGCCCGGGGGCTGGATTAGGCCCCCCGGAGGGCTTCTCTCAGGCCCGCAGTGGAACTGGCTGCCTTCTGCTGCTGCTTCCAGTTCTGCTGCTGCTGCTGCTGCTGCTGCTGCTGCTGCGTCATCGCAGGTTTGCACCTTACAGAGACAGACACCTGCGCAGCATCCTCAAGACTGCAACAGCGCAGACATTTTGATGCCATAATTCAGAGCCAGAGGTGTCAGTTGTCAGACACTGTTCAATAAACAGAATACTGCAAGAGTGCTGATGTTCTAAGCATGATTTTATTTTAAGTTTGTGTTTGTGTCCTTTATATAGTTTCTATCTCTGCTGCCTGGCATTACAGTTTATGACACACGCATGGCCCGGCCTGGCAAGGTCTCATTTATGTCTGATCCGGACCTCCTAGCCGATCCCCCTGGCCTAGGCTGATCCTGTGGCTGAGCTGCGGGCTGGACTAGATGGCCTCTGCGGCCCCTACCTACCCTGAATAGCCTGCTTTTGCATGCACGTGGAGAGAGAGCCCGTCCGGCGGCACAGGCCCCTTGAGCCCCACCCCCCACTAGGGGAGGCCAGACCCCAACCCTCAGGACTTCCGGGGGGGGTACTCCCCCCTCCACTGCCCTGCCCTGGACCTTGGCGCCCCCCCCCTTGTGTTCTCGCATCCTCTGACTCACCACAGGATGTTTGGCAGCAAGAAGGGCTGCAACACTTGGGCTCACTGGAAATTCATCAGAGGAAGGGTTCGGGCCGCCACCCACCCTGCGGGTCCAGTTGCTCGGCTGAAGACGCAAGTGGGGGTGGGGCAGGGCAGAGCCAGACTAGAGGGAGGGGCCGTGGGGCTCCTTGGGAGAGCCCCTGCTTGCCCGGCGGGAGGTCCCGGGTTCACGCCTTGGCAGCATCTCCCCTCCGGCTGCAGGGAGCAGGCAGCAGGTGGTGGGAAGGACCTCTGCCTGGGGCCCTGGAGAGCGGCTGCCAGCCTGACGCTTTTGGGCCAAAAGGGCCAGATTCAGTGGGAGGCAGCTTTGTGGGCATCCGTCTCCCTTTTGGCCCCTCCCAACTGTCATTCTCCTTTACCTGGTCAAAGAGCTGGTGCTGGGCAAGGTATCCGGTGTGGTTCTGGAGGCAGAGAGGAGGAGGAGGAGGAGAATCAGCAGCCCCTTCGCATCACTAAGAGAGCAGCAGCACAGCCACAGCCAAGAACACGGTGGGCAGCGGGTCAGGGTTCCTCGCACGGAGCGCTCTCTCTCTCACACACACACACACACACACATACACCCCCACATCAAGGAATTCTCCTTCCTGCCTCTCCCCCCCCCTCCCGCCCAAGCACCCGTCCGTGCCCGTCCTGTAGCCGCAGCGCTCGAGTGCTTTTGGGCACCCACTGGGCAGGGTCCTCCAGCCCTCCCCAGCCAGGCCGCTTTCTTCGCTGACCCCTCCCCGAAAGGCTCCGACCTCATTCTCGATGTACCGGCTGATGAAGTCACCGACAGACATGAGCGTCTGGGACCACTCCTCGTCTGTGTAGCGGGAGCCCACTTCCACGGGGACGGTGCGGCTGCCGGCCACCTGGCGGATGTAGTCCACGCTGCAGCGAAAGGCAAAAGGCCTCACCCGCCGCTCCGGGGCTGCTTCCCAGAGGGCCTGGTCCACGGAGCCCCGGGCAAATATCCCCCCCACCTCAGGAGGGAGAGTCTGCTCAGCCGGGGCCTGTAAGCTGACAAGCACCCTGCAGAGTTGGGGTGGGGCTGATCCCGGGGAGCGGGCGGCTTCACGGCAACCCTGCCCTCTAGTCTTGACCTTGTCCCTGGGCAGGGGAGAGAGGCTGACCTGGACAGGGCAGAGAAAGGGCCTTCCAGCAGCCCTGAGGGGCTAAGGCTCTCCCTCTTCTGGAGGACAACTGTTTATTTAGACTTCCTATCCTGCCCACCCACCCCCTGAATGGGGCTCAGGGCCGCTAACAAAACAATAAATATAACAAAAAGAAAACTGATTCCAATAAAATCCAGTGAAAACCTGCCAATTAAATAAGTCTACCGACAGCTATGAGCCACGTTGGCTCAGTGGAACTTCCACGGGCAGAGGCAGTGTCCGGGGACTTCCCTGGCCAAGGAGAGCTACGGCCTTCACGCCCCTCCGCCCATGGATGCTCGAGGGGCACCTGGTGGGCTTCCGTGGGAAACGGGGTGTGGGATTCCCTGGCCCTTTGGGCCGATTCTTCTAATGCTCTGGTGGCCCCCCCAGCAACTAGAGAGTCCCCACCCCCCTCCTGTCAGCAGCTCAGCTCTCCGAGTAAAGCGCGGCCTCCTGGGCCCAGTGGGTCTGATGAACTGACAGAAGTGCGGCCGGACTGAACCCAGTTCTTTGCGGCAGAAAATTCTCTTTCCTGGAAGATTTTTCTGCTGGAAGATTCCTATGCCTAGAAACACAGAGCTTCATAAAATCAGGTTAGCATAATAAACGGATGCAGAACCTGCCCAGTAGGAGAGTTGCACTGGGGAAGTTTTCTCTGGTGACTATCCCTGAGGGAGCGTCCAGAAACCAAGCATGCCTTATAAAGCACGTTATAAAGAGAGCCAGTTTGGTGTGGTGGTTAAGTGCGCGGACTCTAATCTGGGAGAACCGGGTTTGATTCCCCACTCCTCCACTTGCACCTGCTGATGTGACCTTGGGTCAGTCACAAGTTCTGGCGCAGCTGTTCCTGAAAGAGCAGTTTCTGTCAAGAGCTCTCTCAGCCCCACCTCCCTCACAGGGTGTCTGTACTGGGGAGGGGAAGGGAAAGGAGCTTGGAAGCCGCTCTGAGACGCCTTTGGGCAGTGAAGGGCGGGGTATAAATCCAAACTCTTCTTCTTCTTCACGTTATGTGTGTGCTTTTTGAGAGTTTTTGTCCCTTACTAGAACTGCTTTTGGCTTCTAGAGATATTTAGACAGCACACACAAAGCTGATGTGGGATTACTTTTAAATAAGTTTGATTTTCTAAACAGAAGTCCAACCAGCTAAATCAGACGTTGCTCACTTTGCACTGGAATGTTTTCTAATTCCTGGTTTTCTGGAAAGCCCGCGTGGCCGGTTGGGTCACCCGTCTACCTTGCCCAACAAGCGGCCTTCAAGGCCTTAACTGCCAGGGAAACATTCTTGCTCTGCAGCATTTACTCTACTGCCTGGCAAGGGTGGGCATGGAATCCTTCTGTTCTTCAGACACATGGTGATGCCTTCCAGGGGGCTCAGATACACCCTCATGTGCCCTCCGCCCCTCAGGGTCCTGCAGCCGTCCTGCACAGTCGGAGTCACCCCAGAGAAGTTTTAATGCTGTGCTGGCAGTAGGCGGGACTGAGAGGCGTTGAGCGCAAGCCCCCCCCCACCCAGCAATGCTGTTCTCTCTGCACCGGTTGGACAGCCAAACTGAGTTTCTACTTCTAAGAGAAGGGAGCACCAGGCACGAGAAATGCTAGCAGAGGACCTCTTGGCCAGCACCCACAGCCCTTCCAGTTCCCTGGCTGGCCAGCTGCAGATGGGGCAGGAGAGCAGGTCAACCCCCACCCAGCTCAGAGGCTGAGGAAGCAGCTACTGCAGAGCTGCTACCCGGGGGACGGGGGACCAGCGACAGAAGCACGGTTGCCCCTTCTTCCCTTACCTCCACTTCTTCATGCAGGGCCAGTGGTCAACAATCCCTTCCAAGATCACAGGCTTCTGAGGGAGCAGGAAGTTATCTCTGAAATGTTCCAGCGATGGGCAGCAAAGCCGCAAAATCCTCTCTTCTGTTTTTACAGCAGGGACCTCTGGGTACTTGGAGCCCAGGCGGCTCTTCTGCAAGGAGAAAGCATTCTCAGTACCCTCAGCTCAAACCTTCCTTACCGTGCAGACTGTTTCTTGGGGCATGCGGCTCTCAAAAGGTCAAGACGCTGGAGCAGTGGGTACCATAAGTATGTGTGGGATGGTGAAAAGGTGGTATTTCAGGCCCTATTTTGTGGGATTTCAGTCCACGTTAATGGTGGCATGCCTGGAATCCAGGGATCGGATCTGTTTCCAGAGGAGCAGAAAAGCAGGCTAGGCTGCCCCGTTCAGCGGCCTGCTGTTCGAGGACACTCAATACCTTTTGAAGGGGCTCCTTGGCCTCTCCACCCACGAGTCTTTTGGGGCGTGGCAGATGTGGCTGAAGGACGCTGATCACTCTGGCCAAGACGTTGTCCAAGATGGGGGCCCCCATCAGCAGCCCCAGGTCACAGGTGCGCACAGCCTCGGGCACGGCTCCTCCGGCACGGCACAAGCAGAGTGCTTTGAAGAGGCAGCCGTAAGCGTAGACGCGGCGCCACTCCCTGTCCACGTCTCTCCATGTCCCGATGTTCAGCTTTTCCCAAGAGTAGTCCAGGATCACCTCGCTCAGTTGCAGGCAGGTGCTGCTGCCACCGCTAGGGTTGGAGGCGAGGCTGTTGCCCGGACCGTAGAGCAGATCTGCTGCCTGCCGGAGCAGGAGGAGGACGCTGCTTTCCAGGGCCTCGCCAAAGTCCAGCTGCAAGCCCTCCTGGGTGCTGGGAAGCAGCGCCTGGAGGTCAGCCCACAAGGTGCCGGCAGGCGGGGGTGGGCCCGAAGGGGCAGGCAGCTGCTCCCCGCTGCCCTGGGTGGGACTCCTCGGCTCCTTGCTCCCCTCCATCTGGCAGCGCTTCTGGGGTGCCCCCACGACAAATCCCCCCACTGTAAGGGAAGGATGGAAGCAGGACACCGAGTTCCCCTGTGAACCCCAACAAGCAATGGGCAGGAAGCTCAGGGGGGACGGCAGCTGTGCCATCTCTGAGTCCTCCCCCCCCAGGGGTCGCCAGCTCCAGGAGGGGGAGGCCTGGAGGTTGGGGGGGGGCGGGTGGGGGGCGGGGCTGGGGCGGGCCTGAGGCCCCAGGGTCCCCCTTCCCAAGGGGCCACTTGCCTCCCGGGGGCCGAGGCCGCTCGCCTGGGGGGGATCTCCAGCTGCCGCCTCGCCTGGAGGTTGGCAACCCCCGCTTCCCCAGAAACCGGCTCGCTCGCTCGCTCTCCCCCCTTCCCCTCCCCCCCCGGGAGCGGCATCGGCCCCCACCCACCTGCGGGGCGGGCGAGGCGGGGGCGGCCGCTCTGGGCGCGCCGGGAGCATAGAGAGGAGGCGGCCCCCGAGAGGCGCCCTTCCGGAAGGCCTAGAGCGCCTCCCCGCACCATAGAGAGGAGGCGGAAGGAAGGGCCGGTCTCGAGCGCGCCTCTTCCCCGGGGGCGGGGCCTGGCTGGCCGCGTTCCCCGGTCTGGTTGGGTGTTTCCCGCGCCGGTCCCGCCCCTCCGGCTGCCTGGGGGGGGGGGGGGGCGTTGCGGCGCCTGGCCTGTTCTGCGCCTCGCCGGGAGCGCGGCGGCGGCGGCGGCGGCGGCGGCGGATCATACGGGAGCCCCGCCCGCTCGGCCCGGGGCAGAGGGGGCTCTTGGTCCTCGTCGCCCCCGCCAGCCCGCCGGGCAGAGGGGCAGGCGGGGCTCCCTCGCGGGCTCCCGGGCCAGGGGGGAGGGAGGGAGGGGGCTCCTGGTGTCCTCCCGGCCCGGCTGCCGGACCTCCTGGCGGCCCCGCTGGTGTCTTTGTCCCGGTGGGACTCCCGCGGAGCGTTGGACTGGGGGTGGCCGCTGGCCGGCACCGGCTTCCCCCCCCCCCGTGTCCTTAAAGCAGGCGGGGGCCCTCTCTCTCCCCCCCACCCCAGCCTCCCCTCTGTGCGGCTGGGCCTCCCTCCCTCCCTCCCTCCTTGGCTGATGCCCCCCCCGTCGGAGCCGGTCCTTCGCCAGTGCGGGGGGGGCCACACCCAGAAAGGAGGGCGGCGCTGCCTCTGGGCCAAGGGAGAGTCGCCCCAGCCAGGATCCTTCTTGTTGGGGAGGGCATTTACATTTTTAAGGGGGCAGTTCAATTACAGTTAATTAAATTAATCTGAATGCTTGTCTTTAAGGGGGGGCCCCCCCAGCCTGTTTCTAGCCCTTCCAAGAGTCCCAGGGAGGGAGGCCTGAGGGCCAGGTGCTGCTGCTTGTGGGGGGGGCCTCTCCCCTCAGAAATAAGGTTATTTGTGGGGCGGGCCTTTTAACCAAGGGGGCAGGGCCCCCGAAGGCCCCACCATAGCCATGGGGTTGCTCTCCAGTGAGCTGAGGGCACATATGGCCCTGGCAGCTGCTGCGGTGTGTCTCAGCGTGCCCCAGCACCAGGGAGGTTGGCTGCCTCTGGATATACCTCCCTATATGAGGGATTTGGGGGGGGGGTGTCCTTTTCCAGGGAACCCCCCTCAGTTCCCCCCCCAAGTTCTTTTATTGGTTGAGTGGAGACTGGCAAGGGACCAAACAGGGCCGGTTCCAGGTGTCTGGGCACCCTAGGTAGGACAGCCTGGGGCGCCCCCCACTGGGGATGCCAACCTCCCGGTGGGGCCTGGAGATCAGGGGGCAGAGGCGGAGCGCTGGCTTTCCTGGAGGCTCCACAGCTGTGGGGCCCCCAGGAAAGCCAGGGAAGGGGGCGGGGGTCTAGCCACCGCCCCTCCCTCCCTCCCAGCGCCGGCTTTCCTGGGGGCTCCGTGGCTGCAGGGCCCCCAGGAAAGCCAGGAAGGGGGCGGGGGTCTAGCAGCGGCAGCGGGTGCCCAGTTAGGTCAGGGGAGCGCTTTTTGGGGGTGGAGTGGGACGCCCCCCTGCCCCCTGAGGCCGGCGGCGCCCTAGGCGAGCGCCTAGTTCGCCCAATGGGCGATCTGGCCCTGGGACCGAATCCAGTACAGAAAGCGAGCACAACGGTTCTTTTAAAAAGCTCAGTTTATTCCATTGCACACTTTTAAGTCAGAAAAAACTTTTGTAGCATTTCAGTGTTCAGCACAGAATATTTCAACACAAACCTGATACATAAAATAGTGCCCTTGTATAAAACTCAGAAGTTCTGGACTAGCCACCGAGGTCTCAAATGGGGCTTGTTGATGGCCAGCCCCTTACCATTCGTGACCCAGAGGTATATATCTTTCTTGGACCTGTGGTTGCCGATGTACCTATCAGGTAGGACAACCATGAATGTGACGCAGGCCACACCAGGACTGGCGAGAACTGACCTGATGTACCAACTCAAATCCCTCCCCCCCCCTTCTGTCTTCTCTCTGGGGTCAGGAAGCTCCCAGAAAGTCAAGGGGAGTCAAGGATACTAGTTTCAGACACCCTTGGTCCTTTTGATTCTGATGGTGACAGCATGAACTTCGGGGATGTATAAGCATCCTGCAGAAGTCCAGTACAGAGTACCAGAAGGCTGCAGCACCAGCACAGTTCTGTAGCCTCCTGGGAAACAGAACCAAAGAGCCAACTATAGAGGCTAATTACTGTAGAAATTGAAATCGCATCGGTTTAGCAGAGGACTGAGGCTCCATCCAGGCCCTAATGCCGTGACAGGCTGGTAGCCACTGATGGGCCTCTTCCGGCAGGAATCTCTCTCGGCCTCTGCGAACGCCTGGGGCCATCTCGCTTCCAGGAGAAACGTGAACCGGGGCTGGAGACAGACTCACTCTCTTGAAGCCACCTTGCGGGGGGGGGGAGGGAGGCAGCCCTGCTGCTAGGAGGCCCCATCCGATGACGGCATGGTGGGTGGGGGGGATGGACCTCTCCTCCTCGAGCAGCTTTCTCCTCCCGAGAGCGCCAGGCGCCCGGCTCTTCCAGGGCCAGCTGTTCCCCTCTGCAGACCTTCCTCTCCCTCATTGACTCATCTGAATTAGTTGCCGTGACTCTGTCACCGTCTTTGAGTTCGGCAAAGAGACACCTGCCTCAGTCGTTCCGCACTTGAGCCCCCGGTGGAGCATTTTTACTAGACGGATCGATTTTCAAAATGACAGCATCTGTTTGCTTGTACACATTTATTTATAATTCTTCCCCTGGCGATTATCATGGGAGCTCGGTGAGTAATAACCAGCTGTGTGAATTAGCAAGGAGAGGAAGCGGTTATTTGATCTGTGAAGGGGGGAGGCGGGCAAGGCCAGAGGTAATCAACGCTCGCTCCACAGATGCCCAGATGGTGAAGTCCCGGGAAGGGACGGGGCCATCGGCGGAACCAGAGAGTGGCCACAGAAGCCGGACTCGGGGCCCCGGCCTCCCCTCTCTGTGTGGAGGCAAGAGGCGGCCCCCCTCCCCACTCCTGGCGGGTCTCCTTCCCACAGCCTGGCTCCCCACAACCTTTCTTCCTGCGTTCTTGGCCAGGGCTCCCAGGTACCCTGTTCGGCAGCTGTGATGCTGTGCCCGCCAGCCCTCGGTGGCCGGTGGGCCCTTGGAGTGCGCAGGACCCACCCGGCATGGCTGGCGCCTGACCAGAGCTCCCTGCCGCTCTGAGGAAGAGAACCCCAGTCTGAGAGGCTGGTGGTGGGACAGTGCCCCTAGCACTCTGCACCGGCTCTAAGCCTCCTGGGTGATCCCTCCGAGTGGCAATCCCTTTGGAGCCCGAGGAGACAATCTTGGGCTGCCAGTCTGGTGTCGTGGTGAGGAGCGCGGACCCTCTAATCTGGGAGGACCGGGCTTGATTCCCCACTCCTCCTCCACTCGCAGCTGCTGGATGACCTCGGGCAAGCCACAGTTCTGATAAGAGCTGTCCTTGAAAAAGAGCAGTTTCTGTCAGAGCTCTCTCAGCCCCACCGACCTCACAGGGTGTCTTTCTGTTGTGGGGAGGGGGAGGGAAGGGAGTTTGTAAGCTGCTCTGAGATGCCTTTGGGTAGTGAAGGGCAAAGGGGTATAAATCCAGTCTCTTCTGCTGCTGCTGCTGCAGCTGTGACCAGCCCAGTCTGTCTTGGGGTGTGTTCACCCGCCGGCCTGGTCTGAGTTGCCCGCCGAGAGGGCAAATGGGATAAGCCTCTCCCTCGCCCACGTGGAGAGGTGGCGGGGCCCAGGAGCAAGAGGAAGGGTATTGATTAGTCATCGGTGGTAAATTAATGGTTCCGCTCGAGCGATTCTCCCGTGCTCCAGCTGACGGCACCAGGCATTCCAAGGGTGCCGTGATGGAGTGCAGCGCGCGTAATGACCGCGATGTCTTTATCAACCTGTTCTCGGCATTGTGTTTTTATCAGGGCCATCTGCTCTGTGGAGGGTGGCAGCTGCCGGGCCCCACAAATCGCTCGGCTGTGTACTTGCCTGTGGAACAACATATTGTCATAATTTCCCTGGTATTACGAGATGAAATGACATTAACTAAGATAAGGAAGGGGACATGATTGCTGCACTTGCCTTGGCGAGGGCTGCTTCTGCCTGTTCCCTGAAAGTCACAGGAACCCCCACCGGGCTTTGCATTCAGGCTGCTAAGCCATGCGGCCGGTCAGGCCTCCTTGCGCGTCTGCTTGGCCAGCTGACTCTCCGCCCTTTCCCCGGACAGAGAAAGGTCCACTCTGGAGACACAGCCCCCTCCTCCTCCCTTGCCCGCTGTCTCCCAGAACGTTTCCCTCTGCCAGATCACTTCAGGCCCTTTCGTTCACAGCTTCAAGCCAAGCCAGCCGGTCCAGTGCGCTGAGTCTCCCGGTGGGCCTCCCTTTGGCCACAAGGTTTGTTCTTCTTCCACTCGATGGGACCAGTCTCTGGACCGACACTGGGCTCAGTGTGTCCCATCTGCCCGACTAAAAAGAAAAGTAAACCTGGCAAGAAAGGCACTTGCTCCGAGCTCAGGTTTGAGCTACAGCACCTGCTGATCTTTAGATACTTTTCCTCGGCGCAGCCCCCAGAAGAAGCCACAAAGGGGACCAATTACTCCACTCTGTGCCACGCTGGAGATCCAGGGCAGCTTTTCAAGCTTCCCTTTTGTGAGCAAATAGCATTTGGCTGTCCAGGACGGCTCTCCGCGGCAGCCTAATTGGTTGTCACAAAGCGGAGCTGCGGGCACGCAGAGGAGTGTTTCCAAATGGCCGGGCAGCGATCAAAAAAAAAAGGGGGGAAAAGTTGAGAGTTTGCTCCTTCAGCCTATTTCCATTTCTACTGAAAAACAATTGAGGTGTTTTGCAAAACTTGAGGGCTGGAGCCGGAACCGTACTATTACGATAAGCGAGCCTGAATGGGGGCAGAAATCATACAGGAGAGTTATAGAACAAATAAAAAAAGGAAATAATTGAAATGGGTTTAATTTAACACGTAGGCAGGAATCTTATTCTTTGGATCTTCACGTGGAGAAGATTGTGGATGGCAGCAGGGGAGGTGGAAGGGGGCGGGGGGGCGGGTTGTTGAGGGGGGAACGGGATGCCCGCGTAACATCCGTGCAGCTCAACCGCGGGGCCTGTCGGCTGCACACGCACGCGGGCCCGCACACACATAACCAGCGGAAAGTGATCTTTATTTAACGGCTCCCTGTTTCTCCCACCATTGGTTTGGGGAGGTGGGGGGGAGACCAGCAGTGCTCCAGAACAATTTGTCACAGGAAGTGAGGAATTAATTGCAAGCCACACCCTGCAGGGGAGTTTTTGATAAAGCAAAAGGCAATTATCCAAGCTGGAATTTAGGCTCTTAGCTAATAGCCTTAAAGTGCCATGGGCTTTTAATATCCCTGTAAAAATACTCACCTGTTCTTGCAGCCGCAACTTCCAGCACCAGGTATTTATCTCCACTTGCAGACAGATCTACTCCCAGGTTCCCTGGTCCTTGCGTTTCAATTGCGCAGCTGCTGAATATAACAGCATAGGCCAGGCCCGAGAGTCTTGTGCAATGCTCCCTCTAAGCTGTGGAGTCTTGTGAGCAAAGATCCTACTTTGTGAGCTCCTGGCATTAAAGTTGTGACCGAGCGATTTGGCTGCTGCATAAGTTAGTTTGCTCTGGAGCCATCCTCCCTGAGCTAAGACAAGAAATGTGTGAGCTGGAGGCTAAAAAACTGTGAGCTAGCTCACGCTAACGCAGCTTAGAGGGAACACTGGTCTTGTGTGCTTGCCCCCTCGCTTGGAATACCTGTTCCTGGTGGTGTGCTGGGAGCACCAGGTGTGTTCTGCTATTACGGGTTTTTACTTGGCCAGCCTACGGTGAGCAGAAGCTGGGCAGGACCTCTGGGATGGGACGGGAAATGGTGCCTGCTCAACTCTTCCCTGGCCCTCTTGCACTGGTCCTTTTATTGTTCAGATATTTACACCCTGCTTTTCCCTGCCAAGGCAGGACTCAGAAGTGGCCAACAGAAACCCAAAGTCCCCTTGAAAGCGCCAGCTCTGGAGGATCCATCCCCCCCCCCCCTGTGGAAGTCATTCTCAGGTGTCGAGGAGGGTCCGCCGGCTGTGGAGGATTCCTGGGTGGGGGGTGGCATTTGCCCTCTGGCCACAGGGCTCTGCCCGTAGGAAAGATATGGCCTCCCCAGGACACCTGCGCCTTCCCCTTTTCTGCTTCTACACACCTCTCACCCCCCTCCTGGTGTCACCGCTGGCCTGCCCACCCCACACATCCATGGGTGCGCCCTCGCACAGCACCAACTGAGTCTTCTTCCGCATGGCCCTTTGCTGAGGACCTAAACTCCTGGGAGTGCGGGCAAAGGGGCCATTTCAGTACCCTCTCCTCTGGCACCTCCAGGGCATCTCTTTGTTTGGGTCAATGCGTGCCATACAGCGAGGGGGGCGGGGTGGTGGAGCTCTGGCATCTTTGGCTGTGTTTTAAATGCCTTACCAGAGTCTGCATCCAGCAGACAAATTAAGTTAGCCTTGGATTTTATTACCCCCTTTATTTAATTCATCTTAACTGTTGCTTTCAAGCTGCGAACCAGCTGTTGACTGTGAAAAAGGAATTTTAATTTGGAAGGAGCCTCCTAAAGTGCCCTGTAAGAGATGTAAGTCCGTAATCGCCCTGGGAATGATCGTCACTTGGAGGGGGGGGCGGTCAGTGCTGTGTTGCCCGTCATGAAGTGCTCCGGGGCCTGGCCCAGGGACCAAGGTGTCCCCTGCCTGGGAAGGAGAGTAGAGATCAGTGTTCCCTCTAAGCCGAGTTAGTGTGAGCTAGCTCACAGTTTTTTAGCCTCTGGCTCACATATTCTTCTGCCTTCGCTCAGGAAGGAGGGCTCCAGAGCAAACTAACTGATGCAGGAGCCAAATCGCTCACTCACAACATTAATGCCGGGAGCTCACAAAGTAGAATTTTTGCTCGCAAGACTCCACAGCTTAGAGGGAGCATTGGCCGAGATGTGCCCCCAAACTGGCACCAGGCATTTGTCCCCCAGCAGCAGGCAGCACAGGAAAGAGCCGCTGGGCAGGGGGGGGGGGCACACCAGTTGTGGGGGTACCCCCCATCCCATCCCTCCTGGCCTGGCCCCGGTTCTCAGGGACAGCAGGGAAGACGGGAACAAGGAATGGCCGCCACTGAGGCCGTGGCCCTCTGGTCACATTCTGAGGAGGTGAGACAACCACGCTGGGGAAAGCGGAGAGCAGCAGCAGCAGCAGGGAAAGAGGGAGGCCCGGCCGGAGGTGGAGGGGCTCCGTCGCCAAGGAGGCCACAGAGGCCCTCGGGTCGTAAGGCCTGAGCAAGGCTGTTAACGAGAGGCCATTTTGGAGGTCGTTAATTCTTAGAGTCGCCATAAGTCAGAGGAGATGTGATGCCACTTCACACACAGACACACACGGATGGTAAGCAACGGGCAAAGAGGGCAGACGCTGCGGCCCCTCCCAGGGAGCGGGAGAGGCGGGTGTGTGGCCCAGAAGGCAAAGCAGCCCTCCTCCCACCTGCCTGACCGGTGGCACCATCGGCAGTGGATGCGGAGACCAATGACCGCCTCACCCGGTCTGCCCGGAGGGGCTCCTTGCTCGCTCGCTCGCTGGCCTCTGTGCAGACCATCGGTGTGTTTCTTCCCCGCCCAAGGAGCTGCTCTGCCGGAGAGGCGAGGAGGATCCCTTGACAGGTCATGTGCTTTGTTCTCACCCGCTAAGCTAAGAACGGCCTGCTGACAACTGTGTGCAAACTTGTCAAAGGCGTCAGCCGGGGCTTCCCGTCTTCAGAGTCCTGACGCTGCACACCACTTTAAGACAGCGGCTGCTCCCTCGTCACGCAGAGATCACACCCACCTCGCACCTTCCGTCCGGAGAGCGCAGAAGCTCCAGAGTCGCCTGATGCAGGAACCAGGCAGCATCATGCCGTGAGATTGGGGGGGGGCAGGCAGAGTTGCAGGGTTTTAGCTGCCAGTTCCCTTTTGGGGTCTGGGCTCTCCTCTCCCCAGGACTGAACTCAGGGGAAACCTGGTTCTCCAGCTGCCACAGAAACACTGCCTGGCCGGGCTTTGTGGCCCCTGCAAATCTGCTTATTGACCTGAGGGATCTGCTACCTGTCTGGAGGTGGTCCACTTAAGGAGGCGACCAGAGAGCCACGCGGAAGAGCCCACGGGGGGCTAGTGGTTAGAATGTCGGGCTAGGACCCGGGGGACCCAGGCTCTCTTCCCCACTGGGGCCACGGAGGCTGGCTGGGTGACCTTGGAGGCCAGACACACACTCTCTCCGAGCCTGACCTCCCTCACCGGGCAGCTGTGAGGCTGAAAGGGAGCAGAGGGGAATGCTGCAAGCTGCTTGGGGTCCCCGCTGGGGAGAGAAGGTGTGCATGTGTGTGTGTGGGGGGTGTGTGTGTCTAAAAATGAAGTAAGTAAATAAAAGGAAAATGCAGTAAAATATTGCATGGTCATAAAGCCGCCATAAAAGCCTAGAAGCACCACAAAATCAACAGCCGTTAAAAACCAAATGCACACGCAGTTGAGACATACTGATAAAACCTCAGCTTAGCAGAAAAGCCATCTGGCACAAAGCAGTTCTTCTTGTTCTCGGGAAGGCCTGCAACGAGGGAACCGGAGAAAACTCCCGGGTGCAGAGAGTTCCAAAATCAAAACTGGAGGGGGGACAGCAGCCAACGAGGAATCTGGTCGCCCCCCCATAGCCCTTTGGACAGTGGAAGTTTTTGCAATGGAAGCCCCTCGGCTGAGGACAGGCGACCCTTCTAAGAGCCTCTTTGGACTAGTTTTTCCAGAGTAAAAAAAAGTGGGGAAAGTGTTGGAATATATATATATGTATATGTATAACATTAAACAAACACTGGGTCATAAGGACATCAGAAGAGCCCTGCTAGATCAGACCAGTGAGGGTCCATCCAGTCCAGCCTCCCGTCTCACACAGGGGCCAGCCAGTTCCTCTGCAGGGCCAGCAACAGGGCAGAGGGGCCGAGGCCTTCCCCTGATAAGAACCTCAGAAGAGCCCTGCTGGGTCAGACCAGGGAGGGTCCATCTAGTCCAGCCTCCCGTCTCACACAGGGGCCAGCCAGTTCCTCTGGAGGGCCAGCAACAGGGCAGAGAGGCCGAGGCCTTCCGCTGATAGGAACCTCAGAAGAGCACGGCTGGATCAGACCAGGGAGGGTCCATCTAGTCCAGCCTCCCGTCTCACACAGGGGCCAGCCAGTTCCTCTGCAGGGCCAGCAACAGGGCAGGGAGGCCGAGGCCTTCCGCTGATAGGAACCTCAGAAGAGCACGGCTGGATCAGACCAGGGAGGGTCCATCTAGTCCAGCCTCCTGTCTCACACAGGGGCCAGCCAGTTCCTCTGCAGGGCCAGCAACAGGGCAGGGAGGCCGAGGCCTTCCGCTGATAGGAACCTCAGAAGAGCACGGCTGGATCAGACCAGTGAGGGTCCATCCAGTCCAGCCTCCCGTCTCACACAGGGGCCAGCCAATTCCTCTGCAGGGCCAGCAACAGGGCAGGGAGGCCGAGGCCTTCCGCTGATAGGAACCTCAGAAGAGCACGGCTGGATCAGACCAGGGAGGGTCCATCTAGTCCAGCCTCCTGTCTCACACAGGGGCCAGCCAGTTCCTCTGCAGGGCCAGCAACAGGGCAGGGAGGCCGAGGCCTTCCGCTGATAGGAACCTCAGAAGAGCACGGCTGGATCAGACCAGGGAGGGTCCATCCAGTCCAGCCTCCCGTCTCACTCGGGCCAGCCAGTTCCTCTGCAGGGCCAGCAACAGGGCAGGGAGGCTGAGGCCTTCCGCTGATAGGAACCTCAGAAGAGCAGGGCTGGATCAGACCAGGGAGGGTCCATCCAGTCCAGCCTCCCGTCTCACACAGTGGCCAGCCAGTTCTTCTGGAGGGCCAACAACAGGGCAGAGAGGCCGAGGCCTTCCCCTGAAAACCTCAGAAGAGCCCTGCTGGATCAGACCAGGGAGGGTCCATCCAGTCCAGCCTCCCCTCTCACACAGTCATCAACCCATTCTTCTGGAGGAGATCCAACAACAGGGCACAGAGGCCGAGGCCTTCCCCTGGTATTGCCTCCTGGCTCTGAGGTTCAGAGGTTGACTGGCTCTGAGGTTCAGAGGTTGACTGCCTCTGAACGTGGAGGTTCCCTTTAGTCACTATGGCTAATAGCCACTAATTATATATATATATATATATATTCCATGAATCTATCTAATTCCCTTTTAAAGCTGTCTGTGCCTGTGACTATCACTACATCCTCTAGCAGTGAATCCCACGTTCTGATCATCCTTGTGTAAAGAGATGTTTCATTTTGTCTGTCCTGACTACACAATACACAAGGCTCTTGGAAGCACAGATACCCAGAGCTTGCCTGAAGCCCCGGGGTGGGGGTGTTCAGTTCTACCTGTGTGTTTCTTGAGAGGAGATGGCAGGGGATGCAGGAGTGGGACACACCTTGCAGCCCCAAAAAGCAAAACATCCTGTCTTGATTGCATCTGTATTTGCAGATAGCCTGTATTTGTATATAGTTCTTCTCTGTTCCAGGGACTGTGAGGAAGAGCTTGAGGGTCTTATTGGACAGTGCTCGTGCTGTCAACACCACCACATCTCCCTTAGGCTCCCAATTCTGTGTGAGCTTTTCTAAAAGTATTGTTACTGGGTTTAGAGGCTGATCCCCCCCACCCTGCTGAAGAGCTTAAGGGGCCACGTGGCCCTTACCTAAAAACTATAGAAGCCAAAAATGAGAGATCATGGGAAGAAGTGGAAATCCCACAGCATCTGTAAAAAAAAATAATGAAGAGTCAATAAAGATATGTTGCAAAATCATTTACTGTAGTAATTCTGTAGAAAATTATCTTCTAACGAATGCTGCGCAATGTAAGCAATTCGTTTCACAATATTTGCTTTATCTGAGCGCTCAGAAATTAATTGTTTACATTGCGCAGCATTTGTTAGCCTGTGAGCAATAACAGAAGAGAATTTTCTACAGAATTACTACAGTAAATGATTTTGCAACATGTCTTTATTCACTCTTCGTTATTTTTGTCACGGGTGCTGTTGTTGGGTTTCCCCTTACCTAAAAACTGCTCTGCCCTTTGCCACCTGTCTTGCCAGGTTTGGGGGTGGGTGGAGGTGGGCTTTATTCAAAGGGTTTTGATAGTTGCCTTTAAAAAAAATGTGTGGACTAGGCAGCCTCTGCCCTTCCAGTTCCTGGGGCCAAGATACATGTGGGACTGGAGCAAGAGAAAGTTCAGCATTAACTGACAACTGGATCTGTGTTTTTTTAATCTCCCAGGATTGAGTGGCAGGCAATTGTGCCAAACGGCAGGCACTGCAAAGCCACCTCTCGCTCAGGCTGGGCAGCCCTCAAGTGCTCCCCAGCAATGCAGCAGAGCAGGTGGTGTGCCCCAGGATGGTGGCTGTGCCCAGCTTCTAGTGGGCCGCACAAGCACAGATAAACAGAGAGGAGCAGGCCTGGGCCAGGGGAGGAAGGGTTAGGAGGGCCGGTGTTCCCTCCAAGCTGAGTCCGTGTGAGCTAGCTCACAGTTCTTTAGCCTCCGGCTCACACATTTTTGTCTTTGCTCAGGAAGGAGGGCCCTGAGCAAACCACTTTATGCAGCAGCCAAGTGGCTCATGGCTCACAGCTTGAATGCCAGCAGCTCAGGAAGTAGAATTTCTGCTCACAAGAAGACCCCACCGCTTGGAGGGAGCCTCGGTTAGGGGGGCCAGCGCCTCACCCCCCCCGCGGGCAGGAGAGACCCGCTTGCCGGGGCAGGGCAGGGCAGGGCAGGGCAGGGCAGGGGGCCTGAGCAGCAGTCGGGGGCGCTCGCCGCCTCGCCGGGGGGGGGGCCTCCCCGGCCGGCCTCCTCGCCTCTCCCCTCCTCCCCCCCTCCCCTCCGGCCGCCCCCGCCCGGGGAGGGAGACGCGTCGAGGAGGGAGGGAGACGCCCCGCGTGGCGTCGCCCGGAGGCCGCTGACCCAAAGCGTCAGCAGGACCTTTGGCAGCCCCGCCCCGCCCCGCCCCGCCCCGCCCCGCGGCGGCACTCCGGCAAGAAGACCCGGCGGCAGCAGCAGCAGCAGCGGCCCCCGCAAAGTGTCCCTCAGTCGGGGCCGCCGCCCTTCGGCGTCTCTCTCTCGGCGCCCGCCGCGCCCGCCCGCCCGCGAAGGACCGGCTCCCCGAGCCAGACAGCCAGCCAGGAGGCCCCGAGCGCCCCGCCCCGCCGCGCCCCGCCCCGCCGCGCCCCGCCGCCTGCGCCACCGCGGAGGCCGCCAGAGGGCCACAGGAGCCGAGCGGGAGGCGAGCCCATCCCCGGCCGGTGGCCAGCCGCGCCTCTCGACCCGCCAAGGAGAAGGCTCGGTTTTCAAAAACAAAAACCACCCCCCACCCCCCCCAAAGCCCTCCAGCTTGTCCTACGTTTTGAACGGAACGGCCTCCCCCCCCCCCCGACGGGTGCCCTCCTGGCAGGGCCTCCTGCCCGGCAGCTGCCCCCCCTCCTCCTCGGCTCTCCTCGCCGGGCAGGGGAAGGCGCCGCAGCCGCCCTTGAGCCCTCCTCCGGGGGTGGGGGTGGGGGGAGGGAGCTGCTGCTGACCCGGGAGGCACCAGGCTGGCCGGGGGGGAGAGGGCGGGCGGGGGGATCCTCCCACCCCCTCCCCGGAGCAGCCTCCGAGCCAGCCCAGGGAAAGTGTCTGGGGGAGCCCTGCCTGCCGCCCCCGCTCCCTCGGGGCCAGCTCTCCTGGCGGAGCCTCCCCTGCCTACCTCGCAGGGCTGCTGGGAAGAGGCAACGGAGCCGCCCGGGCGCGCCGGAGATCGCCCCCCGCCGCCTCCTGGCCGATGGGCGCCTTTTCCAGACCGCACGGAGCGCCTCGGGAGAGGGAGGGAGGGAGGGAGAGCGCGCGGCCCCCCCCCGGAGGCAGGCGGGTGGACTGGCGGGGGGGGGGCTCGAGCCCTGCTTACAAAGCCTGCAGACACCACACCCAACACACACACACAGCCGCTCCCCAGGGTGGGCTATTTACAGGACACCACTTACTGACTGCTTAGTTCCTAGATCCAGGTGAGCTCTTGTTTGGTGTTGTGGTTAAGCACAGGGACTCTTATCTGGGAGAACCGGGTTTGATTCCCCCACTCCTCCACTTACACCTGCTGATGTGACCTTGGGTCAGTCACAAGCTCTGGCACAGCTGTTCTCTCAAGGACAGTTTCTGTCAGAAGTTCTCTCAGCCCCGCCTACCTCACAGGGTGTGTCTGTTGTGGGGAGGGGGAGGGAAAGGAGTTTGTCAGCCGCTCTGAGACTCCTTTGGGTAGTGAAGGGCGGGGTAGAAATCCAATCTCTTCCTCCTCCTCTTCTTCAGTTTGGTGCAGTGGTTAAGTGTGCGGACTCTAATCTGGGAGAACTGGGTTTGATTCCCCACTCCTCCACTTGCACCTGCTGATGTGACCTTGGGTCAGTCACAAGCTCTGGCACAGCTGTTCTCTCAAGGACAGTTTCTGTCAGAAGTTCTCTCAGCCCCACCTACCTCACAGGGTGTGTCTGTTGTGGGGAGGGGAAGGGAAAGGAGTTTGTAAGCTGCTCTGAGACTCCTTCGGGTAGTGAAGGGCGGGGTATAAATCCAATCTCCTCTTCTTCTTCTTCTTCTTCTTCTTCTTCTTCTTCTTCTTCTTCTTCTTCTTCTTCTTCTTCTTCTTCTTCTTCTTCTTCAGAAGCAAGCTCCACCCGTTCTAGGTACAGCTTGAAGAATGGCCTTAGGTTCAGTGCATGACAGTTCCAGTCCCCAGGGCAGATCGCAGGAGCATTTCTGAATAAGGAAGAAAGGGGGATGATAGCAGGCCCTGCCCGAATGGAGGGGACGACCCCCAGCGAGAAATCAGCTTCTGTTCAGCGATGCAGAAGGGACCGGACGTGTGCTGTAGACAGACAGGGAGCCCGGAGGCAGGATGACAGATTGTGTCCCGGCCAGAACATCTGCCGCAGACTGGCATGGAAAGGGCTGAGCGTCGTGGCCTGAAAAACTGGCTCCCCCCCCTTTTGGCTTTGTAGCATCTGGCCTACTGGAACGTTCCAAGGAACTCCAAAGGGTGCGCCCTCCGATGAGTCACCGCGTTGGTGCTGATCAAAGGTATTGCAGGGAGGGCATCTTGGCTTCTGGGACCCCACACGTTCAGCCGGCCGCTTTGGTCTCCGTTGGAGATCGATTGAGGGCAGGCGCTACCTTCTCCCAGGCGGCAGAGACGGGGTCACTCTGACAGCCCAGAGTGGGGGGGGGGCCACGGGGAAACGTCCTTCGGGCTTCTCTTGTGCATCACATCGCTTGATCAGAGAGTCAGAGTCTCTCCCACCCTCTGTCACCCCCACCCCACATTTTTGGACAGAATTAACTCTGCTTCTCACTCCATCACTATTCCTACACCAACATTCCCCTTGCCTGGTGGGGTTCTGAAGGAACGCCCCGACTTGCTCTATCTACTAGGTGCAGACATGACAGCTCTCTTGATGACGGGGGGGCTAGAATGGAGTTTTAGAAGCCGTTTCCTGGGAGGGGGTAACGTGCCATCTGATCTGAGCTGGTTGGCAACAGGGTCCACCCCCAAAGGCTACAGACAGTCCCACTTGCTCTCCATGGGAAACGCCCCCCTCCCCAATGAAGGGCTCGACATCCCCAGCTGCGCTGATGGAAGCTGCCCCAGGAGCGGTTCTTTCCTCCCCAGCAGCCGCTGAAGGTCTCTTCCTGGCTCCCCCTCAGGGAATCAGCCTGAACCGCTGAGCCAAAGCAGGCGAGGGAGCTGGGCGTTCTAAGACACCGAGGCCACTGCCAGACGCCAGATGTTCCTTCCTGACAATGGTTTCCACCACTTCCCCCTTCGCCAGGCTCCCTGGCAGTTTTGGCAGCACTCTTGGCCTTCTGTTGGCTGCACTGGGCGGCGGGGGGGGGTTGGGAGCGTGGAGCAGCGATGCTCCTCATCTTGCACCCGGGTGGGAACAATGGGCCTGCCCGCCCTCGGGAAAAGTGGGAGCCGGTTCAGCCCTGAAGAGCAAAGTGTCTGGGTGCCGCCAACTCTGCCCCTCGGCTGCCTTCCTGGTTTTGCCGGTCAGGGGGTGGAACACCCACCCAGCACCCCCTGCCATCTCCCAGTGCTGGGAAAGATCTACTGCTGCCTCCCCATTTCCCCCAGTCTTGATGCTTGAAAATGATGTCTCCGTAGGGGGCGAATTGGCAGCAATGTGGTAAATGTGGCTAAATAAGTGCAAGGAAAAGCCCCGACTTCCTCCCAGAGCCACTGCTCGGGTCTGACCTGGTGGAGATTAACCAGAAAAGCACTGCTGGAGTTATGGTGGATGGATGCCCGGGGCCCACGGGAAGGACGGATGGAGATAGATACTTCACAATAAATGAAAAGATCAACTCTCTGTGCAGCGCACGGGGGAGGAGGGAGGGAAGCGCAGGTCTCCTGCTAGGGAGGATTAGGAACCAGGTGGACAATAAAAAGGCCAGAATCCTCATGCCTTTATACAAATCACGGGTGCAGCTGGAATAGCGTGTCCAGCTTCTAGAAACGCCTCCTCAGAAGAGATATCGTGGAGCTGGAAAGGTGCAGAAAAGGGCAAAGAAAATGATCTGGCAGTTTGAACACTTTCTCTGTGAAGAAAGGCAAAAGTGTTTGTGATAAGGAAAAAAACCTTCAACAACCAACTGGGTATTTCACGGAGCTCCATGAAATGTGGCACCGGGAGGGGGGGGAGAGAGAGAGAGAGAGAGAGAGAGAGATTTTCCCTCCCTCTCCCCTCTGACTAGAACCCCCAATGAAGGTGATCAAGAACAGATTCAGGAAAGAGGAGATCAAGACGTACTTGAGACAAGGAATAATCTTCTGGAATTCGTTGCCACAAAATTGGGTGGCAGCCAGTAGTTTAGGTGCCTTAAAAATGCATTAGACAGATTCAAGGAGGACTGACCTACCAAGAGCTATTCACTACGGCAGAAAAATGGAGCCTCCATGTTCACAACCCCATGAGGCGGGTGAGGTGGAGAACGAGTGTTTGGTTGCCGGCCACCCGGTGAGTTTTATGGCAGAGACTTGAACCCTGGCCTGCCAGATCCTGGGCCAACCCCAGGACCAGTGTTCCCTCTAAGCCGAGTGAGTGTGAGTTTTTTTAGCCTCTGGCTCACCCATTTTTGTCTTAGCTCAGGAAGGATGGCTCCAGAAGAGCAAAGTAACTTATGCAGCAGCCCAATCGCCAGTAGCTCACAAAGCAGAATCCTTGCTCGCAAGACTCCACGGCTGAGAGGGAGCATTGGTCCCAGGAGGCCTCTCCGGTGGCCAGGTGGGGCTTTTGTCTTCCTAGACCCAGGTCAGGGACTTCCGGGAAACCACTGTAGAGAACAAAAAGGTGGATGAGATGGACCTTTGGTCTAATCCAGCAGGGCCCTCCTGACGTTCTTGAGAAGATGCTGGGAGCCTACCACCCTCAGCCTGCACCTTGGCTGTTGGTCCTTGCTGCTCAGGGCTGTGCAGAGGTCATCCCGAGTGCCAGAGAAGGGGGGAGGCCTTCAAGCCCTTTAAGCTACGGCCTGCTGCGCTGTGGAGGTGAGGCAGGTGGCCACGCCCATGCCCTAACATCCCAGTGAAGCGTCCCAGCAAGGAGGACTCCTTCCCCTCTGCCCTCTCCAGGGCTGCTCCCTGGGCGGTTGGGGTGCCATGAGAGAATCCGGGGGGGGGGGGTTGGGGTGAGCGGCCTGCCCCCTCTGCTCATTAGCACTGGGCTGACAAGGCGCATTCCTGCCTTCTGTGTGATGCAGTGACATCGGTCATAATGTTAATAATCCTTGCATGCATCAAAGCCTTGGAGATTAGCTACAGTCCATGAATCTCAATGCCAGGCAGTTATCCCAGCTCCTCTGAATGTGAGACATCAAAGTCTGAGGAAACCCAGCTCTCCTATGAAAAATAGATCAGACTGACATCGCTCTCTGAGCGCAGAACAGGAGCTTCCGCAGGCTCTGAGCACATGTCAGGAATCCCAGGCTCCTGGGAGGGGGCTCGGGGGTGGGTAGCGGGGAGGTGAGGAAGCGGCTGCTGCAGCCCTCCGTTAGCAACCTGTGGCAGGCACGGGCTGCCCAGACAATGAGCTTGTGCGAGATTCTGTGAGATTTTCAGCAGAGCCCTCAGAGGCTGGGCAAAGCTTGGGCTGTTGGCATTCTTCCTAGCAGAGGGCATGAGGAAAAGGCTGAGGGGTGGCACACGGTGGGCACTGGAAGCAGGAGATAGGAAGAAGAAGAAGAGACTGGATTTATACCCCCCACCCTTCACTACCCAAAGGAGACTCAGAGTGGCTTACAAACTCCTTTTCCTTCCCTTCCCCTCCCCACAACAGACACCCTGTGAGGTCGGTGGGGCTGAGAGAGGTCTTTCCAGAAATGTCTTTGAGAGAACAGCTCTGACAGAGTTATGGCTTGCCCAAGGTCATCCAGCAGCTGCGAGTGGAGGAGTGGGGAATCAAACCCGGTTCTCCCAGATTAAAGTCCGCGCACTTAACCCTCCTGAGCAGCCTGATTTCCTTTTCCAGGGTGCGGAGAGAATTCCAGTTCCTCTTTGGGGAGGCACACGGGGTGATGGATTCCTCCAGGCCTCCGTCCCCCCCATCTCCCCAGAGAAGCATCGGTAAAATGGAAGCACAAAACAGTTCCTATTTGCCTTCCTGTCTGTCTGTTGTGAGCAGGGAGCCAATCATTAGGTAGCAAATTTGGATGCTCCCAGTTTGCACAATTCCCCCTGCTGACTCACATGCCAAGACTGCATTCCCCTCCAATTGTCTCCCCCCTTTTATGTGTGCATGTGTGTATGTACATGCGCATGTGTGCACCTGGAAGTCATGGTGACCTCTGGTGACCTCTGGTGACTGACTGTGCTTCCGAGATCCAACGAGATTAGGCCAGCCTGGGTTATCCTGGTTAGGGGACCCCTTCCAACTTTCAAAAGGGGGAGAAAGTTTGAACATTTTGACTTGAAACTTACTACTTGGGTGTCTCTGTGAGTATGTTCACCTTGCCATTAGTTTCTCTGATTCCTCCTTGAATAGATGCCACCTGCCCCAGCAGGTCTGGAAAGCAGGCGATGCAGTTGATTGGCAGGCAGGCGTTTAATGGACATAAGAATATAAGAGAGCATAAGAGAAGCCAAGGTTGGATCAGTCCAATGGCCCATCCAGTCCAACACTCTCTGTCACACAGGGGCCAAAAATACCAGGTGCCATCAGGAGGTCCGGCAGTGGGGCCAGGACACCAGAAGCCACCTATGCAGCCACGGACAGCAGTTCTATGCTGCTGCAACACAAGTTGGTTATCCTGACCCTGCCCTGGGAGGGTCCTGCCCCTTCCCTGGCTAGTGGGACCAGCTGTAGTTTTCAGAGGGAGCAGAAGTAGCCATAAACGGCCGCACCCTGGCTCTCTCTCCAGCTCTACGGGGCAGGCGCAAACCTGGTCTGAGCTGCGCTGAGCTTGAGGCATGCCTTGCCTGCGAACACGGACCTGATCGGACACTCTCCTTGTACGCTTCCCAGGGAGTCTGACCCAGCCCTGTTTCCTTGGTGATCGTATTTGTGTCCAGGGCCCTGTCAACACGGACACGCCCAGCTCTGCAGCAATCCACCCGGCCCCGTGAGAGGTCCTGCTGAGCCATTTGGGCTGACGTTCCAACTGTCCCGGGGGTTGTGCTTTGGGCTCCCGCCACTTTCGGCGTGCCCGAGCCCCACGTCTCTCCAGTCCCGCACCGATCGCGAGGAGACTTTGGAGCAACTCCCTTTCTCTGGATCATGGCCGTTGCCATCCCAGCAGCCCCTCCCAGGCAGGGAGGCTGTAGGCGGCGAAGAAGCCCGAGGCTGGCCCAGAGATGTCGGCTACGAGCCTTCAGCCACCACCGAAGAGACCCTCCACTAGACTGTGAGAAAAGAACGTCAGATTGGGTCAAGGGACCGAGTGTTAAGAAAGGCATTTAGGGGAAAGCAAATATTGCTTTAATGGCTTTAATAATGGATCCGTCGCCACAGCACCAAGGGGACTGGAAGGGATCCAAAGGCAGAACCGGAATCGATGGTCCTGGTGAATAATTCATGCGGCTCCTCCTCGGCAAGGGCTCCTTCCTTCCTTCCTTCCTTCCTTCCTTCCTTCCTTCCTTCCTGTCCTTCCTTCCTTCCTTCCTTCCTTCCTTCCTTCCTTCCTTCCTTCCTTCCTTCCTTCATCCTGACACCTCCCGGGGCAGGACGCGCTTCCTTCCCTGGGGGAGAGGAGGCTGCATCAAAGCGGCCTGCCTTGGGGCAACATTCCGGGCCTCAGAGGGAGAGGGAGAGGGAGAGATCTGTTCCTGGTGTGTGAGCTTGAGTGCGGGCACATGCATGGCACATGCAGCAATGGGGGATTCTGCAGCCCGCCGGGCCCTGCTGGGCTTCACTCACTCTCCAGCAGCACCTCCCCACGTTGGGGGCCAGAAGACCGGGGGGGGGCAAAGCCCTGGCTCTGAGCTTCTGCTCCCCAAATCTTCCCCTCTCCTTCAGCCTATAAGCCACACTCCACAGGCAGACAGAATCAGTGGCCCCCTGGCAATGGAATTTGGCCTGCTGCCACCACGCGAGCCGTGCTCCCAAAGTCCTCAGGTGGGTGGTGGGAGGGCTGGCCTGCTGGTGCCCCTGGATCCCTGGGAGGGGGACAGAAGAAAGGTCCCCTGTGAAGAAAGGGTTGAAGCACCCTTGGGGCTCTTCAGCTTGGAGAACTGACAGCTGAGGGGTGACATGATCGTGGTTTACAAGATAAGGCATGGGATAGAGCAGGCAGAGAAAGAAGTACTTTTCTCCCTTTCTCACAAGACAAATGCTCAGTGGGCACTCAATGAAATTGCTGAGCGGTCGGGCTAGAGTGGAGAAAAGGAAGTCCTTCACCCAGAGAGTGCTGAACACATGGAATTCACTGCCACAGGAGGTGGCGGCGGCTACAAGCGTGGACAGCTTCAATAGGGAATTAGAGAAACATATGGAGCAGAGGTCCATCAGTGGCTGTTAGCCTTGAGTTAAAAATAAGAACTCTCGGTCTGCGGCAAGTGATGCTCAGTATTCTTGGTGTTTGGGAGGGGGACAACAGTGGGAGGGCTTCTAGTGCCCTGGCCCCACTGCTGGACCTCCTGATGGCACCTGGTAGTTTGGCCACTAGTGTTGGACAGGATGAGTCATTGGCCTGATCCAACATTGGTTTCTCTTACGTTCTTATGTTTGGGGCAAGTGATGCTCTGTCTTCTTGGTGCTTGGGGGGAGGCAACAGTGGGAGGGCTTCTAGTGTCCTGGCCCCACTGCTGGACCTCCTGACGGCCCCTGGTATTTTTGGCAGAGTGTTGGACTGGATGAGCCATTGGCCTGATCCAACATTGGCTTCTTTCTTATGTTCTTAAGCTGGTGCCCAAGACCAGATGGTGGTCCTTGGGGTACACCAGCCCGGGCATGCCAGGCCCAGCAGCTCAATCAAATGCCGGCGCATTCTGCCGCCATGCTGACAAAGGCCTCAGGAAGTATTTTAATTTGAGATGCTTCCCAAGAAGCCCCCGCCAAGCTCATAACTCTCTGTCAATTTCCCCTTAAATAACTGAAAAGTGGGCTTCACCTTCTTATTGAGATGGATGGATTTCATAAACCGCTCCTATTTACCGAGGCAAAGTTAATAATTAGCAGGAGGCAGAAAATCCATTTTAAAATCCCCCCAAACTCCACCGTGCCTAAGCCAGATGTCACACAGGGGCTCCTCGGCAAGCGGAGTGGATGGTGCCGTGTCCATCATGAATGCTGGGGTTTTTTTTGGGGGGGGGAGTTTCTGCCAGATGGAGCCGTTAGTTGCCCTGAAAGGTGGATGCCCTGCGGCACCCGTTGGTTCTTCGCAGCACGTTCAGGGAGCTGACTTTGCCTTGGGGGGGGGCAGCTTGGTATCCAAGGTGTGCATGGGCCACCTACCAGAGCGTGAGGGATGGACTCCCATCCCAGCCCCCTTCCCTTCTCCAGAAGCCCCTCTGGACCCCTGGGGAGACTCCCGCTCCGACCTGACACCCCCCCCGCTTCCAGCTCCAGCCTCCCCCCAGTCTCAGCAGCCCCCTCCCCTTCACAAAGAGACGTGGAGCCACTCTGGTGGTGGTGCTGTGTGCCTCCTCCTCCTCCTCCTCCTCCTCCCTCCCTCCCTGCAAGGACCAGCCTGGCTGCCTCCCCATTTGTTGCAAGGCCCTGATTATGTGGAGGGAATGCAGCACCCAAGCGGAGCTGAGGACAGGCCCGTAGCCATGATTTTTTAATTTGGGGGGCCTTTAAGTAAGTCAAGGGGCACCCCACACACAATCCTGAAAAAAAAACCCAGGGAGCACCTGGGCTTGATGGGATGTTGGGGGGGCTTGGCAGTAAGCCAGGGGGCCGGGCCCCGAGGTGCCCTACTGTAGCCACGGGCCTGGCTGAGGAGCTGCGAGGCCCTGAGGATGCGAAGGAAGGGAATGCAGCGCCCAGGCGGAGGAGCGGAGGAGCTGTCGGAGTTGATTTAACCGAGCAGGGAGAGGAGCCCCTGGGCAGTGCCTGATCAAGAGCAGACGCATCTCCCGGGAGTGATTGCCCAGCTGAACTTGGCACCCATAATTTCCTCCGCTGAGGGCCGGGCGTACATCACTGCCTGCCGGAGGAGCAGACGCAGCTCTGTCAAATGGCCCGGGGATGGCGGGGGGGAGGGAGGAAATCCATCTCTGGCTGCCTGGGCTGAGGGGGCGGGTCATGGCTGCGCTCCCAAGGGTTAGAATCATGTTGCCTTGGCCAGGAGAGGCTGGAGCCATTTGTCTTGCATGCCCTGCCAGAGAGGAGCCCCGTTGCAGCCTGGCCAAAGGGGACCGAGCTGCCACCCACCCCCCTCTGGCTCTCCAGCCAGCCTCCCTGGAGGGAGCACAAATGGTGCCGATCCGTAAAGACACAGAAGGCCGCTTGCCAGACTGAGGCAGACGTGTCACTGGTCTCTCGCACTGAAGCTGGAAGAGAATGAATGGCTGGTCCTGGGGTGTCCCCCTGCCTTGTCTGCCCACCGGCCATGGAAGAGGGCACCTTCGCTGGGGCTCAGGTCTCTGTCAACACAGGGCACCTGTCTCCAGCACACCCCACTAGTGTTCCCTCTAAGCTGAGTTAGTGTGAGCTAGCTCACAGTTTCTAAGCTTCCAGCACACACATTTTTGTCTTGACTCAGGAAGGACGGCTCCAGAGCAAACTAATTGATGCAGTAGCCAAATTGCTCACTCACAACTTTAAGGCCAGTGGCTCACAAAGTAGGATTTTGCTCACAAGACTCCACAGCTTAGAGGGAGCATTGCACCCCACCCCCACCCCCACCCCCGAGCAGAGGAAGCCAGCACTGCTGCTGCTGCTGCTCCCGGTGCACAGACGGAGAAATACGGGCAGCTCCCCATTGGCCAATGGACTCCAGTCCAGCAGTTCTGCCGCAGAGCATTACGCCTACCTGCCCAAATGACCCGTTTGCAAAGTGGGGGAGGGCAGACAACCAAAAGCAGTCCAACCCCCCCCCCGAAGGAAAAAACACCAAAAGCGATCCATCCACAGAACTGAAGTGGCCGGCAGCCAGCCACCAAGAGAGAGAGCCACTGGGCAGAGAGTCCCAAAGAGCCCCAGCAGTGAGCAAAGGCCCCCGCCCCCCCAGCTTCAGGAGGCAGGGTGGGCTGATGCCAGAGGGGGCAGCCCCCCCACAGGACGGGGGCCACAGCTGGAGAAGGCGCTTGCTGGGAGGCCGTGAGCAGCAGAGAGTCTTGCCCGGGCAGGGGAAAGGCGCTCCCGCTGGCTGGCGCTGGGCTCCCTCGAGGCTTCCAGGCAGAGGCCGGGGCTGAGGGGTTGTGGTCTCTTGCAGGGTGCCGCTCTCCGTCCTCCACCGCTTAGCCTTCCTTGCCCCCCGCCCCCGTCAGCCAGTACGTGCCCGTTGGCCCCTCCGATCCAGAGGACCAGAGAGAGAGAGACCACACAGGAGGCTGGCGGGCCGCAGCACCCCCCCCCAGCCTGCCGAGGGAGAGGACCGGGGCTCAAAGATGTGGGGGGCCCCCTGGCTGATCAGAAAGGGAGTTGGGGGCGGGGCGTCCTAGAGTGCCATCTCCATGCTGACTAGCACAAGAGGGAACCTGCAAGAACCTCATAAGAACATAAGAGAGAAGCCCATGTGGGGTCAGGCCAATGGCCCATCCAGTCCAACACTCTGTGTGTGTCACACGGGCCAAAAACACCAGGGGCCATCAGGAGGTCCAGCAGTGGGGCTGGGACCCCAGAAGCCCTCCCACTCTGCCCCCCCCAAGCACCAAGAAGACAGAGCATCACCCAGACTGAGAGTTCCTGTCTATACCTTGTGGCCAGTAGCCACTGATGGACTTCTGCTCCAGATGTTTATCCAATTCCCTCCTGAAACTGTCCATGCTTGTAGCCGCCACCACCTCCTGCAGCAGGGAATTCCACATGTTAATCACTCTTTGGGTGAAGAAGTACTTCCTTTTATCTGTTCTAACCCGACTGCTCAGTAATTTCATTGAGTGCCCATGAGTTCTTGTATTGTGGGAAAGGGAGAGAAGTACCTCTTTCTCAACCTGCTCTATCCCATGCCTAATCTTGTAAACCTCGATCATGTCACCCCTCAGCCATCGTTTCTCCAAGCTAAAGAGCCCTGAGTGCTTTAACCTTTCTTCATCGGGAAAGTGTTCCAACCCTTTTATCATTCTAGTTGCCCACCTAGCCCCACCTTTCTCAGTGAGGGAGGCCTTTTGGGACGAGTCTCCCGGGCAGCGAGAGGAGGACCCGGCGTGTGTTATGCAGCCAGTGGCGGCCGCTGCCCAGGCCTCTTCTTCCTCAGAGGATTCTTTCCCCCGTTCCTGATGAGAGGGAATTATTCAGGCTGACAAGGCGCGAGAGGCCTCTGCGGGACCCAGGCCCTGGCAGGCAGGCGCTCGGCACACGTCCAGCCGAGTGGCTGCTTTTAAATAATATAGGACTCGAGTTCAGGCCTTTAATTCAAACTGGGACATAATATCTTTCATTTGGACTTATTACTCGCAGAGCCCCTGTCAGCTGGAAGCCGTCGCAGGGCAGGACGTTTTGTCATTACTCTACGTCGCTCTCTCTCTCTCTCTCTCTCTCTCTCTCTCTCTCTCTCTCTCTCTCTCTCTCTGTGTGTGTGTGTGTGTGTGTGCGTGCACACGCCAAAAGGGAAGGTCTGGCGGAGGTTGGCGCTGGGGCCCAGGTTGCCTGTGCCCCTCTCAGAGTGTGGAAGGCAGCCTGCACAGACTCAGCAGCTGGGGACCTGCCTTTGAGCCCCAAAAGGAGCTCCCAGGGCACCCTCATCCTTCCCCACCCCCCGTGGTTCCCCCTCTCGGCAGGCAGGCAGACAAGTAGGCAGAACAGAGGGCTGTGGGTGGCTGCCCGCCTCCCCAGTCCTCTGGCAGGCCCGTCTCTCTCTCTCTCCCTCCCTCCCTCTTTCTTGCCTGGCACTGCACAGGAGACGTGTCTTATTAATCGAATCAGTGTTTTACAGGGCAAAGAAGACTCATTTAGTGGGGCCGGCGGGTCAGAGGCTGCTAAATGGCAGGCCTGGGCTGGAAATAAAGCGCCAGGCAACGTAGGTGGCTGAGCAAAGTGGCTCTAATGACAGCCGTCAGCCCTCCACTCCGGAGGAGGAAGGGTTCTCGGGCCTTTCAGTAATTCCAGAAATAATCAGTCTCCAGAGGGGCTGTGGAGGGAGGGAGGAGGGAGGGAGGAGGAGAATTATTAGAGGGGCCAATTAGGCCTTTGCTCCCTGGCCCCTGCATTCTGGCCCAGAAGGCGTGGCCTCACCCCACCCGCCCGTACCCAGTGGGGAGGTCATACATCCCCCAGGCTCCGATGTTTCTTAGCTCCTGGCTCTGAAATTCCTGGAGGTTTGGGGGTGGGGGTGGGGCCTAGGGATGGAGGGTTCGGTTAGGGATGGACCAAAGCGGGGAGTAACGCCAGACCCCGCCCTCTCCGCAGCAGCTGTTTTCCATGGGGAACTGATCTCCATTATCTGGAGGTCAGCTGGAATTCCAACAGCCTGGACATACTGCTGCCAGCTGTGGGTGGAGAAATGCGTGGATATCGGTGAAGAAGCACATTCCCCCCCCCCCGTGAGGCTGGCAGGGAGCAAGACCTCCGAGTTGTGTTTTAACAGGGTTTCCCCCCCCATCTCTAGGCAGAGGCGGCAGTCAGTTCCGCTCGTACCTCAGCCCACCTTCATACAAATGCGAATGGGTCTTCTAGACAAAAGGGACGGTCAAGCTTCCCCCTTCTCCCCCCTCCCTTCAGGCAGGGAAGAGAGAGTTGGGGGTGTCAGATCCTAGAGAGGCTTGAGAAAGGAACTCTTTGGGGATGACAGGAAAAGCTTCCTTGACCTGGGCTGACCGGGGTCAAGGGGGTGGAGTACTAGAGATGATGAGATCTCCCTGCAAGAGGAAGGCGGTCTGTTTTCCTTGGGTGCTGTGACCAGGAGTGCACACAGACTTCTACTTCACAAACAGGCAGCCATTCACCATGTGCTCACTTGAGAGAGTGGGAGCAAGCTTGAAGGTAATGGCAACTCTGTAGAGAACTAGGACATCTAAGCTAAAGAGCCTGTCCTATATTTTAACAGCTGATGGGGCATGTATAAAGAAAGGGACAGAGGATTTGTTTTTTACCCATTTCTTTTGGTTCTCTTGCTCATTCTGGGGGCTGTGCTAAAAGTCTGCTTGTGAACGCCTTCTTTCTAATAAATACTTCATAACTTCTGATGCTGGCCATGGTTCTCTGTACCACATAGACCTCCACCATCTTGGACACACTATTTTAAAATGAGTGCCCGGAGGGGGAAGGCAGACAGCTGGCAAGTGGCCATTCCTCCAGGGGCATGCAAGGCAGTAATCCGTCCCCCTAGTGACCAGGCACCGGGCCTCAGAGCTTGGAAGGAAAGCTGGGAGTCCTGACCCTCCTAGAGGGCCATTAATTACAAAGGTCGGGTAGTGGCAGTGGACTACCTGAGAGTGAAAGGAAAACCTCTCCATGGAGTTGGGAACCCCTAGGAGGGCAGGGTGGAACAGGGCCCACAGACCAGAGCAGGCATGTTCCACCACAGAGCCCGAGAAGGGTGGGGTTTGTGGAGGGGAGGGGCTTCAATGGGGTACAATGACACAGAGCCTACCTTCCAAAGCAGCCATTTTCTCCAGGTGAACTGACCTCTGCCACCCGGAGACCAGTTGTAATCCCAGGAGACCTCCAGCCACCACCCTGGGTTCTGTTATTAGAGAGTCAATATGGAATGTTTCCTTCAAGAACTGATAAGCAGTAATTGATAAGAATTGTGATTGCTACATACTCAGATAAAGCAAATATTCTGAAACGAATTGTTTACATTGTGCAGCGTTTGTTAGCGTGTGTGTGATAGTAGAGAATTTTCTACAGAATTACTACAGTAAATGATTTTGCAATATATCCTTATTGATTCTTTGTTATTTTTGTCACAGATGTTGTTTTTGGATTTCCACCACCTGGAGGCTGGCAACCCTGTGAGGCCACACCAGTTTCTCTGAGTAAAATATCAAAGGGAAGGGGGGTGTCACTTCACTTGGCACAGAACTTTACAGATCTTCAATTTTTATACCCCAGGAATATTCGGGCTCCCCACTCGCTGTCCTAATTGACCCCCACCTCCTTTTCAGCAAGTCCCTGGCAAAGGCTGGCTACGGATGGCTCATTTCCTCACCCTACGATGAATTCTTGAGCCGAGGCAAAGGGTGAGGTGCAGGATGGTGCGTGAGAAGACTGGAGAAGGGAGACTGGCCCCAGGAGAGGCCTGGGGCACAGATGCATGCAGGGCTCTTTTTGTGGCAGGAACGCCTTTGCATATTAGGCAACACACCCCTAATGTAGCCGATCCTTCACTTACAGAGCTCTTCTTACAGGGTCTACTGCAAGCTCTTGGACGATTGGCTACATTAGGGGTGTGCCACCTAATATGCAAAGGAGTTCCTGCTACAAAAAGAGCCCTGGATGCGTGTGACAGAACAGGCCTGCTCTCACCTACAGACCCTGTTCTGCCTGCCCCTTTCTGGTTCCTGCAGGGTGCTATTCCACTTCCTGCTACTGGGGTGTGCTGCCACCACCTGCTCAGGTTAGGAGTCCTGAATGAGAGGAAAAGGACTCTCAATTCCCTTCCCAGTTCTGAGGCCGGGCCTCAAGGTCTCCTGCTACCCAGTGCCTGGTTACCACAAGGACCAAATGCCACTTTGGGTTTCCCCCTGGAGGCTTTGCAACAGGTGCCTTGACTGCTTCCTCCCTCCCAATCTGGGGAATTGGTAGTATATCCAGGCAGCTGGAGGACTATCTGGTACAGAAATTTAGGGCCACATCCAATATTGAAAAGGATGTGTTACAAAGAAAGTAAGGTCAAGGACGCTTAATCATAACAACAGATCAGCACACAGAAGAACAAAGAAAAGTTGGTCATAAATGCATCCTTCCTTCCCTGGTTCTAAAACTTATTCTAAATAGATGTCACAATCAGAGTAGGTACTTCCAAACTTAGAAAGTTGCAAAATGTTCCAAAGATGTCCCGTTACCTCATGGTCAAAGATGCCTGCTGGCCAGCAGACCAGAGCTCAGCACTCTGTTCTCTTCCAAGGACCAGTACCAAGAGACTCTTCCCCCTGGGAGCAAGCACTTTATAAAGAACATAAGAACATAAGAGAAGCCCATGTTGAATCAGGCCAATGGCCCATCTAGTCCAACACTCTGTCACACAGCGGCCAAAATATACCAGGTGACATCAGGAGGTCTAGCAGTGGGGCCAGGACACTAGCAGCCCCCACTGCTGCTCCCCTCCCAGCACCAAGAATAGAGTGCATCACCTGCCCCAGACTGAGAATTCCTATCTATACCCTGTGGCTCATAGCCACTGATGGACTTCTGCTCCAGATGTTGATCTAATTCCCTCTTGAAACTGTCCATGCTTTTAGCTGCCACCACCTCCTGTGGCAGTGAATTCCATGCGTTAATCACTCTTCAGGTGAAGAAGTATTTCCTTTTATCTGTTCTAACCCGACTGCTCAGCAATTTCATTGAGTGCCCACCTCTGATGCCACCCATTTGTCATCACTCTCTCCACCCCTTTTGACCTGGTCTGCCTAGGTCACACAAGTGGACCCTGGAACACCCAGGTTCATCCTGGGACCCCTCCTTGCAGGCATTCTGGGAAATCTCCAGGAGTCTCCTGGAGATTCCTAACACCAAATACCTCAGTAACCTTGCAAGCCGAGCTGTTTGCATAACTGTGGCTGGTAACTGACCTAGCTTCCTGCCCTTCCAGAGAGAAGGGGGGGGGAACCCAGGAACACTTTAAGAACTCAGTGTGGGGAGGGGGGTTCTCCACCATGGGAACAAAGGGAGCCCAGCTGGGGGTCTGCCCAAGGGTGACCATGCCTGAGAAGGGAGGCAGTCTTCAGAGCCCGTGTGCTGGGGAGATGTGCGTGGGGTGGGCACTTCCTCCTCCCCGTCTCCCTGTGAAGAATTTATATTCCGTGTGTACTTGAAAAGGGTTCTTTAGCCTCCCCTGTTGGAATTCAAGGCATTACACGGAACCTTTGAACGCTAATTATTGTTTCCTGCTTGCCCATATATCTTTGGTAATTGCTCGTACATACAGGCCTCGGATATTAAATATCTCATCTGGCCTGCATGTCTGAGAAGACCTTGCATTTTCTAATTAATAGTTGCTTAACCATCTCCCTACTTAATCAATGTGCATAGAAAGACCGAGAAAAGCCCAGTTTGGTAGCATCTCAGACTTCTAATGTATAAATCTTCCTAGGGAGGGGTAGGAAGAGTAAGCTCATTTTGTCATTTACTTTGGGGCTGCAGTCCTAAGCACATTTTGAGGGAAGCCAGGGGGCCATTAGTCAAGCCGCAGAAGACCTGGGATGAGGAGTTTCATTTAAGCAGAAACCAGCACCCGGGCAGAAGGCAGCAGACGGGCACCGAGGGGTCCCACCCACCCCCTTCCCCTCATCATGTTTCTGGAGTGCCCTCCTAAGTCAAGATAGGCCCCTTCATTGACTTCAGTGGACTTAGACAGGTGTGTCTCTCTTTAGGACTACACTGTAAATGAGTCCTCAGGGTTTCCAGCCTCCAGGTGGGACCTGGAGATCTCCAGGAATGAGGACTGATCCCCAGATGACAGGGGTCACTCCCCCTGGAGAAAATGGCAGCTTGAGAGGAATTATATCCCTCCGAGACCCCCTCTTCCCCGTAGCATGCCTTCCTCAGGCTCACCCCCTCCCCAAATCTCCCGGAATTTCCCAGCTGTACCCTCGATACATTTAGGGCTCTTTTTGTAGCAGGGACTCCTTTGCATATTAGGCCACACCCCCCTGATGTAGCCAATCCTCCAAGAGCTTACAGTAGCCCCTGTAAGTAGAGCTCTGTAAGCTCTTGGAGGATTGGCTGCATCAGGGTGTGTCGCCTAATATGCAAAGGGGTTCCTGCGACAGAAAGAGCCCTTTGCCCTGCTGAGCAAGACACGCAAGAAGCCGCCCATATGAGTTACCCAACAGGGCAGACTGTAGCTTGAAGGGGAATTTGATCAGGAGGAGGAGGAGTAGGAGGAGGAGTATGGGTTTGTACCCTGCCCTTCACTACCCGAAGGAGTCTCAGAGCAGTTTCCAATCTCCTTTCCCTTCTCCTCCCCACAACAGACACCCTGTGAGGTCGGTGGGGCTGAGAGAGCTCTGACAGCTCTTTTTCAAGGACAGCTGTGCCAGAGCTTGCGACTGACCCAAGGTCACACCAGCCGGTGCAAGTGGAGGAGTGGGGAATCAAACCCGGTTCTCCCAGATTAGAGTCCGCGCACTTAACCACCACACCAAACTGGCTCTCTCAGGAGCACAACACCCACTGGGGGCAATGCTTGACCAGCCCCTGCCCTGTGCCTTGGCCCCCGTTCAATTTGTGGGTCTCTGCAGCTGCTTACCAATAAAAATCAAAAAGCCGAGATACGCAGTCATAGATCTCCTGCGTCTTCTCATCCCGTTGCACCCAGAATCTCGCTGAACTCTTTTGAGTTTTACCTTTTAGTAAAGAAAAATTGCATTGGGTCTGGAAATTAGCCAGTCATAATCCAGTTTGTTCACCCAAGTGTTATGTATAACTTTCAGGAACCATTGGGGATTTTTGAAAAGGGCTTCTTGCGTCTCGCAGTCTGCTCTTCACTGGCGCATGAGACAAGGGAGGGAGGCTGGACAGTGAACAACGGGAGAGAGAGAGAGAGAGAGAGACTCAGCAGATGATCTAACTTGACAGTGATGTGTTCCAGCCACAACTGTTAGCACACGCTCCCGCCAAAGGATATCACCCTTCGCAGGAATTTTTGCATACGGCATTTGCACTTTCTGATAATCATTGGATGGCAGTGCTGCTTTGGGGGGGGGGCTTCTCTTGGTCCTGTATATGCATCTGTGGGCTCAGTTTGCTTGTTCTCCTGTTCCGTTGTCTGCTCATGCACCTGCTGTCCTGCTGTGACTAGAGGCCGACACTTGGCTCGTGTCCCTGGAACACCAGTGACGAAAGAGTAGGGCAATAGACTACATCTCCCCCTCCCTGCCACGATGGACAGCATCCCTGCAGGCGAGAGAAGTACGCTTCATATTCTGTAGAAGCCGAGGGAGCGAGCCAGCCCACATAGTTAAATTAACACATTCCAAATCTTCTAATAGTCAGACTGCGGGTGCATGAACACAACAGACAGGACTGTGTTTAACCAAAGAATCCACACTAGCATGAGATTCAAACTCTTTCTTGTGTTCTTATGGTTAATCAGAGCAGTGCATACGTGGGGATACGCCAAAATTCAGGCCTGAAAAAGCTCAGAATCCCCCATAAGAGAGAGTTCTCTTATGCAAATATAGGACCACGGAAGAATTGCAGAGGTTGCTGCTGTTGTTATTGAAGAAGTGGAGAAACTGACGGTTACACAGACTCCAAGGTTAGAACTTTGCGGAAGTTGTTTGCATGCTTAGCAGGCTGGTTGGGGGAAACACTGGGCAGCTTGTGGTCTATTTCAGAGTCCAAAGATGGCCTCTCTTCCCAGGTGCTTGTCTACTGGGAAAGTGCCCAGGACAGAACAGGCCTGCTGAATCTCCTAAGAGGCAGGCGGTTCTTTCACATCCTGTGAAGCAGCTCACGTGACCTTCCAGCAGGGGGAGAGAGAGAGAGAGAGAGAGAGAGAGAGAGAGAGAGAGAGAGAGAGAGAGAGAGAGAGAGAGAGAGAGAGAGAGAGAGAGAGAGAGAGAGAGAGAGGAGCTCTCCTTCAGCTCCAGTCCCGTTCTCCAGGCGAGATTCTCCAGAAGTCGGACCTAACAAATTGCACCTTCTTTCTTTCTCCGTCTGGCATTCCCTGAGTGGTCCCTCCTTCCTGCACTAATGGTTGCTTTTGTGTTTTTGTAGGTGCGTTTTAACTGGTTTGTAATTGTTTTAATGATGTGTTCTTGTTTGGCTTTAATAGTCTTCAAGACATGCTTTTATTATGCATATTTTTTTCATTTGTCGACTACCTTGTTGGCCCTGATGAGGGCAGATAGGCGGGGTTTTCATTTTGTAAGAAATGAATCATTGGGGCCTGTCCCCCCCCCCACACACACACATAGGGAATTCGGCTCACTTGCACTTTGATGTTGCCTGGAAGCACTTCTCCACACATCAGTAAAAATGGCAGCATTTGAAAAAAACCCTCTTTAAACGATTAAAAAAAGGAAACTTGATTTCTGCTCAAAGGATTGTGCTGGCAAAAATGGCTATTGCTCTTCAGTTATCAAGAAGCTTAAAATATTGCCAGGGCGTGAATGCATTTCATTGAGTTAAAAAAAAAAGAAGAAGCCCTAAATTTGGGGCTTAGATAAAAGACACATTTCGTCTCCAGAGTGGGAAGCGCCAGATTGACAAGGGCCTTTGTCCTCCCGAGTGTTGTCTTCAGCCGTCAGCCTGTTCTTCCCTCTTTACGCCGGCCAGCGATAGGCCTCCCTATCTGAAAGAGCCTCTGTGAAAAGATAGGGGAAAGCTCTGAAGGACAAAATAATTAAACTTTGATTTGCAGCTTTCAAATGGGAAACAGCTTTGTTACTTTGAAAACAATGATTGGTTGCCGGCAAAGTGGAAACAGGTGGCTGAGCGGTTTGATTCCGGCTTGACAGGCTTTGTAGCGCTGAGAGGGCGAATTCTTGCCGAGGCTTCCATGGCACAGCTGCTTGTTTGAAAACTTGCTGATAAAATGTTTGAAAATGGGGCAGGCTTCAAACGCCTCTTTCCTGCCAGCAAGAAAACTTCCCCGGGACTTTCTTCCTTTGTCCTACTACACGCGTGTGTTTTTGGTGACGGGAACGCAGCAGACTGCCAGATAGTTCCTACCTCTTAGAGAAAAGACTGGCCCTGGGCTGGCGGCGGCTTGGGAAGCCATCCTGCTGCTGCTGGGCACAGAATGATGCTCTTCGTGGCCCATTTCCCCGCCAAGAAGCCACCCCGCCCAGGGAGGCCTCAGGTCAGAGAGCGGACTGATAGCCCCTTCTCTCCTAAGAGAGGCAGAGCCCGGAGGCCGCCAGCTCCCGTCCCAGACAGTGGACGGTTTCGGACTGGGCCACCAGAACAGTTTCCTTCCCAGCTCCAAAGTGTCAGAAAAAACCCCACTGAAATGGAAACAGCGGCAACAACACTTCTGCCTCAAGCAACTGAAATCTGGCAACTCTTCTGAATGGGACTTGCAGAATTTTGCTTTTGAAATGCGGCTTTGAGGGTCCCTTTCAAGAACCAGACACCTTTGCTCTCATCCAACGGTAATGTTAAATATCAAGGTGCTAAAGTTGAATTAAATTTTCTAAATTCAAAAGCAGCACATGTTGCTGGTGCTGAAAACAAAAAATATTAACAGGGAATTGAAACTTCTGCAAACTTCTTTCCTGCCCTCCCCCTCCCCCGGCCCGCAACACACACTTGAAATGCTGTCGCTCAACTGCGGAAGGTAGGAGTGTGGGTGCGAATGAAGTTGGCAGGGCGGGCCCCTCCCAGGGAGAACTGGTACCGGCTGGGGCAACTTCAGCCCTCCCCCCAGCTGCTGATCACCTGATAGCACAAATGGCCTGATCCAGAGCGCCTTCTCTCAAGCCCCGCAAGCACCTGCTGGGAATGATGCTCAGTGCCAGGTGTGGAACCCATATCTGCTCCACCCCTCGGAGGCCACGCGACCGGATCGTTCTTCCTTTCCCTCCCTGTCCCTGAAGTCACAGGGTCGCAGGAGGGCTGCTGCAGCTGCTGCTGTGGCTCAGACCAGGTGGCATGGCGCCAAAGGCAAAGCGTGGAGTCATCCAGGGTCTCATTGCAGCTGCCCACGGCGGAGGGTTAAGAAATGAGATGTGGGCGCTGCTTAGAAGAGGGCACTGCTTAGAACAGTAGGGCTTTTGCTGTCCAGCCGGATCCACAAAATGATGCGAGATGCGTGCATCGTGCAGTTCTCAGGCACACATCTCTGGCAGCAGGGGAGGATACTTTGCACTTCAGATGGCGGCACCGAGGAATGCAGGCCCGCCCGGCGTCTGGGGAGGGGGCTTCCGGGACAGGGCTCCCTCCCCACCTCCATCCGTCTCTGGCTTCCTGCTCGCCTTGCGGAGGCTCGGCAGAGAGAAGCTTTCAGTTCAGCGCTGCTTTCTTTGAGCCCCTCTCTCGCTTTTCAGGCTTGGTGTGGCTTCTTTTAATGGCAGGTGAAGGGGAGGGGGCGGTATTTGCACGTGGCCGTGGGTGTCTTCCTCCCCCCCCCGCCCCCCGCACACAAGAGCCACCGTGAGAGGGAGGGAGGGACCCGTCCAGGAGCCCAGGCACGGAGGGCGGGGGGCGACCTGCAGCCAATTTGTATTTCCCGCAGCCGCGTCTGCAACTTCGCTGGAATTGCCAGATGAAGGAGCGCCGTTCTTCGGATTAGAGGCCGCGCGGAGGAGGGCTTCGGCTTCCCCCGGGGGCCTGGCACGGCGAGCGGCAGTCGGAGCAGAAAACAAACATCTTTGATGAAGGAAGCGCCTCTCTCGGAAGGCAGGCTCCTCCAGGGGGTGGCAGCCCCCCCTGCTCCTTGTGTGCCCGGGCGGGCGGGCGGGCGGGCGGGCACAGGCTCTTCCCCCTCCCCCAAGTGCAGGAGAACCCCCCCCTCCTGGCCAGGGCGGGGCTTGGCAGGGGCCAGCAGAGGCGTGGCCAGACCTCGGCTGAAGCTGGGCTGATGCAGGCCCTCCCCGCCAGGTCTGCGGGCTGCTTCGCCGCTTCGAGGTGGGGGGACCGACCGGGCCAGCTGCAGGGTCCAGGGCCGGAAGGGACCAGAACCCCTCCTGGCCCTACTCCATGGGCACCCCTCTTCCCCATCAGCCCCCCCTCCACAGCCCAATGGCACCTGTACGCCCCCTCCTACTGCGGGCACAGGGAGCTGCCTTCTGGTGACACAGACCGGCCGCCCACCCCGATCAGCATTGCCCACTCAGACTGGCAGCCGCTCTCCAGGCCTTTCCTGTCACCACCTGCCTGGTCCTTTATTGACTGGAGGTGCCGTCGAGGATCGAAACGGGGACCTTGGCTGTATGTTGAGCAGAGGCTCTGCCACTGAGCCATGGCCCCTGGGCACCATCCCCATGGCAGAAGAGCACTGTAAGGCAGCCACTCAGACAAAGAAGAAGAAGGTGAGATTGGATTTATACCCCGCCCTTCACTACCCAAAGGGGTCTCAGAGCAGCTTACAAACTCCTTTCCCTTCCCCTCCCCACAACAGACACCCCATGAGGTAGGTGGGGCTGAGAGAGCTCTGACAGAAACGGCTCTTTTTCAAGAACAGCTGTGCCAGAGCTTGTGACTGACCCAAGGTCACATCAGCAGGTGCAAGTGGAGGAGTGGGGGAATCAAACCCGTTCCCCCAGATTAGTGTCCGCCTGCACTTAACCACTACACCAAACTGGCAAGAGGGAAGCCACAGCCAGTAGCCCCCAGAGGAACTGCATCGATGTGGCAGGAGGAGGGGGTGAGGGGTGGGGCACAGACTCGCTTTCTGCCTCCCCATTGGCTTCACAACGTGAGCAGGATTACTTAGGTTTTGTGGCTGTAAGTTTCCCCTGCTGGGGGCGGCTGGGTTTTGCCCTGGGGGAGCACCGGATCAGGACTAGGCAGGCTCTTCCCCTCCCGTTTGTGGTGCGAGACTCACTTATCTGTGATTTACAACGTCCTGATCTCAAGAGGGCCATATTTTTATGACCCTGTAAGAGCCCGCTAGGCCCTCACTTGGATTTGCACGGCTGGTTTAATTGCCAGGAGCCGGAGTTCAACTGTTCTGTTCCAGCGGGAGGCTGCAGCCGCCGCCGCCCCTCAGTTCCCTGTCACCCCAGACGGGAAGAATAAGCCCCGGCTGTGCCTGCCAATTAGGCAGGGGAACCGGAGAAGCTGCCGAGTTCCTCCTCCGGGCGGGGGGAGGGGGGGCACCTCAGACTGGGCGATTGTGCTCCTCCGGGAGGACCTCGCCTCCCCCGGGCTCCAGGATCAGTCTCTCGGCTGAGAGGAATCCGATTTTGGCTTCTCGTTCAACAAAAGGCCCCTGAATCCTCTGAGATGTTATTGCTCCCTGGGCCGCTGCAAGACACCTGCTGCTGGAGAGGAATGCCCCGAAATAATGCTGCCGGAAAAATAAAGAGAAGTTGGGGGGCCCTTAAATACCAACATGGGTTTTATCCCAGAGCAAACTTGTGCAGTGCAGTGCAGGCGAGGCCAATTTGCCAGACCTGTGAAATGCAGACATCATCAAGAAAAGTTGGTTCATAAGAGCAGGAATCGGTGATAACACAAAGTCCCCTCATGTTGCTAAGCTCGTGAAGACTTGTAACTGCTCGGCATACAGCCAAGCCCCCCGTTTCGATCCCTGGTGGCACCTCCAGCTAAGCTGGTGAAGGCGGACCCCCCACCCCCACCCCCAGTCCCTGGGGAGAGATGCTGTCCGGGTCTTGGACGATTCTGAGTCCAGCAGTCCCAGCACACTGGAGTCTCCCCCTAGAACCCTTTCCTCAGAAGGCGGCGGCTTTGAGAAGAGCAGCAGCAAGTCCTCCTCGGAGAGGGACCTGTGCCTGGGAAGGAAAGGGGGGACAAAGGGAAAGGAATGTTTTCACCAACGTCACACCTGTCATGCTTGGGAAAGAAACCGTAACAAGCTTACCTGTCCCCAGGTTTGCATGCAAGAGGGCAGGTGCAGAGGAGAGATGGCTGGCCTGGCTGCACCCCCCCCACTGCCTGAGAGTCTGGGCCCGCCTTTCCCCCTCTCTTATCAAGCCTCTCCCCTTTCTAACCCCCCTTTCCACACACACACACACACACACACACACACACACACACACACACACACACACTTGTTTGCTCTTTGCAAAGTGCTGAGACTCATGAGATTGGACGCCTGGGGCAGCAGGGCTCCCCGTTCTCCTCTGAGAAGCACGGAGGAGGGAAGGGGCTGCCCCCACCTGTCCCGCGGCTGGCTGGCATCTCTGGGTGGGGGGAGGCTGTGGGAAGCAGGCCTTCCTCGGGGCCCGTCCCCAGGACAGCCCCCCGGCACCCCCCTCCTCCCCCCACAGCCACCCCTTCCTCAGCGCTTCCTCCGCCGCCTCTCAGGGGCCAAAGATGCCTCCTCTCGTGCCGGCTGCCTTCCCGTCTTGGAGCTTTTCTGGGAAGGGGAGGGAGGCTTGGAGGGAAGTGCCCGGCTCGCTCTTCTCCCTCTTGGGCAGGAGTGACAAAGCTCCTGGCAGAGGGAGAGGTTTCGGCGGGCATCCATTTCCTGGCAGGTGTGGAGGGGGCAGGACAGAGAGGGGCAGGCTCCCACTCTGTTTCCTCCTCCTGGTGGACTCTAATCCGGGAGAACGGGGTTTGATTCCCCACTCCTCCACATGCAGCTGCTGGTGTGGCCTTGGGTCAGTCACAAGTTCTCTCAGAGCTGGTCTCTCAAGGGCAGTCCTCAAAAGAGCTCTCTCAGCCCCACCTACCTCACAGGGTGTCTGTTGCATGGAGGGGAAGGGAAAGGTGAATGTAAGCCACTCTGAGGCTCTAAGTGAAGGGCGGGGTATAAATCCAATCTCCTCCTCCTCCTCCTCCTCCTTGTGGGGCCTCTTGTCAGTCTGGGAACTGAGGTGGTGTGTTGCCCTAATCACAGAGTGCCCCCCCCGACATCTTCCTCACTGGGCCGGACACGGCATCTGTCCCTCACATCCCTTTGCAGGGAAGTCCCCTCCTCCATGATTCAAACTGACCAGGGGTCAGACCGCTGCAGGATGAGGCCCCTTGGTGGTGGGGGGCCCATAAGTAGGGCAGAGATCCCAGCGAGGGCACTCCTCCTCCAGGGACTCTCATCCCATCCACGGACAAGGTGCTTCACAGCCTAACCAGAGCTTTAAAAGGCGGCCCCTGCTCCCGGGGTGCTGCAGTGAGAGCGACTGAGATGGAAGCAGAAGGGGGAAGGAGGGTCTGGACAAGGGAGACAGCGGGGGGGGGGACACACATCCAGAAAGGCAGTGACAGGCACCCATTCCTCTTCCCCAAATCACCCCGAATGCCCAAGGAATTTGGCTTTGTGGGCATGGTGGGTTCTGAGTGGAAGTCTGGAAGAAGGGGGACAGGAGCAACGTACAGCTGTTCTGAGGTGGGGCGTTTCAGGCTTCCCTTCCAGGCTTCAGTGGCCTTCAGATTCTGCTCTGCTCATCTCCTGGCTTGTCAGGATTCTAGCCCAAAGCCACCCCCCCACACACACACACAATAGGAGGCCTGCAAGCTGAGAAAGAAGGCCGAAGCCTTTCCCCTCACTGAGGCACCCCAGTGGCTGGTGGGCAAGAGGCCCGTTCCTGGTGGACACATTGGCCACACTCAATGTTCCCTCCAAGCTGCGGAGTCTTGTGAGCAAAAATTCTGCCTTGTGAGCTGCTGGCATTGAAGTTCTGAGCGAGCGATTTGGCTACTGCATAAATTAGTTTGCTCTGGAGCCCTCCTTCCTGAGCTGAGGCACAAAAATCTGTGAGCCGGAGGCTAGAAAACTGAGCTAGCTCACACTAACTCAGCTAAGAGGGAACACGGATCGCCCTGTTGGAGCTGATTTTTAAAATGAGTTCATGAAAGTTTTGCCTGCCACGGGTTATAAGCGTCATGCGCCTTGCTTGAAATACCTCTGCCGGAATACTTGTTGCTTGACAGGGATTTGGGAGAGTCTCTTATATGCCCTTTTAAGATAATGAAGCTGAGACCATTTAATAGTACGTGGAGAAATGGGCAGAAATCCCTGGAGGAAACCTGGAACCAGCTAATGGACAAGAGGAATTTCGTCTCAAAATTCTCAGAGATGTTTCACGCGGCTCTGGCCCGTCATTCCTCCCCTTCTCTGCCTGCACCGCAGTCCCCGACTGAACCAGGGCCTTGCAGGGATGCTGTTTTCTGTCAGATCTCAGAAGTGAAGCAAGGCCAGCCCTGGCAAGTATTTGGATGGGAGACCTCCAGAGAATACCAGGGCCGGGAGGCCAGAGGCAGGCTGTCAAGCCACTTCTCTGAACGCCCTCCCTGCCCCAGTAAGAGTTGCCAGAGGTTGCCATGACTTCCAGACACAGCACACACACACAAAACATACACAAATAAAACAACAACAACCCACAACCAATGCTTCTTCTAAGCTGTGGAGTCTTGTGAGCAAAAATTCTACTTTGTGAGCTACTGGCATTAAAATAGTGAGCGAGCGATTTGGCTACTGCATAGATTAGTTTGCTCTGGAGCCCTCCTTCCTGAGCTAAGACAAAAGTGTGTGAGCCAGAAGCTGAAAAACTGGGAGCTAGCTCACCTTAACTCAGCTTAGAGGGAACACTGCCCACAGCCACCCTCGGCTGAAGGCCGGAGAAGGGCGAAGGGCGAAGGGAGTCTGTGCTGCCCCTGTCCGTGGTCCTGAACCTTCCCAGATGCAGTTGCTCGGCTGGTGCCACCCTGAAGTAACAAACCTTTACAACTTGCACTGACCAAATACACGTGTCCTCCTCCCTCCTGGGGGGTTGCAGTCCCTTCCGGCCCAAGCCCTTGAACTGCCACAGAGGAGAAGAAGAAGAAGAGGAGGAGGAGGAGGAGGAGGAGATTGGATTTATGCCCCGCCCTTCATTACCCAAAGGAGTCTCAGAGCGGCTTACAAACTCCTTCCCCTTCCCCTCCCCACCACAGACACCCTGTGAGGTAGGTGGGGCTGAGAGAGCTCTGACAGAAACTGCTATTTTTCAAGGACAGCTGTGCCAGAACTATGTCTTGCCCAAGGTCATCCAGCAGGTGCAAGTGAGGGAGTGGGGAATCAAACCTGGTTCTCCCAGATTAGAGTCTGTGCATTTAACCACTACACCAAACTGGCAGCTGCCATCTCTCCTTGCAGCTCCACAGCCATGAGAAACCTGCGATGGAGCAACGGGAGGTGGGGTTATGTCTCCAGGGCTGCCCCTGCTTCTTCAGTGTGTGCGAAGAAGGCCACTGCGAGCTTCTCTCATGGATTTAGAGCCTTGGGAGTGGCCAGATCTGGTGGGCGGTGCTCACAGACTCCTGCAAGACAAGGGGAACATACTGGGACTGGGCAGGGAAGGGGCTTGGGAAGGAAGTGGGCATTTCTCTTCTCCAGCTGGAGCAAATTTGTTTGACGCATGGTAGGCCTCTTCCCAGACAGCTGCCCTTTCCAAGAAGGGAGACATGATCACTGGAGGAAATGTGGACCAGAGTGGAGGAAACGTGGACCAGACCAGAAAGCATTCTGTGGCCCCAGTGGCGGCATCAACTGTTGTCTACCCCTGTTGTCCTGGGGGGAGCATGGGTTAGAGCACCAACATTCCACTGCAGGATGATGGAGACAGCTGGAAGGGACCCCCCCACACACACACACTCTACACCACTTCTCCCCCCACGCAGCATGGAGGTCAAATGTTGGGTGTCCAGATGAGGAAGATGGAACTCTCTGCAGATTCTGTGACTCCCAAATACTTCTGGCTCCCGGGACTCAGGGATGGTGGCGCACCTAGCATGGGCCAGCTCTCTCATGGCTGGCCTAATCAATTTCATCCGGCAACTGCACTGCAACGCACACACGTCTCCATCCCTCACAACCCCTCCCCAGAAGGAGGCCAGGGTAGTTGATTTTTTCCCCTGCCATCTTGTATATGTATTTTGTTCCTATTTACTGATCTGTTTTTAGGTGGTTTTAATGCTAGTTTTATGGGTCCATGGTGGCTCAGAGGTTAAGACGCTGAGCTACAGACCAGAAGGTCAGTAGTTTGGCAGTCTGAGTCCCGGGTGCCGCGTGATGGAGTGAGCTCCCGTCTCTGGCTCCAGCTCCTGCCAACCTAGCAGTTCAAAAGCAAGAAATTACAAGTAGATAAATAGGCACTGCTTCAGTGGGAAGGTAACAGCATTCCGTGCGACTCAGTCTTTAGTTACATTGGCCACATGACCACAGAATAGTCTTCAGACAGTGCTGGCTCTTTGACTTGGAAACGGAGATGAGCACCGCCCCCTAGAGTCAGATTCGACCAGCTCTCGGGCAAGGGAAACCTTTACCTTTAATGCTGGGTTTTAAATTAAAGATTTTTGTGCATCATTCTGTTTTAAGCCTCCCTGAGCCCTACTTGTAGGGAAGGGCAGCCGAGCAAGTCAAATTTAATAAATAAACAAGAGCCAGAACCTGAGGCACAGAGGTGAGAACCCCTCCACCAGCTGGTGCTGTGCAAAAACAGCAATGGCAGAGAAAGGGTCTGAGTCTGCCACGGCTGTTTTTCAGGCTCTTCCACGCGGTCGTGTTCTGCTCAAGTGCTCCTCCGGTGGTGTGCCAGCTGCTTCCTGAGAGCCAGGGCCACGCCATGCCCTGAGGCCACCAGAGAGGGGGTGCCTGGGAGCCATCGCGTTCCCAGTCTGTGCCAGGGCTTCGAGGCCAGCTGTCAAACCGCTCTGCCTTGCCCTTTGGAGCGTGCCTGGTGGACAGGGCCCGATGCTCCAGTGTGGTTTTCTCTGTGGGGGGACACTCAGCTGGTGGTTTCTTTAGAACTAGATGAAAGCAAGAAAGAAACAAGCGCAGCCAGAGGTTCCTTCCATCCAGGCCGGCGCATCCCGAAATGTCTCCTGGCCCGCATGACACAGTCATCAAGGGACAGGGTTGTTTTTTAAGAAAAAGCTATCAAGACATCAAATTTCTGAAATCCTTCTTGTCCACAATTCTGGAACTGACTGGGGGGGAGGGCAGCTGCTAGTTCTTGATCTGAAGGCCTCTCCTCCTGGAAAGAGTTTTTCCCAGGCTGGCAGATAAGTCTTTGCTTTGGGAACAGGCAGGAACCAGCCTTCTGCTGAGTCAACTACCCCTGCTGCAGCAAGGTCCCTATCATCGACTAGTTGGACTGGCAGCCGCTCTCCAGGGTCTCAGGCAGAGAAGGGTCTTTCACATCACCTGCTGCCTGGTCCTGTTTAACTGGAGATGCTGCTGGGGACTGAACCTGGGACCTTCTGCCTGCCAAGCAGAGGCTCTGCCACTGAGCCACAGCCCCTCTCGACAGCTCTCCAGGGTCTCAGGCAGAGAAAGGCCTTTCCCATCCCCTCCTGCCTGGGCCTTTTCAACTGGAGATGCTGCTGGGGATTGAACCTGGGACCTCCTGCCTGCCAAGCAGAGGCTCTGCCACTGAGCCACAGCCCCACCCAGAGAACTCCCAAGACCTTGATGCAATAGCTGCAGAGCTCAAGGAATGGCTGCCTATGCCAGCTCAGATAATGCCGAGCTGCCAGCCTCTTCCTGTTTGTGCCTGAGTCTAAACGCTGCCGCATCTTGGCAAAAGCCTTTCAGTTTTGCCTGACAGGCCCAAAGCACCCTTGCTGAGTGGGGAGAAGCCAGACTTCTTGTTTCTGTCACCTGACTGTGGTCAGAGATGAAAGGGGGGTTGTAAGGGGGACCCAGGGAAGGCCTCCCTCACACACACACACACACACACACACACACACACAGGGAGACAGGCAGAATGTGTGGAACTGGCACCAATTAAGCATGGGTGTGCATGTGTGGGGAGAGGAATGGCTGTTCCCCCCTCAGATACCTGTGCCAAGGTGTGGGGAACACAACGTCACCTGCCCGGATGAGCGGTCCAGGTGTCTGTGTAATGATCAAGTGTGCTTTATTGCGTGTCGATATCTTAACCTCGCTGACGTGTGTGTTCCCCTCAGGGCAAGTGAGCTGCATTAATAATGGAGCTTGTAATAATCCCCCCCCCCAGCAGGAATAAGGCGGCCGTGTGGGGCTGGGGCGGGCAGGTGGAGGGCTACGTACATCACCCGGCTGAGATGACAGCCGCTGCTGCCTGGCCGGTCGGCCGGCCAACCAGCCACCGTGGAGACTCTGCCCGGGTTCCAGATTGTGACAGCTTTAATGGGGAAAGTAATAAAAGCAACAATGAAGCCATTTAGAATATGGAGACTGATTTGTGCGCCCCGCTTTTATTTTCATTGCTAAATAGAAGATAAATGTCAGATGCGGAACAAGATCTGTGACTCCTATTAAGCCCTTCTAAGCTGCAGCAGCAGCAGCAGCAGCAGCGGGGTGGGTGGGGGGCTTCACTGGGAAGCCGGAGGGGAGGGGTCTTGGAGGGGCAGGCCTGGCTGGCCGGTTGCTCCGGGGTTTCTTATTGCCCAGGCCCCAGAAGCATCCCTCTCAGCTGCGAAGTCTTGTGAGCAAAAATTCCACTTTGTGAACTGCCGGCATTCAAGTTGGGAGCGAGTGACTTGGCTGCTGCATCAAGCAGTTTGCTCTGGGGCCCCATCCTTCCTGAGCTGAGACAACAATGTGTGAGCTGGAGGCTAAAAAACAGTGACTCGGCTTAGAGGGAACACTGCTCATGGGTTGCAGCTTCCCTTGCCTGGATTCTTAACTCTGCCCCAGCCAACGTGGCCTAAAAATCACCTTCCTCCACACTCTCCACACTGAGGGCTCCTGGGAAGGCGGGGCTTCCCTCCTGCCGGCCACCACTCCGCAGACAGGCCTCCGACTTCCCTCTCTCCTCCTAAGTGGTCCTTTCAGTGGCTGAGTCCCAAAGCCGTCTGCAAGGAAGATGAGTGGCCCATCTCATTCCTAATGATGCAGCCAGTCTCAAATAGGCCTTTGGAGTCTCCCAGTGCTTTTGAAATAAGAAGGGAGGGACTGTCTGGCCATCCGTCACGCCATTAGCCAGGCACTGTTCTCCACCTCTCCACGTCACCTTCACAACCAGCCCTGTCAGGCTGATCGGGCCCGGGGAGAATGGCTGTTCCTCGGCCACTCAGGGGGCCTTGCAACTGAGTGGGGCTGGAGCCCCGTTTGCCACGGTTCTGCTTGGATATGCTGACCCAGGCTGGCAGCCCCACCTGAGGAGGAGGAGGAGGAGGAGAAGAAGGAGAAGAAAAGAGATTGGATTTCTACCCCAGCCTTCACTCGGTGTCTCAGAGCAGCTTACAAACTCCTTTCCCTTCCCTCTCCCCACAACAGACACCCTGTGAGGTAGGTGGGGCTGAGGGAGCTCTCTCAAGAACTACCTTTCAAGGACAGCTCTTGTCAAAACTACAGCTTGCCCAAGGTCATCCAGCAGCTGCAAGTGGAGGAGTGGGGAATCAAACCTGGTTCTCCCAGATTAGAGTCCACTCAGTGGCAGAGAAGAAGAAGAGATTGGATTTACACCCCGCCATTCGCTCGGAGTCTCAGAGGGGCTTACAATCTCACTCCCCACAACAGACACCCTGTGAGGTAGGTGGGGCTGAGAGAGCTCTCTTGAAGACTGCCCTTGAGAGAACAGCTCTGACAGAACTATGGCTTGCCCAAGGTCATCCAGCAGCTGCAAGTGGAGGAGTGGAGACTCAAACCCAGTTCTCCCACATTAGAGTCTGTGCACTTAACCACTACACCTCAGGTGGAGGAGAGGGTGCCCTGGGAAAAGCCAGCAGAGAGGTCAGAGACGCGACCCACCCTCCTCCAGGAGGCCTTTGGCCAGACTGCTCCGAGCAAGGGGCCAGGGAGGGCACTCTGGCACCAGCCTGGCAGAAAGAGGGCTCCGTCCAGCTGCACAGGGGGGTGCCACGTCCCGCCAGGACTGAGCAGGAGCAGCATTGCCCCAGCCTGGAGGAGGAGGAGGAGGAGGAGGTTCAGCCACACACCTCCCCCCCCCGCCGGCGACCTTCCGGGCTGCCTAGCACCAGGGGGGCAGGCGGTGTCTGGGCGGTTTCCAGGCACTCCGCCTCTCCCTGGACAGGCATCTGCTAATGAAGCCTGCTGCCCAGCCGGAGCGAAATGCCAGAGCAATTAAGGGCAGGAGCGGGCCGGGACTGATGCCCGGCAGGGCCCGGCACATTCCTCACACGGGAGCCCTCGAGTTGCCCGCACCGTCCGCGACTGGAGGAGGAGGCGGCGGGAGTAAATCACCGTCCCTGGGAGAGGGCGCGCTGGTCAGTGCCGAGAGAGGCCCCCGCGTCAGGGACGCTGGGTCCATTGGCAAGCCCTGCTCAGAGACGAGGAGGACGCGGCCAAGGAGGGAGTCACACCTCTCCCCCCCCCCGCCCCGGCTTTGGGCTTTCCCGTCACCCCAGGCCTGGCTGAGGCGCCATCTGTCTTCCTCCTCCTCTCCTCCTCCTCCTCCGGAGCCCCCCGCGCTTAGGCGGCTGACGCAGCTCAGACCATTGCCCAATGAAGAGGGCCATCAGCAGCGGCGGTTGCTGCAGACACCCAGAGAGCCCGGAGGAGCCAGCCCTGCCTTGGGCTTGCAGGGGGCCGCTGAGCGGTGGCGCCTCTGGTCCTCCTGGGCAGGGTGGTCAGTCAGCCTCCCCTTCCGGCCCGGCCCGGGGCGCGTGCAGAGGCAGGCACAGGGGGGCGGTCGGGCGGGCGGGCGGGCCCTGCGGGGCGGCAGCAGCACCCCCCACAGGGCGGCCGGTTCTCCGCGGCGGCGGCGCTGGCGGCAGGCAGCCCCTCTGCAAGAGGTATCTATTAATCAGGCCTCGGAAGTGCATCGATCAAGAGGAATCCAGGCAAGCATTAAATCACGTCTGAAAGGCCGCGTTTGTCTGACGGCTGGAAACACGGACTCCAATTACGTCCTTAATTAAATGGGCCAGCCTTAAGCAGGTGGGAGGTGAACTGCCAGTTAGGCGCTCCCTCGCGGCGGCGGCGGCTGCTGCTGCTGCTCCGCACGGCTGCCGCCTCTGCCTCGCGTGTGCGCCTCCTCCTCCTCCTCCTCCTCCTCCTCCTCCTCGGGAGGGCCGCCGCCCGCCTCAGCCCAGGAAATCACGGCTGCCTGCAGCTTGGCACGGAGAATGGGCCACGAAACGGGACGCTCGCTCTCTGTGTTCAGCAGCCTCTGTGTGCGTGTGCGTGGTGTGCTTAAACGCCGCCGATGCTTTTCCAAATGCCAGGTGGCTGAAGGCCTCCAAGGGCCAGGGATCTGGAGCTGCCGCAGGTGGTGGGACTCCTCAGTGGAGGCACGTTCTGGGAAAGGGTTGGGAACGCCTGGGCGCGGGGCCTGGGGGCTTGGCGGATGTCTGTGGGGCCAGTTACAGGTGAGGGTCTTGGCTTCCCCGGGGGAGGAGGAGGAGGTGGGCTCTCCTTCTTGGGAGGTCTTCAAGCAGAGGCTAGGTGGCCATCTGACAGCAATGCGGATTCTGTGAACTGAGGCAGATCACAAGAAGGAAGGGCTGCCTCAGTGCTTAGTTCTCCTGGCCCTTTCTGACACGCCCAGGAAATGCCGATTGCCACTTTGGGGTCAGGAAGCAATTTTTCTCCAGGCCAATTTGGCCAGGGACCCCCTAGGTTTTCTTTTGCCATCTTCTGGGCATGGAACAGGGGTCACTGGGGTGTGTGTGTGTGTGTGTGGGGGAGGTATTTGTGAATTTCCTGCATGGTGAAGGGGGTTGGACTAGATGACCCTGGAGGTCCCTTCCAACTCTCTGTGATTCCGTGATTCTAAGGCCTTTGAGGGAGATGCCTCCTGGCTCAGGAGGTGCCACAGATCTCTGAGGACGCCCTGGCCTCATTTGGGCCGGGTGCTGCCGGTGACTGCCACTGAGGCTCCGCCAGAATGGCTTCAGGGGCTGCTGCTCTGCGCTTTTGATACCGTCCTCCTGGATGCCTCTAGTTGCTGCTCCATGGGGCAGCTCGGGTGGTCCCCGGCCTGCCTGCCTGCCTCGGGCAAGTCCCACAGTTGTTGTGACTCCCTGACCCAAGGCCCTGGAACAGGCACGGCTCAGTCACCGGGCCGGCGAGAGACCGTGGGCCCTGTCTGGTGGGAGCTGGAGGTTTGCAGGTCCGCATGGGAGTCGGTGGGGTTTGGGCCCAGTGCCGCTGCTCACACCCCTGCTACAGCTTCCTGGCACTGCCCAGAGAATGCCGATCCAGGCTCAGCTCAGGGTGGGGTGGAAGGAAACCTCTCCCGCCGGGGTCCATGGGGTCATGGGGTCCTTCCTCCCCGTCTGCCTCAGCTGCAGGAGGGGCCCAAGAGAAACACCCCCCCCCACACACACACACACCCTGCTCGGCCGGCCCAGAGGTCTTCACTGCCTGTCCCCGAGGGGGGGGGCAGGAGGGCCCCGAGGCTCAGGCGCCAGGTCTGGTACTTACAGGATTTGTGGCTGTAGAGCTGACATGTCAGGCTAGATTACAAGCGTTTTGTGCTGCCGCGTCTGGATTTGCAGCTCTCCAGCTGCCCTTTCCGCCGGCCTGATTGCCTGTCATTTGTAAGCTGCGCAAACGCAGGAGGCGCCTCTTCCCGAGAGGCTCTGGACATGTCTGGGGAGGCCGCCGGGAGACGTGTGTCTGCCTGCCACGAATTGCAAGCAGGCTCTGTGTGTGTGTGTGGAAGTGACATCCTCCGGCTGTGCTCCGCTGGGCTCAGGGCACTGGAGGAGAAGTTCCTCTTCACAGGGAGGCCTGCCCCCCCCAACCAGGACCCCCACCACCATTCGTGTCCGGGGCAGGGGGGGTCTCTATGATCCAGCTCATGGAGGAATTCTGGGGGCAGCAGCTCTCCCCAAAGACAGCCAAGGGCCGCTTCTCACACTAAAGGGAAGGCCGCAGCGAGAGCGTAAGAAAGGGCGGGTGTCTCCGATCAGAGTCAAAGCACAAGGAGCCATGTCGCCAGCACAAAGGGGCCCACCTGCCCGGCTGCAGCAACCTCACTGGGCCTTCAACTCATTACAAGGCTGGGGGGTGGAATCTGTGCCCTCCCCCAAGCCAGCAGAGCAGGCGGAAGAGTCCTGCCTCTTGAGTCTGTCTTCTGTGAGCTCGGGGCGATGGCAGAGAGCCCCAGATCAAGAGCTCTCCCAGCTAATAGCCCCACTCCCAAACACCACTCTCCCTGCATGCAGCCGATTAGAGCCATTGTCTGTGCACGCAAATCAGCACCCTGCCCTCGCCGTGCAGACGGCTGAGGAGGGGCTTGTTGGGACTCTCGAACTGCTTTGCGGAAGAGGAGGGGAACTCAGGTCTGCGGAGGTCAGCATATATCCCATTCCCTTTAACCACAAGGACAGGCCGGGTCTCCACCTCCCCTCAGTCCCAACGGAAGAGGCCAGAAAGCAGCTCAGCAGTGGCCTTTTTCTGCCTTGCAAGACTAAGGAGATGAGACCCCCACCCCACCCCCACAAGAGTAAAAGTGCAGCTGTCAGGAGGCCGGGGCTGCTGTCCTGCCGCCTCTCTTTGAGCGAAGGAAGGATGGTGTCTTCATGGCCTCTCTGCAGGCCAACCTGCTCCGCAGCGGATATTTCTGGACTCAGTCAGACGCTCCCGGGCTCCTTCCAGGAGGCTTCTGTGGCCTGGCCTGGAGAGCTAAACTCGGCGGAGCTCCTCTTCCTCTGTCAACGCTGAAGGGCCCTGGAGTGAGACTCCCAAGAAGCAGGCCTCGGCTTTCCCATCCAGACTCTGGTGAATGTTGCAGCACAGCCGAATTCTCCCCCTAAAGCGGAGGGAGACACCTGCTGCCCCTCGGATGCTGTTCTGGCAGTGCAACTGAGCCCTCAGCGCCAGCCCAGCACCCAGCCCAGGCCACGGTGTCGGGGTGTGTGTGTGCGCATATGCGTGTGTGATTTGGGGGCAGATCACGAGAGAGAGGAGAGAGTCCTTCCTTCTCCAGCTGCATTATTTCCTGTTGCTCTTCCCTCCCGCACCCCCCCGCCCATATTCTCCAGGGAAGCCATAAATAAAGCCGCTGGCAGGACAGTCACTCAGCCCGGCTCTAATAGGTTACACTTGACCATTAAATTATCCTTTGCTGAAAACTTATTTAGCACGAGGGATGAGGTAGGAACCGCCTGGTGAATGGTCCATTAATCTCCCCATATACCTCTTGTCATAATGCCGGCTCCCTGCTCCCCTGGCAGGCTCAAAGGGCCTCCTCTGGCATGGCTTTCCCGCTGTGTGTGTGTGCTGACGCACCGCTTCTGTAAGGGGGTCCCCCCTCCCCCCCAGGAGGAGGAAGCGTTCCCTTGACCCCCTGCCTTCAAAGGGCACCGTGCAGGCCCCGGCCCCAGGCCCCTGCCGACTGGAGGCACCCACTGCCCCGGACGGACGTGGGGGACCTCGTGGGAACGGGCAGGTTTCTCCCCCTGGTATCGAGGGGGAGGCTCACTGCACACTGGGGAGCATCTCTCCAACACAAGCAGCTCCACTTCTCTTCCTAAACAACAGAGGAGAACGCTGAGAAGCCCGCCAGCCACAACCAGGGCGGCCTCACAAGGGAGGTGGCAGCAGTTCTGGCCAGCAACCCTGGGCCTGCATGGGGGACTGTCAGCAATGCCTCCCTCTAAGCCGTGGGGAGTCCTGTGAGCAGAAATCCTGCTTTGTGAGCGATGCCGGCATTAAAATGGTGAACGAGAGATTTGGCCGCTGCATAGACAAGTTTGCTCTGGAGCCCTCCTTCCTGAGCGGAGACAAAGAATGTGTGAGCTGAAGGCTAAAAAGCTGTGAGGTAGCTCACACTGACTCAGCGTAGAGGGAACACTGGCTGTCTGCAGAGTCATAATGTGAGAGAGGGGCTTCTCTCTGGATGCGGGACCCCCCCCTGCACTGGGGGGAGGAAGGAACAGGGTCCCTGGGAATCCTGCATGCTCAAGCTGAGCTTGAGTGGCCCCCAAGTGCCCAGGGCCCCCCCCCACATCATGCTGGAATTCTTCTCAGTCTAGATCTGTGGAGAACGGCCCCCTGCCCCGAGAGAAGCTCTGCCACCACCACCCCGCCCAGAGTGACCAAGTGCCAGACTCAGGGCTGGGTCAAGCAGTAAGGAGGGGGTCTGGCCTTGGCTGCGAGGAATGGGGGGCTCCACCAAGGGAGCGGGGGAGGGAGGGAAGGAAAGGAAAAGAAAGGAAGGGAGGGAGCAAGGAAGGAAGGAAAGAAGGAAGGATGGGAAGGATGAAGGAAGGAAGGCAGGGAGGGAGGAAAGGGAGGAAGGGAGGAAGGAAGGAAGGAGAGGAGGAAGGAAGGAAAGAAGGAAAGGCAGGCAGGCAGGGAGGGAGGGAGGCAGGGAGGGAGGGCGGGCCCAATGACAGGCCATGAGCCCTGCCTGTGTTGGGTCTGGAATGCTCAGGGGGAGCGGGCTGCTTTGGTCCCCCTGGCAGCCAGGGCATCCGGAGTTCCTCTGCCACTTCAGCCAGGGCCCCTTGGCTACAGGGCAGCTGGTGGCCACAGTCGAAGCTACACCAGGGCTGTGGCGGCCTCCCTGGACTGGTGGTCCTGGCCATTCAGCCTGATCAGGGGATCATCCGGGAAGACTCTGCGAGGCCGGCCCTGTGGCTCCATCCAGTTCCCTGCCGGCCTCCAGAAGGCGGCAGTGAGTTGTGAATGGGACTCAGCACACCAGGCTTCAGAGGCTGGGATGGAGCTCCATTGGGAAGGTGCCTTCTCCGTCCCAGGCCCACGTCTCCTTCGTGCAGGCCTCCCCCGCCTCCGGTCTCTGCTCCGGCCCCAGGGGCATTCTGGCCCAGAGAGCGCCAACCACCCAGCACCAGCGGAGCCCGGCGGAGAAAGCCAAGCGCCATCCCTGCCGGGAGTGACGCACCAGCTCCTTGCCGGGGCCGTCCGCAACAGTAACCCCCGCGCTGTGGATCGATGCCCTGACCTTTGCTGCCGAAGCGCCATCATCGATCGTGTGCCCACGGTCCGTCTCTCTCTCTCCCCTCCCCCCCACCGGCACAGCGAGGCCATTTCCCCACAGCCTCTTCTCCGGAAGGACGGGGTGGTGGTGGTCTCACCGCTGTCCCTTCCCCTGTGGATGTCTGGCGGGGGAGGCGACTGACCCAGGCCAGAGAGCCCCCCCACCCCGCAGTGAGGTCTCCTCCTGCCGGGAAGCGGCGGCCTTGTGCCCCTCAGGGAGCATCAGAATGGATTTCACAGGAGGGTTTTCTGAAAAAGAAAAGATGAAAAACTGGGATGTGTCGCTTCTCAGGGAGGCAGATGAGCAGCTCAGAGGGTCACGGGGTGCTTGTTCTCCTTTTATTTACGAGGGGGAGGTGTATGTGTGGGGGGCCCTCCTCTGCTTGGGCTCCCTGGACGGGAGGGGGAACTTTGGCCACTGCAACTCCCTTTGAGCCCCCCCTTTGCCCAAACCCTCCCCAGGACTCCAAGGAGCTCTGCAGGCGGGCCTTTCAGGGCCAGCAGACACCAGTCTCGCCTCTGCCCCATGCCCCCCACTCCCGGCCTCAGGCCCACCTCGCCCAGGCAGCCCTTCTTAGACTGAGCGGGGGGGGGGCAGTTGTGTCCAGCGCTCCCTCTACGCTGCGGAGTCTTTCTTGTGAGCAAAGGATCTGCTTTGGGAGCTGCCGGCATCCAAGAGGTGAGCCTGAGCGATTTGGCCGCTGCAGAAGTCAGTTTGCTCTGGAGCCCCCCTTCCTGAGTGGAGACAAGAATGTGTGTGAGCCAGAGGCTAAAAAGCTGCGAGCTAGCTCACACTAACTCGGCTAAGAGGGAGCACTGGTTGTGTCCTCGTGCACCGGGCCTGTGTTCAGTCAAGGCATCTGGCATGGGGGGGGGTTTTCCCATCCGGGACAGTCCTGTCGTGTGGGGTATTTCTCCCCCAGGTCCCTGATTCCCGCTTCACTTTTCACGAGGGCGCCTGAACCAGGACACACACCTCTTACCCCCCCGGGGGGGGGGCTCCGCTCCTCGCCCGCCCGCCCGGCCGGCATCTGCCGCGGAGTGGTGGGGGCTTTCTGGGAAGGAGCCCCAGGCAGGAGAAACGGGGGCGGGGGGGGTGCATTCCAGATGTGCGCGTCTGTCTGAGGAGGATGTTGGGGCGAAGGGAGCGGCCGTGGGCAGCGGGGGCGGAGGGGCGAGGGGGTGGCCTTTCTCCAGAGCCGTCCATCCCTGCCTGCCCCCCCCGGCTTTGGTCCGGGCCCTCCGACGGGGCGGGCCGACGCGCCGCGAGCCTGGCCCCCTTTTCGCTCCCGAAGAAGAGGAGGAGGAGGAAGAGGAGGAGAGGGAGGTCCCCGCTTTCCGCCTCCGGCCCGCAGCAGCCCCCCCCTCCGGCTGCCAGGCCGAGCCCAGGCCCACGACCAGCGGCACCGTCAGCCGTCCCCCCTCCGCCAGCCCCGTCGGAGGGCCTCGGCAGAGCTTCCCAAGGCACCCGGCGCCGGGTCGGCCCCCGAGGCCCCTCCTCCGACGAAGCCCCCGGCCCCGGGGAGGGGGCGAAGGGCCGCCCGTCAGTCAGGCCGGGCGGATGGTCCTGGCGGCTTAATTGGCTTGTCTGCCGGGGCAGCGGCAGCCGGGCCGCGGCCGAACCTGCCAGTCACCTCGTTAGTCCGGCCGCGCCGCCGCCTCCGCGCTCGCCTGGCTCCCCGGCGGCGGAAGCAGCAGCAGCAGCAGGCGCAGCGGCTCCTCCGAGGCCGAGGGCAGCCGAGCGTGGCAGAAGCGCCGCCGAGGGCACTGGCGAGGAGGCAGAACAGGGCCCCGGGCGGGGGACGGGGAGGGGGAGGCCCGGCGCGCAGCTCGGCCTCCTCCCGGCGTCCCTTCTGGCCCCCTTTGGAGGCAGCATCCCCCCCCCCGCAAGAGCAGCAGCAGCAGCAGCAGGAGGAGGGCTCAGATTCCCCCACAGAAGAGGGGCTCCTCCGCTGGGGCCTGCCTCCCCTGCCCCCGTCCTGCATGGGGCTTCTTCACTGGGGGCCGCCCACCACCACCACCGGGGCTTCCCCTGCCTGTGTCCAGCGGCCTCCTGCCCTGGCAGGCCCCAGCCTGCAGAAGCCCCGGGGGGGGGGCGCTTGGACCCCACGGGGGGAGGGGGTGACAGTCGGGGTCCTCCTCTCAGCCACAAAATGGCAGCACGGGGGGGGATTTCTCGCAGAGGACACAGAGGGGGCGGTTTCTGCCCAGACCTGCCAGCCACCCTCTGCTTGCTTTCCCTGCCTGGCAAGTCCCCTGGAGCCGCAGAGGGAGGCGCTGGCCCAGCCCTGGGGGGCTTGTGGCCGGCTGGGATCACCTTCCTGGAGGAAGAGGCGGTTCCAGGCCCAGCAGGAGGCAAGGAGACTCTGGGGAGGGGGGGACTGCTGGTGCCCCGAAGAGCTCCTCCCCTGTGTCCAGGCAGGTCACCGGGCCGGGTTAGGGTCCCACAGCAGCCAAGGAGGACCACTGAAAGAAGCCAGGCAGCCAGGCCCAGTGCCCCTTGGTTGTCGGGAAGGTGCCCACGCCCTCCTCTTTGATGCCAGGCCGTCTGTGGTCAGCACTGAGGCCGCCCGACTCTCCAGGCTCAGGGGATCTGGGCCACTGGTGGATCTGAGCTTCCGGGGGACAGAGCCCTCCCCCTCTCCTCCCTCCGAGCTGACCTCGTTGCTTTGTCCCGTGCCCACGGGAGGCCACGCTGGTCATGACTGAGGGGACACGCCGCCCACTAAGGCCAAGGGAGCAGGGCCAGGGCAGGAGGAGGACGCCGCCACGCTGGCTCCATGGCTCAGGCACTGCCAGGCTCAGCGGCCTGGAGGGTCCCTAGGAAGCCTGGGGAGGGGGGAGGGCAGGGGAGAGGCCAGGCCTGCCGCTCCTGCTGGGCGGGATGGGGGGTGGGGGTGGGGGTGCCTGCGTGGAGAGCGGAGCCCGTCAAGCTTCACGTGGCCAGATTAATCAAACTAACTGCTGCAAGTTAATTTGTTTCCCTGTAAAGTACATTCAATAAGTGTAAAACAAAAGTAATTGGTTCTGTTCCATACAAATTTAATCATACCATAAAGTGTGATCAATGCAAATAAAAAGCCTTGACTAGGTTAAGCATCAAGAATCCATAAAGGCAAAATGGTGCGTGTAGATTCTATCTGCAGGGATCGAAATCCTGGCCGGGCGAGCCCCCGCCCCGCCCCCCCACAGCAGCATGAATCACCCACAATTGCCGGCTGGATTTGCGTGGCTGTGATTTCCGCCTTTCATGCCACGTACCTGAAATAATTTCCCATTGACTCTTGGTAGGGCTTGTTATCTTTTAATAACTTGGGGATGATATCGGGGAGACGGGAGCGGCATTTTTGCATTCTGCGGCAGGAAGGCTGGCCTGGATGTGTTTTTTTCCTATTAAAAAAGAAATTCCACTTCAAGACCTTCTTCCCCAAACAGGAACAGATACCATCAGCCCCTTTGTGAGACAACACAATTGGGCCCCAAACGAACGCTGCCGGCTCTTCCCTTCCCAGCATCATCAAGACCCAATCTGGCTGCAGCGGCTGCTGGGGCAGCAAGCACAGATACTGGATGGGGGGGAACACGTTTCTGGGGAGTCCTGTATGCGGAAGAGACCTTGGGGTAAGAGTGGACTGTATACTGAATAGGAGCGGTCAGTGTGATGCGGTGGCAGAAAAGGCAAATTCAGTCCTGGGTTGTATCAAAAGGGCCATAGCATCAAAATTGCAGGAGGTTGTAGCCCCTCTGTATATTGCCTTGGTCAGGCCGCACCTGGAGTACCGTGTGCAGTTCTGGAGGCCTCACTTCCAAAAGGATGTGGGCAAAATCAAGAGGGTGCCAAAGAGAGTGATGAGGATGACCAGGGGTCTGGAGACTGAGCCCTATGAGGAAAGGACGAGGGCCCTGGGAACGTTTAGTCTGGAGAAGAGGAGATCGATGGGGGGACAGGGTTGCTCTCTTTCAGTATCGGAAAGGCTGCCATCTGGAGGAGGGCAAGGAGCTGTTCCAGTTGGCAGCAGAGGAGAGGACCCGAAGGAATGGGGTTGAAATTACATGCAGAAAGGTATCGGCTGGATAGTGGGAAACACTTTCTCATGGTCAGAGTGGTTCAGAGATGGGATCAGCTGCCCAGGGAGGTGGTGGTGAGCTCCCCTTCCCTGGCAGCTTTCAAGAAGAGGCTGGATGAATATTTGCCAGGGATGCTTTAGGCTGGTCCTGCATTGGGCCGGGGGTTGGACTGGATGGCCTGTATGGCCCCTGCCAACTCTATGATTCTATGAAAAGGCCTCCAGACCCTGGAAAGGGGAGTGCGTGTGGATTCCGACGGTCTCTCCCCACTGGGGCTTGGTCTGCGTGCCCCGAACCCCCGACCCAGTGCAGAAGAGAGCATCCTGTCAGCTGGCTGTCCTTCTTCCTTGCCCCTCCCCAGCTCTGGAACTCTTTACCCCCTCCCGGGCTCCTTGATGAGGAATGCCCCCCGCTTTGCTCTCCCTCCTTCTCTGCCTTCCCCTTCTGTCCTGCTTCCCTGATGCAGGGCTTCGCTTACCCGAGTGCTGTGAGACAGCGAGAAGACAACCAGACCTGCACTTGGGAATGAGGCACTCCCTCACCCCCTGGCCAGGTCAGCACCTCTGCGGGAGCCTCCTTGTCCTCTTCCGCTGGCCACCCCAAAGGTGGACTGATGATGTCACGGGAGCCACAGGAGGCGACCCTTTCCCGACCTGCAGTTTCAGCCCCTGGATTTTAGAGGGAGGGGAGGAGCCCAGCTCCTGGGTTGGGGGAGGGGTCAGAGTACGCCCATAGCCAGGATTTTTTAAAGCAAGGGGGCATTTAAACTTCTTAGGGGGCACTGGCTAATCAAATTAATCCAGGGGAGAAGGCCATGATGGGAAGTCAGGGGGCCTTGCAAGCAAGTTGGGGGGCCTAGCCCCAAGATGCCCCACTGTAGCCGTGGGCCTGGGTCAGAGGTGGCCCTCCCGGGCTTGACTCTCCCCTTGGCCAGGGAGCCAAGGACCAGGCTGCATGCCAGGCTGGGGGAGGTCCTGGCGTTTGCTCTGAAGTGAAGCCAGAGGGGCTGCCCCTGGAAGACTCCCCCCTGGCACAATTTCCCGTAGCTGCTGCTAGACCTGTTGTTGAGGGGGGTGTGTGCCATGTAGGGAGTGCTTTCGCTGGGTTAGGGTCTCCCCCCTGAGCTGGACCAGAAAGGACCCTGTGGGTCAGAGGGGCTTGGGGCTGAACACAGGAGAGCTTGCAGCTGGGCTGACGGAGCCCTGGGGGACATGCAGCTTCCATGCCTGGGCCGGGGCCTGCCTCCTCTTCCTCCCACTCCTTTCTAGGGCCCCCCGCCATGGGTTCATCGTCTACCTGGGCAAGCCAGTCTTCATCTACCTGGCCTAAGAGCCTGGTTACTCTGCCGGGAGTGCCTGAGGCTGCCTGCCCTTTGCCCAGGTACCCGTGGCAAAGGCCTTTCAACAAATATCAGCTTCTTATATTCACTGCCTGCCTCTCTTCCATCCTGGAAGTCCAGGTGGGCAGTGGGGGTGGGTGGGGGGGCAATGCTCCCTCTAAGCTGTGCTGTGAGCAATAATCCTACCTTGTGAGCTCCTGGCATTAAAGTTGTGAGCAAGCGATTTGGCTGCTGCATAAACTAGTTTGCTCTGGAGCCATCCCTTCCTGAGCTAAGACAAAAAATGTGTGAGCTGGAGGCTAAAAAACTGTGAGCTAGCTCACACTCACTCAGCTCAGAGGAAACACTGGGTGCGGGGGTCCCATCAGGTCTCCCACCCGGGCTCATTCCAGCAGTCATTAGTCTGTGCCCATACCCTTGGGGGAAGGCCATTGCCCGTGCCACACAGCAGGCAGCCAGGTTCCGAGGGGCCCAGAATCCTTCACCGGGTTTGCTGTGTAGAACACCAAGTGGTGGGGGAGAGAAAGGATGGATGCAGCACCCCCCAGGGCAGACCCCTCACTCGGAGCAGGACCGAAGGCTGGCCAGGGGCAAGAAAGCCAGCGCGGGGCCCAGGAAGGAGTGCCCCCCCCCGCCAGGGACAGCCTGGCAGCCTCACAGCCGAGCCAAGCCCACAGGACGCTGTCCAAGGTCCTGCTGAGAAGAATGCAAGGGGCACCGCCACAGCATAGCCCCCGACGGGACGAGTCCCCCTTCCCTCTCCGGAGGGAACCCTGGGAGCTGCAGTTCCATGGGGGAAGGAGCTGGTGTGCTCGGACTGAGAATGCTTGACGTGCCCACCAGACTACAGTTCCCAGGATGCTTTGGTGCTTGCCATTACAGTGAAAGGGATCTAAGATTGATTCCATAGGCCTTCGGAACAACTGACCTCACAGGGTGGCTGTAAGGGTGACGTGGGGGAGGGAGGGCCACCCCGAGCGGCTTGGAGGAACCGCACGACCACACTGTGCTAGCTAGGTAGGGAGGGAGGTAGATTAGATAGATAGATTAGATAGGTAGGTTAGGTAGGTAGGTTGGTAGGTAGATAGATAAGATAGGTTAGGTAGGTTGGTTAGATAGGTAGATAGGTAGGTAGGTTAGGTAGGTAGGTTAGTTAGGTAGGTAAGTTAGGTAGGTAGGTAGGTAGACAGATCACTTTTACCCGGGGTATTTACGTGGCATCTTTTCTGGCGACTCAGAGTTCTTCATCCTGCCCACCAAAAAGAGCTGTGCTGCTGCTCTCGTACCTGGGGTGTGTGTGTGTGTGTGTGGGGGTGCCGAGGGCCCCTCCTGAATCCAGCACCGAGCTTCGTGGCCTGCGGTCCCTGCTCAGAACCAGCCCCCTAAAACTTCTGAAGGCCTTTGGGGTGGAAGGTGAGATTGCTCCCCGTGGTGCTCTCAGACACCTCTTCAAACCCAAACAAATTCCCTGTTTGTGGCCACAGAAGATGGAAGAAATGGTCCTCGCTGGGGCAGATAAACCCCTGACCAGTGCTCCCTCTAAGCTGTGGAGTCTTGTGAGCAAAAATCCCACTTTGTGAGCTCCTGGCATTAAAGTTGTGAGCCAGCGATTTGGCTGCTGCATAAATTAGTTTGCTCTGGATCCATCCCTTCCTGAGCTAAGACAAAATATGTGTGAGCCGGAGGCTAAAAAACGGTGAGCTAACTCACACTTACTCAACTTAGAGGGAACACTGCCTCTGACAGGAGACTCCCACAGACTGGGCCAGGCTCTTTCCTTGGTGCAGCAAAAGCCGTGTGAGGTTCCGGGGGGGAGGGCCAGGTCCTGTGGAAGATGCCTTGCCTGCCCCATGTTGGCCATGCCTTCTTAGGGGGTAGAAATGGCTCCCTCCCTCAGCAGCTGACCTGTGACCCCTGCTTGGCCCACCACGCTGACATTCTGTATCTGCTCCAGGTTGCATGGTCACTGAGCACCGCTAGCATCGAGGTGTGCTTTTTATCTGCACGGTGGCATTTGAGAGAGAGAGAGAGAGAGAGAGAGAGAGAGAGAGAGAGAGAGAGAGAGAGAGAGAGAGAGAGAGAGCGAGCGGCCCGGCTCCTCCGGAAGCCTTCTGGTGAAATCCCGAGGCCTTGGCCGCTCACCCGGATCAAGGACCCCGTCTCCGCTGCCGCCCCTGTCTTGGGAACACTCCAAGGCTGTCGCCGAGACACCTTTGCGCCAAGCACAATGGCAGTGATTGGAGATAAGTGGCAATAAAGTGCTGAACACGGAGCGGCCAGCCTCGGCAAGGTGTTCTGCTGCGGCTGGAAGAAAGGGCCGTATTTTTAGAACACATGTAAAATTGTTCCGCTCCCGGCCCTCGAAGAGGACTTTGACCTTGGAGGGAAGAAAGAGGCCTGAAAGCCAGGCGGGAGAGCTGGGAGGGAAGGTGTGCCAGAGGCGTGGCTTGAATCAGGAGGGAAGGGACCCCTCCCCTTAAGCAGGGCGCCCACAGTCCTCGGTTGGGAAGGAACCCTTGCTTCCGGGGCGGGTGGAGACCCTGGCTTTGGGCAGCTGCGTGGAATGGATTGCCCCGTCAGACAAACACAGCTGGGCCCAGAATCCGAGAGGATCTCTCAGGTCAGGAAGGAGAGGCACCTCAAAAGAGGCATCAGCACCACTCGCCCAGGCCAAGCCGCTGCGTTCCCTCTGCCGCTGCTACACACAAGAAACTGCTCCTGAACACCAATGGATCTGAGCCAGTTTGGTGCAGTGGTTAAGAGCGTGGACTCTAATCTGGGAGAACCGGGTTTGATTCCCCACTCCTCCTCCACTTGCAGCTGCTGGTGTGACCATGGGCAAGCCACAGTTCTGTCAGAGCTGTACTTGAAAAGATTTCTCTCAGCCCCACCTACCTCACAGGGTGTCTGTTGTGATGAGGGGAAGGGAAAGGAGTTTGTAGGCTGCTCTGAGACTCCCAGTGAAGGGTGGAGTATAAATTCATTCTCCTCCTCCCCCTCTCCCTCCCCCTCCTCTTCTTCTTCTACCTCTTCCTCTTCTTCCTCTTCCTCCTCCTCCTCCTCCTCCTCCTCTTCTTCTTCTTCCTCCTCCTCCTCCTCCTCCTCTTCTTCTTCTTCTTCTTCCTCCTCCTCCTCCTCCTCCTCCTCTTCTTCTTCTTCTTCTTCTTCTTCTTCTTCTTCTTCTTCTTCTTCTTCTTCTTCTTCTTCTTCCTCCTCCTCCTCCTCCTCCTCCTCCTCCTCCTCCTCCTTTGCCAAGGAAACAAGAACCAGAGACACCAGCCTCACAAAGCCCTTTGCATTTGGGCCCAGCCTTCCAGGTTCTTCCCTGGGGAGGCCTGGCCAGGGGAGGAGCTGTTCGGCTCCCATAGCTGGTTGGCTCAGCTGCAGACAGGGTGTGCCCAGGGCAAGCTGGACGGGGGCAAGGAACAGGAGTCCTCTCTGGTTGGTTGAGATGCACGTCATCAAAGGCTTGTTCTGAAGCAGCCCCCCCTCCCTCTGCACTGGCCACCTCCCCCAATCTGTCAGGGCCTTTAATTGTATTTTGAGTGAGTTACTCTATATGTAAATACTAGCTGCTGCTGAAATTGTTTATAGCCAAACTGTCTGTTTATGCAAATTGCCTTCTAAAACCAAAGTGGTCTTGTTGCAGAATAAAAATGTATTTTTTCATCCTGACGGCAATGCCTCCTTCTAGCGGGGGCGGGGGGCGGACAGTGGTGTGGCCTGGCAGATGGAGCAGGCAGGAGGGATGGACCACTGGGTCAGGTGGGAGCGAAAAGACTCAGCTCAAGTCAGGTGTATGTGTGTGTGTGTGTGTTAGTGAGGCTTGCCAACTTGTGGCTCTGCCTTCGGGGGCCCGAAGAGGGGCATGGGGGTCTTGATGTCCCAAGAGGGTAGACAGAGAACAAGAAAGGGGGACTAATAGATGGTTTAGATCAGGGGTGTCGAACTCATTTGTTACAATAAATGAGACCTTGTCGGGCCGGGTCATGTCTGTGTCATAAAATGTAATGCCAGGTAGCAGAGATATAAGCTTTATAAAGGACACAAACACAAAGGTTTTTTTTTTTTACTTAAAATAAAATAAAAACATGCTTAAAACATCAGCACTCTTGCAGTATTCTGTTTATTTATGTTTATGTTTGACACTTCTTGCTCTGAATTACTGCATCAAAATGTCTGTGCTGTTGCAATCCTGAGTATGCTGTTCAGCTGTGTGCATCTGTAAGCTGCAAACCTGCGATGACGCAGCAGCAGCAGAACTGGAAGCAGCAGCAGAGGACAGCCAGTTCCACTGTGGGCCTGAGAGAAGCCCTCCGGGGCCTGATCTGGCCCCTGGGCAGCGTGTTTGACACCCCTGGTTTAGACTGAGACAGGGCATTTAAAAGGTCTGTTCAGCCTTGAGAAACCTGTGAAATGTGGGTTCTCTCCCCGCAAAAGAGCCCTTTGCCTGCCTGAGAGAATGTGTTGACAGTGTAATTTGGCGGCTTCCTGAACCTCGAAGTTTCCCAGAGAGCTTGCTAGACTGTGGGGTGGGGGTGGGGGGCTTATAAGAGTGAGCAGGCCCCCGTGCTGCCCTAGGAGGGAAAGGGGCAGGGGCTGCTGGTGAAAGGTGGGCACGGAGGAGGCTGTAAGGAAGGGGGAGGAAATGCCAGCTCAGCGGAGCCCAGCCGGGCAGAGGCCGAGGCCAGGGTCCACCAGCAGGACCCCAGCCTCACGGAGACCACTGAGGGGCCCTCTGACCAAGGATGCTTGCGTCAGTGCTGAACGGGAACTCATTGGCAGCGTCCTGAAGAGTGTGATGTCACCCTGTTGATGCAAAACACGTGTTTTAAGTGAGGAAAGTGCTGTGGTCTCTACCTGCAAATGGGCAGAACCAACCATTGCCCCCCAGGGGTGCCTTTCCTGCTGTGGCCCCCGCCTTGTGGAACAGCCTGCCGGGGGGGGTGTGTTGGCAGGCCCCCACTCCCCTGGCTTTCCACAACACTGAACTATTCCAGAGGGCTTTTCTCTGCAGGCAATAAGGTTGCCCTGTATAAAATGATTCACACGCTGTTCGTTCCTTGGATAAATGATTGGGGGGGTGCAGCCTGTACGGCGGTGCGTCACTCACACTAAGCAGGGTCCTACTGTGTAATTTTTGCATTGCTTAATGTGTCATGTTAATGCTTAGGCTTTGCTTCGGTTCCGCTTTTAGACTTCTGGCTGGTTCTACAGCCCGACTCCTACATGGGCCTGCTTTAGTGAAGGCCCTCTCCTGCTGATGGTGCCGGCCCACTCTGCCAGTCATCTGCCTGGAGTCCCCGCAAATAGAATCACACAGCGGCACAGGAGCAGTGCCTTGGTCACCCACCGACCTCAGGGTATTATCACTGCTCAATGGCAAATTCAGTAATATGGTGGCCAGTTTTATCTATAGGCGTTCCAGAGAGAGGAGCCCGGGAGTGGGCCTCAGTTGCCCCCGCCCCCAGCCAGCAACCGGACTGACTGGCACGTCTTCTTCCTTGTGCGGCCGCCCAAGGGCCCTGCCTGGATCCACGCCTGCATAGGTGCATGGGTGTCGTTTCTTGCATCCAGTCCCCGGCCAGGCCCCGTGGGCATAGGCTCAGGTGTGCACACTGTGTGTAGAACGGCCAGGAGATTCAAAGATTGTCTGGCAGTCACAAGTTCTATTTATTTATTTCATTTGATTTCTTAACCACCCTCCCCTGCTTACGCGGGGCTCAGAGCAGTTTACAACAACATAAGATCCAATACAAATTTTAAAACCAGTCAAAACTACAAAAATCCAGTACTAAAACAGGCAGCGTAAGCATTTAAACACTTTGACCAGATGGCATGCTTAGCATTCAGATTTTCTTGAGGGGGAGGGGAGGGTGCCGGGCAGATGTAGAGGAACCATCGCTGGCCTCAACCAAAGGCCTGGCAGAACACCCCTGCTGCCTTGCAGGCCCAGCGGGACTTTAACAGACCAGGCAGGGCATGGATGCTGTCTGGCAGAGAGTTCCAGCAGGCGGCCAGGGCTGAGAAAACCGTGGCCCTGGTCGAGGCCAGCTGTATCTCTTTGTTCTGGCTCTTAGCGTTGTGCTAGTGGTGAGCTAGACTTCTTTTTAGGAGCGGAGAGAGCTCTGTGAGAACTGTGACTGGCCTAAGGTCACCCAGCTGGAGCCAGTTGGGTGTAGTGGTTAGGAGCGTGGACTCTAATCTGGGAGAACCGGGTTTGATTCCCCATGCCTCCACTCTCAGCTGCTGGTGTGACCTTGGGTGAGTCACAAGTTCTCTCAGAGCTGTTCTCTCAAGGGCAGTCCTTGAAAGAGCTCTCTCAGCCCCACCTCCCTCACAGGGTGTCTGTTGTGGGGAGGTGAAGGGCAAGGAGATTGTAAACCACTCTGAGATGCCTTTGGGTAAAGAAGGGCAGGGTATAAATCCAGCGTCTTCTCTTCTTCTTTTTCACGTGTAGGAGGAGTGGGGGAATCTATCTAATCTCAGCTGTCTAGGGTAATCACTCAGGGGAGCCCCTTCCCCACCCACTGAGTGGCAGCTTACAGCTTATCTCTGCAAGTGGTTTGCAATCCGTGTCCCTTTCGCCAGTTAAGTGCCGCTAATGGGAACCTCTCCCGTGCAGCGTCTGTTGCCCGCCTCCGTTGAAAGCCTGGTTATAAAACTGATTGGTCTGGAAGAGACAGGCACCAAGTTCCCAACAGTAAAACGCCACCCTCGGAAGTTAGATCTGGGGCCGAAGGGTCTCAGGGAGCTGTGGGCGGCTGAGACGTCCCCAGGAGGCCACATGGGGGTGGGGGTAGCTTCAAGGCAGGAATGGAAGGCCAGGACTCTTAGCTCCTTCCGGACGGTGCCCACATTTCCCCTCCTGGGCAAAGTGTGCAAACTCCTAATGTGGGGACAGGCTTGCATGTCTCTTGCTGCCCACGAAGAGGCAGGCCCTGCGTGCCCGGCCAGTGCCAGGCGTTGGTTTGTTTAGATATTTATGCCTCTCAGAAGGGGCCTGCCAACAAAGATCCCATGACAAGCAATACTAAAAACCAAGCATCCTCCTAGAAGGGCCGGCTGCTCAGCCAGATGCCCACAGACACACCGCTGTGCCGGAGCCCCTCAAGGCCAGTGGCGGACAAAGTGGGCACTGGGGAGGGGGGCATGGGGGCACAGAGAGAGGCCCCAGCGAGAGACCTGGGCTGCCCTTCCCGTGCCCTGCTGGGAATTGCCTAACGTGCCCAACAGTGGGGTGTTTTCTGGCAGGGATCTCGGGCTGGCTAGGCTTTAGCCCACAAAGGAGCTCCGCGAGTGGGTGCCAAATCCCCTCGGTGATTCCAGAAAGCTCTCATTTGCCTCTGGAAAACAAGCAGGGATTAGTGTGAAAAGGCAGGGGCCCGGTGGGTGAGCGAGCCAACCAGCGGCAGTCTCTCCCCCTCCCGCCGCCTCCCTCCCCCTCTCCTCTGCGGGTGGGGGTGGGTGGGTGGTGGTGGTGCCCAGTCTGGGGTGGGGCAGACCTGGAGATCTTGGGGATGGAGCCTGGGGAGGGCAGGGTTTGGGGGGTGGGACCTCGGCAGGGCATAGCGCCACGGAGTCTGCCCTTCAAAGCAGCTGTTTCCTCCAGGGGAGCTGATGTTGGTCCATCGGGAGAGCAATTGTAATGGCAGGAAATCTCCAGGTGCCACCTGGAGGGTGGTAACCCTAGCTACAGGCAATGCTCCCTCTAAGCTGTGGAGTCTTGTGAGCAAAAGTTCTCCTTTGTGAGCTCCTGGCATTTAAATTATGAGTGGCTACTGCATAAATGAGTTTGCTCTGGAGCCCTCCTTCCTGAGCTCAGGCAAAAATGGGTGAGCCGGAGGCTAAGAAACGGTGAGCCTTTTGCACGGAAGGTGGCTTCAGCACACTCCAGAGGCCAGTGTCAGCGAGGCCTCTAGCGGCCATGGAGTGTGTGTGTGTGTGGGGGGGGGCCCTCTGGAATTCTGGGCTGTACCGTGAGCGTGTGGCCCTGGTGTCTGGCACCAGCTTTCTCCTGGGAAACTGGCCCCGTTAGCTTTGGCGGGCCTCTGCCTGTTCCGTGATTGGCTCCAGGCCATCAGGGGACCCCTCCCCCCCGAATTGTGTATACCTGCTTGCTTTGCGCGCGTCTTGCCAGTTCTAACACGAGATGGGTAAAGACAATCTGCATACTCTCAATGTTTCGACAAACTTTACTTCTTTGCAAGAAAGTTGTTGGGAAGGGATTGCTGCAGGAGTCTGACAGCCATGCGGGGGGGGGGTCTGGGGGCAAGAGCACACCCTCCCCCCTGGCCGGAGCCGCTCCCAGTGTGGATCCCCCGCCTCTCCGGAAGAAGAGGAGCCCCTCCACTGCAGGGTGTGGCAGAGGGGACTCGAGGGCTGGGACCACCTGGGACCACCGGTGGTTTCAACTCCCTGCTCTGCCCGGCAAGCCTGCCGGGGCTGGGGGGGACAGACCTTGGGCCCATCACAATCTCTCACCCTAGCCCTCCCTCACAAGGCAGTTGTTGTGACAATAAGGCAGAGGAGAGGAGGGGTTCGCGACAAGCCCCTTTGGGGCCCGACTGGGGAGGCAGGGAGGCTGCAGGTTCAAAACAAGCACCCATCGAGGAGGGTTTCCAGGCAGGGAAACGACCAGGAGTTATTACAGCCAAGAAGCCATCCGGCCTCCTCAGCCTCTTGTGTGCCTTGAGCCATTATCCCGTCCGTCAGCAGGACGGGCAGATCAGAGAGGACGCGTGTCCACGCGGAGGTCTGTCACTCGGAGATAAGGGCTTAAACGAGGAGGCCATTTCCGCTCTCGTAAGTGCTTGGCAAAGGGCAGCGGCGAGGAATTCACATTCTGTTAAAAGAGAAGTCAAACGCAAGCAGCTTTCTAGGAAAGAGAGCAGAGCAGAGAAGAGCAAATGCCCAGGAGGAATCCTCGGGGAGTTCTGACCCCCTGAAGTGCCAGAGATCCCTTTGAACAGGCAGCAACACGCGGCACGACTGCCACGGGGTTAGCGCAGAGGCACCAATTCAGGGGCATCACCACGGGCAGCGGCTCCCTGGAGGCCGCTCCATTTTGTGGGACCACAGACGAGATCTGGTGGTGACCACAGCTGGATTAGATCCTCCCCTACTTTGTCCTGATGGGGCCACGGTGGCTCAGAGGTTAAGACGCTGAGCCACAGACCGGAAGGTTGGTAGTTTGGCAGTTCGAGACCCGAGTGCCATGTGACAGAGTGAGCTCCCGCCTCTGGCCCCAGCTCCTGCCAAACTCGCTGTTCGAAAGCAAGAAATGGCAAGTAGACAAATAGGTGTCGCCTCAGTGGGAAGGTCACAGCGTTCCGTGCATCCCGGCATCCAGTCATGACCACAGCCACATGACCACAGAGACATCTTCGGACAGCACTGGCTCTTGGGCTTGGAAACAGAGGTGAGCACTGCCCCCTCGAGTCAGATCTGACTGGCTTTTGAGCAAGGGAAACCTTTACCTTTACCTGATCTTTTGTCCTGGCTTCTGGGGGGTGGGGGTGGTGTAGCTGGAGCGCTTCCTAAGTTTAAATAGACAGCTGCCCTGAGGTGGGGAGGCGCAGTCTTCAGTCAGCACTGCCCCCCTGCCCCGGATCCATTTTCCTGGCCTCACACCACAGCCTGGCTTGCCTGCCCTGCTGGGGGAAACACACAGGCTGCCGGTGTGCGATGGAACCCGCGGTGCATCTGGCAGCAACTTGGGCGCGGGAGGCTCCTCCACTGCTTCTTTAGCACCGAAAGCCACTTGGGAGACCCATTCCCAGATCTCTCCGTCCGTGGACAAATTGGGGCCTGGATTAACAAGTGCTGGGCCTGCCTGCAGAGATGAACTTTGCGGCTCCCAGCAAGGGTGCAGAAAGCATCCCTGTCTCTGGAGTCTCAGGGTCTGGCCGATGCTGCAGCCGCCAGCCCCGCCGGGCTCCCTGAGTGCGCTGTGGAATCGGGGCCCCTTCCAAGCAGCGCGGCTGCTGCCTGAGTGAGGAGAGAGCCCTGCTGTCGGCAGCGGGTCTCCTCCTCCGCCTCTGCTTGGCGTGCCAGACAGTGGGAATCTTCATCTGGAGAGATTTTCTCCAATTCTTTCTCTCCATTGATTTTAATTAAGTTCGCTCTCTGCGGCAAAGCCTGGAGGGACGGCCAGCCCCGGAGAAGCCGCCCCAGAGCCTCCTGCCAGCCGCCCGCATCTTCTCAGCAGACGCCACAGCACAGCCCATGCCGGGCCTTCCTTCGGCGGGTCTCCAGATAATCAACATAAAATTAAAACCCTGTTCAAGCAAACCACAAAGTCATTACCACGGGCCGTACCAATCGCAGCTTTGATCCAATCTTTCATGCAATTTCACAGCATTCGCAAAGAATTGACCACACACACACACGCACACACACACACAGAAAGAGAGAGAGAGCGTGTTAGCTGTGGTCTGATTTTCTGCTCCCAGAGAAACAAAGCAGCCGGGAAAAGCAGAAAAGCAATCTTGACTCTCGATTTGGGCTTCTGTCACACCTCTTAGAACCAGCTGCAGCGGTGCGGTGGGGGTGGGTTGCTGGCAGAGCCAAACAGGCCGCCTGCCTGGGGGTTTCGGCAGCAGCTGGGCAGGCTCTCTCGGAGGGGCCGAAGCGGACCACTGAGAGATTTGGGCAGGCTCTGGCTGGAGTCTGGGACGGAATCATCCCAGCTGCATGGGAGGGGTGGCCAGAGACTCCTCCTTGGGAGGGGCCAGCCTCCCACCCACAGAGAGCTCTCGACCCCTCCCCTCTTGACCCCCTCCCCTTGCATGCAGGGTTGGAGGGGAGCGAGATCTGGAGCTCTCCAGACATCAGAGATCCGTTTCCTTGGAGGAAATGGCCGCTCTGGGGGATTGGGGCAGACTCGATGGCAAACCCTCCCCCCCCTGCTGGGCTCCCTCCTCTCCTCACCCCAGCCTTCCCCCCCCAGGAGCTTCCCAAGGCAGAGAAGAGGAGGAGGAGGAGATTGGATTTATACCCCTTGCCCTTCACTCGAAGTCTCAGAGCAGCTTACAGTCTCCTTTCCCTTCCCCTCCCCACAACAGACACCCGATGAGGTAGGTGGGGCTGAGAGAGCTCTTTTGAGAACTGCCCTTGAGAGAACAGCTCTGAAAGAACTTGTGACTGGCCCAAGGTCACCCAGCAGCTGCAAGTGGAGGAGTGGGGAATCAAGCCCGGTTCTCCCAGGTTAGAGTCTGCTCACTTATCCACTACACCAAACTGGGCAGCCCTGGCTTCTTCGGCCATTCCTTCCTCCTGCCAAGGGAGTCCTCCTGCGCTACTCAAAGCAGCTCCTGCTCTGGCTGAAAATGGCCCCCAAAGTGTGTGTGGGGGGGGCAGGTTCCTTGCTCAGGCCAAAGGGGCCACAAGCGCAGGCCCAGCACACGCTCTCTCTCCGCCTCCCCCCTCTGCCCATGTGCAAAGTGCACAAGCTCTCTTCCGTCCAGCCCCACACCCCAGAGGGAGCTGTGAGCCCAGGACCCTTCCGCAAACAAAGCCATGGGGGCCGGAGGAGGAGTGCTGGCGGGAGGCCAAGCCCCCCAGGGACGCGTGGTGGCCTCCCTCCCCCTCCCCCAGGACCAGAAGAGGCCCTGGGATGGGTCGTGCCGGGGTGGGGGCGCTGCTGGCGCTCTGCCCGCCTCTCACCCCATTTCCCAGCACCTCCGGCTCATTTGTCATCTCAAAGTGATCATACGAAGATAAAAGATGCACTTTTTATAGTGTTTTATCTTAATTAAGGGAGCAGACAAACCGAGCGTGCAGAAAAATGAGGAGGCTGCCTGCGGAAACTGGGCAGGGACGTGAACACTCAGGACAGACCGTTCCACGCCCCGGTGAGGGCATTTGGGAAGGTGACCTCTCCGCCAAGCACCCCTTCCTGGCTTGGCTCCATTGTCATAGCGGATGGGGGGGCCAGCACCCTCCAGGGAGCCCCAGTCCGGGGAGCACCGGGGAAGCCGCGCTCAGAGCCCCCCTCCAGCCTGCAGGCGCCCCCTGCTGGACTCTTGGGCAGATACGCCCTCCCTGGAGGACAGGCTGCGCCCACCCCCAGCCTCCTCGCCCGCCCTGATCTGCGCCCGGAGGAGGCCGACTGAAACAGCTGCCCCCCCCACAAACCACGGGGGAGGGGGGCTACACATCAGGAGACTGAATGACAAGGAAGCTCACCGGGGGGGGCGGGGCGGGGATTGTCTTCGGAAGCATTTTTAGTAATGGGGCAACAACACTGACAAGGAGAGGCGGGGTGGGGGTGGGGGTGGAGCAAAGGCCCCAATCCAAGAGAAGCAGCAAACAGGTGAGGCCAGATGTCTGAGCAGGAGCAGGGGAGAGGCCTGCGCCAGAGCAGAGGGACTCAGCGCTGGAAGGCGCTGTGCATCACCAAGGTGGGGACCTTTTTCTCAGAATGCTGCCTCTTGCACACTAAGAACCCTTTGCGAGCAACTCACGCCAACAGAACCATCGCAGCATGAAAATGCACATGTTACATTCTTGCGCCTTCTCTCTCTCTCTCTGTGTCTGTATGGTTTACATAAGAACAAAAGAGAGAAGCCAATGTTGGACCAGGTCAATGGCCCATCCAGTCAAACACTCTCTGTGTCACACAGTGGCCAGAAATACCCAGTGCCTTCAGGAGGTCCAACAGTGGGGCCAGGACACCAGAAGACCTCCCACTGTTGATCCCCCCCCAAGCACCAAGAAGACAGAGCATCCCTGTCCCCAAACATAAGAACAAAAGAGAAGCCATGTTGGATCAGGCCAATGGCTCATCCAGTCCAACACTATTCGGTGTCACACAGCGGCCAAATATACCAGGGGCCACCAGGAGGTCCAGCAGTGGGGCCAGGACACTAGAAGCCCTCCTGCTGTTGACCCCCCCCTCAAGCACCAAGAATACAGAGTCCCTGTCTATACCTTGTGGATAAGAGCCACTGATGGACCTCTGCTCCAGATGTTTATCCAATTCCCTCTTGAAGCCGTCCATGCTTGTCGCTGCCGCCACCTCCTGTGGCAGTTAATCACTCTTTGCAATCCGATGAAATACAGAAGGACACACAACAACACACAGTTTCTTTTACTTGGTCTTTTGCAGACTACTCATGCGGGGAAACACCCCAGTCCTCGGGATCAAATCCTGCTTCCAAAAGAGGGGGCAGTTTTCCACTTTGGGGGGAGGTGGCCGTGAATGTCCTCACTTGGACACAAGCCAGACCCTTGGCCTGTGATGGTCAGTCTGGTCTTCTCTGACCAGTTGCAGCTGGCCAGGAGCTCAGGGGGAGGGCCTTTCCCCGGATGTGAGTCCTCCCCTTCTACCTAGAGGGCCGCAGAGACAGCAGCCCCCTCAAGGCCTCCATCCCCACCTCCGCGCGAGTGCCTTGTGATGCCACCAAGTTGCTGGAGACAATTAACATCCCTTCGCTGTCATCGTACATTTGCTAATAGCTGAGCAAGAGGGAAGACATGCTGGTCAATTAGCCACAATTTGATCTGACAGCCTCCGCAAAGGGCAGCGAGAGCCGCCCGTCTCTCTCCTCCCTGAATGGCCTGGAGTTCAAGAGCTTGTTAGGAGAGTCTCTCTCTCTCTCTCTCTCTCTCTCTCTCTCTCTCTCTCTCTCTCTCTCTCTCTCTCTCTCTCTCTCTCTCGCACAGAGCCTCAGGGAAGCCCCCCCCGCCCTGGGCCTGGGAAGAGAGGACCCCGTCCATCGTGCCCTGACCTGCCCTCCGGTGTCCAGCAGTCCTGAAGGAACACCCTCCGGGAGGGGGTGGTGGGGCCACAGCAAGATGCTTGGCCAGGGAAGGCCAGATGAGGCTCCTGCTCCCACCCCTTCCCCCAAAGGAGCAGGGGGCCGGGCCCCCACGCAGAACCCACGACTCAGTGGCAGAGCTTCTGGGGGGAAGTCTCCTCCCTCCCCTCCCCTCCCCTTCCAGCAGGGCTTCCTTCGGGAACGGAGGAGGGCTTTAATATTCCGCCTCGTCAGCAGTGGAGGAGCAATATTTTATTCTGCAAATCACCCGTCATTAAGCACGCCAGCTTCCCCCCTCTCTCTGCGATGCAGTGGTGACCCCTCCCCCCTGCAGAACTCACCTCTATCCGTTCTTCTTCTTAATTGCCCGGCAGTGAAGTTAGAATAAGCGGCACAATTTATGGTGTGTACCTTTTCATTAGTGCGGGGAGAAAGCGCCCGGTTGCTCCGCTGCCATCCACAAGCGCCCCCCCCCGCCAGAAGGTGCTGGGCCTGGCTGTTGCAGGTGGGGGGGGAAGGCCCTCTGTGTGTGCCTCAGAGTTGTGGGGGGGGCATAGGGCCCCACCTGCCTGGGCCAGGGCCTCTTTGCAGACAGACCCCTCTCCTGGTGGGAAGGCAAGCAGAGAGAAGAGGAGGAGGAGGAGGAGGAGGAGGAGGAGGAGGAGGAGGAGGAGGAGGAAGAGGAAGAAGAAGAAGAAGAAGAAGAAGAAGAAGAAGAAGAAGAAGAAGAAGAAGAAGAGGAGGAGGAGGAGGAGGAGGAGGAGGAGGAGGAGGAGGAGGAGGAGGAGGAGGAGGAGGAGGAGGAGATTGGATTTATACCCAAAGGAGTCACAGAGCGGCTTACGAACTCCTTTCCCTTCCCCCCCTCCCTGCAGCAGACACCCTGGGAGGTAGGTGGGGCTGAGAGAGCTCTGGCAGAGACTGCTCTTTTTCAAGGACAGCTGTGCCAGAGCTTGTGACTGACCCATAGTCACACCGACAGGTGCAAGTGGAGGAGTGGGGAATCCAACCCAGCTCTCCCGGATTAGAGGGTCCGCACGCTCCTGACCCCTCCACTGCACTCCTCAGTGCCCGATGAGGTTTGTTGGTTTGTTGGTTACCAGGCGGCAGGTCTTCTTGACCTGCTGCTCTTCTTAGAAGTTCTCAATTGTAAACACATCACCTGTACAAGACGCACCTCAAGCCATGTCTGCTTTCTGGATTCCTTTGGAGTGAGTGAAGTCCTTGTGGTGGAAGGTTTCCTGCTCAGCTGGCCATGGCTGCGTGGCTGCGTGGCTGCGTGGCTGCGTGGCTGCATGGCTGCGTGGCTGCGGCCCCCTCAAGGCCTTCCTGGACTTGGCGCTGCAGGAGGAGGGGCGGAATTCTCTCCCATACAAGGGGGGGGGGACCCTGCACTTAGAAGACTAGTACGTGGGGGAGAAGGGTAGAGAACAGAGTGCTGCTGTGGAGGAGAATTGCATTTTGAGGAGTCCTGCCTCTGGTCTAGAGACAGAAGTGGGGGCCCTGTTCCGTGACAGCTAGGTGTTATGCATTTACTTCATTTCTACTCTGCCTGGGTGTAGGAGCCAGTCTGTTAGAGTGGTTAAGAGCAGCGGACTTTAATCTGGGAGAACCCGGTTTGCAGGGAAGATTCATTACCCAGTGGCGTTGCTCGTGGTGGGGGCTGGCCCAGCCCCCCTCCTGCAGGGATCTCTCCAGTGTGGTGTAGTGGTTAAGTGCGTGGACTCTAATCTGGAGAGAACTGGGTTTGATTCCGCACTCCTCCACATGCAGCTGCTGGCACGACCTTGGGTCAGTCAAAAGTTCTCTTAGAGCTGTTCTCTCAGGGGCAGTTCTTGAGAGAGCTCTCTCAGCCCCACTGACCTCACTGGGTGTCTGTTCTGGGGAGGGGAAGGGAAAGGAAAGGAGTTTGTAAGCCGCTTTGAGACTCCTTCGGGTGGTGAAGGGTGGGGCATAAATCCGATCTCCTCCTCTTTCTCCTCCTCTTCTTCTTCTCTCCCACCCTGGCCTGGCACATCGCTTGGCCGTGCCAATCTGGGGCACCCCATCGATATCCTTCAGGCTGGAATTGCCCCCCTCTGCCCAAGAGAGGATTTGCTACGTTTTGTAGCCATGCAGGAAGTTGGAGGCAAGCGCATTTATCCTGCAGATCCTGTTCTGGCCTCCTCTTCTGCCGGGTGCCTCAGAAGCTGGCAGGGAACAGACCTGAAGCTTCCCCCCCCCCGAGAGAGGGCAGGCAGCCCCCCAGTAGCTGCCAGGTCAGGCCTGCCTCACCTCTCCTTGGACCAGGCCTGGGGCCACCACTGCTGTAGCCTGGCCGGGACTTCCGTTGCCTCTGGCTGGCCAGGAAGTACGGGGTGGGGGGAAGAGGGTATCTTCGCCTCTGGGGCGGCATCACAAGGCTCCCGTCCCACACAACAACATCAGCTTCGCAGGGCCTGCCAGGAGCTTCCAGCAAAGGCTGGCTTGGAAGGAAGTGAGGGGGAGAGGGAGAGAGCGGGCGAGCATGTGTGTGTGTGTCGGGAACGGAAGGAAGTGGGTGAGGGGTGTAATGCTGGAGAGACTGGCATCAGACCGTGGGCTGGGAGAAGCGTCTGTAACAAACAAACCCAAAGGCAAAACTGCCTGGCCTGCCTGCCGCTCCCTGCAGATTAGAGCCGGCGGCCTGGAGGAGGTCGGATGCTCTGGCTTTGGGCCGCCACTCCCAACAGAGGTGTGAGGAAGTCGCCCCCTGGCTGCCCAGGAGGGGGGGAGGAATCGCTGCCGATGAGACGCCAAAGTGTCTGCCTTGTGCCAGGCAAGCCGAGGGACTGTGGCAAAGAAAGGAAAGGCAGAGCAGCCCCCCACCACCCCCAAACTGGAGTCTCAGCAGGAAGGAGCGCAGAACTGGCAGTGGGGGGGGGGCATCTCTGACCTCTCTCTCTCTCTCTCTTGGCCCCTTTCTGACTCAAAAGGCGCTGTTTTCGAGGCGGGTGGGTGGGGGGAGAGAGTTGGCATAGAAAAATATCGTGACTTGAAAATAAATGGCGTGGTTAGCATAAAGGGAGTCCCTAATTAGCCAGCAATCATCCATTACTGTAGCTTTCAATTCATTAAATTGCATAATTACATAAAAACACTGTTGATGTGCTCTTCAGTGTATCTGGTATTGTCTTCTCAATAATTAGTTCCAGAATTGTCAGTTTGACAGGGCAATTAAAAATGTTTAAAAGATGCCACAATCTCCCCGCCTTTACGCAGTTTGGCGGGGCGTTTTCGAGCATCACTCTGCGGCGAGGCTCAACCAGACGCCTCGGCTTTTGTTTCGTAACAATATGATATGAGACCGGCCGGGTACGTCGATTCTCCGGGTGACATTTCTGCACAATTGGGCTTGTGTTTAAATGCAGACCTAAAAAAAGCCAGAGAACCCTTCCTGGCATGTTTTGCCTGGGAAGAGTTGCTTGGGCTGCGGCCACAGAAAGGGAAAGAGAGGCAGGATGTTTTATTCCACCGTTCCACCAAGAGGCTCGGCACAGCACGAACATGCTCACTGCTGGCCCAGCACCACGACAGTCTCCGGCCCACCACCCTCTGCCAGCTACGGGGCTGCTGGGTGGGAGGTGCATGCAGGTTACATAAGAACATAAGAGAGAAGCCAGTGTTGGATCAGGCCAACGGCCCATCCAGTCCAACACTCTGTGTGTGTCACAACAGGGCCAAAAATACCAGGGTGTCATCAGGAGGTCCAGCAGTGGGGCCAGGACACTAGAAGCCTCCCCCCACTGTTGCCCCCCCCAGCACCAAGAATACAGGGCATCCCTTGCCCCAGAGTCCCTATTTATCCCTTGTGGCTAATAGCCACCGATGGACCTCTGCTCCAGACATTTATCCAGTTCCCTCTTGAAGCCATCCATGCTTGTAGCCACCACCACCTCCTGTGGCAGTGAATCCCATGTGTTCATTACTCTTTGGATTCCTTTTATCTGTTCTAACCCGACTGCTCAGCAATTTCATGGAGTGCCCACGAGTCCTTGTATTGTGAGAAAGGGAGAAAAGTACTTCTTTCTCGACCTGCTCTATCCCATGCACAATCTTATAAACCTCGATCGTGTCACCCCTCAGCCGCCGTTTCTCCAAGCTAAAAAGCCCCAAGTGCTTTAACCTTTCTTCATAGGGAAAGTGTTCCAGCCCTTTTATCAGTCTAGCTGCCCTCCTCTGCACTTTTCCCAATGCTCTGATATCCTTTTTGAGGTGCGGTGACCGGAACTGCACACAGGTTGCTGGCCGAGGTGGGCCAAAGCAGCCACCGAGTGTCGGATGCCGAGGAGGGCCAAGAGCCAGAAGCGACAGCAAATCGACAAATGGTTTCCGAAACTGGAACCTGGCTGGTTACTCTCAAGTAGACGGAGGAGGGGAAACGGGGCCGAAGGGAGGGGGCCGGGTCTAGGCCGTGCTTCCTCTACGGACTTCCTTCTTTCTGAAGCACAGGGGGAATGGTGCTTTTGGAGGACGCAGAAGAAACGCCGAGGAGCAGGTGGCTTTTATTTGCCTCACGGGGGCCTCTCAGCCTTCATTTCAGGGGCAAGTTTGGTCTTATTTTGCTTAACAACAACCACCGCCAGAACCTGAGAGAGGTGATGTCACTTCCTGTCGCCTGGTGCAGTCTTTGTTGTGTATGCAGTCAACATAGTGCCATCAACGAAGAGCCAGAGCTTGAGTACCTGAGAACAATGGGACTGAGGTTCCTGGCTCCCGCGTAGGGGGACCAATGGGAACGGCGGCGGGAATTCAAACCCGCCAATGGTACCAGGGGGCGGCCCCTCCCCAATGTATATAGTTGGCCTCCGGGCCGGTTATCAGTGTCTCGTGTTGTATAATAGCGAACCATGCTGATCACTACATCGCTGTCTGTGGTTTCTTTATGCGTCTAACCCACTATACAACAATGGCGACGAGGATGGGATCCTGTTGAGCGCTCCAGCCGGGCTGTCGGACAACGCTACCGAAGACTCGCTCCACCACTCCACGGGCATCCTCCATGAGCGCCTCCGAGGGTGAATCCAGAGCCGCGTCGTTGCCGCCGACTAGCACAATGGCCATCGCTCCAGGATCCGGGCTGATACCGCCGTTCGACGCTTCCCAGCCCCGACGATGGGGAGCCTGGGTCACGGGTTTGCGGCAAGCCTTCGTGTTCTACCAGATCACGGACGAAGACCGTAAGAGAGGACTGCTGCTCTGCTCTTGCGGCCCCGTGATCGTGGATCTGGCCCAATACCTCTCTCTCCCAAGAAGGTGGAGGAGTGCACGGTCGACGAGATTGTGAAGGCCGTGCAGAACTACTACTCCCCAAAGCCGTCGGAGATGACCTGCCACGTGGTTTTCCAGCATAGGAACCAGCAGGGCAAAGAAACCGCCGCGGAGTTCCTCGGAGAGCTCCGCTGCCTGGCGGCCGACTGCGCTTTCGGTGAGCACTTGGAGATGGCTCTCCGCGACCGTTTCGTCGCTGGCCTCAGGGACGAGAAACTCCAGCGCCGAATAATGGAGGGCGAGAAGGTGACCATCACCTCAGCGTTAGCCACCGCCACTGCATGGGAGAGGTCACATCCGACCACCACCACCGCGACGCATCGTGTGGCCTCCCCCGGAAACAGCGACATCGACGACCCCGAGGTACACCGCACACTAGCCCAGCATCGCCCGCCAGCACCGTCCGCTAGCTCCGCACGCAAGCAACCCGGCTCGGCGGCGCAGGAGTGTGCCAGCTGCGGAGGGCAGCATGAGAGGAGATCGTGCCGGTTCCGGGACGCCACATGTCGGGACTGCGGCCGCACGGGCCACATCGCAAGGGTTTGCCGGTCCAAGCCATCACGCGCAGCACAAAAACCGCCCCGCCGCAGGTCTGAGGCGCATTTCGAGGACTGCGCGGCCCCGGAGGCAGACCTATACCAATTGACCAACGCGCCGGCCGCCCGAACACAGGTACTGAAACTCCCCAGTCAGGCCTCTACCCCAAAAATATACGTACGGATCAAAGTAGAGGGGCCCCCTCACAAATGGAACTCGATTCGGGCTCCGCCTGTTCCATCATTTCGGAGGCCACATTAAGACAGATTTGCCCAAAGGGGGCCCCCGCTTGCGGCCATCACCCGTGACGCTCATGGACTTTCAGAGAAACCAAGTGCCAGTGAAGGGGGTAGGGAGTTTCAGGGTGCAGTACCGGGGCTTCAAGGGTCACTTGGACTTGCTCGTAGTCGAGGGCGACCTCAGTTAGCCTCCTGGGGAGGGCTTGGTTTGGACCCCTAGGAATCGCGATAGAGGGGTCCAGCATTGCGCAACCCGCGACTTCCAGGAAGTGTGCCGCGAGTTCCCATCCGTTTTCGATGGGTCCCTGGGCCGATATACGGGCCCCCCGGTCTCGCTACAACTCAACCCCACAGTGGCCCCTATCCGCATGCGTGCCAGGTCCGTTCCGTTTGCCTTAAAACCAAAAATAGACGCGGAACTGGACCGACTGGTGGCGCAAGGGGTTTTGGAGCCGGTCTCTCACGCAGTGTGGGAAACCCCGATCGTGACCCCCATTAAACCTAACGGGGATGTCCGCATCTGCGCGGATTATAAATGCACGATAAATCGGGCATTGCAGGACCATGCCTACCCGGTCCCGGTGGTGAGCCATGTTCTGGCCACCTTGGCAGGGGCCAAGATCTTCGGCAAACTAGATCTGGCCCAAGCGTACCAGCAGCTGCCTGTCGACGGGCCGACCGCAGAGGCCCAAACAATTGTAACGCACCGGGGGGCCTTCAGGGTCAATCGCCTGCAATTCGGGGTGAGCGTGGCACCCGGAATTTTCCAGCAACTGATGGACTCTCTCCTCAAAGGGATCCCCGGCGTCACACCATTCTTCGATGATGTGATGATCGCCGCCGCCACGCCCGACGAGTTCGCCTCCCGCCTCCGCATGGTCCTCAGCCGTTTCCGGGACGCCGGCCTCAAGGTCAAGCGCGAGAAGTGCCAGCTCGGGGTGTCATCCGTCGACTTCTTGGGCTTCACGGTGAACGCAGAGGGACTCCACCCGGCCCGGGACAAGGTGAAGGCCATCGTAGAAGCGCCGCCCCCGACCTCCAAAGCCGAGCTCCAGGCTTTTCTCGGACTCTTGAACTTTTACCACGCCTTTCTCCCCCACAAGGCGGCGGTAGCCGAGCCCCTCCACAGGTTGCTCGACAAAAAGGCACCCTGGGTCTGGGGCCCGCATCAGGCTGCTGCGTTCCGGGCCGTCAAGGCCCTGCTCATTTCGAACGCGGTCCTGGCACATTTCGACGAGACCCTGCCCGTGGTCTTGGCTTGCGATGCGTCTCCATATGGGGTGGGAGCCGTGCTGGCGCACCGTCTCCCGGACGGCCGGGAGGTCCCGGTCGCGTACTACTCGCGGACCCTGTCTGCGGCCGAGCGGAACTACGCCCAGATAGACCGCGAGGGACTGGCAGTCGTGGCCGGGGTGAAGAAGTTCCACGACTTCGTCTATGGCCGTCCCTTCACAGTCGTCACAGACCACCGGCCGCTGCTGGGCCTCTTCGCGGCGGACCGCCGGACGCCACAGGTACTCTCCCCTCGGGTCTTGCGGTGGTCCATCTTCTTGGCGGGCTACAACTACACGCTCCAGCACCGGCCAGGCAAGGCAATGGGACATGCAGACGCGCTGAGCCGCCTCCCCTGCCAGACGAAGGGGAGGACCCGGCCCCAGCTCATCATGTCCTCCAGTTGGAGGGTCTTCCAGACGCCCCTCTCCAGGCCACGGACATCGCCCGCCGCTCAGCCCGTGACCCCATCATATCCCGGGTTCTCGGCTGGGTGGTGAGGGGTGGCCTACGGCCTCGGCGGGCCCTGAGTTCAGCGCATTTACAACACGGCGCGAGGAACTATCGGCACACAAGGGCTGCCTGCTGTGGGGGGACCGGGTCGTAGTCCCCAGCGCACTCCAGCAACAGGTCCTGCAGGCTCTGCACGAGGCACACCCCGGCATCGTGCGGATGAAAGCCCTCGCCAGGAGCTACGTCTGGTGGCCAGGCATCGATGGGGAAATAGAGGCCTGGGTGAAGCGTTGCCAGATCTGTCAAGAGGTCCGGCCAAGCCCACCATGTGCACCCCCAGGCATGGGAGTCAACAAGGACCCCGTGGTCCCGGCTCCACATCGACTTCGCCGGACCCTTCCACGGGTTAACATTCCTGGTCACCGTGGACGCATACTCCAAGTGGCTGGAGGTGAGTCCAGTCTCCTCCACCTCCGCAAGCGCCACCATCCGAGCCCTCCGGAAGATATTTGCCACGCATGGCTTGCCGGACACCATCGTCTCTGACAACGGCCCGGCGTTTACATCCGAGGAATTCCAGCGGTTCCTGCGGGACAACTTGATCCGGCATATCAGGTCAGCACCCTTCCACCCTGCCACGAACGGCCAAGCGGAACGCATGGTACGCACGGCTAAGGAAGCTTTAAGCCGCCTGACCGAGGGAGACTGGGAGTCACGCATAGCCCGGTTCTTGCTGGCGAACCGGACAACACCCAACCCGGTCAGTGGCCACTGCCCCGCGGAGCTTCTCATGGGCCGGCGACCCGCCATCCTCCTGGACCGCCTGCACCCCGACAGGGCTCCAACAGGACGGAACTGGGTCGAGGACCGGGAGGCACCACGGGGCTTCTTCCCAGAGGACCCGGTGTTCGCAAGGAACTACGGCCGAGGCCCGGAGTGGATAGCAGGAAAAGTAATCCGCCCCACCGGCCCGGTCTCGTATGAGGTGTCGACAAATGACGGGCAGGTCCTGCGGCGCCACGTGGACCAGCTGAGGCGGCGCCTACTTCCAACGGTAGGAGACCGGGGTAACCAAGGGAGGTGGAGCAGGCCCCACGAGAAGCTGAGGGAGAGCCCGAGGCGGAACGAGACTGCAGAGGCGGACCCCAGCGACGGCCAGCTCAGTATGCCCGAGGCCTCATCAGCCGAGGGCCAGACGGCGTACCCTTCCCCAGCGGAAGGAGGTGAGGGGGCAGGCCCCGCCACACCACCAAGACTTGGCTGCGGAGAAACCCCAACGCCTACACCACGACGGTCCATCAGGGAACGCAGAGCCCCCGCATACCTGAAGGACTATGTCACCTAGACAGGATCGGGACTATGGGGGGAGGGGTGTTGTGTATGCAGTCAACATAGTGCCATCAACGAAGAGCCAGAGCTTGAGTACCTGAGAACAATGGGACTGAGGTTCCTGGCTCCCGCGTAGGGGGACCAATGGGAACGGCGGCGGGAATTCAAACCCGCCAATGGTACCAGGGGGCGGCCCCTCCCCAATGTATATAGTTGGCCTCCGGGCCGGTTATCAGTGTCTCGTGTTGTATAATAGCGAACCATGCTGATCACTACATCGCTGTCTGTGGTTTCTTTATGCGTCTAACCCACTATACAACAGTCTTCTGCCTGGAAAAGCCGGCTGCCGATCCACACCCGTCCCTACGAGCCTCCTTGGAAGTGGGAGGCCCTTTACACCAGCCCCGTTAGGAGCGGGAGGGAGGTGAAGACCTGACCTGTCCTCAGAGGCAGAAGCGAGGGGCAGGGAGGCTGCAAATGTGTTCGACAGCCAAACTGGGCCCTGTGCGAAGGCATCAGTCCGATCCCAGATGACCCCCCAATCTGTTTGGTCTGTGCCGAATAACCACAGACGGATGCTCGGATGCCTTGCCCCGGGGTTTTGCAAAACTCTCTGTGTGCGCAAAGCTGCAGATGTTTCTAATGGATCAGTGGCCATTACTGTCACAAAGGACCATTTAGATGAACACTGAAGGGTAGGATTATGTTGAAACGCAGCATTTATTGATGACTGATTTATATGATTTGTGAGTGATGTGATTGGTCTGCTCAAAAATTGCCTGCTGAATGGAACAGAATGGGCGGAGTCGGATTTGGGTGAGAAAGGGCACATCTTCCAGCAGACATCTGCATGTTGTGAACAGCCGGCATTTTAGAAATTACATTATTCCCAGTCTGCCTTTCTCACCGTGACTCAAGTCAGATGCCACAGTGCGGGTCAAAGACCACGGACAGGATGGGGCCTCCCATCAGACAGGCAGGAGGACTGGCCTGGAGGGAATCGGACAGAAGCTGCAATGCAACACATTACACGGCTACACAAACCTTGACGTTAAACCTTGGTTGGGAATACGGCAAAGCAGTGTGAGGAACACCAACAAACGAATTAACAGATTAACAAACTATTCAACTGGCCACAGAAAAAGCAGTTCCCAGTCTGGGACCAGGGAACCAGCCGGGAGCCCAGCTCGTGGGTGTTGGAACAGGTCAGTGTCTGGCCACCCCCAGCAGTATTTTGTGTTTGTTTATCGTATGGCAGAGTTACACACAGGAAGCATATACTAATATAAAATACAGAACCAAGCTGATACAACAGGTACGCAGACTGACTGGGAAATCTCCCCGAAATACTAATATCTAGATTTTCAATCCACTCAGTTTCAGCTGGGGAGAGTTCAAAGGGCTCCATCACATCTCCCTGGAGAGCACGACGCTCACATCCCTGTGACAGATGGAAAACAATTTGGTGGGCTGCACCACAATCACATTCAGGTCTTGGTATTGTGCCCCATTTAAACAACAGGTCTGCAGAACTGACAAAGCCTGTTTGTGTTCTACTACCCATCTTCCATACTTTACGTGGCAAGTCAAATCCCGCGGGCCTCTTGTTAGTGCATATCAGGTTATGGACATCGGGTGGAACAGAATGCATCCATGTTCGCAACCATTCATTCCCTAGATCAGAATGTTGTGATTGCAGGATTTGTGCACATCTCATTGCTGGGTGTCGGGACTTGAGTCTGGGTAGGCCCGCATCAGCCATGTCTTTGTGGATGTGCAGCTCTCTGTTTTCAATTACCTTTCTGCATTCACGAAGAAGAGCACCTTCGTTTTGGAGGCGTGGGGGAGCGATGTGGCACAATGTGGGTAGCCAATAGGTCAGAGTGGGTTGAACAGTTGGTGCAGCGGTTGAGAATCATGGGACAATAATCTGGAGAACCAGGTTTGATTCCCCACGCTTCCTCCCCATGAAGCCAGCTGGGTGACTTTGGGTTCGGGTTCTCCCGGCCGTCTCTCAGCCCCGCCTGCCTCACGGGGTGTCCGTTGTGAGCAGAGGGAAGGTGATTGTAAGCCTCCTCTTCTTCTTCTTCAAATCTAGCTTGCCTCCTCGTGCATGATAGAAGAGCATTATCTAGACAACTGTAGGGTCTCCTGGATACCCTATGCACATGGAAACAGTGTGCCCAGCAGTGTTCAAGAGGCAGAAGGTTCATTCTCTGGCCCAGAGGAGGCTGCTCTGGAGACAGCCCTGCAGGACTGGTTGTCCTCGGCCCCCTGCTCTCGGAGGCACCCGCCGCACCAGCAGGATGCCTTCCTTACTAACCACCTCCCATGGGGTACCGATTCTTCCCTCGTCTACATGGGGTGTTCCCGAAGAGCCCCCTTCATGGAGGCAGCCCCCCGCCCCTGTGCATTCTCCCTGTGCATGGTGGGAGGTGGCATGCCAGGCTGCAGCTGGCCCCCTGCCATTGCTCTCTCGTCATTATTTTGCAGTCAGGACTCGTAATTGCCTTGCTAACAGAGCAACTCGACAATCTGTTGGAGGCCATTACATGCAAAAGCATGACCAAGTAATCGATCCCTTGCCATCCCTGCAGCGAAGGGCTCCAGCAGCTGCTGGGCTCCCGGCAGGATTCGTGTTCCAGGCACTTCCAGCAACATGGTGTGTACTGCAGTAAATCCGGCAATGAGGCGGCGGAGGCACGGCTTGCACAGGTGAGGGGGCCATTACGGCGCACCTGCTCCGGGGCCCCAGGCGGCGTCAGCCTGCTGGGAGCCGGGGCTGGAGAGGGGTGGACAGACGCCATCTGCTCCCTGAATGTGCCGGTTGCCCTCTGCACAGCGTGCGTCGGTGGCATGCCGGTTTCTCCATCAAGCGAATGGGCTTCCTAAGGGCAAGCAGGATGGGATCACAGCCTGGGGCAGACTCTACCCACTAGGAGACGTTGAGGGCCCCAAGCGAGTCCTGATCCCCCATTGATCCCTGCGGAGTGTTCAGGCTGAAGACGGAGCGATGAGAAGTGCAGAGAAATGCAGCACTCGGGTTCTGGAGGCCCACAAGGTGGTGAGCTCCCGTGCACTGGCAGCTTTCAAGAAGAGGCTGGGCCAATATTCGTCAGAGATGCTTTAGGCTGGTCCTGCATTGGGCAGGGGGCTGGACTAGATGGTCTTTATGGGGCCTTCTTCCAACTCTACGATTCTGTGATGCTAAGTCCGAGGCTGTCTCAGCAGGGGCCGGGAGCCTGGCCGGGTGGTGGGCTCCTTCCCCCAAGAGCCAGAGCTGCTCTGGTCCTCACCGCCGGGCCTCAGCAGGGTCAGCTGACGGGCTGTGAAGGCGGCCCTGCTCCCGCCCCCCCGGAAGCCGCCGCTCAGTCTGTTCCTGGCCACAGCAGCGACAGGGATGGAGTTGGGCACAGCCCCTCCGGGACCCCGGCACTTTGCACCTCCCTCTGGGGAGAAGTTCCCCGTGTTGCCTCCAGAGGCCTTGGAAGAACTCCCCTGGGAGTTCATGCTGCCCTGACTGGAGAAAGAAGCTCGTGTGTGTGTGTGTGTGGGGGCAACGTACTTTACATGTGGCTCTCAGTGTTATCTGTAGTCCGCCTTTCTGACAGGGACTCAGGGCGGATGATGCAGAAAGAGTCGGTGCAATCGACAAGGCAGGACCTTGAATAAACGGTGCCCAGAAGATTTGGACGAAGAAGAAGAAGAGGAGGAGGAGGAGGAGGAGGAGGAGGTTGGGTTTATACCCCACCCTTCACTACCTGAAGGAGTCCCTTCCCCTCCCCACAAGAGACACCCTGTGAGGTAGGTGGGGCTGAGAGAGCTCTGACAGAAACTGCTCTTTTTCAAGGACAGCTCTTATCAGAACTATGACTTGCCCAAGGTCATCCAGCAGCTGCAAGTGGAGGAGTGGGGAATCAAATTCGGTTCTCTCAGATTAGAGTCCGCACGTTTAACCACTACACCAGACTGGCAAGCATCTCTTCCCCCCCTCCACCCGTGACCTGCTGAAGCCCTTGCGTCACAGCCAAGGAGGAAGAGGCCCTTGGCCGGGGGGAGGGGGGAACGGACGGCCCTTCTTGATCCTGGGAACGGGCCCACCATGGGGGATCAGGACCGGTCCTCTTCTCCGTGGGAGGTGGGGGCCGAGCCCTGCCCTGCAAAGCCCCCCCATCCAAGGAAGGCGGGCGTGGGCCTCCCCGTCCTGACGGGGGCCGGGTGGGGGCTTCTGTACTCTGGCTGGCCGTGCCACGACCCTTGACCCCTGCCCCCCTTGTGGAGCAGCATCAGCAGCAGGCGCGCCCGTTCTTCTTGTGCCCCCGACACTCCGCTCTCTTCCTCCCCCCGCCCCCCCCCCCAAGAATTTATTACACAGACTTCTCTCCTCTGCTTGTCATAATGAGATTTAGGCTCTGGCGTGTGGCACTTCTGAAGGCAGGCATTATTAAAGGGGCTGCGTGAGGAAGAGGCGCGCTAAGCCCCTCGTGCTCCGGGACCCTGGAGGAGGAGGGGGGAGCGAGTGGAATGGAATTTGGGTCTCCAGGGGAAAGACCTGGCTTTCCCACAAACCCTTTCTCTGAAGCCTGAACCACCATGGAGAGTCCTTTCCTTGTCTGTCCACCGGCGCGCTCCGTGTGATTTGGGAGGGGGGAGATGACACCTTCCGCCGCAGCAATTCAGCCAGGCGTCCCCCTCCACCCTCAGGGAGGTCGAAGGGACCCCACAATCCTTCCGCAGTGTCAGAGTTGCCTCCTGACCCCTGTCTTGGGAGGAGGGGGACCCCTAGCTGGTGGTGGGGCCAGGAAGGCAAGACGGGCTTGGGGCTGGCAGAGACGGAAGGTTTGGTCAAGGGAAGCAAAATGAGGAGGCCTTCGGATGGATGCTGCACGTTGCCACCCCAGAGCTTGGTTACTATAGTTACTGCCGGAGTACACGGATAACAATGGGGGGGGGGAGAGAGAGAGAGAGAGAGAGAGAGAGAGAGAGAGAGAGAGAGAGAGAAAGAGATGGATTTCTAAATGGATTGTTGTTTTTGCAACAATTCACCTCTCCCCGGCAGCCTTGGGCGGGAACTTCAGCCTTTGGAAAGTTCTTCCTTCAGGAGCCATTTGTCACCACGGTGGGGAGGAGGGTGGGGAGGCAGCCACAGGAACCAGCCGTCTGCCGCGCGGGCCCCGGTGCATCCACGGCCTCCGGGCCAGGGGGGAGCCAGCACAGGGGAGAGCAGCGTGGAGGGGGGCGCTGCCTGGCCAGCCAGACCCTCCAGGAAAGGAGCCCCCCAGCTGCCAACCCAAAGTGTTGGAGGGCTTCTTCCGAGGGACGAGCAACTGGGGAGGGGGGCACTAATCCCCCCCGGGCAACAAAGGTAGTGGAGCTGCCGCAGGCGGGTCTCCCCGCGTGACAGACAAGCACCTTCACCAACTCTGGGTACCCTTTTCGGGGGTGAGGTCCACACGCCCCACATTCCTGCTTTGGTCGTGTCAAATACCAGCTTCTGGACCCATTGCGGTGATCAGCTTGGGTTTATTTAGTGATTTCAGGAACACAACAAGGACCCCCAGCAAGGCTTGAGCCCTGCGTATGAAGCCTGCAAACAGCCCCCCCACCCCCCATTCCCGAGGAGAGGCTGTTCATATCACACTCTTTGTCCGTTGGTCTGCTCCACGGTCCTGGCAAGCTATTGTTCTAGGGTCGCTAGCTCAACCAGTTCCCGGCATATATCTAGAGGGCTGACTCAGGCTCGATACACAGCAGGTGGTCAGCCCAGTTCTTCACAATTCGGGCACTCCTGGGGGTGTGAGCGAGCCAGGCCCGCCCCCCCCCCAGCACCTCTGCATCACTTGCACTGCCGGAAAGAAAAGCTTCCGGTTGAGGAACTGACAGACGAATGGGGCGAGGGCAGCAAACAAGGCAGCGAAGGGAGTGATGAAGGAGATGGGGGGGAAGCCAGAGGCAGGGGGCGTCCAGTAAGTTCCCAGCAAAAAAAATGCAGGGAACATGAGAGGGAGCAGCCAGGGGTGTTTTGCTCCAAAGGGCTGGGGGGAGTTCGGTTCCTGCAGAACATTCTGGCCATGGGCATAATCTCTGGAGATAATCTTCTGGATAAAATACAGAAGAAGAAGAAGAAGAAGAAGAAGAAGAAGAAGAAGAAGAAGAAGAAGAAGAAGAAGAAGAAGAAGAAGAAGAAGAAGAAGAAGAGGAGGAGGAGGAGGAGGAGGAGGAGGAGGAGGAGGAGGAGGAGGAGGAGGAGGAGGAGATTGGATTTATACCCCACCCTTCACTACCCAAAGGAGTCTCAGAGTGGCTTACTAAATCCTTTCCCCTCCTCTCCACACAACAGACACCCTGTGAGGTCAGTGGGGCTGAGAGAGCTCTTTCAAGAACAGCTCTGACAGAACTATGGCTTGCCCAAGGTCATCCAGCAGCCGCGAGTGGACGAGTGGGGAATCAAACCTGGTTCTCCTAGATTAGAGTCCGCGCACTTAACCACTATCCCAAACAGAAAAGAAAATTGCAATGGGAGGGACAAAAACTCATTTCCCCACCCCCCTGGAATTTTGGGAGTTCCCTGAAAATAAAGTTCATCAACCAACCAGGGCAGGGCAAGGGTCCATTCAGCTTAGGGGTTTTCTTGGGGGGGTGGGACTGTCAAGGAGGCAACTGAATGCAGTCGGTGGGCTGAACACAGGAAGCGGGCTTATACTGAGCTGAAGCGGGCTCGTGCCGAGTCCAAGCTGGCTCATGCCGAGCCGATGTTGGCTCATACCAGGTCAGCCTGTCTGGCCATCTAGGCAAGTACTACCTGCAAGGGATGTGCTCAGACATCGTGTTTGTAGCCAGCTCATTTTGTCTATAGAAAAGGCATGTCAGTTCAGTCTTGTTTTCTTCCATATTTGGGGCCAGGTGATGTTTGCCTCGGATTCAACATGCCACCCACTCCCTCGTGGAAGGAACCTCTCTGTTCCCCAACCAATTGGGGTTGAATTGCTCAGGGATTACACCCCCACCCACCCAAAGGATCCCCCCTTCTTATTCCAGCCAGATAGGTGAATAAATCCCTTGTTCTATTTTATTACCTTTTCAAAAAAAATCCAGTTTGGTGTAGTGGTTAAGTGCGTGGACTCTAATCTGGGAGAACCGGGTTTGATTCCCCCATGCCTCCACATGCAGCTGCTGGATGACCTTGGGTCAGTCCAAAGTTATTTCAGAGCTGTTCTCTCAAGGACAGTCCTCAAAAGAGCTCTCTCAGCCCCGCCTACCTCCCAGGGCGTCTGTTGTGGGGAGGGGAAGGGGAAGGAGTTTGTAAGCTGCTCTGAGACTCCGAGTGAAGGGCAAGGGGTATAAATCCAATCTCCTCCTCCTCCTCCTCCTCCTCCTCCTCCTCCTCCTCCTCCTCCTCCTCCTCCTCCCTGACGAGCTCAGCAAGAATCCGTTGCCCTGCAGCTCTCTGAGGAGAGAGAGAGAGAGGCCCTCCTTCTGGTTGGTCTCCCTAGCAGGCTGGGGGCACAGGTGGGCCTTGGGGAGGAAGGGTCCGGCTCCTCTCCACCTGCTGGGATCCTGATGCAGGCGGCGGGGCTTGGGTGGGAACTTGGCAGCCCTCTTTGAAAGACTGGCAAGGGGGGGGGCCTGAATTCTGGTTCTCCCTCTCCCCCCCCAGGTTCATTCTTGTCAGCCTGGGTCCTGCTTCTGCCTTGACTTTCCTGAGGTTCCCTGGGGAGCCCTTCGTGTCCCCCCCCCCATTCTGTGCCGCGAGAGAAGGGAGCCTCTGGCACCTCAGCAGGGGAACCAGCAGCTTGGGGTGGCTGCCGGAGTGACGGGGCAGGAGGCTGGGACTGCGCCCTGTGCGCTCGCTCTCTTGCTCTCTACCCCCACCCCTCCCGGCCCTCAGGATGGAGGCCTGGGAGGGGGGGCAGGGCAGGGCAGCAGAGAGGGCCGAGGGGGCTCCCGCCTGGGGGGGGAGGGAGAGGCCCTTCTCTCCTCTGCTCCCCCAGAGCCTCCTCCACTCTCCCCATCAGCAGCATCCATCCCCCCCCCACCCACAGCTGGACTTAGGAAGGAAACGTCTCCAATTAGTCAAACTGCTGCTCCTCTGGGAAAAAATCTCCCCCCCCCATAGGTGTGGGGCCTATTTATAACTCTCTCTGCATCAAGAACCGCCGCAAGATGCTCGGCAGTGGCAAAGACGACCAGGCAGGGCCCCCTCCCCCTTCTGCCGCTAATGGAGGAGGAGGCCCCCTCCCCGGAGTGTGGGCGCCAACAAGTGCCATGTGCCCAAGTGAGCGCCCGCGCCCAGCAGGATCTCGCGTCTCTGCGTGGTCTGCAGCCAGCCCGTGGGAGTGGCTGGGCCAGGGTGGGGACCCCCAGCAGGGGCCGGCCGTCTGGGCCTGGGGAGCGCAAGCCCCGAGCAGAGACCCCCCCCCATGGCTGGGAGGCCCAGAGAGGACCTGCAGGCCACCACCTCCGCGGGGAGGGAGGGAGGGCTGCTGCACCCTCATCTCTTCCAGGCACACAACCTCACCTGCTCTCGCCGCCATCCTTGGCCTGCCGCCTTCAATGCCCTCCGCTCCCTGGCACTTGCCAGGGTGGCGCTGCTCGGCCCGAGACCACAGAACAGCATTTCCTGATTCTCACGTGTCACTCTAAGAAGAAGCCCCCTTAAACTGCAAGACGACCACCGGGGCAGCTTGACTGGGTGTGTCCACCTCAGTTTACCCAGCCGGAGCTCCTGAGAGCCCAAACCATACGGGGGGGAGGGGAGAGCTGGACTTGGGTGTAATTCCTCCCCCCCCCCCGCACACATTGCAGCCTTTGGCAGACTGTGACTTTGGGCCAGTCACACGCTTTTGGTCTGACCCACTCCACGGGGTCGGTGTAAGGAATGGAGCCACGTAAGCCACGCTCAGCTTCCTGGAGGGAAGGGTAAAAGGAGGGATGCCTCTCCAGCTGTGGGTTCCTCCCAGGCCATGAGAGGGAAAGAATCGCGGCCTGTCTCACTGGGGCAAAGAAGATCCAGACCCCCACAAAGCACCAGGCATGCGCGGGGGGGGGATTCAGTTGCCCCGGATGACAGGTGGGCGTGGCGGGGTGGCTGATTTTCGTGGTGATTCTCCTCCTTTTATCTTGCCTGCAAAACCGTGAAGGGGCACATTCCTAAATTCACCTGCTGTGCCACCTTCCCGAGAATGCTGTGGGGTAGAAGTCCCTGCCCCCAGGCAGTCAGATTTCAGCTCCGGGGCTTGCGTTTCCAAGAGGGGACTGAACAGAATCCAGATCTGTTTTAAACATCCCCTGCTTCTTCTCTGTCCCTCGCCTCTCCTGCCCCTGAGCGGAGATCACCCCAGAGCCAGGGTTGCCAGCTCTAGGCTTTGAAATTCCTGGAGATTTTGGGATGGAGCCTGGGGAGGGGGGCTTGGGGGGAGGGAGGGACCTCAGCAGGGGACAAGGCCTCGGAGTCTGCAGGGGGACTGATCCTGGTTGCCTGGAAATCAGTTGTGACTCCAGGAGAGCTCCAGGCTGCACCTGGAGGCTGGCAACCCTAGCCAGGACCCAGGCCCACCACAAGAAGAAGAAGAAGAAGAAGAAGAAGAAGAAGAAGAAGAAGAAGAGATTGGATTTATACCCCGCCCTTCACTCAGAGTCTCAGAGCGGCTTACAGATTCCTTTCCTTCCCACAACAGACACCCTGGGAGGTAGGTGGGGCTGAGAGAGCTCTCTTGAGGACTGCCCTTTCGAGAACAGCTCTGAGAGAACTTGTGACTGACCCAAAGTCACTCCAGCAGCTGCATGTAGAGGAGGAGTGGGGAATCAAACCTGGTTCTCCCAGATTAGAGTCGGAGCACTTAACCACTACACCAAACTGGCTCGCAAATGTTTGGCCTCAAGTCCCTCTACCAAAGCCACCCCCCCCATGAAGCCTCCCCCCCGCCCCCGGTGGCCAAGGGGTCTGCTGCGATGGCCCTGTCCTGGGCCTGGGGGCCCCCTCCGCCTGCCCTGGCTGTCCTCCCCCTCCCTCCCTCGGGGAAGGCTTTCTCTGCCGCCGCAGCGCCGCCCTTCCTCCAGAGCCTCCAGAGCCCACCGCTAGGCTAGCGAGGCCCATTTGTCACCTGTCACGTCCCCCTTGACCTCTGGCAGGCGCCGGGGGGGGGGGAGGCCTCCTCCGGGCAGGGCGGGGATGAGGAGGCCGCGCAGCCACCTCCGCCTGGGCGGGCGGGCAGGCAGCGGGGAACGGGGCTCCTCCGTCCTCCAGGGCGGCTGCCTCTCGCCCGGTGGCCTCCTCCTCCTGCTGCTGCTGCCGCCTCCCAAGGGAGCCGGGGGGCCGCTGCGTTCCTCCCCGGGACTGCTCCGCTCTGTGCCGCTGCCTTTGGCCACTGGAGGGCTCCTGTCCCCACGGAGCCACGGAGCTCCCAAGCGCTGCCAGCAGCCGGCAGCAGCAGCAGCAGCAGAGCGGCGCCTCGTCAGGGGGCCGGGATGGAAGACAGGTGGGGTGGGGGCTGCTCCGCTCTCCCGGCCAGGCCAGGAGGCCCCAGGCGCTTCCCAGCAGCGGCCCCGCGGCTCCCTGAGGCCTTTTTTTGTTTGCAGGGGGAGAGGCCCAGAGGGAGCCCCGCGGGCGGGTCCAGGCCCCGCAGGATCCTCAGCTGTTGTCCTCTGCTCCCTGCTGGCGCAGGTGGCAGCGGAGGCCGGAGAGGGCCGCGGGGGTGGGGTGGGGCTCCCTGCTCTTGGCTGCGGCGGCCAGCTGCTCCGGGGAGGACGGGGGCTCCCGCGGGGGCTCTGCAGGTGCTGCATGGAGGCAGGCAACCAACCGTCTGCCACCTCTCCCCCCCTCCCACAACCCCCTCTTTCTGCGGTGAATAGAAAAGCACCAGCCCAAGGACGCCCCAGTCCCGGGCGTCGGATATGGAGGGAGCGCTGGCGCTCAAAAGCTGGTGCCGGAGGAGTGCCTTTGGTCGGCCTCCAGGTTGCCCCCAGAGCCCTGTTCTGCTTCCCGTCTTCCTTGTACCGGCGACCTGCTTTGCCCCGGAGCCACCCTCTGTTCCTGGTGCCCCAGAGGTGGCGGTGTGGGCTTGGCACCCTCCCAGGGCTTGAGGCAGCAGGGGATCAATTAGGCAGCTCCGTTACTTCCCCTCTCCTCCTGCCCGACAGTGCCAGCTGCTCCCCCGGAGGCATGGCAAAAAACAGCAACAGTGGAAAGTCTCCTTTTCTGCCACCAGCTTTTCCTCGGTGCCCATCGGTCTGGTCTGAGACTCCCTCCCCGAAGCTGTGCTCGAGCGCTCCGCTGAGCAGCCGGCCGAGGAGACATCGGAGAGGCGCTTCCTCCCTTCCCTCTTTCTCCAGGGAGTCCTGGGTAACCCAAGCCCCCCTCCCCGGCTCCTTGATTCCCTTCTTCTCGGCACGCGGCTCCCTCGGCCTCTGGGATCAGGTGCCCTTCGGGTGCCACGTGCGACGCATGGCTTTCCTTGGGCCTGTCAGGGTAAAGTGGGGCAGGGTGCGAGTTTGCCATCCCCGGCTCCTCAGAGGAAAGACGGACGCGCTCGAGTGGGAAGCCGGGGGGCTCCTGACTCCCAACAGACGTTCTGCTCCGATGTTGTTCTCCCTTGACAGGGGTGTAACTCGGGGGTGGGGGGAGGTCCCGGCAGGGCTAGAGCCGAGAGCCGTGCCTGTGGCTTGGCCCCCCCCCCGTGGGAGTGTCGTGTGGAGAACCCCAGAGCGGTGGCCAGCGGAGTGGGAGAGAAGGATGCTGTGGCGTCCTGGGGGAAGTTTCTACTTTCGGGTGACTTTAGAGCCGCTTATGCAATGCCCTCATGTTCGTTTTAGGTATAGGTATAATTATTTCATTACGCTTTCCTGTGAAGTGTGAAAACTATCTTTACCAATCCTCCTAAATTAGTTAAATATAATATTCAGTGAGACAGGAGATAGAGAAATGTTAATTGAAACCGGGAGAGGTGTTTATAGGGTGATATAGGGCGGCTGACTGTGACTGAAATTAATGTCCAGGGTCCTGGCAGGTGATTCATGGCCCGGAGTTTATTAAATGCTTACCCCGCCCCCCCCGCAGCCTGGGCCATCCCTCACCCGTCTCCCCGGGGAGGGGGCCGCACCGCCCACAGCTGGCCTGACGGGACTGGGTGCCTGCTGGGGGGGGCCTGTATGGGGGGACCCCCTGACTGTCCTCACAGCAGTGCTGTGGGTGGGGGGAGGGGGCAATTCCCCCTCCCCTGCCCTGCGGCTTGTGTGACCTAAGCCCTGTGCCTTCCCACCAAGCGAGCGCTCGCCCCCAGGGGAATGAAAACGGACACCATCTTGGCCATCCTGCCTCATGTCTGCTGCAGCTCCTGCCACCTGTCGGCTGGACAATTGGAAGGCTTCGAACCAGGGCTGCCAATCCTAGGTTGGGAATTCCAGGAGATCTGGGAGGGGAGGCGGTTCGGCAGGGATGTGGCGCCAGGGCATCCAGGCTCTGCCATGGCACCTTCCTCTGGTGGAACTGACCTAGGGAGACTGGAATTCGGTGTGGTGCTGCTGATTCTGGGGGAGCTCTGGGCCCCACCTGGAGGCTGGCAACCCTATCCTCTAACAGGCTCTGATTAAAATGTGGGATTAGATAGATTTATGAATTTGATCAATGGCTACTAGCCATGGTGACTGAGGGTCACCATGGACCCTCTGAATCTCAGAGCCAGAAGGCAGCATCAGGGAAAGGCCTCAGCCTCTCTGCCCTGTTGTTGGCTCTCCAGAGGAACTGGTTGTCCCCACTGTGTGAGACGGGACTAGGTGGACCCTCCCTGGTCTGATCCAGGAGGGCTCTTCTGGTGTCCTTCTCAGGGGAAGGCCTCAGCCTCTCTATGCCCTGTTGTAGGCCCTCCAGAGGAACTGCTTGTCCCCCTGTGTGAGATGGAATGCTGGACCGGATGGACCCTCCCTGGTCTGACCCAGCAGGGCTCTTCTGGTGTCCTTCTCAGGGGAAAGGCCTCGGCCTCCCTGCCCTGTTGTTGGCATTCTAGAGGGACTGGTTGTCCCCTGTGTGAGATAGGATGCTGGACTAGGTGGACCCTCCACTGGTCTGACCCAGCAGGCAAGACTATTTGCTGTCTTCCTGCCACCTCAGTCTCAGGGTCAGTTGTTATTTCCCCACCATGCACCAAAGGCCAGACCAGACCCCCAGTACAGAAGCCTTCCTTCTCGGCACTGTGGGAAGCAAGGCTCCCTCCCCCTCCCTCCCTGGTATCTTGGACAAGGCAAACACAGCAAGGAAGATGAACTGGCCTTCTGGTCTGAGAAATGCTCCTGTCCCATCTTCCCTGCTCAGGATTTGCCTCCAAACCCAGTGTCTCTGTGTGTGTGTGGGGGGGGGTAGTCGGGTATTTTTGCCCCTCCGGTATCCATCTGGCGGAGACCACCATGTATGGGAAAGAACTCGGCTGCATCCAGCATCTGGGAGACGCCCCTCTAGGCTGCCACAACTCATGTCTTCTTGCTGATCAGCTTGAAGGCAAAGCCCGAGAGGTCAGCTGGCAAGAAACTCGCACCTGAAATCAATTCTCTTCCAGTAAAGACACCCACTTTGCCCCCCCCCCCGGCACCTCCCTGCCAAGCGAAAGAGGCAGCAGTGGCTGATCCCCACTCTTTGGTCTTGGCAAGCTGTCTATCTCTTGAGGATCCTTAGAGGAAGAGGGCAGTGGGCAGCCTGGGAGAGCACAGAAGGACCCTGAACCTGAATGGTGTGAGGAGGAGGAGGAAGAGGAGAAGAAAAAGAAGAGATTCGATCTATACCCCTTGCCCTTCACTCGGAGCCTCAGAGCAGCTTCCAATCTCCTTTCCCTTCTCCTCCCCACAGCAGACACCCTGTGAGGCAGGTGGGGCTGAGAGAGCTCTTTCGAGGACTGCTCCTGAGAGAACAGCTCTTGACAGAACTATGGCTTGAAACAAACATCCACTGTATAAATAACGCAGACCAAAGAGTGCCCAAGTAGTATACACATAAGTGAAAATGTTTATATAACAAGGTAACACAATACTAGCGAGGAATAGCAAGGAACTTTACATGTATCAATAATAGCAAAATTACATGTAATACATGAGTAGTACAGAGGAAAGAGAAGACACAGGGACGAAGATTCCGGATTTCAATCTTCATTTCGATAACTCTTCTTCAGAAACTTCATCATACTTCATAAAGCACTCATAGTGTACAGAAACCTTCAAAACAGTATAGACAGGCAAATATCCAGTCCTTAGATCAAAACAGTCAAAACCAGGCAGCCGATCAGCAATAGAACATTTTCTTCTATAGTTGGCAAGCGTTATTTAAACAGTGCATGTCTGGTTCATGACTACAGTGTACTGTGTTATCACTGTAGAACTACGGCTTGTCCAAGGTGCAAGTGGAGGACCAAGGCGTGCAGTGGAGCTGGCTGCAGTGGAAGACAAAACAGCCCCCGCACTGCTTGGCCCCCTGACTGCGAAAGGCCAGACTTTGGGGGTAGGGGGCAGGTGGGCTGGAATGAGCCCCTGGCCTGTTCTCTCTCTGCAGTTGAGGAGGGGCACGCATGGGGAGCGTGGCCCTGGCTGTGTCTCCTCCTGCCGCCTCCTCGCATTCAAGCCATCTGTGGGGCCCATTCCCCAGTCTGGCAACAACCGGCTCCCTGGCAAAGAGTTGCCCATGGGGAGAGAAAGCTCCTCGCAAGCGGTCAATTGCCTTCATCTTAGGCTGCAAAGACCGAACCGTGGCCTTGCTTAGCAGGAAATGCCTGAACTGGGGAACCTGAACGTTCCTGCTAGAGCAGACCACCGGTGAGGGTCGCCACTCGCCATCTCTGGGTTGTGAAATTCCTCGGCTATCTCGGGGGTGGGCAGAGCCTGGGGAGGGCGGAGACCTCAGCAGGGCATAAGGCCCCAGAGCCCACCCCTCCCGAGCAGCCATTCCCCTCCCCCCCCGGGGGAACTGGTCTTGGTTGTCCGGAGGCAGTTGTAACCCAGGCTCCCCCCAAGCGGTGGAGTCCTGCGAGCAAAAATTCTGCTTTGTGAGCCGCACTGGCCTGAAAGTGGAGAGCAGGCGATTTGCCTGCTGCATAGATTGCTTTGCTCTGGAGCCCTCCTTCCCGAGCGGAGACAGAAATGCAGCCCGGCCAGCAGCCCATCCCATGCAGGGGCCACACCAAGGACCAGGCTGCAAAGGTCGGGGGCTTCTCCCCCGGCTGCTTCCCCTCCCCCTGCACTGGTTCTCGGGGCGTCCTGCCCCCTTTCACCCCCCCCCCTTGGCCGGTCCCCTTTGGCGTCCCTGTCCTCCGTGGATCGTGGGAAGCCGCCTCTCCGTCTGTGGGCATGGCCGCGCCCACTGGCCGGCTGGCTGGCTGGCAGGGACGCCCACCATGGAAGGACTTGATGAGAAGCCCTCCTTTTGTCCCCCTTGGAGCTCTCGGAGAGGCCCCGGCCCTTCAAGGGAGGGACGGAGGGAGGGCGGGGGGGGTCCCCTCTTCCCATCAGCTTCATTAGAAAACATCCCTATTAGCCATTTCAGACACGCAGGCTTGGCTCCGAGATGGATGAGGCTGCTCCTCTCCTGGTTGCTGGATTCAATCATCGCCACGGTTCTGCGGTCCCGCCGGGGAGAGGGGAGGCTTGCTGGAAGCCGGGCCCTGTCACCCCTGATGGATCATTGTCACCCATTGGCTGCAAAGGCACATTTCCTGTCCCTCCGGTGCTGGGCCGGTAATTTGGACGGGCTGCAGCACGGAATGAGGGGATGAGCTCTCCAGGCTGCGGCACGTTGGCCGGTGGCTAAGTCGGAGGAACAGCTGCCATGGCACAGAGCAGGGGAGCGGGGGGGGAGGGCGAGGGGACAAACGGTTCCCTTCAAGGACCTGGCAGGGGAGGCCACCCGCAGCAGCTGGTCGGTCGGGGGAAGCACAGCATGTCCCCTCTTTGCACCAGTTGCCCTCTTGTGCAAAAGGAGGTTGGCCATCGTCCAGGAGGAGATTTGTGGAGCTCTCTTGAAGCCCCGGCCAACCACAGGGGGTCCTTCACTCAGTATGCCTCCTGGGGTCCCTGGGGTTCCGGGAGAACAGCCAAAATGCTTTCAGGTCGATACCCCGCCCTTGAGGGCTAGGTACTTGCTCTGAAAAACCGGCCTGGCATCTTCACTCCTGTGGGGTGCCCTTGACCCAAGCTGGCCACGGTGAGAATTCTCAGCCTGGTGCCTTTGGGGAGGCCTCCGGGCAGTTCTGAAGTTCTCCGGAGCTTCAGGAAGTCACCCAGGTCGGGTGTGTGTGTGTGTGTGGAGGGGGGGCTCAGCGGCTCTGAGCTTCCTGGATTCCAAAACATCCCCAATTTATTAAGTACCCAGAAGGGGAAGCTGTAAAGGGAATCACCCCTCTTGAGGAGCACAGGGGGAGTGTAAAGCAGCAGCGGCACAGTGAGATTTTATGGCCAGTTTCGATGCCCAAGAAGGGAGCGGGGGGGGATGCTAAGCAGAGGCGGCCGCCCTCCCTCTCCTCTCGGCAGATGATGAATCAGCAGGCTCCGTCCGTCCACCCAGCACCAGCCAGCGGGCTCCTCTTTCGGAGGCCGGGCACGGACGGACTGGCGTGGGCCGAGGGGAGGCCGGGCAGAACACTCCTGGGCCCCTCCTCCCTCAGGAAGGCCCGGTCAGGGAAGTGCCGGGGGAGGCAAGCAAGCCGCAGCTCCATCTCGGCCAGGGCAGGGCAGTCCCAGCCGCCTCTGCTGTGCGTATGTGGGGGGGGGGTGTCAGCGAAGTGAACGGCAACCTCAGCTGATCCATTTACCGGCACAGAAGATGCCACGGCCACATCCTCACGAGGTGCAAAGCTACGAAGACCCCTCCGCCCCCACGTCTGGCACCTGGGCAGCAGTGGGCTTGCTGCCCTCTGTGCCAGCGGGACAATTCCATGCCAGCAGAGCAAGGCTTGTGTCGGGATGCTGCTACCAGCTGAGCCCTTCCCTTGGCAGGCTCGAGGTGGGGTGGGGGGCAGTGTTCCCTCTGAGCTGAGTCAGTGTGAGCCAGCACACAGTTTTTTAGCCTCCAAATCACACAGATTTGTCTTAGCTCAGGAAGGAGGGCTCCGGAGCAAACTAGTTTCTGCGGCAGCCAAATCCGTTGCTCACAACTTTAGTGCCAGTGGCTCACAGAGCAGAATTTTTGCTCACAAGACTCCACAGCTTAGAAGGAACATTGGTGGGATGTAGGAAGACCCTCTGAGAAAGAGAAGGCTTAGGGGGGACTGCCATCTTCAAGTATTTGAAGGGCTGCCATGTAGAAGATGGAGCAGATCTATTCTCTCTTGCTCCGGATTGCAAGACAAGATTTAATGGGTGGAAATGATAAGGGAGTCGTTACGGGCTAAATATCAGGAGAAACTTCCTCACTGTAAGAGTGGCTGAGCAGGGGAACAGACTGCCTCGGGAGGTGGTGGATGCTCCTTCCCTGGACGTTTTCACGTGGAGGCTGGGCAACCATCTTTTGGGTATGTTGTAAGGCTCTCTTTCGGCTACGCTCCTGCAGAGTGCAGGGGGTTGACTGGATGACCTGCAAGGTCCCATTCTATGATTCTGTGCTCAGACAGGTCACCCCCCCCCCGTTGCTTTCCACCCAGGCTGGCCCCTCCTCCTCCTCAGTCCACAGCCAATCCCAGCACCTATAAGCTCAGGACAGTTCGGGGGGGGCTGCCCCTCGTAGCCCACGGGCAGAGTGACCTTCTCCCAGGGCTCCCACACGCAAAGGGCTTTCCGCAAAGGAGGAAGGACAACCGGCTGACACTTCTCAAAACCTCGGCGGGGTCTCTGGCTCAGACTTACCGTTGGGACTCCTGGCACTCCCCCCCGCCCCACTGGAATGTCAGCCCGCTGCCAGTCCGAGCAGGCGATACGGAGCAGGGCAGGCACCTGACTCAGTGCAAGTCAGTTCTGGGGCCTCGATCGCAGTCCAAACTCTGCCAGGCCTCTGATCGTCCAGCTAAGATTAATCTCAGCCTCGTTTCTTCAGACAGCTTCCCTTTCTGTTTCCAGAACTGTTTCCAGCAGGGCACCAGACTTGGGGCTCCAAGGGCAGCATCCTGCACATGGCTTCTCAGAGGTTAGTAGCAGGCTGGTAGTGCCCACACGACCATGCAGAGTTCATTGCACATTCTGTCCCACACTGCCAGCACAGGGGGGGGGGGCATGGCCAAAAATCATGAGAGAGAGAGAGAGAGAGAGAGAGAGAGAGAGAGAGAGAGAGAGAGAGAGAGAGAGAGAGTCCACTGTCAACTTTTAAGTTCCTTCCAAAGCCAGGGGAGGGGCTGTGTGGCTCAGTGGCAGAGCCTCTGCTTGGCATGCAGGAGGTCCCAGGTTCAGTCCCCGGCAGCATCTCCAGTCAAAAGGACCAGGCAGGGGGTGACGGGAAAGACCCTCTTCTGCCCGAGACGCTGGAGAGCGGCTGCCGGTCAGAGTAGACAAGACGGGCCTTGAGGGACCCGGGGGGCCTGACTCAGCAGAAGGCAGCTTCGTGTGTCCAGGGAGCCACAGCTGGCCACGCCTTCCTTCTCTATGCCCACCCTGCGTTTGGAGACCCACACTTCCGCCACACAGGGCACATGTTTCCCCGCAATGGGGCACCGTGTGCTCGCTCTGTTTCCTAGTGCGTGGGAAGAGTTGGTGCACAGAGTGGCGGTGGAAGGGTTAACATCTCTTGGTTTTTAATTACAGCCCTTGAGGGAAACAGACATCTGGGCAGTGTGATTCCTGCCATATTTTATGCCGTTATTATTTAATCGTCTCAGTGCTGCGCATAAAGCGGGGGGAGGGGGGCGGCCCGCGAGGAGGTTGGCAGAGCTCGAGGATCCCATCTCCGCAGCTCCCTCCCGGATCTCGCACGCTTTCAGAAGCTGATATCGGATACATTAATTTCTCAGGCGTTGTTGCTGTGCGTTCCCGGGAGACTTCCACTGGGAATGCTGGCTCCAGGGACTCCGCATGAGGAGAGAGAAAGGAGCGGAATCCGGATCCCTCCGGAGGGCCAGATTCCGCTCCCGGGAGAGGCAAGCCGGGATTCCCTTTGGGCGGGGGCGGGGCCCTTCCTGTGCAGAATCCGCCTGCCGAAAAGGGCTCTCCGGGGAGTCTTCTGAAGGGGCCTGGGGGAGAAGTTGGAAGGAAGGCAGATCTCCTCGGTTCCCTCAGCTTTGCAGCTCGCGCCTGTTTGGTGTCGTGGTTAAGTGCAGGCAGACTCTAATCTGGGAGAACCAGGTTTGATTCCCCACTCCTCCACTTGCAGCTGCTGGAAGACCTTAGGCAAGCCATAGTTCTGTCAGAGCTGTTCTTGAAAAGAACACTTCTTGACAGAGCTCTCTCTCAGCCCCACCGACCTCACAGGGTGTCTGTTGTGGGTAGGGGAAGGGAAAGGAGATTGTCAGCCGCTCTGAGACTCCTTTGGGGAGTGAAGGGCGGGGTATAAATCCAACCTCCTCCTCCTCTTCTTCTTCTTCTTCGTCTTTGTCTTCATCTTCTTCTTCTTCAGCAAGCGTTTGCTCTGGAGAAAGCCATTCTGCTTCTGCTCACAAAAATGGGCAGAGCTGAGCACCGACTCTCCTCAGAGTCTTTCCGGGTGGCGCATGTTAGAAGGGCCATAATCCAGCACCCGCAGTGCAGTGACCAATCAGTACGTCAGCCTGCCCAGCAAAGACCTACCCACCTCTCCCTTCCATTTGTCACCCACCCGGACGGATTCACGGAAGGGGAAAGGGGTCTCCCTGTGGTTTTTATCTGTTCTGGGTGGCTCCGTGCCCGCTGCCATCATCCCTCATCCGCCCAGATCTGAGCACCGCTTTTTGGAGTATTCCCATTTGCTGAGGTTTAAGCCACACGGCATCCAACGGGTCTTACTCCCAAGTACGCAGGCTCACATCCTGAAACCTGCAACCCACGCTGCCATTGACGCATGTGGTGCAGTGGGTGGCCGGCGTGGGCCTCTTTCTGGCCACAGCTTCTCCTGTCCTGGGCTGGCTTCATCCGTGGTTCCCGCAGGACTGCTCCGGCGGGATTGAGCCGTCTTCCCCGAGGCCGGGCCTGCCATCTGCACCAGCCGGTTAATCTCTTCCTCTTCCCCACAAGGACATTCATCACAGGGAAGTGGATTGTTGTGGGAAATATTGATCAAAAGCCTGTCTTGTTGCTTGGCGGGGTTAAAATTGAGTGCTCTCCGCAGTCAATCGCTTGGCCTTTTGCAGATCCACACGGCGGCCCGGATGCCCCTCCCCAGCTCTGCCTCCCAGAAGGCTTCCCCCGAGGGAGCCGGGTGCCACTCCCCTGGCTCCACCGTCCCTGCCCCCAGATGAGCTTCAGTGCCCAGCTGTGTCCGGTCCTGAGTCTCCGGCCAGCAAGCAACCCCTGGGGCAGGCCCCTGCTGTGAGAAGGAGAACCGGCGGAGCAAGAGGCCAAGAGGTGGTGCTGTCCCCGGCCCTTCTAGGGAGTGTGGGGATGTACCGGCGGCTGGGAGCGGGGCACCCATCCACACCTGGTGCAGGAAACGTGTCATCCAGGCAAGTTCCAGCTCACAGACACTTTACAGGGAAATTCCCACCCAGGCACGTTCCCTCCCTCCCTTCTCCTTCGGCCGCCTGGTCCCCTTTCTTCTCTGCACCGCTGAGTCTGCCTGCCACAGGTTCCCACCCCCCACCCCACGACCTCCCTGAAGTGTCCGAGCCGTGGTTGACCAGCCAGCCATGGGAGGCCCCCGACCTCCCCCCCACCGCTCTCTCCGGCCCAATGGGGTGCCTCCCCCAGTCAGGGCCGGTGCCAAGCCAGTGTCAGCTAGGCTGCTGTCATAGCTGGTGGAAGGGGCGGGGAGCTGATGAATAGCCTGCAGCTGGAGTGGAATCTTAACTTTCGTTTCTTCCCGGACTCCTCTTATCTGCTAGCCTCGGCCGGTGACCTTGGTGCTGTGCTGCTGCTTTCGCTGGGAACTCGCTGGGAACACCAACCTGTTAGCTTAGGTGGGCTTTAGCTTATTCCCCAATTGGCTCAGACCCATCAGGGGGACCTCTTGGAATTTAGTATTAACTCCCCATTGTGAGTGCTTGCAATCAGGTCTGACACAGAAATGTAGGCACAGATGACCTGCCTTTACTGTACTCAATAAACTTGAACCTTCTGAAGGACAGTTGTTGGGAACTGATTGCTGTGGGACTCTTGACAGCTAGCTATCTGGCTGCATCCTAAAAAATGACCTCCCATTGGCTACTGGCTTGCCCTTGCTGGGTCGGTATGCCCATGCCCCCACCCATTCCTCTGGGGGTCCGGGCCAACTCCCTTGGCCAGAGATGGGAAACCAGCTCCAGGTGTGCTTCCAGATCTTCATGGGGGGGGGCTGCTGCTAGACACACCCTCCCCCTTGCGTTTTCAATGAGCAGGGAGCAGGGTGCCTCTTTCCCCTGAAGGGTATTTGTCCAACTGCAGGAGGAATCCCCCCCCCCCGGGAAAGGGGCTGGGGCTGTTCTGAGTCTGCCTATCCAGCCACCATTGGCCTGTGCTCCTGGGACGGAGGGCCACCCCCCTGTTCAGCAGCGGGGGTTCTGTGGATGAGCAGGCTCCCGAGTCTAGGGACCGGCTCAACTTTATGTGTGACTTCTGCAAGAGCAAGACGAGACCCCAGAGCCGCAGCTCCTGCTGAAATAGCCTGCAGTTGCCACACCCAGACACACCCCACTCCCAACAATGGGCTGTTTACAGCACATTACTCCTTGACTGGTTACTTCCAGAATCCTGGCAGGCTGTTGTTCTTGTGCCCCAAGCTCAGCCCGTCTCTGGGGCGATTCAATCAGGAACGACTCTGTCCCAATGCATAACACCCCCCTCCCTTGGCTTGCTGTTGGCCACTGGCCAGGGGCCCATGGCCGGACCGGGGTCTGCCGCCAGGGGTTCAGACGCTCTCTTTTGGCTGCTGTCCCCCCCCACATCTTCCCAGTGTGGATCCCCACAGTGGGCTGTGATTGGAAGGCCTGTTTTGCCCAGGACCTGAGCACCAGTTTACAGACCCAGCGGATGAGACAGCCTTCGAGAAGCAAGTGTGTCCCCCCCCCCCCCAGAGAGAGACAGAGTTCTGCGTAGCTCAAAGCCTCGCAAGCAGCCTTTGGGAGAGGAGGAGTCGGCCTTCTTTGCGGGGGGGGGGGCTCCATCAGGTATTCTGCCTGCTCTGCTCGGTGTCACCCCCTGGGAGGGCCCCCCTGCAGGGTTCCTTATCTCACTCTTCTCTCCTGTCCCTTTCCTCCCAGGGCCTCCTGGCAAGCGGGTCTCCTCTCCCAGCTGACACTGGTTTTTTGGTTTTTTTTGCATATTCAGAGCATTGATTTTGAAGGGACCCCCGTTCCTCTGCTTTTGGTAATCTGGAGGGGGCCACAAGGGCTCTCTGCTCTTGAAGGCTCCCCACCCCAATGTGAGCCGCCTTTAATAGGCTCTGGGTTCATCGGCCTTGGGGCCTGTGAGGAGGGCGAGAGGCGGGGGGGGGCTCTGTGAACCTCGCAGCAGCCAGCCGGACCGGACGGGTGGAGGGAGGAGGCTGCGCGGGGGGAGCTCTGGCTCTTTCGGAGGGAGGGTTTCTTCCCTAACCACGGCTGGGCCCCTTCTGCTCCAGCAACTGCCCTGGTTCCCCGTCGGATGGCCCTGCTCCGTGGAGGCCAGCCTTGCTCAGAAATGTTGCGCTTTCCGCCCTGTCCTCCTTCAGGGAGGCCTAATGATTTCAAGACGGCAGCTTCGGGCACTGGCGTTTATGCAAAAGGGTCTCCAGGGGCGAGTCAGCCAGGAGGAAACGCAGAGGCAGACATGTGGGGGGGGGCAGCCTTCGGCCCATTCCTTCCTCCAGCTGCTGGGGATGCTCCTGAGGGCCTCAGCCTCCTTAGTAGGCCAGCTCCCGAGGGGGGGGGGCAGGCATCTCTGCAGACTCATCCTGTGGCCGGTCAGCCCAGGCGCTGCATTGTTCAGAGGCAGGTGTGCAGCGCATTGCTCTGTGGCAGGACTCCAGAGGGGGTGGGAGGGTGTGTGTATGTGTGTGTGGGGGAAGTTATTTGATAGGGGCTGGCTTTGCCGGGGCTCCAGTGTCTCCCCTCTGCCTGCCCCCAGGAATGCCAGGCCTCTCTCCAGAGTTGGTGTGCTTGCGCCGCATCCTCGAGGGGCCGGCACTCAGACATTAATTAATAAAAATCCAAACAGATGCAAAGGGAACATGTAGCATTTTGATTTTAAAATAGATCTCCTCCTCCCTCACTCGAGGATCTGCGGAAAGGAGAAAATAACCACCCACATGGCTGTGTTGTCACGCCACCCTTTTTTCTGTGCTGCAAGTGAGAAACGCTTTTTACCTTTTCAGACTTTCTTTTTTCTCCCCCTGAAACTAGGCAGGAAGGGAGGGTCCCTGCAGTCCTTCAGAACTGGGGGAGGTGGGAAGAGGGGGAGATGTTTCTTCCCACCAAAAGCGATGGGGACAAAAACCAGAGTTACAGAGGAACATGGAGCGGGGAGAGTAGTGAACAGAACAAAACGTGCATGCAAATGACACCGTTTTCAGCAATGCTCCACCGTGAGCCATGTTCGCTTGCAGTGAGTTCCACAGGCAAACTGTCTCCTTCTCTCCAATTTGGTGTAGTGGCTAGGAGCACGGACTCTAATCCGGGAGAGCCGGGTTTGATTCCCCTCTCCTCCATGTGCAGCTGCTGGTGTGACCTTGGGTCAGTCACAAGTTCTCTCAGAGCTGTTCTCTCAAGGGCAATTCTGGAAAGAGCCCCACCTACCTCACACAGGGTGTCTGTTGTGGGGAGGGGGAGGAAAAGGAGATTGTGAGCCCCTCTGAGACTCCCTTGGGTAGTGAAGGGCAGGGTATAAATCCAATATCTTCTTCTCTTCTCTTCCTCTTCTCTTCTCTTCCCTTCCTCTTCTCCTCCTCTTCTCTTCCTCTTCCTCTTCTCTTCCCTTCCTCTTCTCTTCCTCTTCTCTTCTTTCCCCCCCTCCCAAGCTGGGAACTTCTCTTCCTGAAAAATACCATTGCAAATTTCTGCCTGATCTTGAGCATTTGCCAAATGCCAAAGAGCCATGGGGAGGGGGGCGTCTTCCACTTTCCCTGGACCCCCGAGAAGAGGAGAGGGGAGAGGAGGGCTCGGAATAATCTGCATTGATTTCTTCCCCTCTTTACAGAGTGGTGTTGATCCTGGCACTTAGGGAAGGTTAATTTCAGATGATGAACTCAACCACATTGTAATATTTGATTCTGCTCGGCTTGGAAACACTTTATGCTTATTGATTTTCAATATTCTGCTTTTAGCTGAGCGGCCCAAATGCCATTTCAAGAAAGGGAAGGGCCTGGAGAGAGCCCTGAATAGTCTCCCCTTTTTGCCCGGAAATCCCACCCACCCCAAAATGGGACCTTTGCAAACTGGGCCCCAGCGACAGGCCAGCTAAAATGCCTGCACCCAGGGAAGTGTGGGAGCCTGTCGGCATTTCAAGGCCTTTTTGCCTACATGCAGTTCAAAGGCAGCTGTGAGCCCCCTGACCCCCCCCGCTCCAGACTGAAGTCTCCTTAAGACTGTTCCAAAATGTGCAGGGAAAGGACACATCTGGACATCCCTTAGCAGGACAGAGAAAGAGAGAGAGAGAGTGCTTGAACAGATATTCCACCATGGTGTGTGACTCAGATGGCTACCAATAACCTTCATGGGCCCTTAAGGGCCTTTACTCCTGACCAGGTGACTGATGGAGTGACCCTCCATTTATGAAAAGCCCCCTCCTCACACTGGTTGCATCACTGCAAAGGGGGTTAACATAAGAACATAAGAATGTAGGAGAAGCCAGTGTGGGGTCAGGCCAATGGCCCCTCCAGTCCAACACTCTCTGGGCCACACAGGGGCCCAAAATACCAGGTGCCACCAGGAGGCCCAGCAGTGGGGCCAGGACACCAGAAGCCCCCTCCCACTGCTGCCCCCCCAAGCACCAAGAAGACAGAGCCCCAGAGCCCCTCTCTATCCCTTGTGGCTCATAGCCGCTGATGGACTTCTGCTCCATATGATCATCTAATTCCCTCTTGAAACTGTCCATGCTTGTAGCCGCCACCACCTCCTGTGGCAGTGAATCCCACGTGTTAATCACTCTTTGGGTGAAGACGGACTTCCTTTTATCTGTTCTAACCCGACTGCTCAGCAATTTCATGGAGTGCCCGCGAGTTCTTGTATGGTGAGAAAGGGAGAAAAGTACCTCTTTCTCTACCTGCTCTATCCCATGCCTAATCTTGTAAACCTCGATCATGTCACCCCCTCAGCTGGCGTTTCTCCAAGCTAAAAAGCCCCAAGCACTTTAACCCTTTCTTCCTAGGGAAAGTGTTCCAACCCTTTTATCATTCTAGTTGCCCTTTCCTGTGTTTTTTCTGCACTTTTCCCACACAGCCCCGTCCATTGCTTGCTTTCTCTGCACTTAGATTTGAGTCTGGCAGCCCCTTAGAGACCAACCCGATGTTCAGGGCACTAACTTTTGAGAAGGGAGCGCTTTTGGACTCTGGAAAGTCCGTACCCTAGAAATCTGGTTGGGCTCTGAGGTGTGGTTGGACTTGAATCGAACTGTTTTACTGCCCGCCCGCCCGGCTACTGTCTGAAACTTTCTCTATGCTTGAGTCACTTGACGACTGAGTCCGTGGAAGAGCTCAGTATCAGGGGCTCGGTGTGTGTGTGTTTGCGTGTGTGTGTGTGTGGTGTTACACCTCCTGGGATGTCTCATTCACACACACACGAGCTTGTCATTCTTTTGATCTATTAAAAAAGGTGTCCTCCTCGCTATTTTGCATGCTAAGTTAACAAACCACTCCTATATCTACAACTATGATCTCTAACTCCATTTCATCGTCTGACGAAGAGTGCGTGCCCCGGGAAGCTCACACCCTGAATAAAACTGTGCTGGTCTTAAAGGTGCCCCCCCCCCCAGACTCTGGCTTTGTTCTACACACTCACAAGTTATCGCTGGATGCTGCAGGCCGCTGCGATGAAAGTGTGCAGGCAGGCCAGTTCTTAGGGAGGGAAACGACTTTCCTCACGTGGCGCAGCCCTTCTCTAAGAAGGATCAGGCCAAAGCGGCCCCCTCTGCGGGCTCTTCCTGCCACCCCGTTCCCCCCCCGTCCCCCCGTCCCCCGCTCAGCCTCTGGGCAAAAGTCAGAGCGACAGACGGCTGCCTGCCTGGCCAGAAGGCCAAAGGTGATTTCAGGGCCATTTGCATTTTTATGGATACATTTGAGAGAGTTGGCACAGCCAGCCCATCCCAATTCATGCCCCTCATTCTGAGGGAAGCTGCCGGCCTCTCCGCTGCTCTGACGAGAACCTGAGTGGGGTCTCTTTAACCTGCCCTCAGGCCAGCAGACAAATGGGAGGGGCGCGCTGTGTGTGTGTGGGGGGCCTTTGCCTCCACTTCGCATCTGCTGGTGTTGAACAAAGCCCGACTCCTCCTCCTCCTCCTCCTCCTTCTTCTTCCCCGGAGCGGCTCTCGGGAAACCGAGGCCGGCGGTCAGGGACTAATCACAGTTCAGGCAGCAGCTGGGAGCAACCGGCAATTTCTACATCCTAACCAGCATCGGGTGGCCAAATTGTACCCCCTGGCAAGGTGCTGGCTGGACAGGGAGCGTGGAGACGATCCAGATGGCGGGGGGGGAATTCAGCCGCTCTCTGCAGCCCCCAGCCCCACGTGGGAGGGCGTCAGAGGCCATTCTGCAGCGGCTGCATTCTCATCCAACTCTAGCCGTCTGAGATGGGGGGAGAGTCGCCGACCGGGCGGTGTTTCCACACCATTGCCAACCTTCAGGCAGGACCCAGGGATCACCTGGAATTACAACTTATCTTCAGACTGTAGAGATCCCTTCCCCTGGAGAAAATGGCTGCTTCGGAAGATGGACTTTATGGTGTCCCACCTGGCTGGGGGCCCTCCCCTCCCCAAGCCCCACCCTCCCCAGTCTCTGCCACCCAGACCCCCCGGGGATTTCCCGCTCCAGAGCAGGCAGCCCCAGGTAGGTTTTCTACCCTGGGCCACTCTTTGGTGTTGTGGTGAAGTGCAGGCGGACTCTCATCTGGGAGAACCGGGTTTGATTCCCCACTCCTCCACCTGCAACTGCTGGGCGACCTTGGGCAAGCCGTAGTTCTGACAAGAGCTGTTCTTGAAAAAAGAGCCATTTCTGTCAGAGCTCTCTCAGCCCCCCCCCACCTCGCAGGGTGTCTGTTGCGGGGAGGGGAAGGGAAAGGAGTTTGTCAGCTGCTCTGAGACTCTGAGACTCTGAGTGAAGGGTGGGGTAGAAATCCAACCTCCTCCTCCTCCTCTCCAACTGTGGCCATGAGCCATTTTACGAGCTAGCCCTGTCTGGAGGCAGGAATGAAGTCTGCCTCCGATCATACCTCCCCCCCGCCCCACGCTCACATAAGCCCACGGAGACTATCAGAAATCATGTCACTCGTGGGGTCAGCCTTCAGCAGTGAGGCGTGGCGGTGTGGGGCTGAAAGGCCACACTGGGCACTGGAGTGCCATGGCCGTCTGATGGGCTGTGTGCCAGCTGTGTGCCAGAGACAAAGTCGTTGCTCTGAGCTCCTGGGTCCAGGCAGCCCTTGGGAGGACACCCCCGGCTTCATCGGAAGGAGTTCACTTGCAAGAGTCTTCCTTTCCAAGGCTTGGGCTATTGAATGCAGAGGTCAGCAGCAGGGAAGAGCAGCCCCTGCCCCCTTCTCCTGGGGGGGGGGAGGCACAGACCCTGGGGGGTGCCTGGGAAGCCACAGGGCGAGATGCTTGAGGCCAGCCGTCTTCCGAGAGCTTCACTGCCCCAGAGGATGTGCTCCTTTTCTTCCGTGCCTTCGTGGAATAGGAATGGCTCTCCCTGTCTTTTGGGCCGTCTTCACTCCCAAGAGCCCGACGTTCTGATCCGATGGCTCCGGTGCCGAGCCGGTCTCTCCTCCCGCCCCCGTCACCCCGGCGGTGGCAAATCCCCTCCGAACCAGCGCCAGCCTCGCATGAGGGGAAAGTTTCGAGCAGTTCATCAATCTACAGTTCCGCTTTTTATTAAATTGATTTGCATTTTAATGAAAAATAGTCAATCCATCCTTGCTTTCCTGATGAGGCAATAACCAGGAGTGTAGTTAAGCGAACCAAGCTGGCTCAGATCAATGGATCTGAGTCTCTCATGGGGGGGAGAAGTTGAGGCCAAGAGGCTGGGGGAGCCCTCCCCCCCACAGCCCCCTTCCCCGGGCAAGTTGGCAACACCCAAGTCCCTTTGGCATGCAGCTGGTCAGGCTCTGCGGAGGGCATGTTGGGGCCAAGATTTCCTGGGCTGCACCCCCCCATCTCCACTGTAGACCTTCCTCCCATCTTGAGAATGCCTCCCAGGGCCCCTCCCCTCCCTGCCAACTCCTCCTCCTCCTCCTCCTCCTCCTCCCTCCTTGACCCCCACCTGGCTGCCCAGCCCCCCAGCCCCAGATCTCTTTTCGTGTTCCTTCAGCCAGCAGCCGGAATGTTCATTGCAGTCTTTTAAGGGTTTTTTTAAATGTTGTGTGCTAAACATTTAAATGCACATTACGTTTCATGTGCCTAGCTTGCGTAGCTTTCCCTCAAGGGGATGTGCGCTCAGCCCACCTCCTCAGCCTCATGAGACAAGCCATTCCCGGCTCCCCACCCCACCCCACCCCGGTTGCCATTTGTCTTCCAGCAGGATACCTCCTGAGCTGGCCAGGCACCCCGCATTCTGCCCTGCCTTGGAGCTTGAAAGGGACAGAGGGGGAGAAAATGGGGGGGGGGAGAAGGAGAACGCAGCAATGAAGGACAGTCAAACGGAGGTTCTAGCTGGGCAAAAACTTCTCAAGCAACAGTGAAGCACACCCACACAGCTAAGAACATAAGAGAACATAAGAGAGAAGCCAATGCTGGATCAGGCCAGTGGCCCCTCCAGTCCAACACTCTCTCTGTCACACAGAGACCAAAAATACCAGGTGCCCTCAGGAGGTCCAGCAGTGGGGCCAGGGCACTAGAAGCCCCTCCCACTGTTGCCCCCCCAAGCACCAAGAAGACAGAGCATCACTTGCCCCAGAGTCCCTCTCTGTACCTTGTGGCTAATAGCCACTGACGGACTTCTGCTTCATATGTTTATCCATAAGAACATAAGAGAGAAGCCAATGCTGGATCAGGCCAGTGGCCCCTCCAGTCCAACACTCTCTGTGTCACACAGAGGCCAAAAATACCAGGTGCCCTCAGGAGGTCCAGCAGTGGAGACACCCCCTTAGTTCATGGCAGCTAGAGGCCTTGCTGACGCTTGTTCCAGAGAAGGAGTGCCCAGCCGCACCCACCCTCCCTGGCCTCTGCCCTCACCAGATTCCCGGTTCAATTGGCACACTCAGGCAGGGCGACAGCTCCTCCCTCTCCTTCCAGGAGGAGTGGAGAATCCTTGTGGCGTTTGTATTCTTTGGAGATTTACTAATCCAAGTAGAGAGAAAATGAGATGTGCTCCGTCTCAGCCCCGTCTCCTCCCGATCTTTTTTTTATCATGAGATTTCCTGTTAATCTCAGCCAGGCATTTCGCAGCTCCTTCCTTCATCCCAGACAGGTTAATTAAAACACGGCCATCCCCTCCCCACATCCTGTGCAGGCAGCCAGATACTGGCAGGCAGGGGCCTCCGAGAAGACCACTCCCCCACCTCGTCCTGGGGGGGGGCCAAGGGAGGCTCTCCGGTCCTGCCTGCCCCCTTTCCCGGCCATCTTCTTTCCTCCTAGGCATGGGGTGGCCCGCAGGTTTTCGCCTCCCACTGCTCTGCTCAGGAACATGGCAGTGGGGAGTCACTCGGCCACTAGTGGCCACTGTGACGGGCAGCAGAGGAAACCCGGCCCAGCGGGAGAAGGCAGAGGAACAGGGAGGACTCCCCGGCTGCCCTCAAGAGGCAGCACAGGAGGGGATGAGTCTGAAACTCGAGAAGAACGGAGACATTTCAGAATTCCAATAATTGTCCCAAGGGGGGGAGTATGATGAGGGCGGAGACCGCTCCCGGCAGCGGAGGGCCCATTAGCTGCCCCCATCAGCCCAGCCCTAATCCAGAGTTATGAGTCCCCATTACAGACCTAATCAAATGCAATTTTCTCTATCCCCCGAATCAAAAAAAGCGCCATATGGAGAAGAGCCTAGTTTGTCTCCTTTTGTTCCTGCCTTCTCCTGGAACAGTCTCTCCCTCTCCCTGACTCCTCACGTTATATATATATTGCTCTGATGTCTGCCGAGGGCACGGTGCCCTCAGAAATTCCCATTAAATAACAGAGAGCGAGCGCTCCGAGGAAAGAAAGTGAAATGCTATCTAGACAGCTGCAAGTAAAAATATGAAAAGTGTTGCACTTACTGTCGGGGGAAAAAGCCCATTTTTATAACTTGAATAGACAGTTGGGTATAAAGAGGAATCCCTCACCCAAGATCAGAAGCAACTGAAAGGCATCGGCGGGGAGGGAGACGTGGCTGGCCAGAGAGGGACTGCTTGTGTGAGGGTGAGTCTGGGTGTGTGTGTGTGGGGTGGGGGTCTACGCAGCTACGCGCCCATCCACCATCCACGACACACACGTTCCCTCCACGGCCACCTGCACAGGCTTCCTTCTTGGTGCCCCTTTCTGTGCTGCAATCCCGGCTGTCTGCTTCTGCCATCCGGAGCTATGATGTCCCTGAGACAAACCGCTGTCTTGTAGGTCTGGGCTGGCTGAGCTTACCAGGGGACAATGATAACCAAGCAGACACCAGGGAAGAAGGAAGCAAGGCTCAGCTGCTGGTCTCTCTTGGAAAGCTTCTTCTTCTTCTTCTTCTTCTTCTTCTTCTTCTTCTTCTTCTTCTTCTTCTTCTTCTTCTTCTTCTTCTTCTTCTTCTTCTTCTTCTTCTTCTTCTTCTTCCTCTTCCTCTTCCTCTTCCTCTTCCTCTTCCTCTTCCTCTCCTCCTCCTCCTCCATTGCCCATGCTAAATGTTTCTGTTGTCCGTCTACGTTCACACAGGGAAAATTCACAGGTGTGATGAAGCTGCGTGTGAACCAATGAGGAGAGCACACTTCAGCAGCAGTGTGTGCCCCGCCCACTGCCCCGCCCACTGCCCCACCCACTCTAGTCTCCAGCAGCCATCCCTGCAGAGTGCTCAATTTGCTTCCAGACACCTCTCAGAAAAGTAGCCTGATCTAAGTCCCGTGGCCGGCCAAGGTGTCAGACATCAGACAAGATATTCTGAAAAGAAACTCCCAGTCCAGGACTCATTTGTTTACTCATTTGACACGTTTACACCCCGTCATTTCCTTCCGCCTAAAGCACTTAACAGCACCAGTCTCTGGGCTCTTTGCTTTGTGCTTCCCTGAGCCTGAATTTCCTTTTCCATTTGCAGACGTCTGCCTCAACAGGTCCTCCTTCCTCTTGGGGGCCTCTGATTCCAGGGCAGCTCTTGGGCCCCCTTTCCTGTCTCACCTCAGCACAGGTAAGGGGGTGGAGGCCCTCTTCATCCTCTTCCCAGGCCTCCTGCCTTCTCCAGAGGAGACAGGGCAGCTGCTCAGTGGCAGAGCCTCTGCTTGGCATGCAGAAGGTCCCAGGTTCAGTCCCCGGCAGTGTCTAGAAAGGATGAGACAGGAGGTGACGCGAAAGGCCTTTCTCTGCCTGAGACCCTGGAGGGCTGCTGCCAGCCAGAGTAGACAAGATTCAGGATAAGGCAGCTTCATGCGTGTGCTTTGGGAGGGGCCCTGGCTCAGTGGCAGAGCCTTTGCTTGGCATGCAGAAAATCTCAGGGTGAGTCCCCGGCAGCATCTCCAGTCTGATAGTAAGTGATGGGAAAGACCTCAGCCTGAGACCCCTGGAGTGCTGCTGCCAGCCTGAGTAAGCGATGATACCGACTTTGACGGACCAAAGGTCTGACTCAGCAGAAGGCAGCTTCATGTGCGGCCATGTATTCATGGGTCTGGGCTGGAATCAAGGGGCGGGGGTGGTGCTCAGGTCTGGGGAGGTGACGTGTCCTCTGGAAAAGGTGCTAGACTGAGGGGCTGGCCGGGTGCGCAAAGGGAGGCCGGGGGAGTTCCATCCATCCTCCTCCTCCTCCTCCTCCGGAATATGCAGGGTGGGGGGAGGGGACACAACAAGCATCTCCCGGGCTTCTTGCACACATCCGTCAACACGGCTGTGGGTGTGTTTGTGGGGGGAGCCAGACCTCCCAATTGCCACAATCAATCAGTGGACGTGGCGGCTGGGCTGCCTCCCGTGACTGTCACATTCCTCCGTCTGATTGCGGGCTGCTGGTGGCAACGTTCCATTGCGCAGGCCGGAAAACAGAGATGTGATATTCCCTGTTATCAGCCTAAGTGGGGCGTGTGTGTGTCAAAACACAATTCATACGCAGAGCTTGCAACTGACTGGGGCTTCTCCAGCGAGACAGGCAGGCTCGCAGAGGCAGGTTCTCCTCCGGCCTGCTGCCAAGAACTGCTCCCCCCTCCGTCACGGTTGGAGGCGCACAGAGAACATCTCCCCTCTGGCATCTCTGCAGCCATTTGGAAGATGGGTGAGGTCCAGAGATGGGGGGGGACTCAGAGGAGGGACTTCTCACATGCTCCCTGGGCAACTTCATGGGACACTGTTGCACCTCCAGAAATACACATGCGCGTATCATGTCCCTCCTCAGCCCTGCACAGGGAGCTGGTTTCTAATCCCCCCCTGGTCTGCCATGAAGCTCACCTGAGCAAGCCCCTGGTGTGATGATTAAGATGACAGAACCCAGGCTCCCTCGAAGCCGTGGAGTCTTGTGAGCAAAAATTCTGCTTCGTGAGCTACACTGGCATTAGAGTTGTGAGCCAGCAATTTGGCTCCTGCATAAATTAGTTTGCTCTGGAGACATCCCTCCCGAGCCAAGACAAAAATGTGTCAGCCGGAGGCTAAAAAACTCTGACCTAGCTCACACTCACTCAGCTTAGAGGGAATGCGGGACACCCCCCCCCGCCTCAGAGGAGGGTTCTGGAGGACTCTGGCCGGCGAAGCACAGGCGTGCCGGGTACAATGAGCACCCCCGAGAGAGAGAGCCCCATGCGGAGGAGCTTCCTTCCTGCAGAAGAGGGTGCTTTCGGGGGGGCAGTGGCCCTTTCCACGGAACGTGGGAGCTGAGTGGCTGCTCGGGGAGGAGGGGAACAGGGTTTTGGCCCCGGCTCTGCCTGGTTAGTCCACGTTTCTAGGGACACAGGAGAGAAATGGGGCCTCCCTCCTCCCCGAGTAGGGCCACAGGCAGGAGGCTTGGAGGCAAGCGCGGAGAAACTGTGCCGCCTTTCCCGGCTCTGACAGGCCAGAGGCCGCAGGCACCCTTCCCTGGGAGTAAGTCCCGCTGAGGGGAACGGGGCTTCCCTTGGAGGGGGCTCTGAGCAACGCCTCCCTCTGAGCTGTGGGGAGTCTTGTGAGCAAAACTTCTACTTTGTGAGCTACTCCTGGCATTAAAAGCGGTGAGCGAGCGACTTGGCTGCTGCATAAACTAATCTGCTCTGGAGCCACATCCTTCCTGAGTGGAGACAAAAACGTGTGTGAGCCGGAGGCTAAAAAACGGTGAGCTGGCTCACGCTCGCTCTGCTTAGAGGGAGCGCTGGGGGTGACAGGCAGCTTTAGAGCATCCCTGCCGGAGCCGCCCAAGAGGCCCCGTTCTTGTTCCTTGCCGGATGTGCCCCGGGGCCAGCGGCGGGGGGGGGGGCCCGGGGTGGCGGGCAGGGCAGGGCAGGGCAGGGCAGGGCAGGGCAGGGCAGGAGGCCAAGCCCACCCCTGCTGGGGCTTGGAGCCAGAGGGGGTGACTGTCGCCCTCCTGGTGAGCAGCCGAGGAAGCATAAATATCTCAGCACCTGAAGCCGGCTCCTTGCCAGCAGCCCATCGCGGTGCTCCCCAGGCAGCGAATTCTACCGCCACCACCCTGAGCCTGCCTCGGCGGGGAGGGCGGGGCAAAAATCAGCCAATCGGTCAATCAATCGAACACACAAATGATGGATGCAAGTGGGCCACTCTTTGAAGGCAGAACTCCTCCCGGTCGCCTGCCCAGACCCCACTGCCCGCCAGCTTCAGTGTGTGTGTGTGTGTGTGGGGGGGGTGTCTTACAACTTTTTGTATGATGGGAAAGAGAGGGAAAGGTCTCTCTGTCCACCTTGTAGGGTATTCTGGGTAAAAATGTAGTTAGGTAAAGGTAAAGGTCTCCCTGGCTCGAAAGCCAGTCCAATCCGACTCTAGAGATGCGGTGCTCACCTCCGCTTCCAAGCCGAAGAGCCAGCACTGTTCGAAGACGTTTTCTGTGGTCATGTGGGCGGCATGGAACACTGTTACCTTCCCACCAAAGCAGTACCTATTTACTTGCAATAACTTGCTTTCGAACTGCTAGGCTGGCAGGAGCTGGGGCCGGAGATGGGAGCTCACTCCGTCATGCGGCACTCGGGCCTTGAACTGCTGAACTACTGCCCTCCCAGTCTGCCACTGAGCCACCGCAGCCCCTCAAATGTAGTTAAGCAGAGATAAAAATCAGCAGAGTGAAAGATGGAGAGACTGAGTCCATGTGCATGTTTGCAAAATCTAAAGTTTACTATAAAACTAACATGGGGAAAAGGTACACGGGATGCAAAATGACAAAGGGCTGGATTGCTGCATCCGGACAGCTAAGAAGGTGTGACAGGAATGGCCCCTCCTCCTTCTCCAAGACAAAAGGCAGGAAGGGGAATCTCAATGGGCTGAACAGCCAATACACTGATTCCCAATCGCAGGGCTAAAGTTCAGGTCATTTTAATGAGACCTCCTACAAAACTTCCCTGGCATATCTACTTAGTAAACAGATTGGGTACAAATACCCATGTGACTTCCTGTTGAGGAACACAAACAAGATTAACTCCGAAACTGGCTGGAGCATTTTAACTTGCTAAACCCAAGACGCCTTCACCTCTACAGGCACAAATCCTCTGCGCTCCAGAGCGACCCTAACCTCTGGCCCACAACCCCCAGCGAGATGTGTGGCTCCGTGAAACCCTTTTGGATTTGATGTTGGAGGTCAGGGCTTGCAGCTGGGGAGTCCGTTAAGTCCCTACAAATCCAGCCCTAATCCTGGCTGGCTTCAGGGGAACCTCACAGCCCCTTCTGAGATCAGTTTCCAGGTCCCCTTTTAAGGCCTGCCAGCATTTTGTTTTCCTCTGTATTTCGCCAGCTGTCAAACAAATCTGGGTCCCCCTCTCCTCTCTCACTCTGGCGATTGCCAAGGAAAAGAGCTCCTCTCTATAGAATACATCTATCCCGGGCGCACTTAAACAAAGTCCGCTCCGATACAGGCGGCGCTTTTGTTGCCGGCACTCAGCTTCCGCTCTTGGTGCGCGTGTTGAGAAGCACGGGAAAATATTCATCTGCCAACTAAGCAGGAGCCTTTAATTACAGATTGTGGGTGTTTGGAGGGTACGATGTTGGAATGTTTGCCAGAGGACAGCAAGAAGCAGGAAGCCAACTGTGAGAGACGGAACCGCCTGTTTTCATGTCTGAGATGTTTACGACTTGTGATATTCAGCCGCTGCGAAGCTGTAATTTAAGGATTTAACCAGAAAACGATTAAATGTGATTCAGACCAAGGGGCTCTCTCTCTCTCTCTCTCTCTCTCTCTCTCTCTCTCTCTCTCTCTCTCTCTCTCTACTCTCTATCTACACTGCTCACACACACACACGCACACAAACACGAGAGAGAGAGAGAGAGACAGAGAGAGAGAGAGAGAGACTGTCCATCTTTTCGAACCTGGAAACTGGTAAAGTTCCCCCCCCCCAGCGCATAATGAGGCTTTGTATTCATTTTACTGGAAACAGCCCCGATTTGAAAGGCATTTCGCATCTAACCAAAGAAGCCTTGCCAAGAGGAGGCATTTGTCAAAGGGAGGATGGCATCTGGGAGTGAAATCAGGAAGCAGAACACCTCGAGAGGAGGCGAAGCCGTCCTGGGCTCTGATCAGAGGGAGGGGAGGGGGAGAGCATCAGAGGAAGCAGAAGCCTCGCCCCTGGAGTGGCCCGCCAGCCGGAAGGACGGGCAAGTGCCCCACAAGCCGCGAGGACTCGGGTGCTTTGGCTCAGGCCCGTGGCCAGGACTCCGTGGCTCGTGGGGCACTTTTTTTTTGATCATGAATTTGGCAGCGATGGCTCCCGCCTACCGGGATAGCCTGGATGTTGCTGTACTGCAAACCAACCCCTCGGGGGTCCCCCCACCTCTGTGACCTGCTGCCGCCACAAACACACCAGGAGGGGCACTCAAGAGGAGGCGGGAGGAAGCCGGTGGAAACTTTCCTTCGGGGCGGGCGGGCAGAGGCCAGCGAGAGCATCGGCAGCAGTGCAGATCTGCCTCTCTCCTCTCCAGCCTCCAGAAGGCGGCGCTTATTCGCCACAGTGGGGCCTCACCGGAGACGCAGGGGCCAACTGCGTGAGCCTCTCCCCCAGCCTCCAGGGCTGCTCGCCAGACTCTGTGTGTGTCTCGTGGGGCTTGAGCTGTTTGGCCAGTGGGAGGGGGCAGGATGCCGCTCTGGTTAACTCTAGCCTGAGCAGAGGGCTGTTTGCTGGCTAGACGGGATTCCTCCAGCCCGGCAGTGTTTGCTCCGTCTTCCCCCAGAAGGAGATCTCCTGCGTGCCACGTTCATGCGATTGTGCTTGTGGCAGGGAAGCCTCAGTCCACGGGCTACAGAAATGCAAAACACAAGGGTAGGCCATCAAAAAAATCCACAAATTTCACAGATTACCAGTAGACACCAGTCTATTGCAACATAAATACAGTAAATCAATTAATAAAGTAGAATCGATGGTCACAGTTCCAAAACACCAAGTTGCAGTACAAAAAGTTGACAAGAAAAGGTATGACAATTCAATAACAGAAAAAGAACCCGCCAAGAGACTCCTCTAGATCCTTTCCGTGTAATAGTGTCCAAAGGACCTCACAGTCCACAGGCACGGCAGAGGAGGTCCCGGAGCACAAAGAAACTTCTGCCGCCGAAAAATGTCCTTCCCAGGTATGCCAGACGTTTCAAAGGCTTCTTCCTCAGTTATACGACTGAAAAATGGAACCTGATTTCCACCACAATCTGGGCACAGCCCGTGTCTCCAACGGAGTCTGTGGGCTGGCGGCTGTTCTGCCTTCAATGAGGACGAAGTCGCAAGAAGGTGAGCAGATTGGCTTCTGTGCAGGAGGGCTCCTTCAGGGAAAGCTGGAACTGCGCAGAGGGGGGTGGAGAAATTTGGTCTCGGTGGCTGGCGTGCATGCAGCACGTGCTCACTTGCAGGCATGGTGCCTTCAGCTGCAGCACACCTGTGCATTTGCTCTAAGGTGTGTGTCTCTGGGTGTGTGTCTTTGTGTGCATGTTGCTCCCCCCACAGTGAATAGTCACAGCTGCTCCCACTTAGCCACTGGCTACACAAAAGATTGCCGGCACCTCTGATGCCATGGGAGTTGTCTGTCTGTGCAGAGCCTCAAGGCCACCGATGCTCCAGAAGGGCAAGCAGGTCCCCTGCCCTGTGTGGGCGGGTGAAGAGGGTGCCTCTGAGCTCACCAGGCCCCTGGGCACAAGGGGAGTGTGTCTGTGGGAGGCGGTGGAGGGGGAAAGGGGGCCAGCCTGGGGGTGAGAGCTGAGCTGACGGGCTCCCGCTGGCCTCCCTGCTTCCGAGGGGTGGGGGGGGCTGGGGGTACTGCCCAGAGCCAGTTTGGATGTGGGTCATCAGTGACGCACTGGCTGAGAGAAGAGGCAGCCGCCTCGTCTCCCCCTGGGCACATCAGGAGAGGGTGCCCGGAGGAAGATCGTGGAGGAGGGAGAGGCCGGGACGTGCTTCTGGATGAGAGCCTGGAGCCGGCCTCTCTCCTTGGCTGGCTGGAGCAGAAGCGATGGTGTTTATGTATTTTAAAATATTTATCAGGCCCACCGCCATCCCAGCGGAGGATGGCTTTGGCCAAGAGGCAGGGAAGATGGGGAGGGATTCTGCCACCTTTGCCTGTAGCAGGTGGAAGCCTTCCCTTCCCCAAGGGATCCCCCACGCAGGGGACTAGGGCCCAGGAGGCAGCCCGGTGGCTGTGGTTGGGGGTCGGCTGGGGAAAGAGGGGAAGGGCCAGAGGAGCTGTGCAGTGGCCAACCGGACTTTCCCGGGCTTCTTTCCCACCTGCTGGGCATGCTGGTGCTTTTCCTGGACCGAGAAGGGGGATCACTGCTGTGGGCCCCGATGTCTCTCTTCTCGCAGAGACCCTGCAACTCTGGCCGGCAGATGCCGGGAACAACATGGAAAGCTTTGCCCCACCCAGTACCTGAGGGAGGGAGGAGGAGGAGAATATGATGGCGTTGGATGTATACCCCTCCCTTCACTCAGAGCCTCAAACCAGCTTGCAATCTCCTTTCCCTTTTTCCTTGCCCCACTCCTCCACTTGCAGGGGCTGGATGACCTTGGGCAAGCCCTAGTTCTGTCAGAGCTGTTCTCTCAAGGGCAGTTTCTGTCAGAGCTCTCTCAGCCCCCACCTACCCCACAGGGTGTCTGTTGTGGGGAGGGGAAGGGGAAGGAATTTGTAAGCCGCTCTGAGACACCTTTGGGCAGTGAAGGGCGGGGTACAAATCCAATCTCCTCCTCCTCCTCCTCCTCCTCCTCCTCCTCCTCCTCTTCTTCTACTACTACTACTACTACACCCAACTGCCTCTCAGAGGGGCCTCAGTGGGTGGCTTGGTGTAAGAGGGAGGCACCCGTGGGGCACCCCTGTGGGGCAGAGGAGAGCTGGGGCTGGTGACCGCTGGTGCAAACGGGATTCTGGGCTCCAGGCCTCGCCAGCCAATTCATGGTACCCTCCAAGTGGTCTTCTTGGCAGCCAGGGTGATGCCCTCCCAACAATGTGCTGGACACAGACATGCCAAGAGGCCTTCCCACACAAGGGGATGCCCAGCACAGAGTGGGGGCACGGCTCTGGCCCCCACCCCTCTCTCTTGGGCTCCAGCACAGACAGCAAGCCGGCAGGCTGGAGGGAGATGTCTGTTATCCTCTTGTGAGGGCTGTGGCACACAACCAGATGTGCCTGCCTGTGGAAGACGGGCTCCCCCACCCCCAGCCTCTGCCAGAGCCTCCCCCCGCCCCCGCTGCGATCGCTCCCTTGCTTCCAAACACACACGGGGACCCTGCAAGCGGTGCAAAGGGAGCGATAATGGAGACCTTGGAGGAGTCTCACGAGCCTAGCAACATTTATTCCAACAGATGCTTTTCTTGGAGTGGAACGGAAGGAATCCGGGTAGCTTCTGAGGTGCTGCAGGAGACTCCGGCTGCTGGTTTTCTCAGCAACAGACTAACAGGGAGGCCCTTCCACAGATCTCCCACTGGCTCATGGCTCCACAGCCGCTACTCGGCACGGAGGAGGAGGAGGAGGAGGAGGAGGAGGAAGCGCCTCTGAGAAGCTGCCAAGCTGCAGTGGCTGCGAGGGTGGAGACTTCGATGCACGGGGGGGGGGGTGTCTCCCCGCTGCAGAAAGGGCAGAGAAGTGCGGCCAGGCAGAGCAAAGTCACCAGGAGAATCTTCTCACCTCCAACACTCCTTCTAAGCTGTGGAGTCTTGTGAGCAAAAATTATACTCTGTGAGCTACACGGGCATTAAAGTTGTGAGCGAGCCATTGGGCTGCTGCATAAATTAGTTTGCTCTGGAGCCAGCCTTCCTGAGCAGAGACAAAAAATGTGTGAGCTGGAGGCTAAAGCCCTGTGAGTTAGCTCACACTAACTCAGCTTAGAGGGAACACTGCTCACCTCCTCCCTTTAGCATCTACACGGAGATTAGCCAGGCAATGCCATGTTGCTTAGAAACAAAGGTCCCCTCTGCCGCCTCCGACTGATGCCACCAGCGCCAGCCACAAGGATGCCTCTGCCCCCTCGGAGGACAAAGCTGGTCAGGGAATACAGGAGCTGCAAACTTTCTGGTCCCAAAGGGGAAACTGCACATGACAGGAAATGAACCCCCCCCCCATTAAAATGAGCATGTCATGAACCAATTAGATCAAGACAGGCGGCTGTGTTAGTCTGTCTGTAGCAGGAGAGAAGAGCAAGTGCGTCAGGTTCAACCCAGTCAACTCACTCTCCCCACGCACTTTAGCGGCAAATGTTTTATTAGAGACTAGGAAGGGAAGCCCGTTGTGGAACCGAGACAACGGGCGCTAGACAGGCCCCTTCCCGCGAAGAAGGTGCTGGAGGCAGGCGTATCTGGCGGCCATTGGGGAAGGAGCTCACCCGCCGTCCCCAGCCTCCGCTGTCCTCTCGCTGAGACTCCGTCTCTCCGGGGCTGCAACGTCCCCCTGGCACTGGCCCTGCCTCGCTCCCCGGCCAGCACCGTCGGCTGGCATGCAGCCTCCTTCCCTGGCTCCTGGTGGCGGTGTTCACTGCAGCGTTCGCCTCCCGCCTCCCAGCCAATGGCACACCAGCAGTCTTGAGCGGCAGCTGGCGGGCCAATGGCAGCAACGCAGGCAAGCAAGGCAGCCAGTGGCAGGGACCCTGTCTCTGACTGACAGGTCCCTCAGCCAACTGATTCCGGCGCGCATTTTCACCATATAAGGTATGACGAAAATCCTTTTATATATAAGGATATGAGATGCTTTGGGTTCAAACTCTCTGTTAGGACTGGGGTGCAAGGGCGGGAAAGCTGAATACAGTTTCAATCCCAAAATCCCATTCACGCCCACGTCACCATATTGCAGTGGCTACGGTAGAGGCACAGCCACTGTCTAGCCAGGCACAGACTGGACTTCAGGGACACCCCCCCCGTGTGAAAGAAGTCTTGAGGCTTCTTTGGAAAATCGCCAAGCAGGCCTCCCTGATTCAATACAGACACTTACTCCCCCCCCCAGGAATGCGAGGGCAGGCGAGGGCACAGATAAGGAGTACAGAGGGCACAGAGACCAACAAAGCAGGCATACATCAGTTGCCATAAATCAGAGTTCCACTAGCCAGATGCCCAGGCCTGGCAAAGAGTCCAGGAGCACCTGAAAGACTCACTAAACTGGTGGCAGGGCAGGAGCCTTTGGGGTCACTTCTTCGGACACGCCCTTTCGGACCCTGGCTCTTCTCTCCTTGTGCCCACTGCCTGCCTTGGGAAACGCAACTGGACATCAAGGCCCCAGAAGAACCGCCAAACAGAGAGAAGTTTCTGACGGCGCCCTAATATGTGGAAAATAATTCCACTTGGGATTCAGAGCACTTTTAAACAGACATAATTTGGGTTGGATGTTGATAAGCACATTTCTTTTCTTTTCTTTAAACCCAGCCAGGGCTGGGGCACTTTATTTTTATCAAAGGAAAGAACGACACTACAACAAAGGAAAAAACAACAGCAACAACAACACATAACAGCATCAAAACGAGGCCTACTTGCTCTGTGACCTGCTGTAGTGGTTGGTGGGATAAAAGGGGACTGCGTTTTTGTTGACATTATAAGGAGAGATTGTTCGGGAACATTGAGATTATTGTAACCACTATTGAGTCACATTGTCCCTGCATATACAGGGGGAGGGAAAACCGTAGAGTCGTCTAGTTATTGTGAACACTTGGCGTTGATATTGAAGAATTGGTTTTGTTTGGGAACATTGAGAACACCGTGCTGAAACAATTATTATATATTGTTTGCTCCATTGTGGAAGTCTATATTGATTATTGATCTTATTGGAGTTTACTGGAATCGTGATAAGCACATTTCTGACTCCTTGTCCCTAGGAGCTCTTCCTGCTTTCCAAAATACAGTCACTGAAGGTCAAGCACACATAAGAGCAACAGTGAAGACGCAGCAGAATCAAAAGTTAACATTCCAAAGGCATCTCCCTCCGACGGCAGCCAGGGCTAGACAGGGGCCTAGCTGACAGGGCTACTGCATATATCAGTTGCTCGGGAGCCCTCCTTCCTGAGCTAAGACAAAAATGTGTGAGCTGGAGGCTAAGAAACTGTGCGCTAGCTCACAGCTTAGAGGGAACACTGCTTGGCAGGAAGTGCTTTGATGCACACTGTGGGGCATCGCGGCACCCTACGAGAGCCCTCCACACTTTCAGGGCAAAGGAAGGGTCACCCACGTCTGTCTGCCGAGCTCCCTCCCTGCCTGCACGAGTGGGGGGTATGGAGAGAAGCCGGAAGGTTCCGGTGACAGGAGCAGTGGCTGGGGGCCCACGTACACTCCTACGCACAGACACAGATGCACACACACTTCTCCAGCAGCAAAGGAGGCAGGAGGAGGGCTTCCTTCCCAGTCCCCCCTCCCAGTTTTACTTCTCACAGAGGGCAGTTGACTAAAAGGGGAGTTTAATTTGGGAGAGAGGGTGCCGTGTGTGAGTCAGCCCGCCCCACCGAAGGCCCTGCCTCTGATTCCACCCTCCGGAGGCGGCCGGCACCCAGGCTCCCAGGGGTCAAACTCAGAGAGGCGCCAGTCCCGCCCTGCAGGGACACGGGGCCATTCGAAGCCCACTTGGACACTGAGGGGCTCCAGAGATCCGCGGCCTCGCAGTGCACCCTTCCCTCCGGGGGCTGGTGGCCCTTCACCTCCGGTGCAGAGCAGATGGCGGAGGCAGAGGAGTGCAATTATGCCGGGGAGACAAGACCTCCCTCACCTCTTCCAAGAGGGGGCTTCATTTCTATGCAAATCCTTCTCTGAAGAGCTCACAGATTGCAGCTCCAAAGTGCACTTGGCGGTTACAGATGCATCGCTGCACTCCGGGTCTCGGAGGCCGCCCCGGGGAGCACATTGGCCCCAGCAGCCAGCGGCGGAGAGGAGAGCCCTCTTGCCCGCACAGCCTGGCTCTCAAGGCGGCCCGCCTGCCTGGCTCCAGTTCCGGCCAAGACCTGCCCTTCTCTCAGTCACTGCTGCTGCTGCTGCTGCTGCGGAGCCCAGGGGGAGGAGACCGCCTTTGGGCCCCAGAGGAGCTCTGTGGTGGCGGGACCTTCTTGCCGGGACCTGCTTTGCCAGCTTTTCCACCTCTGACCAAAAGAACAGGGCTAAATACATCGACGCTTGGCCTTGCCTGATTATCGGGACTGGCTCTATTAATCGAGCACGGAGTGTTTGGCAGAGCTCGACACAAAAGAAGACAAAGAAGAGGAGATTGGATTTATAACCCGCCCTTCACTCAGAGTCTCAGAGGGGCTTACAGTCTCCTTTCCCTTCCCCTCCCCACAACAGACACCCTGTCAGGTAGGTGGGGCTGAGAGAGCTCTTTTGAGGACCGCTCTTTCAAGGACAGCTCTTGTCAGAACTGTGGCTTGCCCAAGGTCATCCAACAGCTGCAAGTGGAGGAGTGGGGAATCAAACCTGGTTCTCCCAGATTAGAGCCTGCTTGCGCTTAACCACTACACCAAACACCTCCACGGGAGAAGGCTGTTGCCTTGAAACTCAAGCATAGACCGAGCGGGAAGCATTTTGGACTTCGCCTGCCGCTCAGGTCCTTGCCGAAGAAAAGCCGGTCGTGCCCAGCTCCAGAATGGGGCCAGTTGTGGGATTCTTTAGCCCCACTGAATATCTGTTGGAAAGATCTTGGCAGCCTAGAAATGACTAGAAAGAGAAGAAATTGGGAACGGGGGCTGGAGGAAGGACACCCACCCGGCAGCAGAGGAAGGTGCCCCTTTGGCTCTTGATGAGGCCAGTTCTCATGGGAGTTGGCGGACGCACCCTGCCTGGGGACAGGATCCAGTCACAGGCACACAGGTACCCTCGCTGTGTTCTCTGCCTGCAGAGACCAGAGGAGTCTTCGGCGGTGTGCCTTCGCATTCCTCAGGGGCCCAGACTCAACAAGGAGGCCTCGGAGGCCTCGCCCGTGCGGCCTGCCTCTTCCCTCGCCCCCCCCCCAAGTCTCCTTTCATGCCTCTGCTTTCTGGAAAGCTCCGTGCAGCCGCTCCCTGCGAGGAGGCCGGAGTGTTCATTGGGCATGCTGGCTAGGTCCAGCTTTGACGGGATTATAATTGGATCTGACATGGCAACGGGCCTCGGCTGGCCAGCTCCCTCCCAACCAGGCGGGGGAAGGCAGGCTGCCTCTCTCCCAGTTTCCCAGGGCGTGGGCTGGCTGGCAGGCAGGCAGGCAACACAGGCTTCAGCCCGGACACACGCCGCTGCACCGTTGACTTGGCCGTCACCATGATGGCTGCTCTCGGAGATATTCCAGCCTCATCTGTCTCGGGGAAATCAGGCGCAGGCTGGAAACATCGGAGGAGACAAACTGTAAAAGCAATAAAGCATTCCACTGCAGGAAAACCTCCCCGCTCTCTCCTTTGAGCCTGGAGTCCGCCTGACGTGGTTTGAGCGGCAGAGAGTGGGATGGTGGGGGGGGGCTGCATAATTCCGCAGGAAACGTTGCCTCTCCTCCTGGGCATGCCAGGTGGGTCTCAGCCGGCCTCTGATTGACAATCTCTCTTCACCTGCAGAGCAAGGCGGCAATCCCCCCCCCCCCCAGCTGGGTCCTGCCGCCGTTCAGCAAGAGCAGGCACCCGGGAGAGAGCCCGTCCTGTGTTTACCTTGTAAAACTTGTTGCAAATCCATCGGCTCCACATGTACCAGATCCGATTGCATTCTGTTAGCAGACACAGGGAATGGTTTTCCCCTTGATGGCAGCAAGCCGGGCTTTGTTCAAGGCAGCGTTTTAGAATAATTGAGACTGAGCAACCATCCTCCTTATTAATATTAATCCAGACATGCTTGGGAAACTTTGTCTCTTTTAGATGAATTTTTAATGCACTCTCTAATCTATTGCACGGGCAGGGAAAGCAGGAGGAGGAGGAGGAAGGGGGGCTGGTGGGGTGCCCTGGGATGCCGCCAGCCCTCAGGTCTCCTGCAGGATGTGCCCGCCGAGTGGGGGTGGCAGATGCAGCCGCTGGGCATGGGGGGCCTCATGACTGTGCCTCCCCCCAGTCCAGAGGGGCCCTTCCAGGAGAAATCCCCCCTCCCTCCCTCCCTCCCTCCCTCCCTCCCTCCCTCCCTCCCTCGAGGGGTTTCCCACTAGAGAGGGCCGGGCACAAAAACATCTATAGAATTTGGGTTTATTTCATTTTCCAGCATCTTAGTTCACTTTCTGTATAATTCTCAAGCTGCTTAGGATTCTGTTCTTCACTCCTCAACTAAAGCAGAGGCTGCGTCGGGTCCCCTGCCCAGTGGCAGGACCATCCCATCCTCGGGGAGGGGGGTCAGAGTGGCTGATCTCACAGGCTGGGCAAGGGCCAGGCATGGAAGGGGGCTGCAGTGTTCCCTCTACGCTGGGTTTGTGTGAGCCAGCTCACAGCTTTTTAGCCTCTGGCTCACAGATTTTTGTCTCGGCTCAGGAAGGACGGCTCCAGAGCAGACTAATTTATGCAGTAGCCAAATCGGTCACTTACAACTTTAATACCAGTAGCTCACCAAGTGGAATTTTTGCTCACAGGGCTCCACGGCTTAGAGGGAGCATTGAACCTCACGTGCAGCGGAATGAACAGGCCTAAATGCCGGGAGAGACTTGCACTATGCAGAACTTCCAAAACAGGAGTCAGACATTATGTGTTAAATCTGGGGTGGGGGGGGGAGGTGGAGAGGGGGCACAGAGCTCTGATGAGATAACTTGAAAAAACAACAAAGAGGCAGCGGGCACAGATAGAAACTGGGACGCCCCAGCAGGCAGGGCAGACAGAGGAAAAGTGGCATTCCCGAAGGGGCCTGCCCTGCTCTTCCCCCCGCGGTGATGGACTGAGCCTGAACAGGACCTGGAAACTGGCTGAGCTTGTTCCACCATGACAATAGCTAGCCAGGATCCTGGGATGGACCTGGAGTGTAGGAGTTGTGATGTCAACAGCCTACCATGGGTGGTGGGGTGTGCCGGGGGGTGTGGTCTGTACACAGGCACTCACAACTTTAATGCCAGCAGCTCAGAAAGCAGAGTTCTTTGCTCACAAGACTCCACAGTTTAGAGGGAGGCATTGGAAGGGGAGGGGGAGGCAGTCTGGGGGCCACTGGGCCTGCCAGCATTGTGACAACACAGGTGCCCCCCTAACAGCCACCCTGGAGCAACACCAGGCCCCTCGAATATGGGCCTGGCCTTTGCCCCCCCACCCAAGGGGGCCTCCGGAGTGGCAGCCAACGTCTCCCACTCAGCTGCGGAGTCCTTCAAGCAAGAATTCTACACTGTGAGCTGCTGGCACTGAAGTCCTGAGCGAGCGATTTGGCTTCTGTGTAGATCAAAGCTGAAAAAGGGGGGGAAGGGAAGGGGAAACTCAACCCAAAATCACACTGCGAACCAAGGGGGCCAAGCTGACTAATATAATATAAACATAGAAATTTATTAAGGTGTACACTTGTTAAAATAGCTTCTGATTAAAATTTTTCAGTTTTAGACGTATAAAGACATACAAATACTCATACAAAAGATGGGTCAACTAATGATATATCTATATTAGTGACCACTGAGGAAGGCCCTTCAGTTGTATAGTGTTGACCCATCTTTTGTATGAGTACTTGTATGTTTTTATACGTCTGAAACTGAAAAATTTTAATCAGAAGCTATTTTAACAAGTGTACACCTTAATAAATTTCTATGTTTATATTATATTAGTCATCATTGGCTCCCTTGGTTCGCAGTGCTGTGTAGATCAGTCTGCTCTGGAGCCATGTCCTTCCTGAGTGGAGACAAAAATGGGCGAGCTGGAGGCTAAGAAACTGTGAGCTAGCTCACACGGACTCAGCTTAGAGGGGACACTGATTGCAACCTGGCCTGGGCTGGAGGGGCCGGGTAGGCTCACGAGGAGGAAGAAAAGCAGCCTCTGTGGATGTGCGGAGGCACTCGGAGCCGCTGGAGTTCCCTCCCTGCCCCCCTCCCCCCACCCCGGGTGCTCCAGAGCTCTCAAGGTGCTCTGCTGCTGCCTTCACTGCCGCTCTCTCCCACGAGGCACCCGAGAAGGGAAGGTCCACAGGGCACGCAGCGGGGTCTAGACCCACAAGGGCCCCCTTGGGAGAAAGGGGGCCTCTTAGAAAAGGTCCCTGCCTCCTTCAGAAGGAGCCCCCCCCTTCCAAAGAGGCATTTGCCATCCCAGCCAAGCGGCTCCATGCCGAGATCTTTGGCTACTGGAAGTGCCTCCGCTGGACGTGCCCAGAAGAGTATTTTGCATCTGACACTTCCCAAGGCCGGGCGGTGTCAGACTCCTGCAGCAATCAGTCCCCAACAGCTTCCATGCAAAGAAGTGAAGTTTATTGAGACAGTGAGAGCACATCCCGTGTTAGACCTGGCAAGAAGCACGCGGAGCAAGCAGATATACCGAACGCAAGAGGGTCCCCTGATGGCCTGGAGCCAATCAAGGAATAGCCCGCCAAAGCTAACATAAGAACATAAGAGAACATGAAGAGAAGCCAATGTTGGGACAGGCCAATGGCCCATCCAGTCCAACACTCTGTGTCACACAGTGGCCAAAAACACCAGGGGCCATCAGGAGGTCCACCAGCGGGGCCAGAACTCCAGAAGCCCCCTCCCATTGTGGTCCCCCCAAGCACCAAGAAGACTGAGCATCACCGGCCCCAGCCTGAGAGTCCCTCTCTATACCTTGTGGCTGATAGCCACAGATGGACCTCTGCTCCATCTGTTTATCTAATTCCCTCTTGAAGCTGTCCATGCTTGTAGCCGCCACCTCCTCCCGTGGCAGTGAATTCCATGTGTGACTCACTCTTTGGGTGAAGAAGGACTTCCTTTTATCCATCCTAACCCGACCGCTCAGCAGTTTCTTTGAGTGCCCACGAGTTCTTGTCTTGTGAGAACGGGTCTGTTTTCCCAAGAGAAAGCTGATGCCAGGCAGCAAGGCCAAACGCTCATGTTACAGAGATAAAAAAAGCACTGAAGGCACAGAGAAAAGAAACCTGACATTCCAGAGGCATTCCAGAGGCCTAGCGGACAGGCGGCTCTCTTGTAGTCAGCACAGAAGACTGCAGAGTTTAATTGCTCTGGCCAACTTGGGCCCTCCCCTTGCATGGGGCTGGTTCTTGATGGTGCTAACAAGCCCGGAGCTCCGAGACAGGGCGGAAGCCTAGCCAACCAAGTCCACTGGCCTGGGGCACCAGCGTGCAGACTTCAGTCCCCGCTCCCACCCCACAGGATGGCCTGGTCTCTTTCCCTGGGGACTGGAGCTCATAAGGGAGCCTTTGTCTCGCCTTCTCAGATCCATCAACATTCGGAGCTGCCGTGCATACATCCCCCAAATCACCCCACTCCCGCGCACAGCAAATTGGGCAGTGGGGGCTGAGAGGAGAGAGAGAGAGAAAGAGAGAGAGAGGGATGTGCAGCTGCATTTGCTTGAGGAATGAGTTTGTCACCAGCCTGTCTGGAGGCAGCTGCTCATTTCCGAATCCACGGCAATGACTGGAATGGGGAATGTGCGGCACTCGCTCCCTGGCCCGGTTCGATCTGGTTGAGTCTTTTCTCAGAACCAGCCCTGCATAATGAGCCCCCAGGGCGGAGGAGCAGCAGGCGGGCGACAGCTTGTCCCTGACAGGGAATTCCAAAGCATTCTCCTGCCGGAGGCCGAAAGAATCCAGATCCCGCCACCCACCCCCCATTAACCCTTCCCCCCCCGAAGATCTGCAGCAGGAGGCTCCATGCAACCAGCGCCCCCCCGCTCTTGTGCCGCTCCACTCAGGGCAAGGGAGAGCATGCGCAGGAGAGCTCTCTGGTGGGCAGCCGGAGCCACCTCACTACACGCCTTGTGGGAGCCCCACCTTCCACCTTTCCCAAGCTTCCACTGGCTCCTCCTGGGCACCGCAGCCCTAGCCACGGAACCACAAGAGGCAGAGAGGAGCACTCCTGGCCCAGTTTGCCTCTGCAAAGTGATCAGAGAATCTCGGGGGCTTGTCTAAGACCCACCCAACAGAGTCCCTGGCTGCTGTAAGGTGGATGGGTGCTTGTGCCCTTTGCCACGAAGAGTGACTCTTTGCAAACTGGAGGGGTCGGACCAAGCTGTGGAGTCTGGTGAGCAAAACTTCTACTTCGTGAGCTTCTGGCATTAAAGTTGTGGGCAAGCGAGCGACTCGGCTACTGCATAAATTAGTTTGCTCTGGAGCCCTCCTTCCTGAGCTGAGACAAAAACGTGTGAGCCGGAGGCTAAAACGCCATGAGCTAGCTCACATCAGCTCAGCTTAGAGGGAACACTGGGCAGACTCAGGGCCACCTCCGGGGCTCTCTCGGTGGGGCTGCCTTGGAAGCGAGACCTGAGCTGCTGGGCCTTGCAGGCTGGGGTCACTCTCTGTCCAGGAGTGGGAGGGAGGGTTTGCCTCCTCATCAGCATATCTGCCCCTGGACGAGATGGCCTTTCTTTGTCACGGTGTACATTTCCGAGGACTGCAATGCCTGATACTGGCCCAGAGTTATGGCTGCGCGGAGGCAGTAAAAGTTTGACTCTCTCGCTGCTCCACCACAGCAGGCCATAAACAACCCAAATTACCTCTTTCTTTAGCTTCCAAGAGGACTAATCCCCTGTCTGGTGCTTTATCAGTCAGCTGAGAAAGAGTTAGACTGACCTGCCAATCCAAACAGAATATATTGGGGAAAGTCATATTACTCCAGTCCGAGGCTCCTCTATAATTCAACAAACGGCACCGACAGCAACATTCTAATTCTTTTCTCTGTAATGAGGAGAGACGTTGACGCCGCAGGTCCCGTCCGTCCCCCCCCCCGTATCCCTCTTTCGCTGGTTTCGATACATTTTTCTGTTCAATGTAATGGATTGCTATTGAGGGCGTGTTAGAGATTCTCGCAAAAGGCTTCAAAAACATTTGGAGCGGCAGAATGTTATGTCAAATAAATAAATAAATAAATAAATAAAATGCTATGGGTGCTTAAGAACATAAGAACATAAGAGAAGCCCATGTTGGATCAGGCCAATGGCCCATCCAGTCCAACGCTCTGTGTCACACAGTGGCCAAAAAGACCAGGGGCCATCGGGAGGTCCAGCAGTGGGGCCAGGACACCAGAAGCCCCTCCCACTGTTGACCCCTCTCAAGCACCAAGAATACAGAGCATCCCTTGCCCCAGGGTTCCTATTTATGGACCTCTGCTCCAAATGTTTATCCAGTTCCCTCTTATAAAAACATAAGAGAAGCCAATGTTGGATCAGGCCAACGGCCCATCCGGTCCAACACTCTGGGTCACACAGTGGCCAAAAACACCAGGGGCCATCAGGACGTCCCGGGTGCCTAGCTATCAGGTGGCACAGGGCTTCCCATCTGCCCCCCTGAAGACTCTGGAGGACAAGAACAGCAGGCCTGATTCCTAGGTGGTGGCCATCGAGACCAGGGATCCAGCTGCCCCAGCCTGCCCAGGTGTGGCTGGAGTCAATGGGCCGACTGCTGCCCTGGTGCAGGGGACTGGTGGGACCGGCCGGCAATGGGCCTCCTGGCCCTCATGGGTCCACCCAGCTGGCTCCTGCTTCTCCACACGGAGGCGCGGGGGCTGGCCAGGCGGCCAGGGTCGCTTGGAGCTTTATCAGAAAATGATAAGGTTAGAACATGTTCCAGCAGGCAAGAGGAAATTTATTGGTGCTCCAGCCGGCAGCCCAGCAGAGCTTCAATAAGCCGGGTGCCGGGAGAGCCATAAATCCCCCCCCTGGAAATCACACCGCAAAGAGGACAGGGGAACAATAGCAAACGGAGGCCAGTTAATATTTCTTCCGCCTCGGTGTGAAGCAATATTTAAAAAGGGAGCCCGGCTGAGTGACACGGAGGGAGGCGGCCAGGGGGGCGACTGGTGGAGCTTTTCACTCCAGACTTGGATGCCTGCAAAGACGGGGTTCCGCCTCCTGGAAGAGGAGGGGCTTGTCTCAGTATCAGAGAATGTCCAGAGCCGGGGCCTGGAGGGGGGGGGCTGCTGCTCCCTTCCCCTCTTCTGATCCAGTTGACGGGAGGAGCGAAGGGAATTCCTGCTGCTCTGAGCCCAGCCAGACCTTCTCATTTCTTTTCTCCGGGAGTGGCAGGGTTTTGATTCCCCACCGCAAGTGAGTGTCAAAGTGCTTCGGGTCAGCCCGGAGGTCGGGTCATGTGACAGAGGGCCAAATGGAGCCCTGGCGGTGGGTGGGGCTGGGTGGGGCCCCCTCACAGGTTTCCTTGTCACGAAAGCTGGAGAAACATCTGGGCAGATGTGAAACAGACGCTCCCAAGGCCAATTTCCCAAGCTGATCACTTGACTGGCAGGTGGCGGGAAGCCCTCCTCCCCACTCTTTGCTTTTCTCTCTTTCTAAAGCTCCGGGGATTATTGGCTTTCATGCTAAAGAGCAGCTCAGTTGGGCAGCAGCAATTTGGGTTTAGATGCATTTTAATCCACCGCTTGGTAAATGAATTCTTGGAGCTCTGCCGAATTATGCCAGCCTCCGCCCTCCTGTGAAAAGGGGCCCCTGCCCAGCACGGCGAGGTGCCCGGACTTCTGGGTGGGAAGCCACGAGAACAGCTCTGTCCCCGGTCACCTCCTGGCCACTGGGTCTGGGGGGCGAGGGCTGGGGAAAGAGCAGGTGGCGCGGCCCCGGGGGCTCTTTCCTTCTCTCCCTATGTGTGCCGCACACACGCACCCTCCCCCTTGCACACCGGTGTGGGGCCACTGCGTCAGGGCAATATGACCAGCTCCCCCATCCATGGTCCCTGCCCAGCAGGCAGAGCAGGCAGAGCAGGCAGAGGCAGGAGGGTCCCAGGTGCCTTCCAGCATCTCAGCGCTTTTGTTTTTGAGTCACAGGCAGGGCTCTCTTTGTAGCAGGAACCCCTTTGCATATCAGGCGACACACCCCTAAGGTAGCCAATCCTCCCAGAGCTTACAGAGCTCTTCTTACTGCAAGCTCTGGGAGGATTGGCTACATTAGGGGTGTGCAGCCTAATATGCAAAGGAGTTTCTGCTACAAAAAGAGCCCTGCCTGTGAGGGGGGGGGGAAATCCCAACAGTTCAAGCAGGCCCCCAACACCCATGTGATGGCTTGAAGCCAAGAGCTGTGGTGGGTCTTCTTTAAATCTTTCCCTGCCTAGGGACCCTTCAGTTCTAGGCAGCCTTACCTTGCAGTAAGCCCTAGGGGAGTCAGTAGGCCTTCCTTGGGCAGTGGACATCCAAGGCAACCGGGAAAGCCCGGGGTCTAGTTTTGGCAGCTCTGGCCCATGGGCCATTTATTCTTCCCCGTAGTGGGGGAATGGCACAAGCCCTTGAGAAGTGAGAGCACTGCTCTGGGCCTGCTTCTCTCCACCGGCCTCACTTCTCCAGGCCACCAGTGTTGCAGTTACAACAAGTTGCTTGAATTTCAGTCACTGTGGAGTTACATGGTGTTGTTAGTGAACAGGATGTTACGTTGCCTGACCTATTGCCTGTGAGAGGGATGCTTAGCCAAGGCGGGAAGTTTGTGGGAGTTGTTTATCCGAACGAAGTGACCTGTAGCCTTCGGTATTGGTCAGCTAGCATCTTGTTTGTGGAAATGCTTTGATCTCGCATTCATGTATTCACTAGTTTATGGCTCTTTGTGTTCAGCGACAAGAAGGACAGAGCAGAGCCGTCTTTCTCTTGTTAGCAATGTAACTGATAAGATGTAGTCAGCTGCAAGTATGTAAATTCTAATTTCTTTTATCCAAAGTGCTGTTCCCTTGTTTTCTGTAGTAAAGTCATGTTTCTTATAAAGCTTAAGCATGGAGTGGCTCTTGTCTCTTGGATCCCAGCCTCTGTTTAAAACAAAATCCCAACAACTAGCTTCTTGCTTTTCTTAAAGCCTTCATGTGTCTGCCTGGTTTGCTCCCAAGAATAAATATTTCAAGGAATTAAGTGCTCTTTCTGGGTCACGTGGGGCTAAACATCCCCCGAGCCCTTGCTTATCTGACTTCTGTATATCTCACTGCAGGAGCGGGAGGGTCCGCGCTGGTCCCGCCCGGCCCCAGATTTCCTGAAGCAGGAAGAGCAGAAGAACAACACAGAAGCCATGCTGGATCAGGCCAACAGTGGCCAAAAAGGCCAGGTGCCATCAGGAGGTCCACCAGCAGGACCAGAATTCCAGATGTCCTCCCACTGTTGCCCTACAAGCACCAAGAAGACAGAGCAACCCTGCCCCAGACATAAAGACATAAGAGAAGCCAATGTTGGATCAGGCCAATGGTCCATCCAGTCCAACATTCTTGTGTCACACAGTGGCCAAAACCCAGGGGCCATCAGGAGGTCCACCAGTGGGGCCAGAACACCAGAAGCCCTCCCACTGTTGCCCTACAAGCACCAAGAAGACAGAGCATCCCTGCCCCAGACGTAAGGACATAAGAGAAGCCATGTTGGATCAGGCCAGTGGCCCATCCAGTCCAACATTCTTGTGTCACACAGTGGCCAAAACCCAGGGGCCATCAGGAGGTCCACCAGTGGGGCCAGGACACCAGAAGCCCCCCACTGTTGCTCCCCAAGCACCAATAACACACAGTGTCTGGGGCAGCCACCGATGGCTCCTCTCTGCTCTGTCTGTTTCTCCAATCCCCTCTTGAAGCTGTCTATGCTTCCTAGCCACCACCACTTTCTGCAGCATTGAATTCTGTCAATGACTCTTTGGGTGAAGAAGGACTTCCTTTTATCTACAACAAACCTTTTTTTGCAACTAAAGTACCCACCTGATGAAGTCAAGAAACAGATGAACAAAGCCAGGATGATACCCAGAGAAAACCTGTTGCAAGGCAGGCCCCAAAGAGACCATAACAGAACAACACGAGTGGTCACATGCAGCTCTCAACTCACAACAGTGCAATGCATCATCAGTGACTTACAAGCTCTCCTGGATAAAGAGAGTTCTCTTTCACAAGTACTGGGGGGCAAACCTTTTCCCGAATCTCAAACAACTCCTCACCCACAATAATACAACATCTAATTTAAACGTGCACTCTGATACCAGAGCATGCCACAAACCCAGACGCCAACTTCGCTGGACCCAACAGCATCAACCACACCATCTCAGGCTCATTCACTTGCTCAGCTTCTAACATTGTAGATGCCATTAAATGCCAACAATGCCCTTCAGTTTTCTACACAGGACAAACAGGCCTCTACGTCTCCTTCAGATGTCCTTCAGATGAAGAGTAGAAGCCTCTCAGTCTCCTTCGGAAGTCCCAGGCACTCGGGTCAGGCTGTACTTGGGGGACCTGTCAAACCCAGGGGTCGGGCTCACTCGCCATAGACTGTCAGATGTCAGTGGTGACAGTGGTGGTGGCAGCTCCAAAGGCCTGGTGGAAGAGCTCCGTTTGACAGGCCCTGCGGAACTGTAGCAGGTCCCGCAGGGCCCTGATCTCCTCCGGGAGCTCATTCCACCAGAATGGAGCCGCCACCGAGAAAGCCCTGGCCCTGGTTATTACTAGCCTGGGCTCATTGAGACTTGGGAGGGCCAGTTGGTTCTGGGTCCCCGATCGCAGCACTCTCTGGGGAACATGTGGGGAAAGGTGGTCCCTTGGGTATGCAGGTCCCTGGCCATAAAGGGCTTTAAAGGTAATGACCAGTGCCTTGAACTGAATCCGGCATGCTATAGGCAGCCAGTGCAGTTCTTTTAGGGTGGGCTGGATGTGTTCCTGCACAGGACGACACAACGACAGCCTCGCTGCTGCATTCTGCACCAGCTGCAGCTTCCGGAACTGGGACAGGGGCAGCCCCACATAGAGGGCATTACATTAATCCAATCTCAAGGTTCTTGATTATACCCAGAAATGAAACGTTGTTGGTCTTATAGACGCCACTGGACTCAAACTTGGTTCTCACATCTGTTGTCAACTCCTTTATTATCTGCATGCCAAATTGCTGCTATTTACTATATGTTTTATCCCAATCTTAGCTATAGCTATTGCTCAGTTCCTTATGCATCTTGATTCTAATTAGCTCTTCCTGGTAACTAACGCCCCCCCCACCTGCATCTAATATTTGAGGAAATCTATTTCAGTGTATGTGAAGAAGTGTGCACATGCTGAGTCTCTGTCCTCACGTGTACCCAGGACTGAGCTTGGTTTGGCTTGGGGGTGCTGCTGGACTCCAGTGTCATCCTCACGTCTCTTTGTTAACTCTTGCGTTTACATGCTAATTTGCTGCCATCCATTGGTCCTGCGGGGGGGGCCCCATTTGCACAGGAAAGCTTACACTTTGAATAGCCCTTCCTTGGTCTCAGAGGTGCCCCTTGCCTCAAACTTTGTTCTTTTCCTTTTTATCTGTTTTGCATTTCAGCCACCACCAAATGCCTGTGTAGCCAAACAGTCGCTGGGACGGAGGCTCCTGGCTGGAGGGAGGAGAGAGCTGCCGCGGTCCCCTCAGTGTGGCGCTCCCTGGCAGGCTAGGCTCTGTCTCCAGAAGGCAGCTAATCAAAATCCACTTGGAATGTGTCCCGTTCATTAACTTTTAGTGAGGAATCAAATAGCCCACATCCGAACACTATTTTTGCCAGTGCCACAATGTCTGTGGCTCCGTTCTGCTATCTGTTTCCTTTGTCCCCGTGCGGTCCTTAACTTTCCATTTCTGCCACCTGACAAGCAGGAGGAGAGGAACACGGCAGAGGGAAAGGGTGACTTAGCAGATCAGGGTGACACATCCTAATCCATCGTCTGCTCTCTTATGCCTGGGGGGGTCAACACGGTTTCCTGGCTGGACAGCTCTGCCTCCAATAGCCGCCTGTCCAAAAAACAGGGGGAAAACTAACCTCACAGAAGTCCCAGATATACAGATTCTGCTAGGAGAAACACCTTCAGAAATTGCCAAAATATAAACTGTATTTAACAAATATAAAGTTGGTGATGTCACAAAAACAAAATTTAGTGCCTACTATAACTCTAATAAGGCATAAGATGCAATGTTTCCTCTGTAGAAGGTAAGACGTAAAGTCCATGCAATCAGTGGCACTTGATAGGAGGAGTCCACATAGTCAAAAACATTTTCCAAACAGCCTTCGCAAAGACGCCCGTTCCGGATACTTAAAAGAGGCATTTCCTCAACTTCTTCAGTTTGCCAGCTGTGTAGGTGGAACCCGATTTCAACAATTCCAACAGACCACAAGGTTCATAGTATAAAGAGCGAATCATAGGTCTTCTAAGGAGGATATATCTGGGACTTCAATAGCCACCTGGCATACAGAAGTTTTGCAGGCCAGAAAAACCACTTTGGCAATTCCTGTCTATGCCAAAAGACTCACAGGCCCAGCGTGGTGAGGTCAAATCCAGGTCGGTGCTCCTCAGCTGCCTAGGGGAGAGAGAGAGAGAGAGAGAGATGAGAGTGGGGGCTAGTAATGCCATTGGGTCTCAGGCTACACCATCCACTCCTTGGGTTTCTTCTGTAGCTCAATCTTATCTACAGAGCACCATTGCAGAGTCCTTGTCTTAGAGCAAGGACCAGAGAGCCAGTGTGGGGTAGTGTTTAAAGTGTGGGACTAAGATCCATCAGGCCCGAGTTCGAATCCCCCCTCTATCATGGGCAGCCTCGGGCCCATTACACACTCTCAGCCTCACCTACCTCATAGAGTTGTTGTGATGATAAAATGGAGGAAAGGAGAACCACGTACGCCATGCGATGTGTGGTTTAAATTAATTAAATGGTGGAAACCAGATGCTTCCTAATGCTCTCCCTGAGTTTTCATTGTGATTCTGCTCCAGAACCTGAGCTGGAAATGATGCTGGGAGAGGGCACTGGAGGATGAGAGAGTAGTTCATTGGCATTTCATTGAGACACTGTTATTTGCATTCTTGATGGGCCATAATTATTGACCAGTCTGCCAGAAACATCCAGTTCCTAGAGGATTATGGGTAAGGATACTTTGAAGCTGGGCAAGAGCTGAGCATGCATCATTTTCAATTCTCTTTATTTTTCCTACAGGGACTCCAGCCTGCTTTCCAAATGCCCCATAAATGTGATTGAATATCCCGATGGACATTGCCTCATTTCTGATTATTCTGAGGGAGCCACTGGACACTGCAGAGATGTGGAGCAGAGACCTGGCGGCAGAGAGGCCGGCCTTGCAGGCACTCCAGTTTGTCCACCACACAACCTAAGGGAAGGCCATAGCCCAGGCCGCCCTCTTCTCTGTCATCGGATCAGTCACCAGATCAGCTGATGGCAGAGATGTCCAAAGAGACCCAGAGGTAGGAGCCTTACACATCTACACTCCCAGGCTCTGCTCCTGACAGATAACTGTGTGACCCACTGGCTCTTGGGGAGTTCCCAGGGCCTGCTGTGGATCACGTTGAAGCAAGGTCTCTATTCCGTGGGAGCTGTCCCAGGTCCTGAAAAGCCTGTTGAGTAATCCATGTAATTTGGGAGTTCCCAGGGCCTGCTGTGGATCACATCAAAGCAAGGTCTGTATTCCGTGGAGCTGTCCCAGGTCCTGAAAAGTCTGCCTCTGACTTCTCAGTAATTAATTTATTTGGAAGAAGAAGAAGAGATTGGATTTATACCCCATCCTTCACTCAGAGTCTCAGAGCGGCTTACAAACCCCTTTCTCTTCCCCTCCCCACAACAGACACCCTGTGAGGCAGGTGGGGCTGAGAGAGCTCTTTCAAGAACTGCCCTTTCAAGGACAGCTCTTGTCAGAACTACGGCTTGCCCAAGGTCACCCAGCAGCCGCAAGTGGAGGAGTGGGGAATCAAACCTGGCTCTCCCAGATTAGGGTCCACGCACTTCACCACTATGTCAAACTTACATCATTTATAGTCTGCCTTTCATACTTGGACTCAAGGTAGATTACATGCCATGAGCGCACTCGAATTCTTGTCTGCTGCTTGCTGTTCCCAGGTCATCCACTCGGGCTTCGCCTAGCCCTTCCACAGGAATGTTACACCCGAACCAGCCCCAGTCAACCTATAAGGAAATGGCCCACCTTTGCTTCCCTGTGGAACCATCCCCTCTCCTTGCATGTGCTCCCCGACAAAATGCCACCTCAGCAGCCGTGATGGCAGAGGCCCAGGTGTTGTGCTAATTAGCAGAGTACCAGATGCAAAAACAAACGAGCTACGCTGTGTGTGGTTTGAACTGGAAAAGGAAGAAATCATTATCTAGTAAAACAAGGGAGGGATATGTCTGGAGGAAAATAAGAAAAATTACAGTCCAGCTTTCTAGCTACCTCTTTCCGCTTAGATGGTCAAAACTACACCTAACAGGAGAATGGCTACCCTGTCTCTACTCTCAGATCTCTGAACAAAGACAGGAAATCCAGCCTTAAAACATCAAGCCATTTGGCATAGTGGTTAAGTGCAGGCAGACTCTAATCTGGGAGAACCAGGTTTGATTCCCCACTCCTCCACTTGCAGCTGCTGGATGACCCTGGGCAAGCCATAGTTCTGTCAGAGCTGTTCTTGAAAAAAGAGCCATTTCTATCAGAGCTCTCTCAGCCCCACCTATCTCACAGGGTGTCTGTTGTAGGGAGGGGAAGGGGAAGGAATTTGTGAGCCACTCTGGGACTCCTTTGGGTAGTGAAGGGTGGGGTATAAATCCAATCTCTTCTCTTCTTCTTTGTGTGTGCGTGTGACTAAAAGTACATCTTCAACCCAATATATTGACCAGCCAATGGTCAGACTAAAGATCACTTCATTTTACTAAACACCACCCATTCTAGTCTGGGAAATTTTTCTCTGTTTCTAATAGGTTATAGCTAAGCCAGGTAACATCCTGTTTACACATAACCTCAGTATATCATGACCGAACTGCTGACGGCTTGCAAAAATCCCAGCACCAGGGCTTGCGGACTTAAGATATCCTGGCTGACGGTCTCTCTCTCTCTCTCCCTCCCACTGTGGTTTCTGGAAGGGGTGCTGTGGGCCCCTCATCAGAGCCCTGGGATGGCAAGCCTACGTTACCCCAAGCCCTCGCCCCCCCTACCGCCACCACCCATCTATGGTGCTCAGCTCAGCACCCGAACCTTCGCACTGAAAGCTCGACTACAAATCAATAGCATTTGAAACAGTCCGGGCTCTGCTCAGTCACACTTTGGAGCCCACAAATTAAGAATCTATCAGGGAGCAAATTGCAAAGATGCACCTTCAGCTGGCGAGGGGGGTGGGTGGGAACATCACTGGGCCCAGCAGAGAAAGGGCTTTGCTTCCCCTCTCCCCCACCTCCCCCCCCGCCCCGAGCAAGAGGAGCAGCTGCTGTTCAGCCACACAGTCCATCTTCTCCCTCCCCATATGCTGCACTTAAATCCTGCTGTTGGTAAGTTCAGAGCAAAGGATTTTCAGTCTAATCTGTTGTTAACAGAGCTATTAAAGAGAATGCTTAAGCGGCAAGGATCTATTCTAACTGATTACGGTAGATGTAACCACCGGGCTCTGAGGAGAACAACCCTCAGCTCTCTCAAGGACGCACCCAGGACTGCGCCCCCCCCCCACAGGGCAGCCAGAGGGAGGTTGGGCAAGCCCAGGCAGTGAAGCAGGGCTTATGGGGCTGTCCATCAATGGGGCAGCCCAAACACCGGGCCTCCGGCCTCTTTCCCTCCTCCCTCCTTCTGGGCTCTGGGTGGGGCCGGTAGCAAAAAAGCTAAAGAGGTGAAATACCTGCTCCACCCCCACCCACCCCCAACACTTCTGGCTGCAGGGTGTTAATGGCCCCTGGGAGTGCCCCCTTGTCTTGAAGACCCTCCCTTCATGCAGAAAAGCAGCCCGGCGAGGAGCAGGCTGAGCTAGAACGACCTCCCGATAAGCTAGTTGCTCTTCCCTTGCAAGGAGGCTGTTTTTACACAGGGGAGCACTTGGAAATGGTAAGCCCACACCAGTGTTCCCTCTAAGCTGAGTTAGTGTGAGTCAGCTCACAGATTTCTAGCCTCTGGCTCACACATTTTTTGTCTCAGCTCAGGAAGGAGGGCTCCAGAGCAAACTAATTTATGCAGCAGCCCAATCGCCTCGCTCACAACTCTAATGCCAGTGTAGCTCACAAAGTAGTGTTTCTGCTCACAGGACTGCACAGCTTAGGGGGAGCCTTGCTTGTGGGCCTTTGCCGGTAACGTAAGAACATCAGCCTCAGAGCGAGAGGTCAGCATGGAAGCCAGGAGGCCGTTCTTCTTTTCCACCCTGACCCCCAACCCTGATTTCAAAGGCAGGGAGGGGAATGCAAAATGCCCCACAGCACATCCTAATGCAGGGCTATATTACCACCAATTAAAAACTGGGTGCCCAAAATTGTCTCTCAGGAAACAAAAGCCAACGCAAACAAGAATTATGATGGAGTACACAATGTTCCAAGTGTAGTTTGGCAGAAGACGGGGTAGGCAAGAGCTACGGGTGCCTCTGGTGGGCTGAAGGGTGTGTGTGTGTGTGTGTGTGTGTGTGTAGAGAGAGAGAGAGAGAGAGAGAGAGAGAGAGAGAGAGAGAGAGAGAGAGAGAGAGAGAGAGAGAGAGCACAGGAGCGGGACTGTGTCCATGCTGGCTTTGGTGTGTATTTATTTTTGTGCTGGAAACGCACCTTTCCCCAGGTCTTCCCAAAGGCCCAGAGCAGCTGACAACATAATTAAAAGCACACCGGCCAAAACCCACCCTTAACTGACCCAGTTCAGCCTTTTTGAAGCATCCCCCCCACACCAGTCTCATAAACCAAACGTCTTGACCACTCCTAGATACGAACACTGCAACCGAAGGGGAACCCCTCTGAAAGAGCCATGCCACACGCCAGGTCTTTGAAAAAGTCCTGAGAGTGGTCATGGGGGGGGTGAATTCCTGGCGGTGGGGTCCCTGGGCTTCCCTGCCTTGCTTCTGTGGCCCTGCGGCAGCCCCTCAGCCATTCAGGGGAGTGATCTGTGCTGACTTTCAGCTTCCTTGGGGGTGCCAAATCCTTCCTGGTGCCCTCTCTGCACAGGATCATTTTAATTGCCTCTGAATGGGAATACTCCTCCTCCTCCGCCTCCTCCTCCTCCTCCTCCCTGTCAGCCGTTTGGTCGGATTCTTTGACGCGGGGCCCCGGTTCCTGAGAATTTCATCTTAATTGGATCAGGGGGATTTAGAAATGGATCCAGAAATGTGTTTCTCGCAGAAGCCGTACGGGAGTGAACAAGGGAGATAAAGAGAGGACGGGAGAGAACAGACAGAAGTGAAGGAGGATAATGCAGACAAAGAGGGAAAAACCCCACTGAAGACAGAAACGAGGCTCACGCCCATCCTTGTGCCCCTCCTTGGCCTCTCCTGGGCGAGCTCTGCCCACTAGCCAGATTTCTCCCCTGCAAGGTCTTCAGCAGACCTGGACGGGCAGAACCAGCCGAGCCGGTGAAATCGCCAGCAACACCGTTTAAAAAACAAAACCCTACAGCCCCGAGCTGCTGTTTGTATTCTGTGGGAGATATTAACTGTAGAAAATCTAAGGTCAAGACAGTGTCATATAATTTCATGGTTGACAACACTGGGCCTTAGCAAAGAACTTGCTGATAAGGTGTTCTGCACTCGAGGGGAAATGTCATCAGAGAGAGAGTCTGAGCGCAGCTGGGGCCCAGGAACAAAGCCCTGAAGCCCCCCGGCTTTGGGGGAGGGGGAGGGGATGAGGCAGCTCCACAAAGCAGCCGGGGGGGGCTTCAGAGACTGCCCCATGCCTCCAGATGCCACCTCAAGGGCAGGATCATTGCCCCAGTTACAGCCAGTGGGGAAGGTGGGGAATCATAGACTCTGGAGGCCTTCTGGGGGCCCCACCCCTTCATTTAGATGGGAAAGTTTTCCCCAGATGCGGAGACATTGCGGGGGGGGGGCTGCCTTACGGGGGAAGTCATTGCCAGGCTGCTGCCCTGGAGAACCATGGGGGGGGGCAAGACCAAGGGATGGGTGGGCACAAACATCCTGAATGAATTCAGTCCTGAACGCATGGCAGTTTCTGGCTACAGAAGAAGAAGAAGGAGGAGGAGGAGGAGGAGGAGGAGGAGGAGGAGGAGGAGGAGGAGGAGGAGGAGGAGATTAGCTTTATACCCCGCCCTTCACTACCAAAAGGAGTCTCAGAGCAGTTTACAGACTCCTTTCCCTCCCCACAATAGACACCCTGGGAGGCGGGTGGGGCTGAGAGAGCTCTGACAGAAACTGCTCATTTTCAAGAACAGCTCTGACAGAACTATGGCTTGCCCAAGGTCATCCAGCAAAGTGCAAGTGGAGGAGGAGTGGGGGAATCAAACCCGATTCTCCCAGATTAGAGTCTGCTGCTCTTAACCACCACATCAAACTGGCTCTCATACCAAACTGGCTCACATGAGCACAACTTACTTATTTCTTTATTTTATTGATTTTTTAAAAAGTTCTGCTACCTTTCCACTCGGTCAGGGTCCACAAGATGGCAAACACAGAAAGAACATTAAAACATTTCAGCAACTGAAAATGCAGCTAAAATTATAACACAATTTAATTTAAAAAAAACCACATAAGCAAACGACACTAGAAGAAGGGCCAGTGGGGGTAACCATTATGGGAGGGGTGCCAGACAAAACAAAACAAAAAATTCCTTCTCCTATTGGCAAAAGATGCCACTCGAAGGAGGCAGATGACTCGACCAAGGAGAGTTTCAAAGTTTTGGTGCCGTGACTGAGAAGGCCCTTCCTCGAGCTGCCACCTGTCTAGTGTCGGGAGGGGGGGCAGAAGCGGGGCGTCCCAAGAGGGCTGGGGCGTATGGGCAGGTTCATACGGGAGATGGCAGTCCTCACAGTACCTTTTCTCATTTTCTTCTCCCTGAAAAGGAGATCGCGACAACATATCCAGGGGGCTCTCTGGCCGGCTCTGGCTTCCCTTCCTGTCACAAATTCCGCAGTCTCCCCGCTTGGAGGAAGTTGGCACAGAGGGCCGGCTGCCCCCTCAGGGGGACACACGCTAGTTTCCCAGCACTCAACCACTTAACGCCCAAACTTTCTCCGGAGTTCACCATTAGTCTAAAATGAATCACTCTCTCATCCTTCCTTAGGAATCAAACAGGATGGTGAGCAATACTGGGCAAGCCAAAAACGCACCTTCTTGGAAGCCAACCTCAGCCCCTCTTTCACCAAAAGTAGCCATATCAAACGTCTCAGTCCCCAGCCAAGAAGCAAACAGAACTGATTTTTTTTTAGATCAAGCAAACCACTTTCTGCGTGTCGAGTAACCAAGAGGACTCAGCCGAGCAACACGAAATTTGGAATGCACGGTGAGGGGCACGATCCAGCCCCATTCTGGAGAAACCCAGCCAAGAAGGGCTGCTTTAGAGCCGCACAGGCATTTCCGCTTTGCTGGGCAGGGTCTCTGTTAGCAAGCCCTTCTCTTTCTTCCCCCTACAGACTCCCGACTCCTCTTTTTTGGCAGCTTAAATAATGTTTTAGAATCATCCAGCAGGCTCGATGCCGCTGAAAATCTGCCACGGGTTCCTGAAGTCAGGAGCTTTCAAAGGTCAGGTGTTAATCAACAGGAAGGGGACGGTGAGGAAGGGGCCTCTGTTTGGCAGAGCGGAGCCAAGGGGGGGCCGCAGAGCTTCCCCCCCCCCGGGAAATCGGCTCCAGGGGGACGGAGCAGCCTTCAGCCGCAGAAGCCAACAGGTGTAGGGGGGTGGGGAGAGCATCCTCCGATGGGGAGGGGATGAGGCTGGCGCCAGTTTGCCTGGCAGGGTGGCCGGCTCTCGGGTTCTAAGGTTCATCCTCAGGGTGGGAGGCTGAAGGCCCAGGGTTTCGATGGCTTCCCCGCAGGCCTTCTCGTGCCAATTGAAGGAGGGAAACCATCACCTGCTGCTACAAATGGCCCCTGGGTACCTTGAGCACCAGGCAGTGTGGTGTAGGAAAGCCAGCACAGTGCAGGGGTTGACAGTGTCAGGCTAGGATCCGAGAGACCGAGGTTCAAATCCTGCATGATGTCATGGACGCTCCCTGGGTAGTCTAGGGCCACCACAACCTCTCCTCCCCCCACAGTAATTCAGAAGGCAGTGGGGGTGTCTCTATATGTATCCCATGTTCAGGATTTCAGGAGTGCAAAGATACATAACCTCCAAAAAGAACTATTATTCTAAACCTCAAATAACCAGGAGGAGAAAATGCAGCGGGCACAAGGGCGGAGTGTATGTCTCCTTCGGACCCTCAGCCAGTGACCAGTGGGTCGCACCGGAACTCAGAGCCTCTCATGAATCAGGAACGGGCAGACAATAAATATGAATTACCAAAGCTTTTCTTGAGGCTTGGATTTGTTTTCAATAAGGGCCTGCCAAAGAGGAACAAGTACTCCAAAACCCTGGTCTGTGGCTGGCCGGCCTACCCTGTCCTTGGCCAGCCAGGCAGTTTTGGTGCATCATTCAAAGCACCCCTTCTCCAGCCAGTAATTGACTTCCTAAGCAAAGCCCAGATCCAGTTTTTGCCAAGTAGAGTGAGAGAAGTGCCCAGACTTGGAGACAGGGGCAGCCACCTGCCCAGGGACTTCCCCCAGGATGAGGCCAGCTCCAGGAGGAAATGGGTTGCCGTTCTTCAATCAGACAATTTATTGCCCTCACCAGAAGGCGCAAGAGAACAGAATTTTCGGAAGTAGCATAAGACGTAATAAAGGATTAGTACTAAACGTGAGCAAGAGCAGGTATTTGTGGCAGTTGCCTGGTCTCCTTGCATGTAAAGGAAATGCCATTTCCTGCAGTGGATCTCAATCTCCTTCAGTCCTTCTCCCCTCACTCTGAAATCTCAGACTTTCTGCCCAAATTATGTAGCAGGGGCTGAGGAGTGGCAGCTGGGCGCGGGGTGTGTGTGTACAAATTTAAGGAAATAAAATAAATGTAAAAACTGCCTTTCTCCAGCTTTGCCTTCCATACAGCAGGTCTTGTTTGGGCGGAAGTTTGTGGGGTGTGTGTGTTTTTATTTTTGGTGCATTTAAATGTACCGGAGTTTAAAATGCTGCTCTGTTTGTAGGAATTCAATTATCCCTGAAGATTACACAAAGATTATCAAAGTTGTAAACAGCCGAATATGTTCCAAGATCAATGAAGCACAACAAAGACCATATTTAACAGGCAGCAGAAAAAACCCCGCCTGGCCGGCTAACTGTGACAAGCGAGCGGGATGTCGCGCCGTCATCACGCTGAAGGTTAGGAAGTAATTGAAATCTCGGTTGTGGCACAATCCAGCCTGGTGCACAGCGTGCCAGCACGCCAGCCCTGCTCCATTGGCAGGTTGCAGCCATCCGTTTGCTCCAAGCAGGCACAGTGTTAACCCCCTGATCCTATTATGCCGCCCGAAAAGAGGGGTTCCAAGGGGGTTACACGGGGGCAGCAGCCTCCTCCGCAACCGGCAGCAAACAAGAACCCAACAGAACTGCACCGAAGGCTGTTCCGGGTTGGGAAAGGGCAGCTAGAAGCAGCAGCCTCCTGAACAGGGCAGGGGAACCCCGGGCCCATAGCTACAGTGGGCCATTTTTGGGGCCCCAACCCCTTAATAAAGAAATAATAATTAAAAGCCCTGCCCCACAAATAGCCATAGGACAATCACAACCTAATCAAATGTAAAGACAACAGTCGTGAGAGTCTGACCCACAGATCACGCCATCAACAAGGCTTGCAAAGAAGGTGCTTTCTGTATATTATGGTCAACCACAACACAATGAACAAATTCCTCCAAATCATAAGAAAATCCTAGTGTGGAAATGGGTGAGATGCCTGGGATCCATTAGAAGCTTAGCAGCCTATTTGAGCCTGGATACTCATTGAGATCAGCGTCCTCTCTGAAGGGATTATCTTTCATGGCTTTTTGCAAAGCACTTTATGAGCAAGAGAGCTTTCGTGCTACTCCAACATTTCCCGAGGAAGATCCAATTTTGAAACGTTGTTATATATAATCCGGAGACGACGTTGATGATGTATTTCCACACTAGGATTTTCTTATGATTTGGAGGGATTTCTTCATTGTGTTGTGGTGCTTGTTGACCATAATATACAGAAAGCACCTTCTTTGCAAGTCTTGTTGATGGCTTGATCTGTGGGTCAGACTCTCACGGCTGTTTTCTTTACATTTGTTCCACGAATAGTCGTGCCAGAAACCTTATTTTGGGGGGGGAGTGTTTTTTGTATTTTCATATGTCCGTGTGTGTGTGCGCACCTGTGTGTGTAGAGACTTTCCCTCTCCCTCTGGATTTCCTGGGGGCCATCATGGGACCTGGAGAAAGACAGCTCAGAGGACATCTGAGTGCCTTTTGAGTCCTCTTCCACAGGGCCCTCGGGAGTGGCACCTTCCGTCCACCTCCAACATTCCCCCCTTCTGCCAGCCCAGTCCCGCTGGAGACCACCGACGTCATGGTCAGTCTTCCGAAAGCATCCCCCATGAGCCTTTGGGAAACACTGGCTTCCAAACACAGGCCCTGCCGACTCCTGGCCAGGAGCAGAAGACAGGGAGGGATGGCCACTCTGGGCCCGTGGCACCCAGGGCCTAATGTGGCCATCTCGAGTGGCTGCATCTGCCACGTCTCTGCAGGATGGTTCAGTCTTGAGTTGCTAGATCAATTCCGCAGGCTGGCATCTGGAAGGAGGGGGCACTGAAGTGTGCCTGGAAATACCGTGGCTAGTGCATGCCTCTGACCTTTGCTCTACCCCGTCATATCGGGACACCGGAGTGGCCCTTCAGGATTAGACCAACGGCCCATTGAGTTCAACATCCTGTTCGACAGGAAGGCCTTCATGTGGGTGCGGATGAAAAACTGGTTCCCTGCTTGCAACTGGCAAACAGAAGCGGAGCCGAACCAGCAAGCGTTCGAGGGTCACGAAGGACGATCAGAGCAATTGATGCTCCATTGCAGAGTTTTAGTCCAGAAGGGAGTCTGACCTTGAAACCCAGCAGCAACGGCAGGTTTGGTGTCACAGTGTCCCATCCCCCCCACACCCGGGGACTAGGGAAGGGGCTATTAGGGGACAGAAGGAACCTGGAGCAACTTGGCAGGGAAGCCATTGCTGCTCAGCACCTCTGCTGTGGACCCGGCTGGTCTCTGTGCCTAGAAGGACTCCCTCCCAACACAAGGCCTACAACCTGTAGTATGGGTGGGTAAATATAACAATTTTTAAAATTCAGATACTTATATTTTTCTGGTTTTATGGAGATTTTTATTAGGATTTAATAAAAGCCTATTAAGAAGAAGAAGAGAAGAAGAGATTGGATTTATACCCCCCCGCCCTTCACTGCCCAAAGGCATCTCAGAGCGGCTTCCAAACTCCTTTCCCCTCCCCTCCCCACAACAAACACCCTGGGAGGTAGGCGGGGCTGAGAGAACTTCTGACAGAAACTGCTTTTTCAAGAACAGCTGTGACAGAGCTTGTGACTGACCCAAGGTCACCCAGCTGGCTGCAAGTGAAGGAGTGGGGGAATCAAACCCGGTTCTCCCAGATTAGAGTCTGCACACTTCACCACTACACCAAACTGGCTCTCCTAAGTGGTAAGGCCTCTGCTTTGTAGGTTAGAGAGTCTTTTTAGCTGATGCTGGCAGATAAGCAACAACAGAAGTAGTTGTTTGGGGTAAAAACTCTGCAGTGTCTGGGTCAACAAGAGCTTTAATTTCGTATCATAAAACAAGACCTTCTGTTTGGGTATGAAGAATCCTTGAGCATTATTAATAAGGTGAGGTTAAATAAGCATTCAAGGTATCATGTAGGCGCACCTTTTCCCTGTAACCAATGATTAAATGACTACTCATACGATGAGCAGACGTTTTGTAACCAATCATGATTCCTGGCTGTTATCTTTTTACTTCTGTCATCCTATGTCACTTGGGGTATAAAATCTCACGTACTTCCTGATATTGCTCAGAAAGCCACCAGTTTTTGATAGACTAGTTTGGCCTGACTGTTTTCAATTGTTTAATTGCAATTAAATGATCGATTAACATTCCTCCTCATTTTGACTTCTCTTTTTGGCTTGGAACCTATTTGTACCACAACCAGCAACCCCGGATAGAGACTCCCCTCGCTCCGAGTGCCTCATGTGGGCTGGCTGTGTTCTCTTTCTGGCCCACTCCTCTGCTGGGTGCAGCCCGGATAGCCTGTCGACCCGCCAAGTGCCTCTGGAGGGCGGCTGCCCAGTGGCCACTCCCCAGATCCTCATGTGCAGCCGAATGAACAGGCCTAAATGCCGGGAGAGACTTGCACTATGCAGAACTTCCAAAGCAGGAGTCAGACATTATGTGTTAAATCGGGGGGTGGGGGGTGGAGAGGAGGCACAGAGCTCTGATGAGATAACGTGAAAAAACAACAAAGAGGGAGCGGGCACAGATAGAAAATGGGACGCCCCAGCAGGCAGGGGAGACAGAAGAGAGGTGGCCTTCCCGAAGGGGCCTGCCCCGCTCTTCCCCCCGCGGTGATGGACTGAGCCTGAACAGGACCTGGAAACTGGCTGAGCTTGTTCCACTAGAGCAATAGCTAGCCAGGATCCTGGGATGGACCTGGAGTGTAGGAGTTGTGATGTAAACAGCCTACCGTGGGTGGTGGGGTGTGCCGGGGGGTGGTGGTCTTTGCCGGCTTTATAAACAGGGCAGCAAGGCCAGGTTTTCAGTCTTGTAGTTTGCTGAAATCACTGAATAAACCAGAGCCGATCACTGCAATGCATCCAGAACCCAGGATTTAACACCCACCCACCCACATTAAAGAGTCACCATGCAATCCTAACCCGTTTGCCTGGAAGTAAATCCCACTGTTTCTGATAGGACTCCCTCCCTAGTGCGAGCAGATTCGAGACAGCCAGCTGCCAGGGACAGAACAGGGATCAGCAGCACCCAGACTCCCGAGGATTCTCTCCGGGGACAGGAAGGAGGACACTTTGCCAGGAGAGGAGGCCATGGCTTGAAAGGCAGAGATGCAACTGGCTGAAAGACTAATAAATGTGGGGAGGCAAAGCCAGAACCCCACCCTGCCCGGGCAGAGGGAAGTCTCTTCTTGGACTGCTCCCTCCCTCCCTCTGTGTGTGTGTGTGTGTGTGTGTGTGTGAGAGAGAGAGAGAGAGAGAGAGGGAGAGAGAGAGAGAGAGGAGAGGAGGAGAGAGAGGGAGTGTTTGTGGGAGGAAGAGACGTAGAATTTGCTCTGTCCCTTTCTCTCTGCTTCTCCCTCCCTCCTTCCCAGAGACTGCCTCTGCCTTCTAGTCTGGAGAGTCTCTTGGGAAAGGAGGAGTCCATCCCAGCCTCTTCCCCCAAGAAGAATTCTCTGGTTTGGTGTAGTGGTTAAGTGCGCGGACTCTAATCTGGGAGAACCGGGTTTGATTCCCCCACTCCTCCACTTGCAGCTGCTGGATGACCTTGGGTCAGTCACACATTCTCTCAGAGCTGTTCTCTTGAGGACAGTTCTGGAAAGAGCTCTCTCAGCCCCACCTCCCTCACCGGGTGTCAGTTGTTGGGATGGGAAGGGAAAGGAGTTTGTAAGCCTCTCTCAGACTCCCTTGGGTACTGAAGGGTGGGGTATACATCCAATCTCTTCTCTCTTCTCTTGGTTTTAGGCATCTGCTGTTTTCTCAGGATACTATTAACAATGTAAATCACAAATTACAAGTCTTGCCCGGGAAGGAAAAAACCGTCTTCCCTACCAATTACAGTTAATAGGAGAAAATTAATGTACCAATTAATATGGCTGCTTTTAAAACTCCATCTAATGTGTTAAGCCCTGTTTCTGTCACTCTTGGGGTGGCACCTCAGAAGGAAGGAAGGAAGGAAAGGCGCTGGCAAAATGTCGCCTCCCCGATACTTAAGGTATTTGGCACGAGACGCGACACCTCGGAAAGGAGGTTATTTAACATTTGGAGGTTTGCGGGAACCATAAATCACGGCGTACATGCCAGGCGGGTTGAAAAGGATAGAATACATTCAATTTTACAGTATATTAAACTTCATCTAATTTGAACATAGGAAGGGGCCAGCAAAATAAATGACCAATTTCTGAAGCAGAAATTACCATTTGGCTGGTGCCATTATGAAGCTCCTGGCATTTTGTCATGTTCTTAACATAATATCGCTTGTCTATTGATGCAGAGTTATAACGCAGGCTCAAATGAGAAGGCAGCGAGAGAGCAGAGCAGAGCACAGCAGAGTGGCTTCCTTGAAAACACAGGGTGTCGCTGGCTCCAATGCCATCCGGAAGGCCCTCCGCACCGGAGAGGAGTAGCAGAGTAAAATGGGAGCAGAGAAGAGGAAAGATGGCGAAGGAGAGGGTGTGCTTGGATTCCCCACTCCTCCTCCACTTGCACCTGCTGGGTGACCTTGGGCAAGCCATAGTTCTGACAAGAGCTGTCCTTGAAAAAGAGCAGTTTCTGTCAGAGCTCTCTCAGCCCTGCCTACCTCACAGGGTGTCTGTTGTGGGGAGGGGAAGGGAAGGGAGTTTGTAAGCCGCTCTGAGACTCCTTTGGGTAGTGAAGGGCGGGGCATAAATCCAATCTCCTCCTCCTCCTCCAGCCAGTTTGGTGTAGTGGTTAAGTGCGTGGACTCTAATCTGGGAGAACCGGGTTTGATTCCCCTCCTCCACTTGCAGCTGCTGGATGACCTTGGGCAAGCCATAGTTCTGTCAGAGAAAGAGCCCTCTCAGCCCCACCTACCTCCCAGGGTGTCTGTTGTGGGGAGGGGAAGGGAAAGGAGATTGTAAGCTGCTCTGAGGCTCCTTTGGGTAGTGAAAGGCAGGGTATAAATCCAATCTCCTCCTCCTCCTCCTCCTCCTCCTCCTCCTCCTCCTCCTCCTCCTCCTCCTCCTCCTCCTCCTCCTCTTCTTCTTCTTCTTCTTCTTCTTCTTCTTCTTCTTCTTCTTCTTCTTCTTCTTCTTCTTCTTCTTCTTCTTCTTCTTCTTCTTCTTCTTCTTCTTCTTCTCTTATGTTCTTATGTACTTTGTGAGCTGCTGGCATTCAAGCTGTGAGCAAGCGATTTGGCTGCTGCATAAATCAGTCTGCTCTGGAGCCCTCCTTCCTGAGCGAAGACAAAAATGGGTGAGCCAGAGGCTAAAAAACTGTGAGCTAGCTCACACTAACTCGGCTTAGAGGGAACACCAGTGGTCAGTAGCCCAATTTCATCAGTTCTCAGAAGCTAAGCAGGGTCGGTCATGGTTAGTATTTGGATGGGAGCCCACCAAGGAAGCCCAGGGCCATGGCACCAGGGCAGGCAACAGCGAACCACCTCCGAATGTTTCTTGCCTCGATAACCCAGCAGGGTTGCTGTGAAGAGAGAAGGCAAACTGTTACCCGGGGCAACCCATGGTAGGGCTGAGCTAGCCACATGGATTGATGCTAAGGATGCCTCAGGGCTTGACCGTGGTAATGAGTCTGCCCTGAGAGATGACGTGGAAATGCCGGTTAGTACAGAACAGCCAGCCCAGCTACCGTCGGGTGCGAAGGAGCATCTGCATACCAGGCCCCCTCGTCGGACGCTCCATTGGTTACAGATCAGTTACTGGGTTCCTTCCAAGGGGCTCCCTGTCACCGACAAAGCCCTCCGTGGCCTCGGCCCCTCCCATCTCCAGGCCCGCCTCTCCTGCGATGTCCCCCTGTGACAGCTCATCACACCTGAGCACAGCCATCTGCAAGTGCCAGCTCTGTAAGCAGGTAGACTTGGCAGCGGCCTGCTCACGCCTGTTCTCGGTGGTGGCTCCTGCGTTCTGGAACGGCCTGCCTGAGGCTATTGGGACGTGCCTCGTGCTTCTGTCTTTTCAGGGGGACATTCTCATTGAGGGAGTGGAGTTGTGGTGTGATGGATCAGAGAAGGAGAAGAGGAGGAAGATGAGGTTGGGCTTATACCCCGCCCTTCCCTTGGAGTCTCAGAGCGGCTTACAGACTCCTTTCCATTCCCCTCCCCACAACAGACACTCTGTCAGGTAGGCGGGGCTGAGAGAGCTCTTTCCAGAACTGTCCTTGAGAGAACAACTCTGACAGAACTATGGCTTGCCCAAGGTCATCCAGCTGCTGCAAGTGGAGGCATGGGGAATCAAAACCAGTTCTCCCAGATTAGAGCCCACCTGCACTTAACCACTACACCAAACTGGCTCTTGGGAGGTGAATTCTATTAGGGATAACGTGGGTTTTTCTTTTCCTCCAGTTCTTCAATCTCAACTCCACCACATTATGCTGGTTTACTAATAGTCTTTGTTTTTATACTCAAGTATTGTCATATTTTGTAATCATGTACACACAAAGCTGCTTTATACTGAATCAGACCTTTGGTCCATCAATGTATGTACTGTCTGCTCAGACTGGCAGGGGCTCTCCAGGGTCTCAGGTGGAGGCCTTTCCCATCACCTCCTGCCTGGTCCTTTTCAACTGGAGATGCTGCCGGGGATTGAACTGGGGACCTTCCGCATGCCGAGCAGAGGCTCTTCCACTGAGCCACAGCCCCTCTTGACAGCTCTCCAGGGTCTCAGGCAGAGGTCTTTCCCATCACCTCCTGCCTGGTCCTTTTCAACTGGAGATGCTGCCGGGGATTGAACCTGGGGACCTTCTGCATGCCAAGCAGAGGCTCTTACCACTGAGCCACAGCCCCTCTTGACAGCTCTCCAGGGTCTCAGGCAGAGGTCTTTCCCATCACCTCCTGCCTGGTCCTTTTTAACTGGAGATGCCACCGGGAATTGAACCTGGGACCTCCTGCGTGCCAAGCAGAGGTGCTGCCACTGAGCCATCGGGCCTTGCTGATTGACGGAATTGCTTTTACAAGGAATCTTTTTGCTGTTACAGTTAGATGTTATCAGTCAGATGCTATCGTGCTTTGTAAGTGGCTTACTGACGGACCAAACAGCTCTATCATACTTGTAATCTGTCTTGACTCCCAGTGAGAAAGCCAGACTGTAAATGAAAAGACAGGAAATAGAATAATAAGCCCCGAGTCTCTCTGCATTCGCACCTCTCCAGTCTACTGACCCCCCACCCCACCCCGCGCTTTCACCTGCGACGCCTGAGGCTTTCTTTCCACTGTTTCTCACTCTCCTGATCCTGGTCCCTGCGCCTTGTTTGCTGGATGTCTCCTGTGTTGTTTTACACCCCCTGATCCGCCTTGAGCCTCAGTGAGGAGACGGGGCTATAAATAAAGCAAATAAACAACATAAATAAGAGCAGACCCTGGAAATTCCTCTTCTGGGGGGGGGGGAGCAGTGAAAGCACAGCATTTCAGCACGTGCCCCGAAGCCATGGGGGGGCGGGGGGCTTTCACACGCCACTCACCACCTGCCCGGGCGCACCGTCTCCCCACCCCCACCCCCGTCTGTCTCTCCCTCCCTCTGTGCTGCTGCTGCTCCCATCATTCACCAGCTGCAGCAGCCACAAATCTGAGTGCAAATAAAAACTATGTTTAGTTTGCAAAACAGGAGGCTGGTATTTCCATCCTGTAAAGTTCATTGTTCTGGCTGGCTTGCCATTATGGCAGTAATATATTAAAGGGGATGCCACGGCAGCTGGCTGGACCCCATTCAGCCTGACGGAGGAAACAGCACCGCGTGGAGGGTAAGGGTGCCGGGGGGGGGTGGGGGGGGCGAAAAGAACACAAGCAGAGCCTGGCTGGAGCAGGGCCAGGGGGGCCTTCGAGTCCAGCACACGGACCAGCGGCCCTGGAAGGCACCGAGGAGGAGGAGGAAGAGAAGGAGGAGGAGGAGTCCCTTCCTGGCTGCTTCCTTCCCACCGCTGGCCTTCACAGGTTGTCTGCCTCGGCAGCTGGAGGCTCCTCCAAGTCAGCCTGGCCTGTAGCCATCAAGCGGCCTCTCCTCCCTGGGTCTCTGGGAGGCCCTTTGAAAGCTGCCTCTGCTCTTGGCCGGCGCTGTCTCCGCTGGCGAGGGATCCCAGGGTGGCGCCACTGCTCCTTGCCTGAAGCGCCATTTCCTTTTGTCTGCTCAGTATCGCTTCACTGGGTGCCCTCCTGTTCTCTGTGTATGTGCGTGCACACGCTGTGTGTGAGGCCAGGGCCCCCAAACCCCTCCCCCCTCCTGCAGGGCTCCCGGGAAGGAGACCCTGAGACCCCAGCCCAGAGCCAGGCGCTGGGCCCGGGAAGGGAGCCCCGAGGCCTGCCCCGGACCCCAGCAGAGGGCGCTGCTCCCCTCCCCTCCAGGCTCCCGTTTCGGGCCGGCCTCTTCCCCTGGTCGCCCGTCAGCTGCGAGAGCGCCCCTCCTTCGCCTGCCGGGCCAAAGCAAACGCGCTCGACTTCGGCGGCGAGAGGAAAGCAAGAGCGCGAGAAGGGCAGGGAGGTAGAGGAATCCCCGCGGGCGCCCTGGGGTGCCCTGGGGTGCGCGGACCCCCCCACTGGGCCCAGAGAGGTCCCGCAGACTTCCCCAGGGCAAACGTGTCCGACCAGGCGGAGGAGGCGCCACTTGTAACAGCCAGCAGTCGTCCAGCAGCTCGGTAGGAGGCTCAGCCCTCCCGCCGGGCGGCCACTTCGCAGTGTTCCCTCTAAGAGGAGTTAGTGTGAGCTAGCTCGCAGTTGTTTAGCCTCCGTCTCACAGGCTTTTGCCTCTGCTCAGGCAGGAGGGGGCTCCAGAGCCAACTCGTTTCTGCCGCAGCCCAATGGCTCAAGCTCTCCGCTTTCATGCCAGTGTAGCGACCGCAGGAGGATTTTTGCCCGCAGGACTCCGCAGCTGAGAGGGAGCGTCGGCCATCAGTGGGGAGAATTCTCTCCTGGGGCCCTGGAAGGCTGAGGGGTGGGGGTGGGCTCCTATGACTCCCTCCCCCTCCCATGGCTGGGGGGTGGGGGAAACAGGGCCGGCAGGCAGGCAGGCAACGATGGTGCTCACAGATCAACACCAAGTGAGGAAGAGGTTTTAAACACCACCTCCACCACCGCCACGTCTGGGTCTATTTCAAGGACTGCTGAGCCTCGCACCCTTCTTTGAATATGCAGAAACCTGCCCGCCGAACAAGGCTGACTCTCTCTGCCGGCGACCGTTGAGCAGAATGGGGGTCTCTCACCCCACCGGTGTGCTGCCGCCAGCCCTTGACGGGAGAAAAGGAACCAGTGCAGGAGAGAGGAGCGCATGGGCCTTCCCCAAGCTCCTCGGAGAAAGGGAGGGGGCGGTGAAAAGGGGGGGTATTTCACTTGGCACCGTCTCAAGGGGAGCTGAGCCCCGCCTGCGGACTCCTCGCTTGAGTGCTGCTTGCCAAATCCCAGATGGAGAAAAATCCCCAGTTAGCCCTGTCGGTCGGTCGGGTGAGATCTTGGCAGCTGCCCGGCTCACCTTCATCATGCGGGGGGGGGGGGCAGGGCAGAAGAGATCTCTGGTCATCAGCCGGATGGTTTGCAAGCACCCCTCCCCCTCCCCCGTATTGCTCCAGGAGCCAAGAGATGCCTGGCTTCAGACGGTCGGCCCAGGTGCCCCAGGAGGACGCAGATGCCCCGTGACTGGCACACGCATGTCCCCAGCAATGCTCCCTCTCAGCTGCGGAGTCTTGTGAGCAAAAATCTTATTTGGTGAGCTCCTGGCATTAAAGTTGTGAGCGAGCGATTTGGCTGCTACATAAATCAGTTTGCTCTAGAGCCCCCTCCTTCCTGAGCTGAGACAAAAAAGTGTGAGCCGGAGGGCTACAAAACTGTGAGCTGGCTCACACTCACTCAGCTTAGAGGGAACGCTGCTCCCCCTCTCACCCTCCCTGGCAGCGGCAGACTGTGTGTGCAGGTGCATGTGGGGCTGGGGGCTCTTGGCAGGCCCGCCCACCCCCGGACCTCGAGGCTTTCCCTCGGGGGCGTGTGCTGCACCCCTCTTCCCCGCCAAAGGCACACCTGGGATGCACGCGAGTCAAGGCACCCTTTGCAAAGCTGCAAAATGCCCAGTGGAGGGCTGGCACGGGGCCGCAGCAGGAACAGGCCTTGGCTCCTCCTCGGAAAGGCCGAGGGCCTTGCGGTGGTGCCTGTGGACGGAGCCGCAAGCTTTGCCCAGGGTGGGGTCGGGGAGAATGTGAGGAGGAGATGTGCAGAGAGTGGGTGGCTGCCAGGCGGAGCGGCACCAAGACTGACTTTGCAGAGTCACCGCTGGAGAGCAACACCCCCCCCCCAGGGCCGGACCCAGCTTCGAGGGAGTCCATCTGTGCTGACCCCAGTGCTACCTGGGAAACACCCCCCCTCCTCCTCCGGGGCAACTGGAAATCTCGGCTCTCTGCTCCGGGAAGGGAAGGCCCCCTGACTGGGGCTGCTGTTCCTGGCCTCTCGCAAGGGGTGTCGCCTGCTCTGCTTGTTCAGAGGATGTCTGGGAATCCTGCATGGTGGGGACAAGTTGGAAGCCCCCCCCCCAATGCTCCCTCTAAGCTGTGGAGTCCTGTGAGCAAAGATTCTCCTTTGTGAGCTCCTAGCATTAAAGTTGTGAGCCAGTGATTTGGCTACTGCATAGATTGGTTTGCTCTGGAGCCCTCCTTCCTGAGCTAGGACGAAAATGTGTGAGCCGGAGGCTAAAAAACTGTGAGCGAGCTCACACTGACTCAGCTCAGAGGGAGCACTGGCCCCCACCCCACTCACCTGCCATGGAGAGTTCCACTTCAGCAGCAAGAAGCCGGCTGAGGGGCAGCAGCCCCCCCAGTCCCTAAAGGGGAGGGGGGGAGAACCAAGCCGGCAGGCAGAAGCAAAATGTCAAACACCTTTCGAATTTGGAAACTGGCTTCAGAAATCAAATGCACGTCTTAACTCCTTGATTGCTTTTGTGAAGGAGATATTTCCTGGATGATTCGGCAGGGTTAGTCTAACAGTGCAAACCCCAGTAGTGAATTAGTACATCTAGTTGGATCAGATCTGATGTCAAATGCAAGGAGATTATTCAACACCAAATGTTTTGGAGGAGAATTTTGAACAGAACTCTGTTTTCTGGCAAATCGCTGTCAGCTCCCGGATGGGAATGCAGTGCCCCCTCCAAAGCTGAGTTCGTGAGAGCTAGCTCACAGTTTTTTAACCCCCGGCTCACACATTTTCGTCTCCGCTCAGGAGGAAGGAGGGCTCCAGTCCAGAGCAAACTTAACTGATGCAGTCGCCAAATCACCTGCCTGCTCACAGCTTTAATGCCAGCAGCTCACAAAGTAGAATTTTTGCTCGCAGGACTCTCCACAGCTGAGAGGGGGGCATGGCTGGACTGCCCTTCTTTCTGCAGCGCCTCAGAGAGCAGGTGAGGCCGGCTGCGTGAGAGAGAGCGGCACACAGAGAGCGGGGGGGAGGCCTGGTGCTGCTGAGATCAAGCCCCCCTCCAGCCAGAAGCAGCTGTGAAGCTCCACCCACCCCAGGGGGGGCACCTGCCAGTCTACAGAGCCAGGGGAGCCGCTGGCCAAGATGGGCCCCGCAGAGTGAGCCTCCTCCTCCTCCCCCAGGGTCCCAGAAGGCGGCCTGCTGGTGAGAAAGAACCTGCTGCACTGTGAGTGTGTGGGTGGGTGGGTGCCTGCCCCACTGCCTTGTGGGAGTGCGTGGCAGGGGCCGCTCACGGTCTCCCACCTCCCGCACTTGCTGGGTGGGCTGCTGGCTGACCCCCAGGAGGCTCCTCCTCCTCCTCCTCCTCGTGTGGACTTGACCCTGCCATCGGTTGCCCCTCCTGTGGAGAAATGGGTTCAGGACGAGGGCTGGTTCCAAGGAGGGCCCACACGCTCTGTGGAGGGGAGCCCCTCCGGGGCTGCAGCGTGGAGGCAACTTTCATTTGGCATCCCGGCAGGAGCTGGCTGGCAGGCCTCCCTTGCCAGCTGGCTTTGTCCTTTGTAGTTGGGGGCAGCACGAGTAGCAGGGAGGCACCCACTGGGACTCCCACCCCCGAGCTGAACGCAGCCAGGCGTGGAGGCCCTCCGGCAACCTTATGGTGGCCGCTCCCTCCCCCCCAGAATGGAAAGCGCAGCCCTCAGTTGGTAGGTGTCTCTCAATTTGATGCATCACAGCCTGTGCAGGGCCTGCTTGTGAGGGAGACCTGTAACCCACATGCTCCCAGAATCCTTTGCGTGTCTCCACCGCTGCCTGGCAGGGCCCAGGGAAACCACGGAAGGGCTGATAGCATTTCAGTCTCTTTCCGCTGAGAAAACCCCCGGCCTCCTCACCCTACCTGTGATTTTTAAAGTGGAGAATGTGTCGGGAAAGAAGCATCCCACCCCCACCCCAAACTGCAGCTTCACAAGCCTTACCTTTGTGGTGAACACAAACCTGCAAGGAGATCTGGCCCCTTTGCTTTGGCACTGGGCCCAGTGGGACTTTATTCTGAGTAAGCATAATTCCAGCGGCAGGAAGTGCAGATTCCATGATGCCCGTCGGGTTGAGGCATGACCAGTGTTCCCTCTAAGCTGAGTCAGTGTGAGCTGGCTCACAGTTTTTTAGCCTCCGGCTCACACATTTTTGTCTTGGCTCAGGAAGGAGGGCTCCAGAGCAAACTAATTTCTGGAGTAGCCAAATTGCTCGCTCACAACTTTAATGCCAGTAGCTCACAAAGCAGAATTTTTGCTCACAAGACTTCACAGCTGAGAGGGAGCATTGGGCATGAGGCCTCCTGGACTCTTCCGAAGTTTCCTTTCCCGCTCCCAAGGCAGGCGGGGAGGCGGCCACAGGGGGGAGTTTCCAGGCCCAGAGACATAAGAACACCTTTGTTCCTTCCCCCTGACCCAGAGAATCCACTTGGCCAGCCAGGCAGCTGGGTCAGTAGTTGTACCTCCCCTGCTTCTTCTGTTCCATCCAAGACCCCCTTGGATGGCCCCTCTCCCACTCCAGAAGACAGAGTGTTGGGCGGGGCCTACGTTGGGGCCTTTCTTCTCCAAGATTAAGGTCATCTTAGAACACAAGAACATAAGAGAAGCCAGTGTTGGATCAGGCCAATGGCCCATCCAGTCCAACACTCTGTCACACAGTGGCCAGAAATACCAGGTGCCATCAGGAGGTCCAGCAGTGGGGCCAGGACACTAGAAGCCAATCCCACTGTTGACCCCCCCCACTAAGCACTGAGAATACAGAGCATCACTTGCCCCAGACGTAAGAACATAAGAGGAGCCAATGTTGGATCAGGCCAACAGCCCATCCAGTTGAACCATCTGTGTCACACCATGGCCAAAAATACCAGGGGCCATCAGGAGGCCCAGCAGTGGGGCCAGGACACCAGAAGCCCTCCCACTGTTGCCCCCCACCAAGCACCAAGAATTCAGGGCATCACTTGCCCCAGAGTCTCTATCTATCCCTCGTAGCTAATAGCCACTGATGGACCTCTGCTCCATATGCTTATCCAATTCCCTCTTGAAGCCGTCCCTGCTTGTAGCTGCCACCCCCTCCTGTGGCAGTGAGTTCCAGGTGTTCATCATCACTCTCTGGGTGAAGGAGGACTTCTTTGCATCCCAGGTACGGGACTGTCCCAGTGGTTCTTACAGCCACTGCAGTTTTGCAGACTCTGGGCAAGATTGTCCGGCCTTTTCCAGACAGCAGGGAAGGAAGCCAGCGGGAGCGGAGGGGGCAGATCACGTGGCCAGGAGCAGGCCTGGCCCAAGGACACGGCTGGCCCAGGGGCGGCACTTTCTCCTCCCAGCTGGCCATCCTCCGAGAACTCCATGGGGCTTAGCTCTCCCTGGGCAGCTTCTGGCTTCTCCTTGCCCCTGGGGTGGTGCCCTGCAAAGCTTTGACAGCAACAGGGCTGGAGCGGGGGAGCGGTCCCCTTGGGCCAAAAGACAGCCTTCCCTTGGGCCCCTTGGAAGGTCAAGGGGATGGGGGAAGAGTTTCCCGGCTGAGGCCTTCTTTACCCTTAATTTTGGGATCCTTTGGATGAAGTTTGGAGTCTCTCTCTCTCTCTCTCTTGAATGTTTCTTCTGAGGGCTTGGGGCTCCCTCCTCGCCTAATCATAACAAATTGTTTTAAAATGTATCTTAATGTGGTATTTAATTGATCGTTTGATGACTGTTTAAACATCTGGCAGAGGGCTGGGGGCACTGCAGGGGAGCACCGGGAAACCCTCCCCACACGCCGGAGGAAGTGCCCGCGCGCCCGACTCTTTTGTCCCTCGCCTGCCTCGGGAGAGGAGAGGGTTCCCCCCTGCCTCCTCGGCAACACCCACCCCTAATGGAGCTTAATGGTGCCTGTAATTGGTGTCTCAAGTTATTCAAAAGTAAATTTACTAGAAAATAATTAGCAATTTTACAGTTCACTACTTTTCTTCATTTTGTTGATTAAAAAAACCCAGTGGCATTTATCAGATGACACAATTGCATGAGGCCGGAGGGGGGGGAGGCTGTTTCCACGGCCCCACGGGAAGAGGCCGACCCCCTGGCCCACAAGCCCCGGACCCACTTCTCCATGCGGGGGGGGGCTGCAGGATTCCTGCCTGAATGGCACCACTTCACCTTCTGGAGGACTTCAGGAACTCAGCTACCGGCTGGGAAACACCCTGGAGATTTGGGGGGTGGAGCCTGAGGAGGAGGGCGGGGTTTGGGGAGGGCGGGACTTCAGTAGGGCACATTGCCACAGAGCCCGCCTTCCAAAGCAGCCATTTTCTTCCGGGGAACGGGTCTCTGCGGCTTGGAGGTCAGTCGTCATCTGAGCTGTCTCGGCACCGCCTGGCGTTTGGCACCCCAAAGTCAGAGGCCCTGTCTGAGCAGGTTGTCCTCGTGGAGCTGGAAAGAGGGAGGTCGGTTTCCCACTCAGCCGCCAGGCTCACTGCAGGGCCCTTGCTGGACCCAGTCTGGGGGTCACAGCGGAGAGAGGCAGGGGCCCTGGGATGGGGCCTTGCTCACCGAAGGTGCCCAGGAAGACTTTAAATTCTTGACTCCTTCCCCCGCCCCCTTGTGGATTTGCTGGTCAAAGCTGACTCCCCTCCCCCCACACTGACACTGGGACGGTGGCCATCTCTGGGTTGGCGAAAGCAGACAGACAGAGAAGACTGGCACCCCTTGCCCCGCCCCCTTGAGAGCCAGTTGGGTGTAGTAGTTAGGAGCGCGGACTCTAATCTGGTAGAAATGGGTTTGATTTCCCACTCCTTCTCCACATGCAGCTGCTGGTTTGACCTTGGGTCAGTCACAAGTTCTCTCAGAGTTGTTCTCTCAGGAGCAGTTCTCCAAAGAGCTCTCTCAGCCCCACCTACCTCCCAGGGTGCCTGTTGTGGGGAGCGGAAGGGAAGGAGATTTGTAAGCTGCTCTGAGACTCCAAGGGAAGGGCAGCTTACAAATCCTCCTCCTCCTCCCCTACCCCCTTCCTGCAGGGTCCTCATTAGCATTTTCACACCATGTTGGCAGGATCCAACCCCAGACCTCTCCGCATCTTGCCTCCTCAGCCCACCTGACCCCGTGGGGATAGTAAAATGGGAGGCACACTAGTTCATGCTCTTCCCTGCTTTGCCGGGACCTCAAGCCCCTCCCCAGACCCACCTCCCTCTGTCTCAGAGGCAAGAGGGTGAACCCAAAGGAGAACTGTAGAGCAGTTCCTGTGTTTGGCAGCCCCCCATCCCATCTTTCACTGGTACTTCTTGGGGGACGGGGGGAGAGAGAGAGGCTGCACGAGATGCAAAGAGACCCTTTTGGTTGAGAAAAACCATGGAAGCAACTGTTGAGAAGGCGGCCGCCTAGCCCATAATTCCACACCCGTCCCCCCATCCCCCAAGAGAGCACAGCATTGTGGCTGTTTCAAGGTTTTTATTGTGAAGAAGAGCAGTGGGGCAGGGCTCCGGGTTCACACACATTGCATTTCCCTAACTTCCAGGCCAAGGCTGAGGACACAGACAGGGGGGGGGGAGGGTGCGCGAGGGGCGGGGGTGTTGACGGGCAGGGAGGCAGCGTAGCGGTGGAGCTGGGAGGCAGCGAATCCGCTCCGTTGCCAGAGTCTCCGAGCGATGAGATCCCCAGCTTTCCAGGACAATAAATCATCCAGTCTCTGTGAGTAGAAAATTAAATATAATTTATGCTTTGCTAATTGAAATCAAATACAAAACTCAATCTCTTGTGTGCAGGAGAACGCTGACATTTAAACAGGGGGAGACCAAAAGGGGGGGGGGAGTGCAAAGATGGGATCCTCTGAGCTGGCGACTTCCTCGGAAGAGAAGACGATGGATGGTCCTGCCATGCAAAAGCAGAGGGGTGGAGCTCAGGAGGAGACGCGGGCAGGGTGCCTCGCCCCCCCAGACAGGCTGGCTTTTCCTCCACTGCACGCCCAGCCCGGGGGCATCGCCCATCTCTCTGCAGTGAAGCGAAGCGGGGTGGGGTGTGTGGGGGTCACACTCCAAGAGAGCCCTGCAGGTTGTGCTGGGGAGGAACACCCGGGCGCTGGATGGACTGCCCGATGGACCCACTGTGGCGGCGGGGAGGGGGGGCTCACCACCAGCCAGGAGGCAGCCCTGCTTCCGCAGAGGGAGGCCGCCTTCTTGCCTCCACCCCCCTCAGTCTCACAAGCTCAGGCCATATCAAAAATAAACATCTGAAAAGATGGTGAAGGACGTGGGACGCATGAAGCAGCTCTTCTCCACTAACCCCTTCAAGAAAGCCACGTGGTCCGTCTCTTGCAGCAAGGGCACCCTGGGCAGGCAGAGGTTTCCGGAAACCCTTGCCAAGAAGACTGCCGGCCCTCCTCCCTGCCTGTTTCTCAGCACACAAAGATGCAGGCTTGGTTCCACCGGGATGGCCCAGGGGGCCAGAGACGTGTCCTTGGGACCTCCTCCTCCGCTCTCAGGCGCCTGCTGCTCTTGGAACGCGGCGGGAGAGGTGATTGTACGTCTTCCAGGTGCAAAAACAGAGCTTTGGCTACTGGCTGGTGGCAGGACTGGTCATGGATCTCAGGCTTGAGGAAGTCAGACACTTCTTCGGCTTCAAGCAGATTCTGAGCTACGGGAAAGGAAAAGGAAAGGCAGGGATTAAAGAGGGCACGGCCTCCTGGAGGGTGGGGGGCTCCACCGTGGAGGAGCACCCCTTCACCTCCCACCCTCCCTCTCAAAACACCTTTCTGGGAGGAAGAGGCCTGCCCTTTCCCTCTGGCAGCCTCTGGCTGATCCCAAGACCCGATGCCCTCTTGGCCTGAGGCCACTTGACTGGCTGAGCCTCTGTGCTGGGGGGCCTTGGGTGCTTTGCAAAAGAAGAACCCCCCCCCACCATGGGGCAGGTGGTGTGGCCACTGCCAGTTGGCGCCTTTCACGCTTGGCCCTGCTGCTCCCTGGCTCGGTCTGCCTCTCGTAGGCGGATCAGAAAGGCTGACGCAAGATGGAGGACAGGTCCCACCCAAGGCTCCCTCTGAGCTGTCGAGTCTCGTGGGCAAGAATTCGACCGGCATTAGAGTTGTGAGCGAGCAATTTGGCTGCTACAGAAATTTGTTTGCTCTGGAGCCCTCCTTCCGGAGCAAAGACAAAAAAATTGTGGGCTGGAGTCTAAAAACCTGTGAGCTAGCTCACACTAACTCGGCTTAGAGGGAACACTGGGACTCCCACCCAGCCCTCTGCTTCTGTGACGTGGAGTGGAGTGGGGGGGAGTCTGTGCATGTGACTGCAGGCCTGTATCTACAGCGGGGCATCTTGGGGCTAGGCCCCCCCAACCTACTGGCAAGCCCCCCCTCAACTTCCCATCCCAACTGCCTCTGCTGTGCCCCAGTGAAGACTCATCCAAGCCACGGCTGTGGGCGGGCCTCCAGTCACAGTCCATGAGGAGCCCCAGTTCAGGTGCGACTTCAAGAACCAGCCCTTCACCTGAACCCACCCGTCACTGAGAATTAAACTGTGTAACACCAAGGCTCTCATTTAGCCGAAGAAATGACAGTTTCAATTACACATGAAACAATTTGAAGTCAGAGCTGGTGCCTATTTCCAATTTTCACCAAATAGTAATTTCTGGGTTTGGAGGTCAGTAGGGAAAAGGTGCTTTCGTGTCGAACCCTCTTTTTATACCTCACTGGGCAAAGGAGGACGTGTCTGGAGATGAACGCCCCCCCTCCTCGAGCCCAGCCCGTCTCCCAGGTGTGACCCGTGAATCCCACACGGATGATGCCTCAGCCCCAAGTGCTGGGAGGCCTGGACTGGGTCTTCTTGAGCCCCTCCCCCAGGTCTGTCTGCCGTGGGGGTTCTCTGAGCCTGGTGGGGACTCCAGCAGGAGCCTTCTGCAGGCCTGAAACAGGACGGGGGTCACTTGGTAAGATCACCACACAGACACAGCGAGAGTCAGGGCAGTGTAGGAGACAGACTGGCGGATTAGGACCCTGCATGACCGGGGTTTGAATCCCCACTTCTTCCGTGGAAACTCACTGGGTGACTTTGGGCCTGTCACAAGCTCTCAGCCTGACCTGCCTAGCAGGGCTGTCATTCTGGGACAACGGAGGAGGGGAGAAGAATTTCCTAAAAGCTGCTTTGTGGTGGGGGGAGAGAAAGAAAGGAAAAAGGAGGGAAAGAAGTAAGGGGGAGAGAGAGAGAGAAAGAGAAAGGAGGGAGGGGAGGAGGAGAAAGAGAGGAAGGAAGGATGGGGGAGAGAGAAAGAAAGAGGAAGGAAGAAGGAAGGGAGAGAGGGAAGGAAGGGAGAGAGGGAAGGAAGGAAGGGGGAGAGAGAGAAAGAGGAAGGAAAAAGGAAGGAAGGGAGAGAGGAAGAAAGAAAGAGGAAGGGAGGGAGGGGGAGAGAGAAAGAAAGAAGGAAGGAAGGGGGAGAGAAGAGGAAGGGAAGGAGAGAAAGATGAAGGAAGGAAGGAGGAGAGAGAGAGAAAGAAAGAAGACAGAAGGGAGGGGGAGAGAGAAAGAAGAATGAAGGAAGGGGGACAGATAAATGAAGGAAGGAAGGGGGAGAGAGAGGTTAGGAAGGGAGAGAGGGAGAAAGAGGAAAGAAGGAAGGGGGAGAGAGAAAGAATAAGGATGGAAGGGGGAGAGAGAAAAGGAAGGGAGGGAGAGAAAGATGAAGGAAGGAAGGAGGAGAGAGATAAATGAAGGAAGGAGGGAGAGGAAGGAAGGGGAGAGAGAGAGAGAGAAAGAAAGAGTACAGAAGGGAGGGGGAGAGAGAAAGAAGAAAGAAGGAAGGGAAGGGGGAGAGAGGGGTTAGGAAGGGGGGAGTGAGAAAGAGGAAGGAAGGAAGGGGGAGAGAGAAAGAAGAAGGACGGAAGGGGGAGAGGGAGAACAGGAAGGGAAGGAGAGAAAGAGGAAGGAAGGAGGGAAGGAGGGAAAGAGGAAGGAGGGAAGGAAGGAAAGAAGGAAGGAAGGAAGGGGGAGAGAAAGGAAGGAAGGAAGGCAACTGCAAGGACATGGGAATGGAGGATCTGATGGTGAGCCTCGAAAGCATTCCCAGCTCTCTCCAAAGCAAGATGGCTGCCCAGTGCGGGCAGGCAGAAGGGAATTCCAGCCCTGTTTTTGTAAGGAGAGAACAGAAAAAGAACCCCCCAGAAATGAGCTTCGTGGCGCTCAAGAACTGATCCCCCCCCCCCGGGTCGCCAGTTCCCAGCTGGCCTTCGCTCGCTGTGCTGTGGCTGTAGGGGAGGTGGGTAGCCCTGTGGTGGGCGCAGAGCACAGCAGGCCTTGCCGGGCGCTCTCCGTCACTGCCTTCGCCGGAGGCCCCGCTTACCTCTGGATCGGAGACGGCATCTCCGGCAGGCTCTGGCGTCACTTCTCCCCTTCCTCCTGCTCCCACTGGAAATCCTCGCCTGTCATTTGGTAAAACATGACGTTGAAGGGCTTGTAGAACTTCCGCAGCCTCTGGATGACGCTCTGGTCTATTTTGGGGTGAGTCCGGCCCTTGGACTTGCCGAGGCAGCGGGGGGCGCTGCTGTCCTCGGGCTTCTTGAGGCAGGGGAAGCCCTTGGTCTGGTTGAAGTAGAAGTATTTCTCCGTCACGACCCGCTTGAGGCCCAGGAAGTCCTGCACTTTGGCCATCTCCCCCGCCGGGTCCTCGATGAGCCGCTCGCCACTGACAAAGTGGATCTGGGAGAGCGGGAAGTACTGGAGCCAGTTCTCCAGGTGCAGCGCGTAGATCCCGATGCGGATGGCGCTCCAGGAGGCGTCGATCAGGCCGAGCGTCCGGTTCTTGAAGGCCAGCACCTCGAAGGTGGGGATGTCTGGCTTCTTGGAGAGGGTCTGGGTGTAGTCGGAGATGGCTCTGGTCACGGGGTCGCGCACCACCACGATCAGCTTGGTGTCCTTGGCCATGGCGTAGATGCGCTGGGGGGCCTCGCTGGTGACAAAGTAGCTCGGCGTCTTCTCCATGGTGAGCTGCCCTTCGAGGGTCTTGGGCATCACCTCCCTGGAAGGCAAAGAGAGAGCCGGAAGGGGGTCAGATCCAAGGCGGGCTTTCCACAACGGCCAGGCCAGGCCAGGCCAGGCGGCAGAGGAGGCCGACGACAGAGCCGAGCTGCCTCTGGCCTTTCGGCTCCCGGGCGCGGCGAGGGTTAACGCTGGTCCCGAGAAGCCACCGCGCAGTCAATTTGCCATCGGCATATGTAGACAAAAGTTAATTGACAATAAACCTGTCCCGTACCTGCCTGCGCTGCAGCCATCTGCTCAATTAAGTCTCTGCACTTCAGAGCCTTGTACCAAAGTGGTACATTTAGGATTACACAAGACCTCTTTGTTCGGAAGACATGCTTTTAAATGTCTCTGCTAATAAAACATAATACCGACGCGGATCCCCTGCCTCTTGTCCCGTAATTAGATTTATTTACTATCTGGTGCGCGAGGAGGAGCGCCGGCGCTTCTTTTATCTCAAATTCACATGCGCCGTCAATAATTAACTGCGGCGGGGCCGCGAGTTTCCCAGGCGAGGGCTTCTCAGCACGACGGGAGAGGAGCAGGCCGGGCGGCCGGGCATCCGCGGGGAAGTGGGCTTGGGGGCCCAAGAGAGCGCCCCGGGCACTCATCCCAAGAGGCACTCGGCAGGCAGGCAGGGAGGGTTGCCGGCTGGGAAAGACGTGGGGATTTGGGAGGTGGTGCTGAAAGGCTCCTCCTCCTCCTCCTCCTCTCTTACTCTGCGCCTCTGACGCCTGCGGCCAGGGAGAGCTGGGCCAGGACTCGGGAGCCGGCTGGCGGGCCTCCACGGGCCGGGGGCGGCGGGGGTGGGATGGCTCGCTGGGCTTTGGGGGGGGGCTCCCTCCGGTCTGGGCAGGGGCCTCGCCTCGCTCAGCGGCTCCCAGAGCAAGATGGGGCACCGGGCAGACCCTGCCCTTGACGCAGCTGGGAAGCCTGGCGGCCCCTTCCCCCTGGCCTGGAAGCGGCCCCTTCCGTGTTGCGGGCGGGCGGGCGGGCACTCCCTCTCTGCGGACGGCAGGCGGCCGGCCAGCCTCCCTCCCGCCCGCAGCAGAGGCTGCCTCCGAAATCACCGCGGCGGCGGGGGCGGGGGGAGGTGCCTGAATAACGGCGCTTAACCGCGAGCTTCAAACGAGCTCTTAATTTTGAAAGGGAAACGTTTTACGAAGTTGTGAATTTGCATGCTGCCAATCCCCCCCTTGTGGCTTATTTAAATCCAGATTATCCTGTTTATTCCTCAGACACGCAGCTGCCATTTATCTCCGCGCAGGCAGCTTGTTCCTGACAGGCGGGCGGGCCGGCTTCCTCCCCCTCCTGCTCCGAAAGGCACCTTTGCTAGCCGCACTTTGATGCCCGGGAAAAGCTCCCCCACGGCAGGCAGGCAGGCAGACAAGCAGGCAACAGCGCTGGCGCTGGTTGGCCTCCAGCCCCCCCCCCAGGGCTTGCTAGGGCAGGGGCGAACACGGCAGACATCTGTCCTCCCGCTCCGGACCAGATGGATGCCCCCTGGCAGGCAGCCCTCCCTGTGCCTCTTGCCGCGGTGGCGGTGGCCCGGTGGTGGCGGCGCAGCCTCCCTGGGGCTCCCTTAGCATGATCCCAGCCAGACAGGCAGGGGAGACCCTTCCAGGGGACGGGCTCCAGCCAGCCAGCCTCCCTGCCATTAAAGGCGGCAATCTGCGTGAAAGCCAAAGTCTATTTGCCGTAAGCCCCCGAGTCAAATCCCTTGTTGAATTTGCTCAAAGTGGGGGGGAGGAGGAGGAGGAGGAGGGAAAGGCCTCGGGTGTCTGCTGCAATTTGCATAGATGTAATGTCTTGCAAATCTCTCCCCGGTCTCTGAATCCATATTCAAGACTGAAAGCATTAACTCCGAACTGTTGTGCTTAATGCAGAAAATAGTGTTAATCTCTGGGCTCCGGGACGCCAGCCCCTTCTTCGCATCAGCTGCCGCTCCAGAACGGGCGCATATGGTTCTAATTCCCCTCCCCGGCCGGCCCCCCTTAAGCAGGGCTCCATCCTAATGCGCTTTGGGAAGGCACATCCCGGCCCTCCCAGATTGGCTCCCCCGGAGAGGGACGGGGTCATGACCACCGCGGAGCCCCACAGGGTTCAGGGACTGGGGCGGCCGGTTGAGGCGGGGGTGGATCAGACCCCAGGGTGGGGGCAGGTCCCGGGGAGAGCCGGCTTCTGCCGGAGGCCCTGGGGAGGCGCCCTCAGTCAGGCAGGCAGGGCTCCAGGGTCCGGAGGGCCGATGGAGGCCCAGAGAACGTCCGGTCAGATCCAGTGACTCCGCTGGGCTCCAAAGCACCGCTCCCTGCAGAGGCCTCCCTTGCCCCAAGAGCAGAACCCCGGAATGCCCTGGCCGACTTACAGAGCCCTTCCTCACCCACAAGGCTCAGGGCAGGTCTTGGCGGCAACACACAGGCCAGCCCTTCCCAGGGGCGGGAAGCACAAGGAGGCAAAGCCAGAAACCTTTGCATGAAATGTAGAACACGACGGTTTAGAGCCCCCCCAATCTGCTCACTCTTAAATCCTGCTCAGCTCATCACAGGTCTTCGGTCTTGCATCTGGATCTGACCTACAGTTCAGCTGGGATAAGACCCTGGCTGCCACTAAAAGCTGCATCAGGGAATGGAAGAGCCCCCTCCGCAAGGGAATGGGAAGAGAAGAAGAAGAGATTGGATTTGTACCCCTTTGCCCTTCACCCAGAGTCTCAGAGTGGCTGACAGACTCCTTTCCCTTCCCCTCCCCACAACAGACAGACACCCTGTGAGTTAGGCGGGGCTGAGAGAGCTCTTAGAGAAACTGCACTTTTCCAAGAACAGCTCTGACAGAACTATGGCTTGCCCAAGGTCATCCAGCAGCTGCAAGTGGAGGAGTGGGGAATCAAACCCAGTTCTCCCAGATTAGAGTCCGTGCACTTAACCACTCCACCAAACTGGTCTAGCCAAACTAGCCAAAAGGTCTACCCCCAAGAGTTCTCCCCGATTAGAGTCCGTGCACTTAACCACTATACCAAACTGGTCTAGCCAAACTAGCCAAAAGGTCTACCCCCAAGAGCAGGAGAGCAAGAAGTGCCCCCCCCAGCCGGCCAAAGCAGCTGGCTTGCCAAAGGGACATGGTTCCCCCAAAGGCCCAGAGGGCATCCCTCCCTCCCTCCTTCCTTATTTCCTTCCTTCTGTCCTCCCTCCCTCCTTTCCTGGCATGCCCTCTTGCCACCTAGGAGCCCACCCATTACCCTCTCTGTTCCCACCAACGACCAGCATCTTGACTTCAGGGCTCTGCTTCTGTAGACGGTCTCCTTCTACAGACTCTGATCTGGCCGCTCTGCTGCCGAGACCGACAGGGCTGCCCTCTCGGAGGACTTCTCTCCCCGTGTCCAAGGAGGAGGAGGCGCTCCCTTGGGTTGCCTTTGGGAGGGAGGCCTGGGTCTCCGCTGCACACGAGGGCTGGGGGGGGTCTCCCTCCCCCCTCCCCTTGCCAGGAGAAGGTGCTTGGGAGGGTTACCGTAACAACCAAGGTGCTCACATCAGCCTTGACTGAGCGGCAAACTGATAGGATCATTAAAAGCAGATGAAAGAAGGGAAGGACCAGGTTGCTACAGCAACCGGAAGGCGGGTTGGGAAAAATGTGTCATTTTGCGGCTAGTGAAGGAAATGCAATCTCTTCCTCCTCCTCCTCCCTTCCCTCCCGCCTCGCCCCCCCGCCCCCCCTGCCCCTCACCCCCTTCCAAAGGCAGGGCCTGCCGGACTTGGAACCCAGGAGACGGCCTCGCTTCAAACCCTCACTGCCGCAAGGGCAAGGTCCGGAGGCCGTGGGAGGGGAGGGGGTCAGGAGCCTGCCGTAAGGAATGGGGGGGACGACGACTAGTGGAGTTCCAGCAGCCAACAGCAGGTAGCCCTCTGGGCCCCAAACGGCCAGGTGAGCAGAGGGCAGGCCGGAGCACCACACCTGGGAGGTCCGGATCAGGAGGAAAGCCCTGCGGGACTGGCCAAGGGGGCTCCACCCAGGTCCCCATCCAGCAGCACCAGAGAGGTGCCCACGAAAACGGACACTCTGTGGCTGCCTCTCCCCCACCCCCTCCCCTGCAGCTAGTCAACTATGGGAAGTGGCCTTCTGGGCTGTTCCGTCGATCAAAGAAGCTCCTTTGGTGGGTACACTTTGAGACGGGGCCTTTTTGGTGGCCGGCCCACGATTTATGGAACAGCCTCCCCAGGGAAGGTCCCAGATTCAGTCCCTGGCAGCATCTCCAGTTAAAAAGGACCAGGCAAGAGGTGATGGGAAAGACCTCCGCCTGAGACCCTGGAGAGCTGCTGCCAATCAGAGCTGACTCAGACTGACCTCAGTGGACCAAGGGGGGGGTCTGAATCAGTAGAAGGCAGCTTCATGTGTGGATTTGAGGGCCAAAGCTGCCGAGAAAAAGATTGAGAATCATCCCTAGACCGAGTGTCGTATTTTCTTCAGTCTCTATCATGAGATTTCTTCACTGTTGTCACAAGTTGACAATTTCCTGGAGTTGATCCATCATGATCCCAGATTCGCCCCTGGCAGGGTCTGTGGACACGTTACTAGTCTTGCCCCCCCGGCCCCCTTGCTGCCCACTTGGCCACCTTCAAGAGATCCGGCATCATCTGCCTTGGTTCCCACCATTTTGATACCACCTGCAAAGTTGCTCCACCTGGCTGTTCATCCCAACTCCAAATTCATTTGCAAATGATTCGAGTCACTCTGGGCCCTCGGGGGTCATTCTGTCCATGGTGTAGGACAAGGGGGAAATGACTTGTTGTTGACACTCCTAAAGGTTTTTAAGGCAGGATTTCCTTGGGCAGAAACCATGCTGAGTCTCTCTCGGCACAGCTTGTCCTTCCTCTAGAAGCTGAACAAATCTCCCTGTAATGTCCCTTCTCACCAGCTGAGCAGGAACAGATGTTAGGCGTGCGGTTTACTGACTCCCCTGGATTCCCCTCTTGTTAAAAGCACTGCTCCGTTGGCTGCTTCCCAATCCTCCCGCAAAGAGGCAGATTTTCTGTTAGGAGATCAGCAACCTCACTTCTCTGCAAGGAAGATAAAATCCCCGGGGAGGAACCGGTGCCCAGAGCCCCATCCATTTCTGCAGGGCCGGGATGGCGTGGCGCAGCTGGTGGGAATGTAAATACACTCAGAGAAGCCCCGCTGCCATCTGTCCAGGTCAGACAGCTTTCCAAGAGCCCTGAATGGAGCACCGAGGTTTCTGAGTGGCAGCTACGGCCACGGCCGCCATCACTCCTGGGCCCTGGAGGACAACCGGTCGGTCTAATGCAGCAACATCCAGACGCCCAGCAAGCCGGCCCTGCGCCCTCTCTGACTGCCCCACCTGCAGGGAGGTTGCTGGCAAAGTCACAGCCAGCCCCAGCCCCCCCCCCACTGGAGTCTCCACCCCGGGGCCTCCCTAGCAGCCCCAGTGGGTGGGCTCACCCCGCAGACACCAAAGCCATGCGCACCTCTGCAGAGGCTAGCAGGCCCCCAAATGGGCATGATTGCCCCCCCCAGAGCTGAGGCAGGGGGAGCCGTGAGGCCCCTTTCCCTCCCCCCCCACCCTGGGATCCCAGAGCTTCACAGCAGGGACGGTGTGCCACGGTGCCTTCCCCACAAAGATGGGGCCGCGACAGGAAGTCCCACGCAGCTTGCTGGAGGGCCCGACCCAGACAAGGCAACCACTTCCCAAGGAGCCTGACCGCTGCTTCCCTTGCCTGCGCCAGGAAGACCAGAGTTGCCCGGCCCTGCTGCCCCCTCCTCGCCCCCTTCACCCTTTTGCTGCTGCCGGGCCGGATCCAAGCCCTTCTGCCCAGCCTCTCCTCCTTCCCTTCTGCAGCGACGACAAAGGATCTTAGTTGCCAAGAAGCTGCTCAGAAGTCCCCGGGGGGGGGGAAGGAGATTGTCATTGGAGAGAGAACGCAAGGCAGCCGGAGACAGGAGAATGTGCCGCAGTTATAGAGGTGCACAGGGGGTGGGGTGGGGAGGCAACGCACAAACTCTCGCAGAGGCACAAGAGGCAAGCAGCCCGGCCCCCGCCGCCTGAGCCAGCCCGGAGACATCTCTGCAGAGCAGTCCGGCTTTGCTCCAAGCCCCCACCTGGTGCGGAGGCCAAAAGCCACACCGGACGGTGGATCGGCAGCCCAGGAGGCCTGTCTCAGCAGGAGGAAGTTGGGGCCCTCTTGTGGCCCAAGGGGCAGCTGGGATTGTGGACGTGGCAGCCCCAGCCATGGAGGAAGCGTCGTTGACCCCAGACAGCTGGGCGGCTCAGCCTGCTTTGCGACTAAAGGAGGGAAGCGGAATCCACAGAGTCACCGTGAAGAGTTTGACAAGCAGCCGCTCTTCTTCTGCCAAATCTCTAAGCGGCTTTGAGGAGGAGGAGGAGGAGGCAGCTTCCCTGAAAGCATCTGTGTGCCTTGGCTCCAGGAGGAGACCTGCGTCACGTGGCCAGGGGAGATGCCTGGACTGCTTCATCCCTCTGCTCCAGGGGCCCTCCCTTCTGGCTCCGTTCGAGAGGCCCCGGCCAAAGCCAAAGCCCATGAAAGGTGGGCAGACCGCATTGGCTGCAGTGGGAGGGGGCAGGGATAGGCCAGTGGACACAGCCGCAGCCGTGATGGTGACTGTGGTCATGGGGCTCTCTCTCGGCCCAAGGACATAGGGAAATCCAAGCCCCCAGGGCGTTCCCAGTCAGTCCTGCAGATGTGCCAAGCGATGGTGGCTAATGCCCGATATATGGACGTTACAGTTGCCGTCCTCGGGAAAGCCAGCCTCAAACAGGAAAGCGATCGCTGAGGGTAGTTCCCTGTCCAAACTGCAAGCGATATTGATTGGACGCAACAGTGCAATTTAGGCTGTTCCGATTATCCCCTGAGAGGGGCTGCTGCTCCTGAGGAGAGAGAAAGGCTGTCAAAATGGAGTGTTAAAAATGTAATACCAAAGAGCTCCACGGCGGAGAGTTCCGTTTCATCTGCGGGGGAATTGACTCCACCAAAAAGAGCAGGCGGGAAATAGCGGGCCTCTGCTGGATCAGCCTCAAAGCTTTTTGGAAGGAAACGGTAAACAGGTTCCCTCTCTCGCTGTGGGTGTGGACGTCGTCCGAGCAGGGCCAGAGAGCCATCGGCCCTGACCGTTCCAGGAGGCTGGCTGCGGAGAAAGAGAGGCCCTCGGCTGCGGGTAGATTCAAAAATGGCAGCCAGGCCAGAGCAAGCAGGACGCATCTGGCGCTGAGGAGGAGCACCTCTGGAGGGCCGCCTTGATGCTTTCAGACACAGGGTGCATGCGTATGCGTTTGTGCTGGAATCTGCCCCCCCCGGCTGTGTGGTGCAAACTGGAGGCTCCCCGCAGAAAAGAGGAGGATGTTCCCAGCTGCAGCCTCATTTCTTGGGGTGCTCCCCCTGCTCTGGGCCTCGGGCAGCCGGAGGATTTGCATCTGGGCCCCTCGAGTCCTGGTCCGATGCGCTTCCTACGACACACCTGGTTTCTGTGGGCGGCCATCTGACCCCGCCGGCTTCTCCTGTGCACCAAACAAAAATGCACCTGGCAAGAAACTTGGGAGCAACTTCAGAGGGGGGCTTTTGACGCCAGCCCCCAGGAGCCCCCGGCAGCCAGGCAGCTTGGCCAGGAGGCATCCTGGAAGCCCCTCTCCCCTCCGCAGCCGGCAGAGCCCCAGAGGGGCAAGCAAGGGGGTCGCTCACAGAGGACTCTTCCTTCCCCTTTGGGGGAGTGAGAGCACTGGCTGGCCCGGGCCGTTCTGAGCTGGGGGGTCCTTTTGATGACTGGAGACAGGGCAGGGACCACCCCCGTGACACGTCTATCCTGGGGCAGGCCCCGTCAACAAATGTTAGGCCGTTGCAGGTCAAGCACGGAGGAAGCTGATTTGGAGGGGGTGCAGAGGCCAGGCTTCCCGGTGGCTCTTTGGAAGCACCTCTTCCTCCTCCTCCTCCTCCTCCTCCTCCGGGGCCTCCCCACCTCCCTGGAGAGAGGGGGCCACCTGCCTCCAGCTCCAGCTCACCCGTCCTCACGGGCACCTTGCAGCACCGGCTACCCTGAGCCTGGAGGCCCCTCCTGGGCACGCCGGCACCAAAGGGGGGTTCAGAGGGGCGGCCTCGTCTCGCCTTGCGCCTGGCTGGGCTCAGTGCCACTCAGTAGGCACGCGAAGATGGCCGTTCCCTGGCACCCACAGGCCTGCCCTCTTCTCCATCGGCCAGCGTGCTCGGAGAGGAGCTTGGCCCTTCCGTTTTGCGGTGGGGGAGGCTTAGTTGCCAGCCCCAAGGGGCCCTCGGAGGAGCCAGCGGTGCTGCCAGGAATCGACTGGGTTCTCGGGGCCGTGGAGGCGGCAGAGCAGGAACGGCAGCCGGGGGGGGGGGAGGGGGCTGGGCGTGGGAGGGGGCGGGCGGGGGGGGGAGAGAGAGCAACCTGTCGGCCTCTGTGTGGAGCAGCCCCGGCTGGGGGCTTCCGTGCCCGGCCGCGCGTGCGCACACTCACGCTCACACACCGCCAGGGTGACAGTCTGGGCATTAACACAGATAGAGTATTATTTATATCAGTTTGTACGTTTAATCAGATTTTTCGCCGTTTTCAGCAAGATGCGGACTCCGTCCCCGTGCATTCGGTTCAGATCGGCAGAGACAGAGCATAATCAAGATTTATGATCCTCATTCCTGCTCCGGATCACACAGTCGGTGCAGCTGGAACAGCTTGGCGTCCTCTCCCAAAGCCTGACTGGCATGCACGCCACTCTCCCGCGCGCCAGCGATTTAATGTCCATCTTGTGAAGCTGTCAAAACGCTTCTGCCCGCTGCGGAGAGTGACAACCACGGGCCCTGCTCCCCACCAGAAGAGAGCCACCCCCAGAACATCTGGCTGCAAAGGGGGCCGTGTCCCGGAGGGGTGGACCAGCCCCGGGCAGGAAGGCAGGCGCCCGCCGAGGGGGGTTGGGCCGGACCCAGGTGTCACCTGCTCTCTGCTTCAGGATGAGCCGCCGTAAGCGAAGCCCATCTGTTCGGGGTTAATCTTTACGCCGTCACTTCTCTGGCCTGTTTGCTGATGGCTTTCACCAGCTTCTCCACAAACAACGGCCTGTCACCGAGGAAAGGCTGTGCAGCAACACGGTTCCATGTTTGCTAAGCCGTCCTTCAAAGGTTCGTCTGTGCAAACAGGTCCTCTCCACGCAAGGACGACAGGAAAGCCCCGGCAAATCAGGCCAGCGGCCTTATCCCATCCAGCGCCCTGCTTCACGGAGAGGGGGGAACAAAGAGGGCACAGAGGCCCAGGCCTTCCCCAGCCCCGATGCTGCCTCCCAGCTCTGGCGTGCGGAGACTGGCTACACCCCTGAACGTGGAGTTTCCATTCAGCCACCACAGCCGGCAGCCATTGAAAGGCCTCTCCTCCACAGCACTGTCCTTTGCGGAAGAAGAAGAGGAAGAAGAAGAGGAAGAAGAAGAGAAGAGATTGGGTTTATACCCCACCCTTCACTACCCAAAGAAGTCTCAGAGTGGCTTACAATTTCCCTTCCCTTCCCTTCCCCTCCCCACAACGGACACCCCCTGTGAGGCTGAGAGAGCTCTTGAGAGAACTGCCCTTGAGAGAACAGCTCTGAGAGAATTTGTGACGCCAGCAGCTGCATGTGGAGGAGGAGTGGGAAATCAGACCCGGTTCTCCCAGAGAACAGTCTGCGCTCTTAACCCAAACACCAAACTGGCAGTCATGAGGGCCCAGAGGTCAAGATCCAGATCCAGTATGTGCCTGACTGTCCGAAAGGACGCTTCCTGCAGTTCCCAGGTGTTTCTTCTTGATGTCTTTAGGCTGCTGTTAATGCCAAGCTGCTGGTGGGGGCTTTGGGGCTGAGCAGGCTGCTTAAACACCTCCCCACCCCCCCCTCCGGGCTGCTTTACCACCTGAACTCTTTCTTCCGGCAGTGAGAAAAGCCCCCCCCCCATTTGGGAGGCAACTGGAGGCAGGCCTGGAGCTACCAGGGGAAGGGTACGTCTGCCGCCCTTCCGCCTGCATCTCTGCTTCCAGCTCTCCTCTCTGGAGCAGCCGAGTCCTTGTCTTTTAACGGGGAGGGTGGGAGGCACTGTGACCAGCTTTGGTGTGCCAGGTGTAACTGGCCCCCTCATAGACCCTGGCATGCCTCGCTGCTTCCCCGGGGAAATGTGAGGTCAGGAGTCCTGGATCAAGAGCCAAGCTGCCAGGGTACTGGGCCTGAGAGTGGCGAGCCCCTTTCCCCTTTCCCCTCCCCCAGAGCCTCCGGCCACGGCCACCAGCCAGAAATGCCACAAAGAGAAGCTCATCATCCCCCCCCCCCCGGCCATCAACTTTCCCCCCAAGAGTCCCCTGCTGCTTCTCTCTCTCTGCCAGGGGCTGACGGGAACTCAGAAGGACCACAGAAGGCGGAGGATAACGCTGCCGCCACGGAGGCCGCAATTGGACCCGGGGCCTCAGGGCACGGCACAGTCAATCTGGCCCATACGCAAAGGTGCTCCTGCCCCGGCTCTGGCCAGGCGAGCTCTTGGATCTGGCGCCGATGGTGCCTTCCGAAGGCTGGTGGTGAGGGAGGCCCTCTTCCAGGCAGACCCCAGCTGTGCTCATGCGGAGGGACAGGGACAAGCAGCAGCCTCCGCGAAAAGGACTGGGCTTTCCCCACCCTGCTCCCACGCGGCGGAAGCCCCCGTCTCCCAAGGGAAGCCAGGTGCAGGGAAATCATCCTTTGAAAGTCGAAAGAGCACCCCCGGAAGAAGCAGAGCCAAGCTGGCCCTGCCAGTCTGTACCTACGTTAACGGCCTTCCCTCAGGCCAGACCCTTGGCCTACGGGGGCCGACAGCACCCTCTCCTCCGAGCGGCAGCCACTTTCCAAGGCCTCGGGCAGAAGTCTCACCACGGCCGGATTCTGTCCACGGGAGTGTGACCTTCTGCGTCCAAAGCGGGTGCTCTGCCATGGAGCCACAGCCCCTCCTCTTGAGGAGCGTCCTTTCAAGGGAGACGTCCCCCACGGCTGGACCTCCTGAGGGCCCCTGGTCTTTCTGGCCCCTGCGTGACACAGAGGGTTGGACTGGAGGGGCCATTGGCCTGACCCAACATTTGGCTTCTCTCTTGTGTTCTTCTGTTTGGCCTCAGCGTCGGGCCACTTCAAGCCCTGCCGGAGAGCCCGTCTGCTCCCAGGACCCCTGTCGGGTTGGTGCGTCATTGTTGGGAAGGGTTATGTCCTGGCCCTCGGTCTATGGCTCCCACGGCAACTTCCAGCAAACATTCCAACACATGGAGATGCTGGCACGCACGCTCACCATAAAGCCGCAACAGTCAATTAAAACCGGCAACAGACCAAATAAAAACCAGCAATAAACTCAGAGCTCAGAGCAGTGAAGCCATCATAAAACCAACAGCCGGTGTCCTCAAACACAGGAGGGACGAGTGGGAAGAGGCATCACAGATGGGGCTGCTGGCGTGTCGCAGAGCCACTTTGGATGGTGCCATCTTTCCCGGCAACGGACGGGGCAGGGCTCTGGGGGAGCCCAGGCTGGGCAGCAGGAGGGATGGGGCAGGCCAGCAGGAGCCCCCCCCCTCCATTTAGACTACCAAGCGTGGCAGAGGACCCAGGGCAGGCTTCCCTTGAGGCACGGCGGCTGCCATAAGAACATAAGAGAGAAGCCAATGTTGGATCAGGCCAGTGGATCAGGCCAACTCTCTCTGTGTCACACAGTGGCCAAAAAGACCAGGGGTCATCAGGAGGTTCACCAGGGGAGCCACCCGGACACTAGAAGCCCCCCACTGTTGCCCCCCACGAGCACCAAGAAGACAGAGCCTTACTTGCCCCAGAGTCCCTATCTATCCCTGGTGGCTCAGAGCCACCGATGGACCTCTGCTCCATATGTTTATCCAGTTCCCTCTTGAAGCCGCCCATGCTTGTCGCTGCCACCACATCCTGTGGCAGCGAATTCCACGCATTAATAATCACTCTTTGTGGTTAGGAGTGCAGACTCTATTCTGGGAGAACCGGGTTCGATTCCCCACTCCTCCTCCACACGCAGCTGCTGGTGTGACCTTGGGTCAGTCACAAGTTCTCTCAGAGCTCTCTCAGCCCCACCTGCCTCACAAGGTGTCTGTTGTGGGGAGGGGAAGGGAAAGGAGTTTGTAAGCTGCTCTGAGACTCCTCTGGGTAGTGAAGGGCAAGGGGAATAAATCCAATCTCTTCCTCCTCCTCCTCCTCTTCTTCTTGAAGAGCTTTGGAGGTCGGGCCCTATATGGCATGGCACCCAACTGAGGTCCCTCTCCTCCCCCAGGCTCCACCTCCAAATCTCCAGGGGTTTCCCATCCCAGAGCTGGCCGCCGTACCCCTCCATTCCCCCCCCCACACACACCGGTGGCCGAGGGCGGGGGAGGAACCTACCAGGCCTCAGCAAAGGTGATCCGCAGGGCCCAGCCCTTGTTTCCCCACACAGGAATGTGGCCCCCGCCCAAGGGAGTGGCTTCTACTGATGGCTTCACAACCGATCTGTTTTGCGTCCAGCCCAGGGCCCCCGAGCAGTGGCAGGTGCAGGGAAGGAGCCGGGTATTCCTTTGATGTAATTTAATCCAGTGCCCCTCCCGAAATTTAAATGCCCCCCATCTTAAAAAACCCTGGCTACGGGCCTGCCCCCAGATGAGCTGTTTTGCCTTGGTGCCTGAACTCCAGGCTGTGCCTGTGAAGAAGACACTCTGGTGGGCCTCCGTCTCCTGTCCTCTTGTGCACAGGCCTCTGCCGGTTTCCCCATTCAGGTGACCCCCAGTGGGGGGTCCTTGGCCAGGGATGGGGGGAGGAGGAGACTGGATTTATCCCCCGCCCTTCACTCAGAGTCTCGGAGCAGCTTACAAACTCCTTTCCCTTCCCCTCAACACAACAGACAACCCTGTGAGGTCGGTGGGGCTGAGAGAGCTCTGACAGAAATGGCTCTTTTTCAAGAACAGCTCTTATCAGAACTATGGCTTGCCCAAGGTCATCCAGCAGGTGCGAGTGGAGGAGGAGGAGTGGGGAATCAAACCCGGTTCTCCCAGAGCCCCCGCATTTCACACCCCCCCAACAGGCTCTCAAGGAGGGAGTCGCGCAGCCGGACTCATCGAGGAGAGGCCGGAGCAGATCCTGCAGCCGCCGGGCAGGTGCCGCCGCTGCCGCAGTTAATGGGGGTGAGGGGCCACAGCTGGCTGGGTGGTGTGCAAGGCCGGCTGGCCAGCTGACCAGAGACCCGGGCAAGCCTCCTCGGAGCAATGCATCAGGACAGAGTTTGGCTCCGGCAGTCGGCAGGCGCTGATGGCAAACAATCTCCCTTCCTCCCTCTCTTCCTTCCTCAGCGTTGGGAGCTGCCAGTCAGTTCCTCTCTGTAGGTGGAATCTATTAAAAAATTATCCTCTTGTGAAGACGCCGGAGCCTTTTTGACGGCGAGCAGCTGCCGGGAAGCAACAGGCGCGCGAGGGGCGCGGGCCGAGGCGGTTCGGGGGAACTAATGGGGGCCATGCCGTTGAGAGCCAGCCAGCCAGCCAGCGAGAGCGAGAGTGAGAGAAGCCGCCGCCGGGCTGTGTCAACACCCGGGGGGGAGGGGGATGACTCAGGCAGGCCATTCAGAAATCTTCCCCAATTGGCGAGGGAGCGCCTTTTATTCTTCGGGCTAATGAAATGTAATTGAAGCCCTCCAGCCAAACAAAGGCCGGCCGCGCAGTCAGGCCCGGCCGGTGAGTAACGAGCGCGCGAGGAGGCCTCGTTATCTCCACCGAGGAGGCGGCGGCGGCGGTGGCGCGCATTAGCGGCGAGCCAAATGGCAGTAGCAGCGGCGGCAGCAGTGCCTGTTCTTCCCCGGCTTTATTCCGGCGCTTCAGTGTCAGCCCTAAAATAACATTTTTATGGGCGCGCGGAGCATAAACAGCCGCGCGGCTGCTGACTCAGAACCAGAACGGGGCCGCTCATTCCCGGGGGACGAGATGCCCGTTTAGCGCAAAGGTGCCCAACGACAGCCAGGGAAAATGTTCCTGCGGCCATCGGCCGGCGAGGGGGAGGCCAGCCGGCGGGCATTTAAATGTATTGGGGGGCACCGGCTACTTGAATTAAAGGAATACCCGGCTCCTGCCCTGCACCTGCCACCGTTGGGGGGGGCCTAGGCTGGCTAAGAAGTCGGGGGGGGGCTTGCCAGTAAGTCCGGGGGGCTAGCTCCAAGACGCCCCACTGGGTCCGGCACTGGAGCCTGCTGCTGGCGGGCCTGAACCTGGGGCCTGCCGGAGAGATGCCCGGCCAGGGGCCTGCGGGGAGGAGAAGGATCCCTCTGCGGGGCCCTCCCTCGCTTCCTGCCACTCCAGGGCCTCCCCCACACTCACTTGGGGGGCCGCCACAGGGAGCCCCAGTCGGGAGGAACGGGAGCCGCAGCTCAGCTGCCACCTCTCCGGTCTGCAGGTGCCCTGGAAAGAGTGGAGCTCGGGGGCCTTCGCCTGCACCCGGCCCTGCCATGGGGAGCGGGAATGGAGCCCCGGCCGGCCGGCTGACCAGCAGCTGGAAGGGGAAGGCCAAGGGGCAGGAGAGCCGGCAGGGCCCAGGCACTCTGGCTGGCGGGCCAGGAGCAGAGAGGGCCAGGGCCAGGAAAGAGGGAGGGAAGGGGAGGGTGGGCGGCCACAACGGCAGCATCGATCGGGTACTTAACGCGTCCCTACCCTTTGGAGGCCCTTAATTGTAAATTAATCATCATTAACTGACAGTAATTGAATTCACTCCAAGCCAGGCTCCTGATGCTCTCTGGAGGGACCTCCCAGGGGCTCATAAGGACATCAGAGAGGAGGCCGTGTTGGATCAGGCCAACGGCCCCTCCAGTCCAACACTCCGCATCCCACAGTGGCCAAAGGTACATGGGGCCATCAGGAGGTCCAGCAGTGGGGCCAGGACATGAGAAGGCCCTCCCTCTGTTGACCCAAAGCACCAAGAAGACAGAGCCTCACTTGTCCCAGACTGAGAGTTCCTATCTAGACCTTGTGGCTCATAGCCACTGATGGACCTTTCTGCTCCATATGCTTATCCAGGTCCCTCTTATAAGAACATAAGAGAAGCCAATGTTGGATCAGGCCAATGGCCCATCCAGTCCAACACTCTGGGACACACAGTGGCCAAAAATACCAGGGGCCATCAGGAGGTCCAGCAGTGGGGCCAGGACACTAGAAGCCCTCCCACTGTTGCCCTCCACCCCCCAAGCACTAAGAATATAGAGCATCACTGGCCCCAGACATAAGAACAAAAGAGAAGCCAATGCTGGACCAGGCCAATGGCCCATCCAGTCCAACACTCTGGGTCACACAGTGGCCAGAAATCCCAGGTACCATCAGGAGGTCCAGCGGTGGGGCCAGGACACTAGAAGTCCTCCCACTGTTGCCCCTCCCCCCAGCACCAAGAATACAGAGCATCCCTTGCCCCAGACATAAGAGTATAAGAGAAGATCCAATGTTGGATCAGTCCAATGGCCCATCCAGTCCAACACTCCTTGTCACACAGTGGCCAGAAAGACCAGGGTGCCATCAGGAGGTCCAGCGGTGGGGCCAGGACACTAGAAGCCCTCCCACTGTTGCCCCTCCCCCCAGCACCAAGAATACAGAGCATCCCTTGCCCCAGACATAAAGAGTATAAGAGAAGATCCAATGTTGGATCAGTCCAATGGCCCATCCAGTCCAACACTCCTTGTCACACAGTGGCCAGAAAGACCAGGGTGCCATCAGGAGGTCCAGCGGTGGGGCCAAGACACTAGAAGCTCCCCCACTGTTGGCCCCCCAAGTACCAAGGATACAGAGCATCACTTGCTGCAGACCGAGAGTTCCGATCTAGGCCTTGTGGCTCATAGGCACTGATGGGCCTTTCTGCTCCATATGCTTATCTAATTCTCTCTTGAAGCCGTCCACACTTGTAGCCGCCGCTCCGTCCTGTGTCAGTGAGTTCCGCGTGGGAATGACTCTTTGGACTCCCAGCCCCCCGACCTCAGTGGAGACAGCCAGAAAGGAGTCCTGTGATGGGAACGCACCCCCCCCGCACAAAAGGGGGCCAGCCTCTCCCTGGCATCGGGGCCCAAGGCCTCCCCGCTTCCCATCAGAAGTGCTCCTCGGGGAGAGCAACTCCACCCTGCGCTTTGCCAGTCAGCCGGGCGGGCCAAGGGCCTCCTCCAGAGAGGGGACAGCTGGAACTACCCCCCCCATGGAGCTGGGCTGCCCGGACCTGAAAGGGCAGCCAGGGAGGAGGGTGGCCAGCCCCCAAGGGGGACCTGGGGCTCCCCCAGAATTCCAGCTGAGCTCCGGATGACAGCGACCACCCGTTCCCCTGGAGGAAACAGCCACTTTGGAGGGTGGACTCCCTCCCCTCCCCAAACCCCGCCCTCCCCAGGCTCCACCCCCAAGCCTTCGGGAATTTCCCAGTCCTCAGTTGGCAACCAAGGCTCCCGCTCAGCTGCGGAGTCCTGTGAGCAAAAGTTCTACTTTGTGAGCCCCTGGCGTTAAAGTGGTGAGCGAGCAACTTGGATTCTGCATCAATCAGTTTGCTCTGGAGCCCCCTCCTTCCTGAGTGGAGACAAACATGTATGAGCTGGAGGCTAAAAAACTGAGAGCTAGCGCACACTGACTCAGCTTAGAGGGAACACTGTTGGCAACCCGAGCTGAAGGGCCCAAAAGGAGAGGCACCAGCAAGAAGAGAGGCGGGGGGGACAGGCATAGGAGCTGAAAGTATCATAGAATCATGGAGTTGGGAAGGGACCTTCAGGGTCCTCTAGTCCAACCCTGTTAAATCCTGGGTTCTGGACGCATGGCAGGGATCAGCTCTAGTTTATTTAGTGATTTCAGGGACACAACAAAGACACCCAGCAGCAGGGTTTGAGCCCTGCTTATAAAGCCTGCAAACACACCACCCACCACCCCCACTGCCTAGGAGAGGCTATTTACGTCACACTCCTTATCTACCGGTCTGCTGCCCCAGGATCCCGGTCAGCCATTGTTCTAGCGTCACAAGCTCGACCAGTTCCAGGCACACCTTGAGGGCTGACTTAGGCTCAGTACACAACAAACCCCCTGCACAAAGGAGGAAATTCGCAAATACCTCCCCCCTCCATGCCCCCAGTGACCCTTGTTCCATGCCCAGAAGATGGCCCAAAACCTCCAGGATCTCCAACCAAACCGGCCTGGAGCAAGAGGGCTCGCAGAGACGGCCATTGCTGTGCCTGCAGCCAGGCAAGGACGGAGGGCGAGTCAGGTGGCCCCAGCCCATTGGGGACGTGGCCGGAGGCTCCCACCCAGGTCCAAGACCTTCAGGGTCCCTTTCCTGGCACAACAGAAATGATAAGGCAAGGGGGGTGTAGGTGTGTGTGTGTGTTTTCACAACAAAGCCCCAACAACCCAGGAACACCCCCCCATTGTGACTTTCATTTCTGGGGACAAGAACGTAAGACCATAAGAGAAGCCAATAATGTTGAATCAGGCCAATGGCCCACCCAGTCCAACACTCTGTGTCACACAGGGGCCAGAAAGACCAGGGTGCCATCAGGAGGTCCAGCAGTGGGGCCAGGACACTAGAAGCCCTCCCACTCTTGCCCCCCCAAGCACCAAGAAGACAGAGCATCCCTTGCCCCAGACATAAGAACATACGAGAAGCCAATGTTGGATCAGGCCAACGGCCCAGCCAGTCCAATACTCCATGTCACAGTGGACAAAAACACCAGGGTGCCATCAGGAGGTCCAGCAGTGGGGCCAGGACACTAGAAGCCCTCCCACTGTTGAACCCCTCTCCCCAAGCACCAAGAAGACAGAGCACCCCTTGCCCCTATCTATACCTTGTGGCTGATAGCCACTGATGGACAAATGCAGCATCAGCGATCCAAACCAGCCTCTGACTTCCCAGCACCATCTCATTAGTCTCGCCGCCACCTGGAGAGTTCCCCCCAGGGATGGAGAGGGTGAAGGACCAGCTCTGGGGTCACTACCAGGAAGGTCTTGGGCTGTTCTGATGGGCATCTCAGAGAGGGGTCTTCCATAGTGCCACCTGCCACCCGGAGCTTTCCCACAGAACCTGGTGCCCTTTGGATGCCAGCAGGTGCCCCGCCTCTGAGCCACAGCCATGACGCTGCCTTTGCTCACCCCCTGGCACCTCCATGCAGGAGTTGGGGCATGTGGACGCACCAGAAGCCGCCCGATACTGAATCAGAGACATCCTGGGGCCATCAAAGTCAATGTTGTCTACTCAGACTGGCAGCAGAGTCCCAAGGCAGAGAGGTCTTCCACTGTCAGACAGTCAGACCTGGAAGAGACCTCAAGGGTCATCTAGACCAACCCCCTGCACAACATAGGAAATTTACAACTAACCCTCCCCACCCCTCAGCGACATCACCTAGTGCACGGTCCTTTCCACGGGAGATGCTGCCAGGGACTGAACCCGGGACCTTCCGCCTGCCAAGCAGAGGCTCCGCCATGGAGCCACAGCCCCTCCCCTTGGAAGGGAGGATGGAGGATTTGCAGCCAAGCCGAAGGCGCAGCCTCTGCGGCACATCCCCACCTCCCCCCGCCCTGCGCTGAGCAGCCGGCATGTCGAGAACCGCCTCGCCTTTGTGTCTTGCTTGTTGCGAGGCGCGCAGCTCGGGCGTGTTGGTAGGAACCCGGACCCCTCCCGCTTCCCTCTTTTCAATGGGCCGCAACAATATCATTTCAAAAGGAGCAGACGCTCTTTAGAGAGGAGCTCTTTTCACCGGCTGCCTCTTCTGAAGTGAAGAAAAGGCGGAGAGGCATCACAGCGCAGGCCTCCACGCAGGTTCGGCCGGGAGGGAGGGGGGCGAAAGGGGACGCTTACTTGTATGGATCCGCCAGGGCCAGCCAAAGAAACCAAAGGCACCTCCTGAAGCGGAGCCGCCAAGCCGCTGAACACAAACACCTCCTCCGGGGAGGCCTGGCCACAAGCAGAGTCAGTGGGGGTGCCCCCCCTCTACGGGTGCCGCCAGAGAGAAGCCCTCCAGATGCTGGGGGGGGGACTGGGGCTGCCCAGGGCTGGGGGATTATGTGGCTGGCTGGGAAACCAGGTGGGCACAGATGAGCAGAGCTGGGCTCAGCGACCGGTGCTTTCTGCCCGGGGTGGGGGGCGGGCAGAGAGTGTGCTGCGGGGGAGGGGGGCAACTCACTCGAGGGTACAAGCCACAAGCCAGGACCAACCCCAGCAAAGACCACCCCAGGCCTCGCTTTGCAACCTGACAAATACGCACAGCCCTGACCGGCCGCTGAGGAAGGAAGGCACACCTGGGACCAGCGTTCCCTCTCAGCGGAGTCAGCCTGAGCCGGCTCACAGTCTTTTAGCCTCTGGCTCACACATTTCTTGCCTTCGCTCAGGAAGGGGAGGGCTCCAGAGCCAACTGATTTCTGCAGCAGCCATGTCGCTCGCTCACACCTTTAATACCAGGAGCTCACAAAGGAGGATTTTTGCTCACAGGACTCCACAGCTTAGAGGGAGCATTGCCAGGGACCCTTCTCTCTCGGTGCCCCTTCGGTGGTCTGCGAGGGACCCACCGGGCCAGGACTCCCCACAAACCGCACAGGCCTCTCGGAGCCACCTGACGCGACGGCAAGCTACCTGAGCGCGGCCCAGGGAGGGGAGGGGCGGGGAGAGCGAGGTGCCGCAAGTGCCGTGAAAAATTATACCTTCCCCCCCAAGCTGAAGCAATCACAGATTTATAGTTTCATCTGCAAGGCCTCAACACCTCCTTCAGCGCAGTTATGCGGCCATTATTAGGGCGATTTAGCAATAAAATGTGACTGACTTCATTACGGGCAAAGAAAAAGAGCCCGGCTGCTCTTAAATCACGGGCAGGCCACCCGCAGGAGCCGGGGCATGTAAATGGGCTCTCTCGCGCCGAGGAGGAGGAGGAGGCGGCTGCCCCCTTCACGGCTGGAGACCCACAGGCCCTGCTACACGCACAGCTTGGGGGGGGGGCTCTCTCCTCTGGAGCAGGCTCCAGGGAAAGGCTGTCAACAAAGAGATTTTCGGGTCACCCCTCAGGAGCAGAGGCTCAGTGGTTGAGTGATACAGCATCCACTTTCTGTGCCAGAAGGACGCAGGTTCAGTCCCCGCTGGCAGCTCCAGTTAAAGGATCAGGCAGCGGGGGGGGGGGCAAGGGAAAGAGCTCCGCCTGAGACCCGGGAATGCTGCTGCCGGCCTGAGTAGACAATACCGACACTGACCGTCTGATTGAACATAATTCAGCTTTGTGTGTTCATGCGGCTCTTGCTGCAGAGTAGGAGGAAGCTGAGGGGGCACCATCGCCCTGGGGGCAGATCCCCGGATCCACATCCGGTTGGCAGAGGGCTGCGACTCCCAGGGAACCCTCCCTCCCGGGGCCCTCCCCTGCCAAGCGCGGAGAGCGCCTCCCTCACTGCCCCCAGACTCAGAGAGGAGGTGGGAAGAGGCAAGCATGTTTGGCTGCTGGGCCGAGTGAGGCAGGTTGGATCCCGCCCACAGATGAAGGGGCAAACGCTCCCTTGGCATTGCCAGGACACAGCCGGGAAGAGAGAGGGCAACTGGTCCAGCCAGGCTTCCCACCGAGACGGAGAGCGGGGAGAGGAGAATTTGGCTGGCTCTTCTCGCCCTGGCGTGCCTGGCCTGCGTAGGGGCCAGGATTTCCACCTGCCATGGCTGGAAGCAGACCCCCGAATGGACTGTGGAAGGAGATCCGTCTGCCTGGCACGTTAACTGTGCGGAGCATCGGCTGCACCATTGGGGAGAATAAACAGAAGGCTCGGGGCAGGCAGAGGTCAAGGACTGGCCCGCCTGCCTTTGGAAGGAAGTAGGCAAACAGCCCACCCCAGCTGTGCAGAGCCAGGCCGGCTCTTCCTCTCCTCCACGCCCCCCCCCCGGCAGTGTTTCCCACTGACAGCCCGGCCATCTCCCATTCCAGGACTAACCAAGCAGGCCTGGCTCACAAAATGGTGCAGCCAAAGCAGCTCTCTCGCTCTCTCACTCTCTCTTTGAGCATCAAGCACGGTGGGCAACAAGAGGGGTTTCCAGTCAGCAGGCGTCTCTACGCAACCCAAGTGCCCGGGTCCGTCCCTTGACTGCTGCACGTGGATCAGGGCTTCCGAATGAAGCTCACCTCAGCTCCACATCTATATGGGCATCACACAGAGGGTACAGTCGGAAGAGTCAACGCAGAAGGCAGGACTGGGGCCAGTCCCCCCACCACCACCTCGTGTGGAGTGTTTGCATACATTCCTTGTCTGCAAAGGACTAAGGAAAGAGTGGAAAGGGACACCAGTTCTGTCCTCCCTAAACGGGGTCCACAAATTCTGCTCGGTTCCCGAGTCACACACTGCGGTTAGCCACACCACCCACCCCCTCCAAGTCCCGTGCTGGATGCCAGAGGGCTCAGGCAGGTGAGGGGAGTTTCTCAGCACACCCCCAACTTTGGAGCAGGCAGGATGGCTTCTGTTCTGGCCCAAAACGCAGCAGCAGCAGAGCGAGAGAAGGAGACCCTTGCGCGTTCAACTTCAGTCCTAACAACAGCTCGTGTCCAGTATGGTATCTATCAAAGTCTCAATAAAGTTCGCTTTCTTCGAAGCGACTGGTGTTGGGAACCGATTTAACCAGGATCCTGGCAGGCGGGTGGACTCCCTCAGGAGGCAGGGGGGCAAGGGCCCTCGCCTGGCAGGATCTGGCCCCAGAGCAGCAGAGCCAGTGCCGGGCAAGACGAGGGAAACCCACGTGGGCAGCTCTGAAGGCTGCTGGGGGGGGTCAGGGTTAGAGCCCCCCATGGTGCACAACGCATGGGAACACATGAAGCGGCCTGATCCCCGGGGTCCACCAGAGTCAGTATTGCCTACTCAGACTGGCAGCCGGTCTCCAGGCAGAGCTCTTTCCCATCCCCTCCTGCCTGGTCCTTTTCAAGTGGGGATGCTGCCGGGGCCTGAACCTGGGACCTTCTGCCTGCCAAGTAGAGGCTCTGCCACTGAGCCACGGCCCCTCTTTACCACTCTCCAGGGTCTCGGGCAGAGAAAGGTCTTTCCCATCACCTCCTGCCTGGTCCTTTTTAACCAGAGATGCTGCCGAGGACTGAACCTGGGACCTTCTGCCTGCCAAGCAGAGGCTCTGCCACTGAGCCATGGCCCCTCTTGACAGCTCTCCAGGGTCTCAGGAGGAGGTCTTTCCCATCACCTCCTGCCTGGTCCTTTTCAACTGGAGATGCTGCCGGGGACTGAACCTGGGACCTTCTGCATGCCAAGCGGAGGCTCTTCCATTGAACCACGGCCTCTCTTTACAGCTCTCCAGGGTCTCAGGAGGAGGTCTTTCACATCACCTCCTGCCTGGTCCTTTTTAACCAGAGATGCTGCCGAGGACTGAACCTGGGACCTTCTGCCTGCCAAGCAGAGGCTCTGCCACTGAGCCACGGCCCCTCTTTACCGCTCTCCAGGGTCTCGGGCAGAGAAAGGTCTTTCCCATCACCTCCTGCCTGGTCCTTTTCAACTGGAGATGCTGCCGGGGACTGAACCTGGGACCTTCTGCATGCCAAGCAGAGGCTCTGCCACTGAGCCACACAGCCCCCCTTGACAGCTCTCCAGGTCTTTCACATCACATCCTGCTTGGTCCTTTTCAAGTGGAGGTGCTGCTGGGAATCGAACACCTGGGACCTCCTGCATGCCAAGCAGAGGCTCCACTGCTGAGCCAAGGCCCCTTCCCAGAAGAGGAGGAGACTGATCCGAGCTCTTGTTCTGTCTCTCTGGCTTGCCATGATGTGCCCCCCACGCACCTCACTCCATACACGCCCTTTCCCGCCACACAGGGGCCCAGTGCTTGAGGCCCCGCCCCCTCTGAGCAGCCCCTCCCCCTTTTCACCCTGGGCCAGGCTGAATGAGGGACCCGCCCCAGTTCCTCCAGAGATGATCCTCATCCGGCAGGCAGGCAGGGCGGCAGAGGCGGGTGAGCAGCCTGGCCTCTCCCCTCCACGCCAAGAGCCGTGAAATCCTAAATGTGCTTGTTAGATGGAGAGCCTCCTCTGCACTCGGGCAGCTCTGCTGTTATCTCAGATAAGTCAGAGCCAAAATCAATTTTGCTTGACAGGTGATGCACTTCAAGTAAACCTGCTCTACAGGCCTCCGGGCGCCAAAGCGGAGGAGTAGGGGGGAGGTTTTTCTCGGCGGCTGTGCAGAGAATGCAGAGTGGGCTGGCCGGCCAGCCTGGAGCAAGGGGCCGGGGTGGGGGGGTGGCTCCTAGAGGCAGAGGGCCCCCAGCCCTCCCTCCAGAGGAACGGAAAAGGGGATATATCCAGGCTGAGGATCGAGTCCTGCCGGAGAGAGCCTGGGCCACACTGGCTGCCACTGCAGATGGGGAGGAAGTTATAGCTGGGGAGAGTTCAGACAGCCAGTCAAGGAGAGTTCCGAATGGTAGGACGGTGTTAGCTAGAGATTAGCTGGGTTTTTTGGGGGGGGCGGGGGGAGGTTCACAAGATAATGCACGGGATGGAGCAGGCAGAGAAAGAAGTCCTTTTCTCCCTTTCTCACCATACAAGAACTCGTGGGCACTCCATGAAATTGTGGGGTGGTTGGGTTAGAACGGATAAAAGGAAGTCCTCCTTCACCCAAAGAGTGATTCACACGTAGAATTCACTGCCTCAGGAGGATGCAGCGGCGGCTACAAGCATGGACGGCTTCAAGAGGGAATTAGATAAGCATATGGAGCAGAGGTCCATCGGTGGCTATTAGCCACAAGGTCTAGATAGGGACTCTCAGTCTGGGGCAAGGGATGCCCTGTCTTCTTGGTGCTTGGGGGTGGGGGTCAGCAGTGGGAGGGCTTCTAGTGTCCTGGCCCCTCTGCTGGACCTCCTGATGGCACCTGGTATTTTTGGCCACTGTGTGACACAGAGTGTTGGACTGGAGGGGCCACTGGCCTGATCCAACATGGGGTTCTCTTATGTTCTTATATCTGGGGCAAGGGATGCTCTGTCTTCTTGGTGCTTGGGGGGGGGGACGAAACAGTGGGAGGGTTTCTGGTGTCCTGGCCCCACTGCTGGACCTCCTGATGGCTCCTGGTATTTTGGGCCACCGTGTGACACAGAGTGTTGGACTGGAGGGGCCACTGGCCTGATCCGACATGGGCTTCTCTTACGTTCTGAGAGATGCCTGTGCACAGAATGCTCTTGGATCAGGACCCAGTTCCCCAGTGCTCTCATAGTCCTGGCGGTGGCGGCAGCTCTAGACGGCTCCCCCTTTCAGAAATGGGTGTCCTCTGCCCTCTCCTGCCTGCGTCAGGCAGGGGTCCTGTTAGAGGGGAGTGGTCCTCCTCGCTTCTGGTTTGGGAGGGAAGGGCCAGGGGAGGGAGGGGCTCTCCAGGTGCAGAGGAAGGAGTCGGAGATGCTGTCGAGCAGCACGTGGGGCTGGAAAAAGGCCCCGGAAAAAGAGCCGCTCGTCAGCGGAGCCCGGCAGCTTCAAATCCTTGGCGGCATCAGTATGCAAAACCCCATGCAGATCCCGAGGGTAGGATTCCCGGCGCTGCCTCACACTCCCCAGAAACCTGGTGGGACTTCGGCTCACTTGACCTGTGGAGGCTGACTACAGCCGGGCTCCGTGCACCTACACTTGTCGGAACAAGACCCAATTTCCGCAGCCGAGGAGGACCGCCGCTGCAGTCTCCACGGATGGACACATCGGGCACACGTTCCCACACGCCACAGGGGAAGGGACGGTGTCTACAGGGAGGGGGGAGCACAGGCTTCCCCCCCTTTGAGAAAGCCCCACTTCCCCCTCCCTCCCCAAACCCCACTTGCAGATCTGTGGGGCAACTCCTTGCACCCCACCCCATCACTGAGAACTCAGGCGAGGTCCAGTTTTGGCATTTCTTGAGAGCTGGGAAATGTATAATTTGTTCCCCCAAAGGTATTTTGTATCCCAGTTTATCAATGAGCCGTCTCAAAGGGAGCGCCTGCAAAAGCAAAGCCTTGCACACACACACACACACACACCCCTCCCCGCTTTCTCCTCCTAGCAGTGCAAGAGGCCTCGCTGAAAGCGTCCAGAAGCCCTGCATCAGCTCTTGGAGGGGGAGAGGCAGGCAACGTATTCCAGGGTCCCCTGGATGGGAGTGCCCTGGGAGCAGGGTTCTCTCTAAACTGAGTTAGTGTGAGCTAGCTCACAGTTTCTTAGCCTCCAGCTCACACATTCTTATCTTAGCTCAGGAAGGAGGGCTGCAGAGAGCCAACTCATTGATGCAGCAGTAGCCCAATCTCTCACTCACAACTTTAATGCCGTTGGCTAGCAAAGTATAATTTTTGCTCACAAGACTCCACAGCTTCGAGGAGCATGCACAGGAAGGGGCCGGCCACTTGTGACTGTGGGGGGAGTGCTGGGGGCCTCTGAGAAACCGAAAGGCAGCCGGCAATGTGGGGGGGAGGGGAGGCAGGCGGTGGCGGGGGAGGCAAGCCCTCCTCCTGCTCAAGGACAAAAGGATCCTGGGGCTTTACAAGCCAATTGGCTACTTCAGTCCCGGGCTCCTGCGGCCATAAATCCTGCTCATTCTGCCGGGGAGCAGCTGGTCTGGCCGGCCCGATTTCCCAGGCACTTTTATGGTGGCCACAACTCTGATATATCTATTTTACTGCGGCACCGTTTGCACTCCCTTCAAGATCCGCCTGAGTCAGCACTTGCCACCCGACCGCCGGGCCTTTATGGCTCCAGACTGAACACCGACAGGGAAGCAAGTGGGCGGGCGGGGGGGGGCCTTGGAGACAGCAGGCCCCGGCTTCTGATCACAGCCATTCCCCGATCCCCAACAGGGCACCCCCCCACACACACACACACACCGCCCCCCACAGAGGACTGAGGGCCCAACTGCATGGCGCCCTTCCCCAGACCCCCTCACCTTTGGAGGCAGAGTGGGGGAGAAGGAGGAAAAAGGGGCCTGTTCTCTGGGGGGCAGCCTGGCTTGTAGAATCCCCTCCCCACAGTGGCTTGCCTGCCAAAGACCCTGCAGAGTTCCAGGGGCCAGGCAGGAAAAAACCACCCCAACATGTTAGTTTCCCTCGACTTTTTTAGCTAATTGCTTTGTGTTCCCTCCTTTGCCATCCCACTGAACTTTAGGCTGCAATCCTTTATTTTGCTCTGGAAAAAAAGAGAGAGAAATATCTCCCCTTAATCTTCCCCTTCAAACTGTTTTGTTTTATCTGAACCTGCGGTGTTATTTGTGGTCCCTGGCCCGTTCCTTTTATTGGCTTTATGTGATTCTCAATTGTGCGCGGAGGTTTTAAATGTCACCGGGAAGGTGCCCTCGGAGAGGAGCTGCAGAGGGCAGGGGACCGACAGGCCGGCCGTGCCTGCTGGGGGGGACCTCTTCCCTTTCTTAGGACTGGCTCAGGGCGACCTGCGGGACCAGATGGTGACAGTTCCACCTTGAGTGGATGGACTGGGGACCTGCATTTCTGCCTCTTGGGCGGATTCTGCCACACTTCCATGCATTCAGCGTAAACTCTATAGGCTGCAGAAGTTGCCGTGCCCCTCAGGCCAAGCCCTTCCACCCACCACCATGTCACCCGCTGGAACCACCAGCAGACAACACTTGGGCTCATGTCACCAGCCGGGTTCCTGACCTCTCCCTATTGTCAGTCGGGATGGGGACTCTGAAAACAATGGAGAATGAGGAGAACTTTCAGCAGAAGCCCCTTCAAGGTGTTCAGAGGTGGCCCCCTCCCTGACAGCCTCCAGTGGTTCGCCCCCAGAACTTCCCGAATCTATGGGGACCCTCACCAATACCCTTGTGCCTTCACCCTGGCAAGGCCCAGAGACCTTCCAGTGCCCCCCACCCTCAAATGCACAGCTTCCTATTTATCTCACCTTATTAATAATTGTGTTTTCAACTGGCAAGATTTGATGGATGCCAAAACCAGTTGCCTCCTTTAGCTGCCAATCAGAAGGCACTGCCTCCATTGGCTGGCTGCATTGCTGAGTCCTGCCCACAGCAGCAGTGGCAAGTCTCTCAGCCTCGGTCTACTGTCAGCTGACCGACAGGACGGACCCTCTAACAGGCAGAGGGTCACCAGACCGACTGCCATGAAGGCTGGGAGCAGGACAGGAGACCAGAAAATTAAACAAATCTGTGGCAGCTGGCCAGAGGGGGGGGGCATAGGGTACTCACACACCGATGGGTGCCCAGGCACTAGGAGGTGCCTAGGGGAGGTCCATCCAGCCCGCCCTGGAGCCCCCAAGGCACATTGCTGCCCGCCCTCTGAGGGCATTCGCCAGGCTGTGGGGAGGCCAGGCCAGGCAGCGCAGAAGCCCCAACAGAGGCCTGTGTGAGGGAGTGGAAGACCACAGCAGTGGTGCCTCAGCCCGCTTCCACAACCGCTCTGCGCTGTGCGGCACTGCTGCTCAGCCACCACCAAACTCTCCCCAGCCCTTTTACTAGAGCCGCTGCATTTCATTCCGCAACGGGCCTTAGTCCTAGTTTCAAAATAAATGAAGAAGAAGAAGAAGAAGAAGAAGAGAGAAGAAGAGAAGAGATTGGACTTGTATCCCACCCTTCACTACCCAAAGGAGTCTCAGAGCGGCTTACAATCTCCTTTCCCTCCCCCTCCCCACAACAGACACCCACTGTGAGCAGTGTTCCCTCTAAGCTGAGTTAGTGTGAGCTAGCTCACAGTTTTTTAACCCTCTGGCTCATACATTTTTGTCTCAGCTCAGGAAGGATGGCTTCAGACCAAACTAATTTATGCAACAGCCAAATCACTCGCTCACAACTTTAACGGCAGTAGCTCACAACGTAGAATTTTTGCCCACAAGACTCTACACCTTAGCAGGAGCCTTGCCTATGAGGGAGGGGGGGCTGAGAGAGCTCTTTTGAAAACTGCCCTTGAGAGAACACCTCTGAGAGAACTTGTGACTGACCCAAGGTCACACCAGCAGCTCCCAGATTCGAGTCTGCGCTCTTAACCCCTGCACCAAACCATCTCTCAAGTACTGATCACTCCAACTTTCTTCCTACTGTTGAGACTCGAGGCGATGCATGAGCAGAGCACGAGAAGAAGTCCCCCTCAGAGTGCATCCCACAACCACTTGCGGAACCCCACCGGCCCTCTTTCCGAGCCACTCTGTGGGAACGCCCAAACGGTGGGCGAGCCCTGCCCCCTTCCCAGAGTCCCAGAAGGGAGAAGGTGAAAGAGCGCTAGTGGGCCCCGCCCTCCTCAGCCAGGAAGAGACGCCCAAGGCCACACCCATCGGGAGAGCGGAGGTGCCGCCTGGGAGGGCAGGAGGGCCCAGGCCACAGGGCATGCCGGGAGAGGACCTGCTGTCCTTGAAAAATAGAGCCCTTTCTGTCAGAGCTCTCTCAGCCCCGCCTCCCTTACGGGGGGGGTGCCTGTTGTGGGGAGGGGGAGGGAAAAGGAGTTTGTCAGCCGCTGTCTGAGACTCCTCTGGGTAGTGAAGGGCGCAGGGGGCGGGGTATGAATCCAATCTTTTCTTCCTCTCCTTCTCTTTCTCTTCCTTTTCTTCTCTTCTTCTTTCACCCTTAGTGGCTCCCTCCAGAGAGGCGGGCTGGTGGTCCCTGGCAGTTTGGAGGGGCCCCCCCTCCGCTTCAGGCCAACTCTCTGGCTCTTGCGTGCAGCCCCCCTGGGAGCTAGCCAGGGTCCTGGCCCGTGTTCCCTCTAAGCCGAGTTAGTGTGGGCCAGCTCACAGTTTTTTAGCCTCCGCCGGCTCACACGTTTTTGTCCTCACTCAGGAAGGATGGCTCCAGAGCAGACTAATTGATGCAGCAGCCACATCGCTGGCTTACATCTTTCATGCCGGTAGCTCACAAAGGAGGATTTTTGCTCACAGGACTCCAGTGCTTAGAGGGAGCATTGCAGCCAGTGTGCCTTCTCAGCTGAGTTAGTGTGGAGCTAGCTCACCGTTTTTTTAGCCTCCAGCTCACACCTTTTCCTCTTCGCTCAGGAAGGAGGGCTCCAGAGCAGGCTAATTTATGCAGCAGCCCAATCGCTTGAATGCCAGTGTAGCTCACGAAGGAGGATTTTTGCTCACAAGGCTCCCCACGGCTGAAAGGGAGGCATTGCTCCTGACCAGAAAGAGGAGCTGAGCAGCCTTTCCAGAACCTGGTGGGCTTTAGCCCCACAAAACACCAGCCCCCTGCCCTTCTGCAGACGGCCGGCCAGAGCTGCTGTTTGGAGGCTGGATCTTTCTAGCCACCCTTCCTTGCTGCCCAAGGAGCACATCCACCCCATGCCCAGCTAGTGGCTGGTGTGGCACCCAGAGCTCCAGCAATCGGCCCTTCCCAGGCCAGCCTGCTGGCCACGGAGGCCCGAACCAAAGCTGACTTTGCGCTCTTTCGGGAGGGGGGCCTTGGCAAAGAGCGCAGCCCATTAAAAAGCCAATGGCTGATTTGACTTCCCTTCCTGTGGCACACGCTCCGGCGGGATTTGACAATGATAGAAAACAGATTGGTGTTCGATACTGCCAATAGCGCCTCATTGTTCAAGGTTACACGGCTCCGCGCGGGCAGCTGCGGCAGGTAATCTACTGCCCGGGAATGAGCCTGGCCCCGTCCATTATTGGGATTGCAAGCTTAGAATGAACAAATCCAGGCTCTGGGGAACCCAGCCGTAGCCACAAAGCCAAGGCACGCTGGGGCCCCGGCACAGAGGCGGAGGCGCAAGGGAGCCCGGCCACAGGGCAGCTGGCACCGTTCCGATCAGGAAGCCGCACCTCTGCGTCTTTCGGGGGTGTCTATGCAAGTCAGATCGTTCGGCTCACGGCTTTGTTCAACCAAATGCGAACGGCAGGCCTGGGATTTGCTGATTTAGGCTGGCGTTGCAGTGGCCCCCTCCCCCCTCCGTTTCTTTTGTGCCTTCCACCCATCTGACCTAAGCCCCTGCTCTGCCTTAAAACAAAGAACACAAAACAGGAGCGGAGGGCTTGGGGCCTTGTCCCTGCCCGGAAGAATGTGTGTGCATGCAGGGGTGGGTGGAGAACAGGGAGAAGCCCAGGCAACCAATGCTCCCTCTAAGCTGTGGAGACTTGTGAGCAAAAAGTCTCCTTTGTGAGCTCCTGGCTTTCAAGCTGGGAGCAAGCAATTTAGCTACTGCATAAATTAGTTTGCTTTGGACCCCCCCTTCCTGAGCTAAGACAGAATCTGTGAACTGGAGGCTAAAAAGCTGTGAGCCGGCTCACACTATCTCAGCTTAGAGGGGACACTGTGGCCCCGCACCCCACCCCAGGTCTGCTGCCACCCCAGAGGGCCGTTTCACACCACAAGGCTAACCTTGACGGAAGCTACCATGGACAAAGTGCCCAAATGCTGCCCAGTCTCCACCCGGGCCCACAGCAGAGGGTGGGGCCATTGCCAAGGGGGCCCTGCTAGCTCCTGGCCTGGGAAGAGAGGCTGTGGTGGCACGGCCTTTGGCTCCAGCACCACCGGGGCAGCTGCCGCTCTTCGCTCCTGCAGGCCGGAGCCCTTTGCACACAGCCGGGATGAGGCCCTGGGCTGCATGCCACCTGGTCTTCCGGGCCCCTGTGTGGACTGGAGGGGCCACTGGCCGGACCCAACACTGGCTTCTCTCTGACCTTCTTATGAGGGAAAGGAGAGAGGCAGGAACTCCAGGCAGGCAGGCAGGGAGGGAGGGAGGGAGGGAGAAGCCGTCCCCCCTCCCTCTCAGGAGCCGGGGGAGGAGGGAGATTTGGAGGAGCCGGGGGAGGGGCGCTACTTGCAGCAGGCACCTTTTGCACAATCCAGGGCTAATTGGTGTGGGAACAAAATGCAGGAAGCAGGCACTGCTCCCTCCCCTCCCCTCCCCTCCCCATCCCATCCCATCTTTTGGGGGTAGAAAACTGGATCCCCATGCTACCCAATCCCATCTCACCTGCCCGCCCCCCCCCCGAACTCCGTCTGCTTCCCGAGAGAGCAGCGCACTTGCTGGTTTGATGTTGGGAAGCAGCGGCCCCCCCCGCCCTCCCACCCTCGCACATCTGCCTCGCTGGGGCCTTTGTTCCCCCGACCAAGTTCCCAGCGCTTCCTGCAAGAGCCCCGCACCCCGGCCTCATTAGCTCCGGATTGAAAGAGAGAGCCGGGGCGGGGGGGGATCTTCCCGCTACAAGCCCGCAGGAGAGAATAGCCACTAAAGGGTCTGTGCAGGAGCGTGTACGCGCGGAGGGCTACAGATCTCCCCCACACACCCCAAACACTGCCTGCGCTGAATTCATTCATTATTTGCTCAGCTCTCTCCACCCTTGCGCATGAATAATGCAGGCTTCCCTCTAACAAGCTGCAGCTGCTCTGAATAAGGAAGCAGGCCGGGGAGGGCTCCCGACCAGCAGTGTTCCCTCTAAGCTGAGTTGGTGTGAGCTAGCTCACAGTTTTTTAGCCTCCGGCTCGCACATTCTTGTCTCCGCTCAGGGAGGAGGGCTCCAGAGCAAACTGATTTATGCAGCAGCCAAATCGTTGGCTACAACTTGAATGCCAGGAGCTCAGGAAGTAGGACTTTTGCTCACACGACTCCACCACTTAGAGGGAGCATTGCTCACACGACTCCACCAAACAACAGGCCCCCCCCACCCCCAGCTCAGCTTCCGCTCCTCATGGCTGCAGGCTGGAGCACCTGGGGGGGGGAGAATTCCCTCTAGCAGAGCCCCCCAAGGTGGGGAAGGCCGTTCTCCATGGGGAGGGGGGCTGGCTCTCCAGAGTTGGGCCTGCGGCTCAGGGCTCTGGGCTGGTGTCCGGGTGGGCCCCCTCCCAGCTGTGGATGGAGCAAGATGCCCCCCCAGCCTTGTCCCCTCCATTCTAGCCCCACAGTTTCCAGGAGCAAGCCCCAAAGGGGGCAGAGAATCACCGGAGCAGTGAAGGAGATGCCCACTTCGCCCCAAGAGAAACTGGCCGTTCTGCTGCACAAGATTCCAGTGCCCAAACAGAGTCCTCCATTGGGCTCAGAGTGGGTTTGGAAGGCCAAGACCAGTGTTCCCTCTAAGCTGAGTTAGTGTGAGCTAGCTACCAGTTTTCTAGCCTCAAGCTCACACATTTTTGTCTCAGCTCAGGAAGGAGGGCTCCAGAGCAAACTAATTTATGCAGCAGCCAAATTGCTTGCTCTCGACTTTAATGCCAGGAGCTCACAAAGTAGAATTTTTGCTCACAAGACTCCACAGCTTAGAGGGAGCATTGGCCAAGACCTCCAGAAAGTGCTGCAGAAGGGCCCCAGGTTCTCAGGAGACGCGGGATGTCTTCACAGCATGGCCAGCGAAGGTCGGAGGGAACGCCATGCACTCTTCTCTCTGCCTTCCGGCCTGTCTCACCTTCTCCACGTCCCGGTCTCTGACTTCGTCTAGGAAAGCCGCTTGCTGACAATGGGGCCCTGCACAATATATACCCACAGGGAGCCAAGCGGGTGCTCTTTCTAGGACCAGCTGCTGTTTTGGTGCCATGGGCACCTCTCACATTTCCAGTTACAAAAAGCCAAACAAAACATTCCCAGGAAGACGTACCACCCGGCCAAGCCGCTAAACACTGGGTATTGGGCACATTGTCACTGGACTGGCTCTAGTTTATTTAGTGATTTCAGGAACCCTATAAGGACCGCCTTCCAGGGCCACACCCTAACACACCCCACTCCCAAGGATAGGCTGTTTACATTACACTACTGTACCATTGGTCAGCTTCAGGATCCTGGTCCGCTATTGTTCTGAGGGAACAAGCTCAACCTGTTCCAGGTACTGTTCAGGTTCAGCACATAACACGAGCCCTGCCTGTAGCCCACTCGGGGTTGCCAGCTCTGGGTTGGGAAATTCCCAGAGATTGGGGGGAGGAGCCTGGGGGGTGGGGCTTGGGGAGGGGCTTCAGCAGGGTAGAATGCCGTAGACTCCGCCTTCCAAAGCAGCCATTTTCTCCAGGGGGGATGCATCTCTTTTGCCTGGAGATCGGATGTAATTACAGGATATCTCCAGCCACCGCCTGGAGGTTGGCAAGCTTATTCCCACAACAGCCTTTCCTAAAGGCCGCCCTGCTTCTACCTCCCCTCCCCACCAGTGGGGGGGGGCAGATCTTCCTGTAGACATGAGACGCATTCATTTCAAGCGCTTACCTCCCACTCTTGGGAATGCTTGAAGACTCGATACCGGGACTAAAACTTTGTCGGCCTCAAAGGTGCCACCAACTGGGCTCCACTTTTGTTCTACCACTTCAGGCCAAGAGAGCTGCCCCCCCCCCCGGAGACCCAGTGGTTTGGCTCACGCCCCGGTCACCCGGCTGGGGGGAGAGCTGGTCCCGCAGTTCCTCACCCTGTGTGCGGCTGTCCTGCCGGCGGCTTCATGGCACTTCTTCACCACATCCCGCTCCCTGATCCAGTCAGAGCCACGCAACTTTTGAGTGCCCGCCCAGACCCATCCTCACGCCGCCTGGCCGAGTTCCGTCCTGCCCCTGGCTTGAGAAGGTTTGAGGGGATGTGGCAAGGCACTCCCGGGGGAGGGGAGGCGGGCTAGCTTGGGTTTCGTTGCAATTCGTATGTTCCACACCTGGACTAATAAGCCGCCTTGACCCACACGGGAGCATTTAAATGAAGGGAGGAAGAGCCGTTTCCATGCCCACGTTGAGAGCCCCGATTCTGCCGCATTTTCTTCCTATACTGGCAACAAGCTGGGTGCCTCTTCTTCAGTGTTCCCTCTAAGCTGAGTTAGTGCGAGCTAGCTCAGTTTTTTAGCCTCCAGCTAACACATTTTTGTCTTAGGAAGGAGGGCTCCAGAGCAAACTAATTTCTGCAGGAGCCCAATCGCTCGCTCACAGCTTTAATGCCAGCAGCTCACAAAAGTAGAATTTTTGCTCATAAGACTCCACGGCTTAGAGGGAGCGTTGCTCTTCTTCCCCTTCTCCTGTGCAGGGATCGGTTGCTGTCAGACGAAACGCAGGCCTGACTCCAGCCTGGCGCCGGCCGAGGAGGGGAGAGCCCTGCCGCCAGCCCTCTCCAAAAAGCCTCCCCGGAGCCCCCCGCCTTTGCCGTCACAGGCCCACTGCCTGGCAGGGAGACAGCAGCCCACGGCCGGGGGTGGGCGGGGGGGGAAGGAGACACAACATAACACAACACACAGGCGGCCTCCTCTGTGCCCGACACCACACCAAGGGGGGCGAAGGGAAGGGAAGGGAAGGGGGCCTCTGGCAGCCAGCGGGGCGGGGGGGCGGGCAAAGGCGGTTCAGCAGCAGGAGAGCACTTTTGCCCGGAATAAGCCCTCTTCCTCTTCTTCAAAAGCATTTCACCGTTTTGATTCCCGATTCTGGCTTCGGACCAGGGCGGCTCAGCAGGGTCTTAAGCTCAGCACAGGCAGGGATAAAACATGAGCTGGGAAGATGTTGCTATAAACCACGGGTGTGGGGGGAGTTATGGCACATGGCGGGAGGGAGCTCTCGAGGGCCAGGCCCCCAGGGAGTGTGCGCGGGGGGGGGAGACAGACAGACACGTCCGCAAGCAGAGAACATCTCTGGGCTCCAAGCGGACCAGCCGCCTCCATTCAAGCTCCGCATCATCTGAAAAGGAGCAAAAAGGGGCGACGCGATTATTAATTAGGAGGACGGGAAAACTCGGTGTTTGCACAAAAGCAACATTGTAGCAAAAGGGCCTCTTCCGAATGGAGGCATCAAAGGCGCGGAGAACAAAGGCCTTCACTTGATTGCCGGAGCTGGAGGAAGCTGTTTAACCGGCAAGCGCGGCTTAAAAGCATGCAAGAGATTAATTAAGTGGATCCATGTCCACATTAACAAGCTGTCCATTGAAGAGCAGCGGGGGTGGGAGAGTCACTCAGCACAACACCCCCCCCCCTTCCTCCAGAGTCCATTTCTGGGGAGAGCGACGCCTTCCTTCCCCCGGGAGAGGAACTCTTGGCCTTGAGGAGAGGCCCCGGTTTTTATTTCCCCCCTTAATTCTACATCATTTGTAGTGCACCTTTCTGTTGGGAATTTTGCCTTTAAATCTGCCTGCCGGAGGTGAGACGCTGCAGGGAAAAGAATCCACCCCGAGCGAGCAGTTTTCTGCCTGCAAGGAGACTTCTCCTTAAAGCTGCACTTCCACACTTGGATTCAAGGTGCATCACACGAACCCAGGCGGTGGCAGAAACCCTGGCGGAGGAAGGGAGGCAATATCCCTGCAGGGCACCCACAGGAAAACACACACACCCCAGCCAAGCTGAAGCACCAGCGGACTCTGGACTCTGTGGGTGGGGTGGGTGTAAGGTTGCCAACTCCTGCTTGGGAAATACCTGGAGATCTGGGGGTGGATCTAGGGATGCTGCCCTGCAGGTGGGACCTGGCATTTCCCTGGAATCACAGCTCATCTCCAGACTACGGAGATCAGTTTCCCCTGGAGAAAACGGCCGATTTGAACATAAGAAGACAAGAGAAGCCAATGTTGGATCAGGCCAATGGCCCATCCAGTCCAACACTTCTTGTCACACAGTGGCCAAAATATACCAGGTGCCATCAGGAGGTCCCATCAGTGCGGCCAGGACACCAGAAGCCCTCCCCCTGCTGCCCCCCCCAGCACCAAGAAGACAGAGCCTCGCTTGCCCCAGACTCAGAGTTCCTATAAGAACATAAGAGAGAAGCCAATGTTAGATCAGGCCAATGGCCCATCCAGTCCAACAGTCTTGTGTCACACAGTGGCCAAAAATACCAAGTGCTAACAGGAGGTCCAGCAGTGGGGCCAGGACACTAGAAGCCAGTGGGGCCAGGACACTGTTGCCCCGCCCACAGCACCAAGAAGACAGAGCATCACTTGCCCCGGACTGAGAGTTCCTATAAGAACTTAAGAGAAGTCAATGTTGAATCAGGCAAATGGCCCCTCCAGTCCAACACTCTGTGTCACACAGTGGCCAAAGATACCAGGGGCCACCAGGAGGTCCAGCAATGGGGCCAGGACACTGGAAGCCTCTCCCATTGCTGCCCCCCCCCCAAGCACCAAGAACACAGAGCATCCCTTGCCCCAGACTGAAAGTTCCTGTCTATACCTTGTGGTTAAGAGCCGCTGATGGACCTCTGCTGCTCCAGATGTTGATCCAATTCCCTCTTGAAGCCGCCCATGCTTGTTTCTGGAAGGTGAGCTCTAGGGCATTGTACCCCACTGAGTTCCCTACCTTCTCCCAGCTCCACTCAAAAACCTCCAGGTACTTCATAAGCCAGCTGTCAAAGCTAGGTGGATCCTGTGGAGGGCGGGGTTTGGAAAGGTAAGGGACTGGGTGGGGTACCATGCCATAGAGTCCACCTCCCGAGGGGAACGGACCTCAGTTGCCGGTGTGGGAGCTCTCCAGCCACCAACCAGGGCTTGGCAACCCTGTGATGAGCGTGTGCCACTCCAGGCAGAGGCGGGGTGAGCATTTCTGTCTGCCCTGAGAGCAGGGAAGATCAAGGCGCAGCGGAGCAGGTGCCCCTGCGGAAGAGCCCTCTGCCTGGCCCTGCGGCACATACAATGCTGCCGGGGGGAGGGGGGCGGCTTGGAGGGTCCGCAGCCTCTTCTGCTGGAGGCAACGGCCTCTTTCTCCCCCCTCAAAGGCGCTGGCACAAACACCGCACAACCTTGAAGCCACAAACTCCCCCCTCCCACGCCAGCCCCTTTCATTATTTATTAGCCAGATCAGTTGGAATGTCCTGTTTGCAGGAAGAAGGGGGGAAAACCTACGCCGGCACGCACTTGAGCCCCGAACAGTGAAATATATGCTTATTTAAAAATCAATCTAAGAATCAAGGTTTCCTTTTCAAATCGTTTACCGGAGGAAAGAAATACATAACAGAAACCCTCAAGTGGGGCACCAGGTGAACGACGAGTGCCACAAATGGGAACGGATTGTCGGGGAGGCAGAGCAGGTGGAGCGCCGGGGCACGCTGGAGAGAAACGGCACCAGGCAGGGCCCCCGACATTAGACTGCCAACGCTACCGGGCCAGTGGGGACGGGCGGGCAGCAGCATCTGGCGGCGGCTAATTCACTGCCTCATCAGGACACAGGAAAAGAGAGCAGGAGAGGTCGTGTGTGTGTCCCCCCCACCCCCCCGGAAGCACCGAAGAAGAAGCACAGTCAAAGGTGCGTCACTGACTAGAGCCATCGGTGAGAGGGCTGGATGGAGACCAGGGATGCCGGGTTCAAATCCATGCTCAGCCAGGGGACCTCGGGCCAGTCATCACCAATGCCTCCCTCTAAGCTGTGGAGTCTTGTGAGCAAGAATCCTACTTGGTGAGCTCCTGGCATTAAAGCTGTGAGCGAGCCATTTGGCTACGGCATAAATCATTTTGCTCTGGAGCTCTCCTTCCGGAGCCGAGTCAAAAAAATGTGTGAGCCGGGGGCTAAAAAACTGAGCTAGCTCACAGTAACTCAGCCGAGAGGGAACACTGCCTGTCACCCATTCTCAGCCCCTCCCATTTCACGGAGAAGGGGAGACCCACGTACAGCTTCCCATCCGCTTGGGAGGAAGGGTGTGGTGTTAAAGTGTGGTTGATAATTGCATGAAGCGGAACTTCACGTGCCCCTTCGCATGCCCTCTTTCAGTTAACACCACCCCACACAAAGCTGTTCATGGAGAGAGCGGCTGGGGCTGTTGTGTCACAGGGAAAAGCAGCACTTTGTCGGCACCCCGATGGGGGAGGAGGGAGCGTCTGGTTTGTGCTGCTTCTCGCAAAGTCAGCCTCCTACAAGCTAACCTGCCACGTGAGCAAAGGGCGCCGTCCGTGTTACTTTCTTAGCTTGAGGCAAGCTCTCCTTTTCCCAGTGGGGCTGCACATGGACGCTTGAGGCTACCTTATCTGGAGGCAGAGGGCTTCCACACCCCCAACCAGGGACCTCCTGCCTGCCAAGCAGAGGCTCTGCCACTGAGCCACGGCCCCTCTTGACAGCTCTCCAAGGTCTCAGGCAGAGAAGGGTCTTTCCCATCACCTCCTGCCTGGTCCTTTTCAACTGGAGATGCCGCCAGGGATTGAACCTGGGACCTTCTGCATGCCAAGCAGAGGCTCTGCCACTGAGCCACACAGCTCCCCTTTATAGCTCTCCAAGGTCTCAGGCAGAGAAGGGTCTTTCCCATCACCTCCTGCCTGGTCCTTTTCAACTGGAGATGCTGCCAGGAACTGAACCGGGGACCTTCTGCCTGCCAAGCAGAGGCTCTGCCACTGAGCCACGGCCCCTCTTGACAGCTCTCCAGGGTCTCAGGCAGAGGAGGAGGAGGAAGAGGAGGAGGAGGATGACGATGACAACAATGAGGAGATTGGATTTGTACCCCACCCTTCACTATCGAGGGAGTCTCAGAGCGGCCTACAATCTCCTTTCCCTTCCCCAAAGCAGACTCCCTGTGAGGTAGGTGGGGCTGAGAGAGCTCTTTCGAGGACTGCTCCTGATGGAACAGCTCTGAGAGAATGTGTGGCTGACCCAAGGTCACGCCAGCAGCTGCATGCGGAGGAGGAGTGGGGGAATCAAACCCGGTTCTCCCAGATGAGAGTCCGCGCTCGTAACCGCTATGCCAAACTGGCTCCTTCACATCACCGACATCCTGGTCCTTTCAGCTGGAGATGCTGCAGATTGAACCGGGGGCCTTCTGCACGCGAAGGAGAGGTTCTTCCCCTTAGCCATGGGTGTCTGGATCCTGCCACGCAACACTGAGGGCGTGTTTGCTAAGTAGGAAGATCCGCTGATGAGGCTGCCGGGAGGTCCCAGAGTGTGGCAGAGACCGTGGCGGCCTGTGGCTCCGGAGGAGGGGGCCTGTCCTTCTCTTCCGAAACTGCCCTCCCCGGCGGTTCTCCCCTAACAAGAGCCCGTCCCCGTGCATGAGGCGCCTTGTCAAAAGGCCACCCTGAGAGAGGCCTGGTTAGTGCTCACAGCTTCTCCCACCCAGGCAGGCGGGCGGCCACGCAGACAATTATCTCCTCTCCCCCCCCCCCCCGCCCAGCAGCCCCGTGTTTCACCGCCTTGGAAGTGCCTGGCTCCGGTACACCTTCCCCGCTGGCTTCCGCCGCCTCCCCTTTCCTCAGGACATTGTGTTTTCCTTCTCAGAGCCTTCTTTTTCAGGTAAAGGTGGAATCAAGAGGTGACCTTTTTACAAAGGCCTCTTGCCCTGGCAAGCCTGTGCACAATCCAGCATTACATGAAAGGAATCTCTGTCAGAAAAGTTATTCCACACCAAAAAAACACAAAAATCTGTCTGTGAGGCCTGAGCGGTGAGCTGTTTCCGAGAACAGGAAGGCCGAGGGTGTTGCGGGCACGCAGGGCAGACGTCTTCTTCCCTCCTTCCAGGCGTTTGGCTCCTCTGCCCCAAAATCACGCGGCCGCCCCGCAGGAGAAGAAGGAGCAGGGGCCCAGGGCAAGCAGCCAGGGCTGCCGGGGAGCACAGCGGCCTCCCCTTGGGAGCAGGCCATCGAATCCGAGAATCCCAGGGTGGGAAGGGGCCCTAGAGACCATCCGGTCCAGCCCCCGGCCCAATGCAGGACCAGCCTAAAGCATCCCTGACAAATATCCGTCCAGCCACTTCTTGAGAGCTGTCAGTGAAGGGGAGCCGACCACCTCTCTTTTAGCAGGGGCAGCTGGAGTGAACGATGCGGGCCGCAGAAGCCCGTCTGGGAAGACTCAGGCGCCAAAGCATTTGTCCTCTCAGACCTCCCACTCCACTCCTCTGCAAGAGTTCTCACGGGCCACACCGAGGCAATTTGTGCCGACTGTGGGCTGCCTCTCCACATGTCTGCTTGACCAGCAGGTGGTCCCCGGCCACCCTCCTGCAGGCCCTCCGTCCTCTCCCTCTGGGGTGAAGGGCCTGGTGCCCAGACTGCCTGGGCAGGGCCAGGCGAAACTGGTATGGCCACAGGAGGGGCAGAGCCATGGTTGCAGGATGCGTTCCAGGCAGGGCAAAGATCTCAGGGGGCAGAGGTAGCCACTGACTGCCAAGGCACCCCATGCTGCGTGAGCAGGGCCCGCGGCAGACAGAGGGCCCCGCCCGCAGACGTTTGGCACCTCTCTGTGTGGGATTTTCCTTCTCCTCGGGAGTCAACCTTGGCGGCAAAGCGGGATGCGTGCGTGTCATCACGTCTACAAAATGATCTTGTGCTTTGTTTGTATATGTTGAAACGGATATATAGCATATTATTTGATTTTCCTCAAAAATCTCTCATAGTTCACACAAAAGAGAGAGAGAGAGAGAGAGAGACCAGAGCGGCAAAGAGCCAGCTGGCACAGAGCAGACGCAGGCGCGGGCTTGGAAAGCAAAACGACAATCTGGAGTCTGGGGAAAAACAGGAACAAGACATACGCAGCCGAGGGAACCAGAACAGCGGAGGGAGCTGGAACTCCCACGCGGGAAGAGCCCCAGCCTCGCCGCAGATGCCAGCTCCCAAACAGGCTCCCTGGCAATGTGCGGAGTGGCGGGGCGCACGCGTTCTTGGCACCCTCTGGCCCGGAGCCGGGGCGGCTGCACGGTTCTGTCCTGGGCCCCGGCCCAGTCGGGGTATTTGCACAGGCCATTAGAGCCGCAGACGGACCCTCCCGTCCAGTCGCCAGGGCACCGCTCCTGTGCACCAAAGTCCAGCGTCACGTCACATCATAACACCAGGGTTCCCTCTAAGCTGAGTGAGTGTGAGCTAGCTCACAGTTTCTTAGCCTCCAGCTCACACCTTTTTGCCTTCACTCAGGAAGGAGGGCTCCAGAGCAGACTAATTGATGCAGCAGCCAAATCGCTCGCTCACAACTTTAATGCCAGGAGCTCACAAAGCAGAATTTTTGCTCACAAGGCTCCAGGCTTAGAGGGAGGCATTGATCATAACTCTAACTCCTGGAAACACCCCCCCCGTCATGCCTTTACTTTTCACAGTTCTAAAAACCATCCAATGCTTTTCCCATGTTCAAAACGAAACAAAAATCCATAAAACATTTTTTAAAAACAAGTCAATAAAACATCAAATGCCGATCAAATAAACCATTCAGAAATAAAGAACAGACAAACCCCTTGATTAACCAAATGCCGAGGAGAAAAATGCCTCTTTTTGTCCCTTGCAGAAATGCAGGAGAGACGTGGCTGCCCAGACCTCCCCGGGTGTGTGGGGGGGATTGGCTTCAGAGTGGTGGGGAGTCTTGGTCCCTGCCCGGCCAAGCTCCCCCTGACATGTCAAGCCGCGCCCGCTTGATTTGGGCACCCGGGAGGCAGGCGGCCCTTGGGGGATGTGAGCTTCCAGCCCACAAAGGGGCTTTGGAGTTTCAAATCAGCCATGGACGTTCTATGTATTTAGATCATTCTACCCCACTTCCCTCCCCAACGGGTGCTCAAAGCCCCTGGCAACCTCCTTCTCTCCCAGTCCGTTTTATCCTGACAACAACAGTCCCGGGAAAGAGACTGTCTAGGACAAGCTGAGCTGGTGGGATTCCATGGCAGAACCCAGAAGCACACCCAGGTGTCACAGACATCCTGCCCCTGGTGGCGTCCTGCATTAGGAGGAGGAGGAGGAGGAGGAGGAGGAGATTGGATTTATACCCCGCCCTTCCCTTGGTGTCTCAGAGCTGCTTACAGACTCCTTTCGCTTCCCCTCCCCACCACAGACACCCTGGGAGGGAGGTGGGGTTGAGAGAAACTCTAACAGAAACAGCTCTTTTTCAAGGACAACTTGTGACTGCCCCAAGGCCACCCAGCCGGCTGCATGGGGAGGTGTGGGGAATCCAACCCGGTTCTCCCAGAGTAGAGTCGGCGCTCCCAACCACAACAGCAAACCGGCTCTTTGGGCTGACCTTCGCCCAGTGTGCACTGCAGTAGCCAAGCCTTGGCGTTACAGAAGCATGGATGAGCACAGGAAGGCTGGACTACCGATAAGGGAGGAGACCCCTGTGCACCAGCTATGGAGAAGAAGAAGAAGGCACTCTGAGTAAAAGCTCCCATTTGCTTGGCAAAGAGGAGGCCTGAGACCAGACGCACCACTCCCTGGAAGGTCCTTAGCCTAGGTAGTCCCACCTGGTCTATCACAGCAGCCGGTCAGCCCGTGGCCACCCCCAGGGGGCATCACTTCCCTCTCCTCTGGGTCACAGCTCCCCCTGCTCCCCCTCTTCCTCCTGACCGCAACTCTCCGGAGGGAGACAGCTGCTCCAGAGGCCACGCGGAAGGAAATACAGAGTGGGCGCAGGGGGTCTCAGTGGGGTTGGGTTTCCATGGAAAGGTGCTACGGCCCTGCAGCGAGTGCCAGCCGCCCCCTGCACCCCACAGAACCTCCACAGAACGACTCCCAGGAGGATGGGCTTGGAGATCATGAGGACGCCTCAACCCAAACCCCAGGAGATCCAGTCCTAAGAGCCCACCCAGGTGCAATGCTCCCTCTTAAGCTGTGGAGAGTCTTGTGAGCAAAAATTCTACTTTGTGAGCTACCAGCATTAAAGTTGTGAGCGAGCAGTTTGGCTGCTGCATGAATTCTCTGGAGCCCTCCTTCCTGAGCTGAGACAAAAATGCATGAGCCGGAGGCTAAAAAAATGCGCGCTAGCTCTCACTCACTCAGCTTAGAGGGAACTCTGCCCAGGTGGTCCTTATCAGCCAAAGGAGAAGGTGTCAACAAAAACAAAAACTGCTGTGTAACAAAATGACACCACGTCAAAGAACCTGGTATGTGCTGGGTAACAACATGACCCCACATCAAAAGTACTCAGTATGATATATCACACAGTATATAACTAAAATACAACACCAGCTCCGACTATTGTTGAAGAACAATGTCCAAAAAAGTAAGTCCAGTTAATGTAACAAGAAGGTGTGGCTGACCTTGTCGAAAGCCATGGAGAGTTTGACGAAATACGTTTTCTCCTGGGAGATTGGCAAGGCGTAAACCTCCACTTGGTGTTATGAAAGGTTTTTTTTCTTTGCACAGAAAACAGGCAGGAAAGGGGAGGGGGAAGTCAGTTCGATTGTACCTCAGCCCACCTTCAAATAAATGCTAATAGGTCTAGCTAGAGGCAATTGGATGGGCCAGTTCACCCCCCCCCCCACCTTCTCCAAACAGGGAACAAAGGCTTGGAGGACTGGAGACTAGAACAGTCCTGGAGATCTCCAGGAAGCACATCTTTGATCTGGTCAGTGGGAGTGGACAGAAATTTGATAAAAAAAACTCCTTCCAGGAGGAGGAGGAGAAGAAGAAGAGCTGGTTTTATACCTTTACTACCTGAAGGAATCTCAGAGTGGCTGACAATTGCCTTCTCTTCCTCTCCCCATAACAAACACCCTGTGAGGTAGGTCGGGCTGAGAGAGCTCTGAGAGAGCTGTGGCTGACCCAAAGTCACCTAATTAGCTGCAGGTGGAGAAGTTTGAACTAGCAGACACTGACCAAGAGAGAGATCTTGGCGTCGTAGTAGATAACTCACTGAAAATGTCGAGACAGTGTGCGACTGCAATAAAAAAAGGCCAATGCTATGCTGGGGATTATTAGGAAGGGAACTGAAAACAAATCAGCCAGTATTATAATACCCCTGTATAAATCGATGGTGTGACCTCATTTGGAATACTGTGTGCAATTCTGGTCACCACACCTCAGAAAGGATATTATAGCACTGGAAAAAGTGCAGAAAAGGGCAACCAGAATGATAAAAGGGTTGGAACACTTTCCCTATGAAGAAAGGTCAAAGCGCTTGGGGCTCTTTAACTTGGAGAAATGATGACTGAGAGTTGATTTACAAGATTATGCACGGGATAGAGCAGGTAGAGAAAGAGGTCCTTTTCTCCCTTTCTTACAAGACAAGAACTCGTGGGCACTCCATGAAATTGCTGAGCGGTCGGGTTAGAACGGATAAAAGGAAGTACTTCTTCACCCAAAGAGTGATTAACACATGGAATTCACAGCCACAGGAAGTGGTGGCGGCTACAAGCATGGATGGCTTCAAGAGGGAATTGGATAAACATCTGGAGCAGAGGTCCATCAGTGGCTATTAGCCACAAGGTAAAGATAGGAACTCTCCGTCTGGGGCAAATTATACACTCTATTCTTGGTGCTGGAGGGGGCAACAGTGGGAGGGGCTTCTAGTGTCCTGGCCCCACTGCTGGACCTCCTGATGGCACCTGGTATTTTTGGCCACTGTGTGACACAGAGTGTTGGACTGGATGGGCCACTGGCCTGATCCAACATTGGCTTCTCTCATGTTCTTGTGTTCTTAAGTAGGGAATCAAACCTGGTTCTCCAGATTAGAGTCCACCACTCTTTAAACACCACACCACATCAGGCTCTCTTTTCCTTGGGTGCTGAGGCCATGAGCAGATACAGGACTCCTAACTCACGAGGCAGCCATTTTGACCATGTGTGGACCTACACAGCTGGAAAGATCTTCAAGGCAAAGGAAACTCTGTAGAGATCTAGAACATCTAAGATAAAGAGCCTGTCCTATATTTTACCATCTGTTAGGGCATGTAAAGAGAGAGGGACAAAGGATTTGTGTTTTTACCTATTTCTTTTGGATTCCCTTGCTCAGCTTGGGTGCCGTGCTAAAAGGATGCTTGTAATCATTTCCTTTTTAATAAACACTTTATCATTTTTGAGGCTGGCAGTGGCTCTCTGTACCTCATAGACCTCTGCCATATTTTCAAGGTGCTCTGGGGGGAAGGCGGGCAATTGGCGAGAGGCTATTCCTTCAAGGGTGCCCAGGGCAGTAAACTGTCCCCACGGTTGCCAGGAGCTGGGCAGAGGGAGACACAGTGGCAAGGCCTCAGAAAGGGGCTGGGGGCTGGGGGTACTGATCCTCCCAGTGGGAAATCCCCATAATGACAAGGTGCTGGTGGTGATTTACCCTAGAGAGAAGGAGAAAAGCTCCTCCAGGTGCTGCAAAAACCCAGGAAGGCAGGGTGGAATGGGGCCTGCAGGCCGGAACGGTCTCCTTCAGCCACAACAGAATCAACACAGAAGAATTCCCCAGGTCAATCACACATACACACACACACCCAGGCCGCTGATGCTGTCCCCATCCCACAACCGGGCCTGAAGCCAGAAGGAAGAGGTGCAGAGGATGACCTCGCAGTCAGGAATGCCAAGAGGCTGTCTGCCCCTTCCTCCCCCCCCATCTCCCACCAGCTAGCTCTCAGATGAGGCAGCATCAATGACCCTCAGTCACCCCCTCCCCCTGCTGAGCAGCCAGAGCAAAAGGAGATGAAGGAGGAAGCAGACGTTTGCGCTAACTGGGAAGAGCTGAAAGGAGCACTCCTCTGGTCGGCTTCTCTTTCCCAAAGCCCACGGCAGTCAGCGGGGCAGGTGGTTCTGCCCTCCCTCCCAGGGAAAGGGACCCTGGCTGGCTGGCTGGCTGGCTGGCTGGCTGGGGGTTCCTCCTTGGGCAGCCCACGCTCATGCCCCACGGGGCCTGCTGGCCTTCTGGGGCCATGGAGTGAAGGGCGGGCCCCGGGAGGAGGCCGCATTTGTATACAGAGAGCGGCGCGCTGCCTGCCAGCCTTCCCCACAACCGGGTCTATCCAGCCGTGTTATTACAGATTGCTCGTTCCCTTGAAAGGTCAGATAACACAATACAATTGAATCATATTAGCGAGCCAAGCGTCTCTCGGCTTGGTATTTTACTGCGAAACCCCATAAAGCAGGTTGGTGGAGGTGGTGGGGAAAACATAACGTCGTATAATAAAGTCGGCATAATTGTCTCCAGAAACAAACAATCCGTTTATGAGAAGGGCCGCCTGTAATTGCCCAGCCCCTGAGCAGCTGCTTGCCCCCCCCGGTCCATGCGCGAACGAGGCACGAAGAGAATATCGAGTGCAGATATTACCCGGACGCATCTTACGCCATTTCGGCACAGGACCTAAGCGCCAGGCAGAAGGGCGAGGAGAGGAATAAACAACCGCCGAGCGCATTGTTGTGAGACCAATATTCAATACTCTGCGTAACGTATAGCTTGCAGTTAGCGGTTAATCTAAGACAATGGAGAGAGAGAGACCAGCCCTCGTTCTGCACAACCTGCTATTAAGGAAACGCAGAATTGATTGCAGGCATGATTGAAGATTTCTGAGGAGGGCAATTCCCCAGCCAGCCGTGCCCCTTCCTGCGACTTTTTAAAATTTGCCTCTAATCTGCTCCAGCAAATCCTTTTTAGCACGTTTATTTCCTTTCCACGTTACCGTCGGTTTGATTAATCGCCAAACGCGGCCGTCTTTCCCGTCCCACTCTACAGTCCAATTTTTCATCGGGCTGTTAAAGGGCTTTCCATCCTAAATGGACATCATTTCTTTGCAAGATTCGTTACCGTGTTAGGTTATTAACGGGGGCTTCCAATCAGCTCCATCTCAGCCCCAAAGAGATTAGGGTATTGTGCCGGGGATCATCAGACTTCTTCCGTGAGCCGGAGATGTCATTTGTCACTTCAGCAGCCCTTGCAGAAGCGGGAACGTGCCCCCCCCCGCTCCGTGCCCCCCCCCGCTCCGTTTGGAGGTAGAGGCAGGTTCCTCACCTGATTCCACAACAGCGGCACTCCGTGCACAACGACGGACTCACCTGGGCCAAGAACTAGTAAGGATTTTTTTAAAAAAAACCACTCTGGAAATCCTCTAATGGTGAGCCCCAGTGGAATGAGAAGCAAAGGAGAGGTGAGCCAGCCAGCCTATCACCTCCATGGTGAAAGCTTTTAAGTCACACCAAGCGGTTCCTCAAGTCGGGGAGAGACAGAAAGAGACAGATCTGAGAGGGAGCTATGCAGACGCTGAAAAGCAACTGACGGAGGGGAGGGCAGCTCTTATCCCACAATGATCACAGGAGACGCACACGGTGTATGCAAGGAATCTTGTGAGATGTGGCAGCCGTTGGTTACAGTGCCACCTCTACAAGACCCAGGTTTGAGTCCTCGCTCCCCCACGGGAACTTGCTGTTCTCCCAGCTGCCTGCCTCACTTGTGAGGATAAGATGGAGGACAGGAGAAGAACGTGAGCCACTTTGGGTTTGGGTTCCCACTGGGGGGAAAGGCAGGGTGTAAATGAGAGTAAAAAAGGATCCTACACAGGCCACAAACCAATGCCCCTTCTCAGCTGTGGAGACTTGTGAGCAAAAATTCCACTTTGCGAGCTACTGATGTTAAAGCTGTGAGTGAGCAATTTGGCTGCTGCATAAATTAGTTTGCTCTGGAGCCAGCCTTCCTGGGCTAAGGCAAAAACGTGTGAGCTGGAGGTTCAAAAACTGTGAGCTAGCTCATCCTAACTCAGCTTAGAAGGAACACTGGCCACAAAGTGGGAGAGAAGAAAAAGAAGAGATTGGATTTCTATCCCACCCTTCACTACCCAAAGGAGTCTCCGAGTGGCTGATGAACTCCTTTCCCTTCCCCTCCCCACAACAGACACCCTGTGAGGGAGGCGGGGCTGAGAGAGCTCTTGGCAGAAACTGCTCTTTTCAAGGACAGCTCTGACAGAACTGTGGCTTGCTCAAGGTCATCCAGCAGATGCAAGTGGAGGAGTGGGGAATCAAACCCGGTTCTCCCAGATTAGAGTCCACGCACTTAACCACGACACCAAACTGGCTCTCAAATCTGTTCTCCTGGAAAGGGACCCGGGGTGAGCAAGCGGCTGCTGTCAGCCACCACATCTTCACCACATGCTTAGACATCTCACTCCATCGTTGTTTGCCTTCTCTGCCATGAGTACCTGTAGCATACATAGCCTGCTAACCAGGGGCAGTCTGGGATGTTAACACCCCCTGTGGCAGCCGGCTGAGCCATGGAGCCCTGCAGTGGAGGCCCAGCCCCAGGGGCTTCTCAGTTTCCTGGCCACCCCCTACCCTCCAAGGGCATGCAAGGCACGGCTGACCAAAGTCCACTTCCTTGCCAAGTTCATGGCCCAGGTGAGGGGAAAGTCCTTGGCACAGAGACGCCCCTCCCCTCCCCCCAGCTCTGCGGCATCGCTGCTCTGCCAGCCATCTGGAGAGTGGGAAAGGTCACCCCAAGTGCCTCCTTCCTTCCTCCCTTCCTTCCTTCCTCCCTACCACTCTGCACATTTTTAGTTGCTCCCTCAATGACCTCTGTGGTGTGCCAGAAGAACAATCAGATGTAAATCTGTTCTCCTGCTGCTGCTTGCGTCTTCTCTCATCCCTGCAGTGCCAAAGAGAGCTCAGAACTCGGTGGCTGTCGAGCCCCCGGGGTGAAGGAGGGCGAGGCAGGGAGGGCTGCGGGGAAGTGGCTGCCAAGCGCCCCAAAGGAGAAAAGGAGGACGGCGGGGGGCAGGATGAGCCCTGGGAGGAAGCCCGCGAGGCTGAGAGTCCCCGGGGGTCTCTGCACAAACCTTTCCTTCTGGCTTCCGAGCAAGCTCCAATCTTCAGGAAGGGAAGCAACGCTAAGCCCTCGGCTTCCCCGGCTCTCAAGTCCTGTGGCTTTTCTGGCAATGGAAGGCCAGTGTGGTATCAACACACACACACACACACAATGCTTTTCAGCTGCATCTTGTGGCACCACGGGAGAGAAACGTAGCTGGAGATGCTGGCTGGGGGACGCGTGCCCTCGGCTCCCCCCCCGCCCCACAGAAAGGCCGGCAGCCTGGTCAGGCCAGGCGGTTCAAAAGTGGAAGCATCTTGTGGGGTGGGGCTCTTTGGGGAGCTGCTGCCACCACCAGCATCGGAGGGCTGGATGGGAGAGGGCCCTGGATTCCGGAAACTGCCACCAACAGCCTAAAGAACAACAAGCACCGCGAGGACAATCGACATGAACGCTGTAAGTGGACGGCGAGCTGAGAACTGTGAATAACGGCTGCCACCGTTGATGGACTACAACGACTACTTGCACTCTATTATGGCTTTAGAATCATTTTAATTGTAACTTATGCTTTCATGTAATTATCTGTTTCTATGTAAGCCACCCTGAGCCGGCTCTGGCTGGGAGAGCAAGGTAGAAGTTCAATCAATCAACCAACCAATCAACGCCCTTGCATCCAAAAGGCGGGGGGGGGCTCCCATCCAGGAAAGCTTTGGATTGGAAGAAAGCTTGGTTAGCCCGTAGGTACCTCCCGGCTCCAGGGGACCTTCCAGTTTCAGTGTGGCGTGGCGGTTAGAGTGTCAGGCTAGGAATCCTGGAGGAGAAGCTGGTGGGCTGGATGGATTCACGGTTGGTTGAAAAATCGTACCCAACAAGTGCTCGTAGATGGCTCTGCGTCTACGTGGAGGGAAGTCTCGAGTGGAGTGCCGCAGGGCTCAGTCCTGGGCCCGGCGTTGTTCAATGTTTTTATAAATGACCTGGAGGAAGGCATAGAGGGGATGCTTATCAAATTTGCAGATGACACAAAGCTGGGTGGGATTGCTAATTCTGAAGAATTAGGATTCAAAATGATCTAGATGGGCTGGAACAGTGGGCTGAGACAAAATGAATTTCAGTAGAGATAAGTGCAAAGTCCTACACCTAGGCACAAAAAATCAAAGGCACAGATATAAAATGGGAGGCACTTGGCTTGACAGCAGCACATGTGAAAGGGATCTGGGTGTTCCGGTTGATCACAAGCTCAACATGAGCCTGCAGTGCAATGTGGCTGTGAGGAAACCTAATGCAACCTTAGGATGCATTAACAGAAGCATCGTGTCCAGATCACGGGAGGTGGTAGTTCCGCTCTGTTCTGCTATGGTCAGGCCTCACCTGGAGTACTCTGTCCAGTTTGGGGTACCGCACTTTAGGAAGGATGTTGACAAGCTTGAGCGTGTCCAGGAGAGGGTGACCAGGATGGTGAGAGGGTTGGAATCCAAGTCTTATGAGGAAAGGCTGAAAGAGTTGGGTCTGTTTAGCCTGGGAAAGAGAAGGCTTAGAGGGGACATGATTGCAGTCTTCAAGTATTTGAAGGGCTGTCATGTAGAAGGTGGAGCAGATCTATTCTCTCTTGCTCCGGATTGCAAGACTAGATCTAATCGGTGGAAATTACAAGGGAGTCGTTACAGGCTAAATATCGGGAGAAACTTCCTGACTGTCAGAGTGGTTGAGCAGTGGAACAGTCTGCCTCGGGAGGTGCTGGATGCTCCTTCCCTGGACGTTTTCAAGCAGAGGCTGAATGACCATCTTTCGGGTATGTTGTAGGTATGTAGGGCTATCTTTCAGCTCTGCTCCTGCAGAGTGCAGGGGGTTGGACTAGATGGCCTTCAAGGTCCCTTCCAGCTCTAACACTATGATTCTATGAATCGGGAGATCCAGGCAGTGTTCCCTCTGAGCTGAGTTAGTGTGAGCTAGCTCACAGTTTTTTAGCCTCCAGCTCTCACACATTTTTGTCTTAGCTCAGGAAGGATGGGGCTTCAGAGCAAATTAATGTATGCAGCAGCCAAATCGCTCGCTTGCCACTTTTAATGCCAGGAGCTCATAAAGGAGAATTTTTGCTCACAGGGCTCCGCGGCTTAGAGGGAGGCACTGGTACGAATCCTCCCTCTGCCAGGGAAGCTGACTGGGCCAGTGGCAGACGCACTGCCTAGCCGGCCTCACAGGGCTGCTGCTGTTGTGGCGATAAAATGAGGACAGGGGAGAGCAAAGGCATCTGCTTGGGGGCCCCCAGTGTGGAGAAAGGGGAAGCCAAGGAATAAATTTGCCGGTTTTAGAACTTGATGGAAGCCACAGATTTCTTCTGTATATGAAATCAACCCAGAGACCAGGAGATGTGCTTGTGGGGGGCGAGAGGGGGCACTCACCACTGACTGAGAAGCCTGTGGGGCTTTGGCTGGAGGGCACCGAGTGGGGGGGGGCAGGGAAGCAACATCCAGCCTGTGAAGCTCCTTCCTTTCCCCCCCCCAGGCCTTCTCCACCACCCCATTTTTAATAGTGTAATATGGAGCCAAAGGAAATAATGAGAGGCTGCTCATTTTAATGCCACAGAGGGAATTGTTTTATTACTAAAGCAGCAAATAGAACTAATTGAATCCACAGTTTAAAAAAGAAGCGGGGGGGGGAAGGAAGGGGAGGGGGCCACCGGGGAGGGGGCAGAACGAAGCCGGAATATTCATAGGGCAGGAAGCGGAGCGGAGACGAGGCTCCTTGGGAAGGGGGGAAGCGTCTTCGGAGGCGAGGTGGGAGGCATCCCCCAAGGAGCCCGGCACTGCGCAGACTGGGAGGGCCCAGGGAGCCCCTTGCACAAGAAGACGAAGACGAAGAAGAAGAAGAAGAAGAGGAGGAGGAGGAGGAGGAGGAAGAGGAGGAGGAGGAGGAGACTGGATTTATACCCCGCCCTTCACTACCCAAAGGAGTCTCCCTTTCCCTTCCCCTCCCCACAAGAGACACCCTGTGAGGTAGGCGGGGCTGAGAGAGCTCTGACAGAAACGGCTCTTTCCCACGAACAGCTGTGCCAGAACTATGGCTTACCCAAGGTCATCCAGCTGGCTGCAAGTGGAGGAGGAGTGGGGAATCAAACCCGGTCCTCCCAGATTAGAGTCCGCGCACTCAACCACAACCCCAGGCTGGCTCTCTGAGGGAGGATGGCAAGACCACAGCCCCCTTCCCCCTGAACCCAGGCCAGGAGCACTTGTGACAGACGACGGATCCGAACAGGATGGCCGACAGGAAGGGCCACGGCTGCTGCTGCTGCTGCTGACAGGGACAGCCCAGCCACCGTTCTTATTGAAGGTACTGGTTTATGTTATCCATGGCCCTCCTTTCTCCCCGAGACTCCAGGCAGATGGCACCGTGTAAGCTGAATATGATTTAATTAATTAATTGATTGATTGATTATGTTTATACCCCTCCCTCCCAGCCAAGGCCGGCTCAGGACGGCCAACAACAGGTTAAAACAACAAAGATAACAATAAATAGTGAGAGTCATAAAACCAATTAACAATTAAAACTTTAAAAGGTGCTGGCATCCAGAAAAAAACAAGTTCTGGTTTCGTATTCCCTGTGACCTCCGTGCCTTCCTGGTGGACCGTCCAGATCTTAACCTTAAACAGGTGACTGAGGCTGCCTCAAGATTTTTTTTTGGGGGGGCGGGGCATTCTCTCCGGGGCAGCTCCTAGTTGAACGCCTGGCGGAAGAGCTCCGTCTTGCAGGCCCTGCGGATCTGCACAAGGTCCCACAGGGCCCTGATCTCCTCCGGGAGCTCGTTCCACCAGAGAGGGGCCACCACCGAGAAAGCCCTGACCCTCATTGAAGCCAGCCTGGCATCCTTAGGTCTGGGGAGGGTGAGCTGGATTGCAGGATGGGACATCCCATAAAGGATGCAAAAGGTTTTGCCAGTGGGGACCCCAGAGCCTGGAATCCCATGGAGAGCACAGGGCCAGCCGGTACCTCTCAGCATCTCCTCCCCCCCTGAGGGTCACCGGTGCCTTGGCAAAGGGCAACTCTGAGCTCTGAGGGGAAGCCCCGACACGGCAGCCTGTTCTCTCACGAGCCCCGTGAAGATGATGTGCAACCCGCGTACCTCGCCTTGGAGCCCGCATGCGCCGTGTGGGAATTCAGCCACAGGTTGTTTTGCTAGCCAGCCCCGCCCTGTTCAGGCACCACGGGCCCAGAAGCGAACTCGAGAGCTCGCCAGCACTCCACCCCTCTGCCTGCTCTGGGATCGTGGCCCATCAGACACCCACGAATGCCTCTCCCCTTCTTAAAGCAGGCAGTCCCAAGGCAAGCCGGGACCTTGCCGTTTGCCCAGCCGAGCATGGCTGGTCCCAGGCGCCCAGGGTGTGGCTCTCGTGGCCACGGCTGCTTTGGGGGCACTTCCATTCTCCACGCGGACCCTGCCGACCCCGGGATTTCAGCGTGCTGCAGACGTTCATTCCAGGCGGCCTCTGATCCCCCCCCCAGCCGCTGCCGCCTCCCCACCTGATCCTGCCGGGGCTGTGTGCAGGAACCCGGCCAGCCCCCTCTCTGTACGGCGGAGCGTTTAATGGCAAAATCCTTTCAGCGCCGCGCACAGCCAATTAAACCTGCCACTCGCTTCCCTGACTCCCCACCATTTATGACCCTCCATTTCCAGTGGCAACACAAATATTAATTACAATACAGAATCCTGCATTAATGGAACACCAAGGTTATTCATTAAACACCACGGAGTTCAAGCAAGAAGAACGGGGTGCTGGGGGGGGGGGCTCGTGCACATTAACGAAGACAAATCCGCGGTCCGAGAGGTGCGGCGATGCGCTGGTCCAGGGGGTGTCCTCGCTGGGAGTGGCACCGGAGCCTCCAGCCCCCCCCCAAACTCCCCTTGGGAGGGGTGGCCAGCAAAGCAGCCCATCTTCTGCAGGAGCCGTTAGAGAATCAGAGAACCACAGAAGAGCCAGAAGGGCCTCCCAAGGGTCATCTAGTCCAACCCCCTCCACAAGGCAGGAAATTCACAAATACCTCCCCCTCCAGTTTGGTGTCATGGTTAAGTGCGCGGACTCTAATCTGGGAGAACCGGGTTTGATTCCCCACTCCTCCACTTGCACCTGGCTGGATAACCTTGGGCAAGCCATAGTTCTGACAAGAGCTGTTCTTGAAAAAAGAGCAGTTCCTGTCAAGAGCTCTCCCAGCCCCACCTACCTCACAGGGTGTCTGTTGTGGGGAGAGGAAGGGAAAGGAGTTTGGAAGCTGCTCTGAGACTCCTTTGGGTGGTGAAGGGCAAATGGGTATAAGTCCAGTCTCCTTTCTTCTGCTTCTTCTTCACACCCCCAGTGACCCCTGTTCCATGCCCAGAAGACGACAAAAAAACCCTCCTGGACTGCTTCCTGGCCCCAAAGTGGCCATCAGCATTTCCCTGGGCATGTAAAAAAGGGCCACAAGAACTAAGCACCAAGGCAGCCCTTCCTGCCCCTCCCTTCTCATGATCTGCCCAAGTTCACAGAATCCGCAGTGCTGTCCGATGGCCATCTAGAACTCTGTTCAAAACCTCCCAAGAAGGAGAGCCCACCCCCTTCTCCTGAGAAAGCCTGTTCCACTGAGGAACTGCTCGAACTGTCAGGAAGTTCTTCCTCATGTTGAGCCCGAAACTCTTCTGATTTCATTTCAACTCATTGGTTTCTGCTCCGACCTTCTGGGGCAACAGAAAAGAACTCCGCCCCATCCAGTCTAGATGACAGCCCTTCAAGTACTTGAAGATGGTTATCTTCAAGTTATGGCACACTCCATGGCCTGGTGGGGGGTCACAGCCAGCCTCCAGTGTGAGCACAGTGTGACCATCTTGCTGCCCGTGCACCACGGCTGAACCAGCACAAACACACACAGCCTGGAGCTCCGGGGGGAGGAGGAAGGAAAGAAGGAAGAGAGCAGGAATCCTGGGCAGCTGCTGCTGCTTCTTCTTCTTCTTCTTCTTCTTCTTCTTCTTCTTCTTCTTCTTCTTCTTCTTCTTCTTCTTCTTCTTCTTCTTCTTCTTCTTCTTCTTCTTCTTCTTCTTCTTCTTCTTCTTCTTCTTCTTCTTCTTCTTCTTCTTCAGCCATGAGCCACCCCCTCTCCAAAGCACAGCACGTGACTCTTAACTGAGACCCTCCCCAGAAGACCTCCTGCTCGGAAATGATAAGGACCGCCTCCTCGAGCGGGTTAGCTCCTCTGGGCTCCCTGCCTCTGAAGAGCCCCCCGCCCACCCACCCCTTCCTGCCCACAGCAGAGGAGGCCTAGAGAGGTGGAGGAGGGCCCCCTGGCTGGCATTCTGCCCCACTCTCCCCTCACCAGGGCCTCTGGCTCCTCCAACGAGCCGCCTCACTTCCCACCCTCTCTTTCCATTCGTCCAACAAGTGTCTGTCAGCCCCCTCCCTGCTCACTGTAAAACATGATGCCATCCTCTGACTGGCAAGATGCCTCAAACACCCCACCCCGGCTTGGCACTTGCCCAGTCTAGCAGCCGCCATGAAGCCCCTCCCCCAGCCAGCCACCCTTCTCCTGAGGGCACGGGCTCCTCAGTTCCGATGCCACAGAGGCCGCTGGTGGTGGCAGAAGTGGATGGCAAATCTAGTATTACCAACATCCAGGTGGCACCCGGAGATCTTCTGGAACTGCAATTAATCTCCAGACTAGAGAGCTCAGTTCCCCTGGAGAAAATGGCTGCCTTGGGAGGTGGACTCCCACCTGGGATCCCCCAGGTTGGCACGTTCCAAGCCCAGCATCTTCCCACCTCCAAAGCTGGTCACACTCAGTACAGAGCCCTGGAAGCCCCTCAAGGCTGGACCCGTGAGGCGTGTTCTTCTGAGGACCACTGCCGCTGTGAGAAGGAGGGCTGGCACTCTGCCTTGCAGGCAGAAGGTCCCAGCCCCGGTGCTTGGAAGTCACCTGTCAAAGCCCGGCAGGCAGCCAGCAGGTGGGAAAGGCCTTTCTCTCCTGGAGACCCTGGAGAGAGAGCTGGCCAGGCTCAGCTCCAGCAAGAGACCAGAGGTGTGACTCAGCGAAAGGTGCCCTCCCACCCATGAGCTCCAGAACAAGGAAGGAGGCCAGGGAAGCCCACGACCTCTGCTTGCTTGCTTCCCCTGGGTGTGTCTGATCCTGACAAAGGAGCAGTCAGAAGGGGAGCATGAAAACACAGGCTTTATTTAAAAGGCGGACAGTTCCCAGTTCTGTTTGCACAAAAGGAACCAGCGGCGTCAGGTCCGTGATACAGCCCACCCCCCTTCCTTCCTTCCCAGAAAGGGACAGAAGAGGCCAAGGTTCCCACCGGTCCTTGCCACCCCCAAGCAGCCGTCCCTCCGGGCGCCGCCCCCTCACGCGCACACACACTCTCCCAGGGCCCTGGCAAAACCCCCGCTTCCTGCAAGCCCGGCACCGCAAAGTAACACACCTAATGAAAACAAGTGGCCGAGGAGTGTTCGGCGGACGTGCGGAGCAGCCCTGAACGAGGCAGGGATTCATTTAGTCCAAATAAATAGCTGGGAAATTAGCCAAAAGGTGAGAGCGCTGACTGTGCATGCCAAGCAGGGCAGGATCAATGCCTGGCCCCCCTCTCCGGGGGAAGAGCCGGTCGTCAATCAGAGCACCAGAGAACTGCCAGGCACCTTCTTTCTCCGGGGGGGGGCTGCTGCCTGCCTGCCTGCCTGCCTCCCCGACAGCTCAGGCCCTTGGCAAGTCTGGCTAGTCAGCCGCCTGGCAGGGCAAACCTGTGCCCGGGTTCCAACAGATCCTCCCCAAGATGGGTGCAAAGGAGGGAGGCCGCCTCACCTCCACAGGTGGAGACAGCTGGGCGCTGCTGCCGCTGCTGCTTCTTGGAACGGACTTCCGTGGCCTTGGCAGAGAAGTGAGTGGGGCGAGAGGGACAGCAGAGTGCCAAGACAGGGGGCAGTGGGCAGAGCGTCTGGCTGGGGCTGAGTTCACATATACCTGAGGGACCACCTTTCCCCACACGTCCCCCAGAGAGCACTGCGTTCACTGGCACAAAATCGGCTAGCCCTCCTAGGCCCCAGAGATGTCAGGCTGGCAGCAACTGGGGCCAAGGCCTTCTCGGTGGCAGCTCCATCCTGGTGGAACGAGCTCCCGGTAGAGATCAGGGCCCTGCGGAGCTCTTCCACCAGGCATTCAATGAAGGAGCCGCGGTACATGCCAGGGAATGTCCCCGTGTGCCCTGCCTTTCCAGCCTGTAACCTGGGTCCTACCAGCCAAATGTGCTTGTTGCATAATGAACGAGAACTCTACGGGTGCGATATATAGAACATCGAACAGTCACCTAAACCACGTTTATAAGAACTGCTCCGCTTGTTGCTTGGGTGTGTGCCAGCGTTTTTATGTATCTGTTCTTAATTGACTGTTATCTTAATGTAAATTATAAGTTTACACTAGGTGTTATTGTATTTTACTGTGCCTGGCTGTGTCCTAGAATGGCTTGTAAGCCGCCCAGAGCCCGCCTTGGCAGGGAGGGCAGGACAGAAACCAAATAAGCCACCACCACCACCACATATCCACTCTGAGTGGGGGCCCAAGGTCACCCAATGAACTCCACAGCGCTCATCTAACCTACCTGGCAGGGCTGTTGTGAGGCTAAGAAATGGAGGAGAGCCTGGTAGGCAGTCCCAAGTTGTTGCCACCAGTGAATCCATGCGTACGCCCCGTCGCTGGCTAATGACTCAGGGCAGGGAGCAGGTGGCCAGCAAGGCGCACGGACAGAGAGCTGACGGGAGGCGACTGTGCGGAGTCAGCAGGAGATGGAGCCAGTCGGGTGTCCTGGTTAAGTGCAGGCGGGCTCCAATCCGGGAGAGCCGGGTTTGATTCCCCACTCCTCCACTCGCAGCTGCTGGGTGACCTTGGTCAAGCCATAGTTCCGCCAGAGCGGTTCTCTCAAGAGCAGTTTCTGTCAGAGCTCTCTCAGCCCCACCTGCCTCACAGGGTGTCTGTTGTGAGGAGAGGAAGGGAGAGTGTGAGCCGCTCTGAGACTCCGAGGGAAGGGCAAGAGGTATAAATCCAATCTCCTCCTCTTCTTCTTCTTCTTCTTCTTCTTCTTCTTCATAGTGTGGGGGGGGCATAATTGCAGCTGGGGGGAGATGAGATGCAGCTGGATTGGGGGCAAAGAAGGCGTCCTGGGTGTGCAACTGAAAGAGAGGAATCAGCCACCAGGGAATCTTGCTCAGAAGCCCCCCCCCCAACAGAATGTCAGGCAGGAGAGAAGGTCCTCTCGTGGGACGGTGCCCCCCTTCCCTCTCCCCTCCACCCAGCCCTCCTCCTCGGCAGCCTTCTGTCCACTCACAGCCCCCCCCATCCACCCCCACTCCCGGGGCAGCCCACCCAGCATTCTGGGAGGCAGGGTTTTCAGAGAGGCACCCTTCCCCTCTTTCTGCTGCAGAATAAATTCTTCGACAAAGTCGGCATGCTTGCACGCGGGGCGGGGGGTTGTTTTGAAGTAAATGCCATCATTTGCCTAAAATGCGGCTTTCGTTTGTAGCATTTATGATCTACCCTTTGATGCTTGGAGACGTGAAACACGACAGGGAGGGGAGGATGGGGGGGGGCGCAACTCCAACAGAGAAACCAGACCGGTGTGGATGCGCTGGAGGGGCAAGGTTGTCACTGGCGTAGCTCCAAATCCCAGCAGTGTTCCCTCTAAGCTGAGTCAGCGTGAGTTAGCTCAGTCATTCAGCCTCCGGCTCACACATTTTCCTCTTCTTAGCTCAGGAAGGATGGGGCTCCAGAGCAAACTAAGTTTATGCAGCAGCCCAATCGCTCGCTCACAACTTCAACGCCAGGAGCTCACAAAGTAGAGTTCTTGCCCACGAGACTCCTCCACAGCTTAGAGGAAGGCATTGGTTGCCAGCCCTTGCAGAGGCGTTTCTGTTTGTGTGTTTCCTTGCTCTCCTCAGAAACCCAGGCCTGGAAGCACAAGCCCTGGCCCAAACCAGCCAAGCCCCAGCGGCACCGGACAGGCATCGTGGGGCCTGGTCGGGCATCAGGAACCCGTCGCAGCACAAAGAGAAGTCCGGGGGGGGTCCTTAAAGGGGAAGGGCGTTTATTCCCGCAGGAGCTTTCTTTCGTGAATCAGAACTCTCTTTCTCCGAGGCAGCAGAGCTCTCCTCCTCAGGACGGCCTCGAGGGAACTCCAAGGGTGCCCGGCCCCCCAGGGCCCCACCGACACCTCAAGGGCGTTCCACAGAAACTCAGACCGGTTGCCCAGAAAACGGGAGAAGCCCGTGTGCAGCCTCCAAGGGGCTACTTCCTAATCCAGCATCCCAGGAGTGGCTGCCCAGCAGACGGGAGCAGGGGAAGCACAGACCCCTGGGCCCCCCAGGCCCCCCCGTGCAGGGTCCACCTAGGCCAAGAGCAGAGCCGTGAGGGCAGGGCCCCCAGTCCGGCAGAGACGGGCCCAGGCAGAGTGACAAAAAGGACCTGGTAGACTGGACTGAGGCAGCGGAGGACAAGACCAACCAGAGGAGGAGGAGGGCCGTTTTGTTGGCGGAACCTTCACGGAAGCAGGATCCTGGGGTCAGCCAGATGAAAAAGGCAGCTTCAATCCCACGTAGACGGACCTTTTCTTTTAAAAAATCCCACTCACTGCTCACACAGTTCCTCGAGCCTTCTGAGCCTAGCAAAGACACCATAATCTCTGAGGAGGAACTTCTCTTCCAATTTATTTTTTTAAAAAACACACCATCCACAATATGGACTTGCCAACAAGATGACATCACAGCTGTCTCCACCATTGCTACTGAGCACACCCGCAGCGTCCACAAAGTGAAGGGCAGCCAGGCCCAGCCACGCCAGCGGGAAGGCAGGTGAGGGCCGAGAAGCAGCTTCAGGAGGGAAGCCGGAAAAGCCCCTCCCTGGGCAGCCCCCAGACCTGCCTTCCCCGGCCCCCGACACCCACCCCAGGCCTCCCCGCCTGCCACCTCCCCATCCCGACACTTGGCCTGGGTTCTCCCCCATCCCAAGGCCAGGCACAGGCGGAGACAAGCCACTTCCGGCAGGGCTGACCAGACCAGACCAAGCCACCAAGGCCCACAAGGCAGAGGGGGCAGCTGCCGCCCAAGGGCTTGGCTGGGGGAAGGAACAGGCCTCGCTTCCGGGATCTGAGCCCAGCCAAGCCCTGTGGGAATGCTGCCAGGCCTCTCTTAGCACCAGCTTGGTGCCACAGGAAAAGCCCGGAAGCGGGGAGATACACCCTGAGCCTCACTTCCTCTGGTGAGGGAGGAGGAGGAGGAAAGCTTTCCAACTGGCAGCTGAGCCTTGATCCTTCTTCCCTGGTGTGTGCTTGGCTATCATTGTCCCCTTGTAAGCTCAGCCAGCCTAGACCAACAAGACAGAGGAGGAGGAGGAGGAGATTGGATTCATACCCCACCCTTCACTGGAAGTCTCGGAGTGCCTTACCATCTCCTTTCCCTTCCCCTCCCCACAACAGACACCCTGTGAGGCAGGCGGGGCTGAGAGAGCTCTTTTGAGATCTGTTTGTGAGAGAACAGCTCTGAGAGAACTTGTGACTGACCCAAAGCCACCCAGCTGGCTGCATGTGAAGGAGTGGGGAATCAAACCTGGTTCTCCAGAGTAGAGTTCACCACTCTTAACGATGACACCAAACTAGCAAGGACTAAGTTTGAGTCCTTTAAAACCAGCAAAGTTTTATTAAAGCTTTCGCGTGCATGCATGGTTCTTCAGACACAGACTGTACCTGGAGAAGTGGGTACGCACAGGAAAGCTTACACCTTGAGTAAAACTTGGTTGGTCTTCAAGGTGCCTCCACTGGACTCAGACTTTGTTCTGCTCCTTCAGACCACCAGCACGCCAACCCCTCCTGAACAAGGCAAGGACTTTTCTCTCCAGCCAGCCAGGAAGCAGCGGGTGAGGAGACAGCTGGGAGGCCGGCCAGTGGCCAAGGAAGCCTTCTGGGGTTCCCAGGAAGTGCCCAGATTTCCATCCCAAAGGAGATAGGGAAGCAGATTTCCAAGGGGGGTCTCCCGTCCACTTGCAGAGCTCCAGCCAAAACCATTCTGCCTCTGCGGCGCAAGCAGGAGGATGCTGGACCCCCGTCCCCCGTCCCCCGTCCTGGCGCGCAACGCCTGGATGGTCATTCGCACGAACGCACCCCTTCCCAATTCATCGAAAGTATTTCAAGCAAAAATCATTGGAAAGAAATTACCTCTGTGTATTGCATCACTAGCAGCAACAAATGCCCCACAAGAGCCTCGCTGGCCCCCAAAGCAATAAAATTTCTGCTGAAGCACACCGTATAATAACTCAGGGAGAAGAAGTCCCCATGACAACAAGGAGGGGGGGAGAAAGCCATGAGAAGCAGAAGAGTCAATCCTCTTTCCACGCCAGGCGTCCCCGATTTGTGCTGCTGCTGCTGCTGCGGGCCTCGCTTGGAGAGCTCCAGGCCCTCCCCGACGGACTCTCCCAGAGAGGATTTCCAGCCTCTCTCCCACCCACCCCCGGGGGGCAGGGGCAGGAGACAGTCACGCCCGTCCACCGAGCGGGGCTGCCTCTGCCAAGGGACGGACCGGAATGGCCACATGTTTCGGTCCTCCCAAGGAGCCAAATCTCCATTATGTTAGCAGCAGAGCTCTGTGGACACCCCTCGGCAGGGAGAGGCAGGGGCTTGGCTGAGGGGGCGACAGAAAGTGGAGGAGGGCAAAGGGGGTGTCATCCTTGCCTTGCCCAGATGTCCAGCCCAGCGAGAGTCACAAGGAGGGCACTTTGTTAAGCAGGAGACCCCCCCTGACACCCTAAAGAGTCGCCAGCCTTTGTTCCAGCACCATCTTTCATGGACTACAGCCCCCCCCATCATAATATCATCATGCCCCTGTGTAAATCAATGGTGCGACCTCATATGGAGTCCTGTGTACAGTTCTGGTCACCACAGTTCAAAAAGGATATTATAGCATTGGAAAAAGTGCAGAAGAGGGCAACTAGAATGATAAAAGGGTTGGAACATTTTCCCTATGAAGAAAGGTTAAAGCGCTTGGGGCTCTTCAGCTTGGAGAGACGATGGCTGAGGGGTGACATGACTGAGGTTTATAAGATTATGTATGGGATGGAGCAGGTCGAGAAAGAAGGAGTTTTTTCCCTTTCTCACAGTACAAGAACTCGTGGGCACTCCATGAAATTGCTGAACAGTCGGGTTAAAACGGATAAAAGGAAGTCCTCCTTCACCCAGAGAGTGATGAACACCTGGAACTCACTGCCACAGGAGGGGGTGGTGGCTACAAGCATGGACAGTTTCAAGGGGAAATCAGATAAACATCTGGAGCAGAGGTCCATCAGTGGCTATTAGCCACAAGGGATAGATAGGGACTCTGGGGCAAGTGATGCTCTGTATTCTTGGTGCTGGGGGGTGGGGGCAACAGTGGGAGGGCTTCTAGTGTCCTGGCCCCACCGCTGGACATCCTGATGGCACCCTGGTGTTTTTGGCCACTGTGTGGCATGGAGTGCTGGACTGGAGGGGCCACTGGCCTGATCCAGCCTTGGCTTCTCTTATGTTCTCTTATGTTCCCTTGGCAGATGCAGTGAAGAGCATCCAACACAGGCCAAAGGCTCCAGAGAAGAAAAGGGTCAGCCATGGGGCTGAAAGGCCATGAAACGGGCAGCGCAGGGTCAGACGGAAGGAAGCGGCATCAAGTCCAGAGACCTCTGGCAAGGGGAGCTGGGGGGGGGGGACAGCTGCTCAGTCTTGCAAAAGTGCTGTTTGGAATCTCCCCCAACCTGGACTCCAGCTCAGTTGGCCCGCCCCAGACTAGAATCATGGAATCACAAAGTTGGAAGGGGCCTCCAGGGTCATCTAGTCTGACCCCCTGCACAGGGCATGAAATTCACAAATACCTCCCTCTCCGCATCCACAGTGACTGCTGTTCCACGCCCAGGAGATGGCAAAAACCCTCCAGGATTGCTTCCTGACCCCAAAGTGGCAATCGGCATTTCCCTGGGTGTGTAAGAAAGGGCCACGAGAACTAAGCACCGAGGCAGCCCTTCCTGCCCTCTCTTCTCGTGATCTGCCTGAGTTCACACAACCAGTATGGCTGTCAGGTGGCCACCTGGCCCTGCTTGAAAACCTCCAAAAGGAGGAGAGCCCACCACCTCCTCCCGAGGAAGCCTGTTCCACTGAGGAACCGCTCCAACTGTCAGGGAGTTCTAACACAGCTGGCTCCTCCTCCGGACACTCGGCAAGAGCCCACGGCAGAGCCGGCCCATCCCAAGGGATTGTTTCAAGGCCCCTGCCACACCTCCGGCCCTCTCTCCTGGGCTTGGCAAGTCCCAAGGCAGGAGGCAGTCCTACTCCGCCTGGCTCTGAGCTGCTCTCAGGCCAGAAGAGGGGAGACAAACGCAGCCATGAACTGGGCCGCCCCATCGTTGCTGGGGAGGGAAAAGCCTCGCCAAAGAGCCTCTTTCTCGTGGGTGTGGAAGAAGGGGCCTGTCTCGGAGGGGGCCCAGGGCAGGAAGAAAGGGCTTGTGGTCACCGTGTGCCAAGCGTTGGGGAGGGGGAGATAGCTGGCCTCTTTGACACTGGCTCAGTGGGGGCAGAATGGGCAGGGGTGGCTTTTCAGCACTAGGAGGTCACGGACAGCTCCTGGGCCATGCTACAGGCTCAACAGCCAGCCTGCTGCAGGGCCCACCTGTTGAAAAGCTGGCAGCTCTGCTGAGGTTTTCTCGCAATTTAATTTTATCTCACAGCAATCCTGCAAGGCTAAGCAACCGGCCCACCTCCCACCTGGCTCTCTCCTAATCAAGCCCCCTGGCCATTAGCCCCACCCCACCCTGCCCCACTGACTCCATCAACATCGGGGGACCCTGGGGGCCCTGAATGGCCAGCACAGCCCTCGGACCGTGGTTCTTGCTGCAGGAAGCACCGGGGCCCATCTCCTGGGCAGTCACAGGGGGGGCGGCACCCTCCAAGAGTACTGCCCCCCCTCCCTTGGACCCTCGCCCCCAATCTCCCCCTGTTCTCCCTGGGGCGCACTTTGTGGGGGCAAAACTCTGGTGTGCACGGACAGAAGAGGCAACCAAAAAAGGTGGGGTTGGGGGGAGAAGAAATCCAGGCACACAGTTATGATTGTCGATATCCCACCCCCCCAAAGCTAAATTATAACCCAAAAGCTTTAATCAAATTACAAATATTAAAAATCATGCATCACAAAACAACAATCCTTGGTTACACATGTATGTACATTGCCCTAGTGTATAAAACTTTCTTAGTAAAATTGCGCTTGTAGATCAGAGGATGTGACATAGCGTTGCAGGCATTATTCCGTTGAACAGGCACATTTACAAATGCGTGAAATACGTGTACCCCAAACAGAACCACACACATCTTGGTTGTGAGGCCTTCCTCAGTGGTTTAAATTGCACGTGCACAACTGTGCGCGTGTGGATGCACACGAAAGCTTACACACGGAATCAATGCTCCCTCTCAGCTCTGGAGTCTTGTGAGCAAAAATTCTACTTTGTGAGCTACTGGTATGAAAGTTGTGAGTGAGCCATTTGGCTGCTGCATAAATTAGTTTGCTTTGGAGCCCTCCTTCCTGAGCTAAGACAAAAATGTGTGAGCCGGAGGCTAAAAAACTGTGAGCTGGCTCACACTCACTCAGCTTAGGGGGAACACTGCCTGGAATACCACTTGGTTGGCCTTAAAGGTGCCCCTGGGCGCAAACTTTGTTCTCCTACTTCAGATTAACACAGTGACCCATCTGAATCCAACAATACCCAGCGTAAGGGAAATCTTTTGGGGCCTGCAGTTGAGACGGGAGACGGTAGCCAGCTTTCAAGTCAGACAGGACTCTTCCCTGGACTGGCTGCAGCTCTGTGTGTGTCTGGGAGGGGGGAAGATACCTGCAGGACCAGGTGGGCCCAGCCCAGGCCCAGGCCACAGGCTCTGCTCAGCCGTGTCTGCTGGCACAAGGGCGATGGGGGGGAGACCCCGCAGGGCCAGCATTCACCTTCCAGCTCCTGGCCTCAATAGCCTTAAGCAACAGCAGCAAAAACACCTCTCCTGTTCCCAAGCCGCCCAAGCACTCAGATCAGCAATCGGTCAGGAACTATTTTAGCCTTCCCAGGAAGGCAGTTACACCAGCAGCGACGCTAATTGCCTATTATTTCATAGCTGAATAATTCAGGTTGACGGCGTGCACCACACACGCCGCTGGGGAACTCTGCTGTGACCCTTTGCCGCTTCTTGCGCGCACCTCCTCAGAGGCAGTGCTGAGCCGGGGCCACGGCTCACCCCTCTCTGGCCACCAACGCCCACACCACGCCAAAGGCTAACAAGTGACAACTGCAAAGCACCCCCCCCCGAGGAGCAGAACCAGCCCAGTGCAAGCACAGCGCCCTGAGACATGCACACACACCCTGCCGTGTCTTTCGCAGGGGATAACAAAGCTGTAGCGAGTGAAACTTTTCGGGATAGCTCCAAACTCCCCACCCTGCTCCAGAGAGAGGGGGCGATTCTCGGTGTGGGAAGAGCCAAGCCCAGAGCAGAAGAGGCCAGCATCCTGGCCCTGCTTGGCCTCCTCTTCCCCCCTCACTCACCCCACCCGGGAGGCAGGCAGCGGGAAGACCTGCCCGGGACCGGCTGCAAGCGCTGCAGAGATTTGGGCTCCGGGACATGTCCCTTGAGATGGCTGCCTCTAAACATTCACCACGGCCAGAGCTTGGAAGAAACCTTCCCCATCTCAAGGTAGCCGGTGCCCTGGCAGCCATGCCCCTTTCTTTGCCCAGGCCCACCCTCATCCCAGGGCCCCTCTGACAATGTTGCTCTCCCAGCCCTTGTGTAGGTGGGAGCCAGACGGCCACATGCCCCAGGAGCAGGCGGCCAAGGTCCCTCCCCTGGAGAGCACCGTGGGGGGGGCTCAGTAACCCTGAGACCAGCCCCACCAGGGCAGCGTTATCCTCCCCCCCTGCACACAACACAGATGGTAGGACTGAGGCAGCACCGCCTTCCCAAAGGCCTGCTAAGGAGGCAGAGGTGGACAGAGCCTCACGGGCTGAGCTGCAACCAATGTTCCCTCTAAGCTGAGTTAATGTGAGCTGGCGCACAGTTATTTTGCCTCTGGCTCACACATTTTTGTCTTCTCTCAGGAAGGAGGGCTCCAGAGCAAACTAATTTATGCAGTAGCCAAATCGCTCACTCACAATTTTAATGCCAGTGGCTCACAAAGTAGAATTTTGGCTCACAAGACTCCACAGCTTAGAGGGAACATAGGCTGCGACACGCCCTCCTTGCCTTTATTTAGGGACAGACCTCCCTCGGAAGGATCTCTGCTGGCATTCTGGCAGAAGCACTTTTAAAATATTTCATATGTGTGAGTTGCCCTTACGCGGACCTCGCCTTCTGCAGAACAGAGACCTACTTGGAAACAGTCCGAATCAAAACCCATCCCTTCCAAACCCACAGCCAGTGGTGTATTTCAGCTCTGCCCTAAACGGGACAGCCCGGGCAAGTGGGGTGGGGGGTTTCCTGAATGCATGGGTGTGTGCAGCATGGGTGTGCCCTTTCCTTAGGCATTTATTTACCGAATTTGTACCCCGCCTTCTTGCCCTCAGAAGGGCTGCCCAGGTAGAAACCAAGAATCCATGACCACTCTGTGGCACCTCCCCAGGAGACCTAAGGGACCAGCCAGCCCCTCCCGCCCCTTTGTACATTACTCAGGATCACCCTGGGAGCAAGAAGAGACCCACCAGTGGGAGGAGGGAGCTGGAGCCTCTTTTCTGACCTGCCTACACAGAGAGATTCTTGTGCCTGAACAGGAAGGTCTTCAGTGCCCAAAGGCAGAGACTTGGGCTGTCTGAGGGGCCAAAAGAACACCAGAAGAGTCCTGCTGGATCAGACCAGGGAGGGTCCATCCAGTCCAGCCTCCCGTCTCACACGGTGGCCAGCCAGTTCCTCTGGAGGTCCAACAACAGGGCAGAGAGGCCAAGGCCTTCCCCTGAGAAGAACCTCAGAAGAGCCCTGCTGGGTCAGACCAGGGAGGGTCCATCCAGTCCAGCCTCCTGTCTCACATGGTGGCCAGCCAGTTCCTCTGGAGGGCCAGCAACAGGGCACAGAGGCCGAGGCTTTCTCCTGAGAAGAACCTCAGAAAAGCCCTGCTGGATCAGACCAGGGAGGGTCCCTCTAGTCCAGCCTCCCGTCTCACACAGGGGTCAGCCAGTTCCTCTGGAGGGCCAGCAACAGGGCAAAGAGGCCGAGGCCTTCCCCTGAAAAGAACCTCAGAAGAGCCCTGCTGGGTCAGACCAGGGAGGGTCCATCCAGTCCAGCCTCCCGTCTCACACGGTGGCCAGCCAGTTCCTCTGGAGGGCCAGCAACAGGGCACAGAGGCCGAGGCTTTCTCCTGAGAAGAACCTCAGAAAAGCCCTGCTGGATCAGACCAGGGAGGGTCCCTCTAGTCCAGCATCCTGTCTCATACAGTGGCCAACCAGTTCTTCTGGAGGGCCAATGACAGGGCAGAGAGGCCAAGGCCCTCCCCTGATAAGAGCATCAGAAGAGCGCTGCTGGGTCAGACCAGTGAGGGTCCATCCAGTCCAGCATCCTGTCTCACCCAGTGGTCAACCAGTTCCTCTGGATGAACAACAATAGGGCACAGAATTCAAGGCCTTCACAAAAACATCAGAAAAACCCCGCTGGATCAGACCAGCAGTCCTTCTAGTCCAACATCCTGTCTCACACAATGGTGAACTAGTTCCTCTGGAGGGCCAGCAACAGGGCACAGATGCTGAGGCCTTCTCCTGATGTTGCCTCCTAGCTCTGGGATTCAGAGGTTTAATCACTATGGCTAGTAACCATTTATAGACTTATCCTCCATCAATCTATCTAATCCCCTTTTCAAGCTGTTTATTCCTGTGGCCATCACAACATCCTATGGCAGTGAATTCCGCATTTTAAGCACTCTCTATGTAAAGTAGTATTTCCTTTTGACCGTCCTGAACCTACTGCCCACCAGCTTCACTTCGATGCCCTCGAGGTCTAGTCTTTGGGGAGAGGGAGAGGAAGTTCTCTTTCCCAACTCTGTCCACCCCAGGCATCATTTGATCAACTGCTGTCACGTTCCCCCCCCCCCAGTCATCTCTTTCCTAAACCGAAAAGTCCCAGAGACTCTCCGGCCTTTCCTCCAAGGGGAGGGGCTCCAACCCCCTCTCCCTCTCGTTTGCCCTCCTCGGCGCTTTGTCCATCTCTGCAGCATCCCTTTGGAGATACGGGGACCAGAACTGTACAGAGTATTCCAAATGAGGCCGCACCACAGATCTCTGCAAGGGCATTACAATATAGGCTGTTTTATTTCAGTCCCTTTCCTAGTAATCCCTAACTTAGAGTTTGCCTTAGAATCCTAGAATCACAGAGCCGGAAGGGACCATACAGGCCATCTAGTCCAACCCTCCTTCCTCAATGCAGGACCAGCCGAGAGCACCCCCGACAAGGGTTTGTCATTTTGCACCACTGCAGCATGCTGGGTTGACACTTTTCACTGAGTGACCCACTATGACCCCAAGATCTTTTCCCCTCTCAGTCTTAGCAACTTCAGACCCCATTAGCCTATACCTGAAGGGGTTTTTTGGGGGGGGGTTGTCCCAGCGTGTATCACTTTCCCTTCCCTGCGCTGAACCGCGCACATCAGCGCTGGCCCCAGGTGTCTGGGCGCCTAGGCAGGACTGCCTGGGCGCCCCCACGGGATGCCACCTCCCGGTGGGGCCTGGAGATGGCCCAGCGCCTAGGAGAGCTGAGGAAGGGCGGCTAAAGCCCCCTTCCCTCCCAGGGCGGCGCGCGGCTCTCCGGGCACCTCGCAGCTGTGAGGCACCCAGGAAAGCCGGGGCTGCCGGCATTGGGTGGCTCGGGGGGGGCCTTACGGGGGGGGGGGGCATTTTGGCGCCTGCAGGGTCGGCGCCTAGGCGGTGCCTAGCTCGCCTAGTGGGCGGCGGCCCTGGCCATATTGTCCCCACTGACTCACCCACTGTGGGAGGTCCTCTTGGAGCCCTTCACAGTCAGCCTTGGTGATCCACCCCCCGGTCTCAAATAATGTCGGGTCGCCTGCAGTCTTGGCCTCTGCACTGCTCAGCCCGAGTTCCAGATCATTTATGGACAAATTAAATAGCTCCGGCCCCAGTACCGATCCTTGAGGGCCCCCACCGGCCTCCTTCCCTCCATTGTGGGAATTGCCCATTGATTCCAATTCTTTGCTCCCTGTCATTTAACCAGTTTTTACTCCGTAAGAGAAACCGTCCTCTTGCCCCGTGAACGGCCAAGCCTACTCTGGGGTCTTTGCTGAGGCACCTCGCCAAAAGCCTCTTGGAAGTCCAGGCGGGTCATGCCCACCGGGCCACCATCAGTGTTCCCTCTAAGCTGAGTTAGTGAGCTCACAATGTAGAATTTTTGCTCACAAGAACCCACAGCTTAGAGGGAGCACTGGTCACCATTATCTACATTCTGGGAAGGGGAGGCCATAAAGGTCAGGGATGCTTGAGGCTGGTCCTGCATTGGGCAGGGGGTTGGACTAGATGGTCTGTATGGTCCCTTCCCACTCTGGGATTCTATGATAAATGTGAAGAAATTAAAAAAAAAATGCTTGTTCACTTTCTCAAAGAATTCCAAAAGGTTGGTGAGGCAGGGCTCCCCTTTGCAGAGGCCATGCAGATTTTTCTGCCAGCAGCCTTTGTCCCTCTATGTCCCTAACAACAATTCTAATAATAACAACTGGTGCTTGGGGGGGCAGTCAACAGTGGGAGGGGCTTCTGGTGTCCTGGCCCCACTGCTGGACCTCCTGAGGGCCCCTGGTGTTTTTGGCCACTGTGTGACACAGAGTGTTGGACTGGATGGGCCGTTGGCCTGATCCAACATTGGCCCCTCTTATGTTCTTACGTTCTCTTGTGTTCTTATCTGTGATGATCCTTTCTACTAATTTGACTGGGACAGATGTTAGGCTGACAGCCTGTAATTTCCTGGTTCCCCTCTGGGCCCCATTTCAAAAACGGGTGTCAAGTTTGCTACTGGTGCGACGACCTCTCCACCTCTCACCAGGCCTTGAGACCCGCTCAGAGCCAAGTCCAAGAGCACCACCCCTCCGGTGGGCGCTGTGTGACCAGCTGTTCCAGAGCCCAGTCATCAGGTCCCCTGAGACGTTCTCACCCATCCAGACCCACCAGGAGCCATCCCCGCATCAGCCAGTGGCCAAGGGCCGGGAGTGGCTTCCACCAGGCACTGCAGGGGAGGGGCCCTGGCTCAGTGCCAGAGCATCTCCTTGGCATGCAGAAGGCCCCAGGTTCAATCCCTCGGCGGCGGGAGGTGACAGGACAGGAAAGGACCTGGGCCTGAGACCCTGGAGAGCTGCTGCCAGCCTGGTGGACGGTGCTGACTTTGGTGGATGGAGGGGCTGATCCAGGAGATGACAGCTTTGCGCAGGCAGGGGCCGGGAGGAACCCCCAGAGGAGCACTGGGGCACTTCCTCGGGGGCACCCTGGGACACCAACATGCCAGCGGGCACAGCAGCGGAGGGAGAGGGCGCAGAGGCACTCCCCCGTGGAAATAGCGTCCTGGGGGGCACCCCCCTCCCTCCCTGCTCTGACCCTCTCCTGGGCCCGCTGCTGCAACCCCTCTCCGCCCCGCCCGCCCCTCCTTCCTTCGCAGCCAGCACAATCGCGCGCTCTGCGGGAACGGGGTCCTCCGACCGAAGCCGCCCTGCCCCCCGCCATTCGGAGGGACGGGGACCACCTTCGGATCCCTCCCGGCAATCTCCCGGGCTGGCCGAGACCCTCCTTTCTGCCCGAGGGGACTCCGCAGCCGGGCTGGGAGAAAGTTTGACGACAAAGACCGGGGAGGAGCAGGAGGAGGAGGAGGAGGGGAAGGCCGGCGGGCCGTGGCCGGTCTGCGACCTGGAGGCCGCCAGGGGTTTTTTTTTGGGGGGAGGGAGGACGAAAGGAGACCGAAACCACCCCGGCCGGGAGACAGGGCCAGACTCCGCGCGCCTGAGGGAGGCCGCCTCCCCCCCCACACCCCCATGCACTCCGCGGAGGAGACCGAAGGGCTCCCGGACAGCCCCAGAGAGGGACGGACGGACGGACGGAGGGACGGACTGGGTGCCCTGCGTGGGAGAGTGGCAGGCTCACCGGCCGGCGTCCTCGCCGGGTCTGCCGAGGGAGGCCGACTCCCGGGGCCACCTGCCGCCAGGGCACCACCACGACCCGCTCGGGGCCGCCTGGCAGGAAGTTTGGCAGAAGGCGCGCCCGGCCGCTGGGCCCGCTCCCGGGGGAGGAAGAGCCGCCGCTCTGCCGAGAGCCCTTCCGCGCCCAGCCGCTTCCCCCGCGAACTCCCGCCCCCGACCTCCCACCCCGCAGGGGGACCCGGGCCGTCCCCCTCCCCACAGCCAGGGAGAGAGACGCTCGGGAGGTTTTGCGCGCCGCTTGGCGCTCCCGTTCTACCCGGCGGCAGAGCCGAGGGGCGGCCCCCTTCCCGAAGCCCGGAGAGGGGAGCGGAGACGAGCCAGAGCCCCGGAGGAGCAGGGGGGGGTCCGAGGCTCACCTGTACCAGTCGAGGCCCTTGTCGTAGTGGCGGTCGAAGAAGTGGGGCTCGGTGCCGACGGCGCGGACGTCCGGGTGCGCCCGTAGCGCCTCCAGGAGGGCGCGGGTGCCGCCTTTCTTCACGCCGACGATGAGCGCCTGCGGGAGCCGCTTCTCCCCGTAGTCCGGCGTGGCCGTGCCGCCCTCCGAGGCGCCGCCGCCGCCGCCGCCGCCGCTGCCCGGGCTGCTGCTGCCGGTGCTGCCGCCGGGGGTGGTGGTGCTGGCGGCGGCGGCGGAGGCTGCTGCGGTGGGCCGGCCGCGCTCCCGGGCGGCGGGGCTGCTGGGGTCCGGCGGCGGGGTGGGCGAGGGGGCGCGGAAGAGGGCGGCGGCAGCGGCGGCGGCGGGGGCGGGCGGGGCGGCGGGTCCGGGGGCGAGCGGGGCGCGTCGGCCGCCGGGCCCCCCCATGAGGCTGTAGCAGACGTAGGTCAGGCAGAGGGAGAGGCTGCACATGCAGAGCAGCTTGCGGGCGGCGGGGCCCTTAGGCGGCGGGGGGCCATGCCGCCTGCCCGCCCCCAGCCCCGGCCGCATCCTGTCCGCCGCCCGCCCGCATGGGCCGCCGCCCGCCAGCCCCGCCGCCGCCGCCGCCGCCGGGGGAGCCCCGCATGGCCCGAGAGCCGCGTCCGCGCCGCCGCCGCGCCGCCCGCAGGGGCTCCCCGGCCAAACTTCGCGCCCGGTGCCAGCGGGAGGAGGAGGAGGCGGCGGCGGCGGCGGACGCGGCGCTGGTACTGGCGCGGGCTCCGGCTGGCTGGCTGGCTGGCTGACGCCCGCCCGGCGGTGCGAGCGAGCGAGCGAACGAACGAGCAGGCGGAGAAGGAGCGCGCGCCCGGCGCCGGCACAGCCGGCTCCGCCCCCAGCCCCGGGCGGGGGGGGGGAGCCAGCCGGCAGGCCTCTGAGCACGTGCAAAGGGCCCGGCTCCCGGAGCAGGCGCGCGCCTCGCGGGAAACCGCCCCCCCCCCCGGCACAGGCACCCCGGACAGGTCGCGGCCGGCCTCTCGCCTCTCTTCCCCAGGGTGGGACGCGCTGCCCCGCCGACAAGCCCGCGGAGCCAGGCAGGCGGGGCCGCTTCGCCCTTCCCCGTCTTCTTGTCCAGGGGCTTGGCCTCGAGGGCTCTCCTCCCCCCGCCCCGCCGCCGCCCGGGTGGCTCTCGGCGTAGAAACAGTTCGCCTTGGCCGCCCACTTTCTGCCCCAGCAGCCTCCCCAGACTCCGCAGGGCTTGAACCCGTGCCGGGGGAGGGGGAGGCGGGCAGGCGCGCTTAGGAGAGCCTCGCGGGGCGGTGCTTGCAACCCTCCTCCTTTGGGACCGACCGGATGGGCCGGAGCGGCTCTCTTTCCTGCTGGGGCCAGAAAGAATCCCAGCCCCAGCCTCGGGAGGGCCCGGGAGTCTGTCAGGGAGCAAGTAACTAAGCCTGCCTGGGCAGGGTCCAGAGAGAGTCCCAACCTTGTCCTCATAACAGCCCTGTCCGGCAGGTGAGTCTCCCAGCGGAGTCCCTCTGGAGTCTCAGCAGGGAGGGCAGAGAAGGAACAAGAAATATCTGCCTGGCCGCCCAGCTTCATGGCCGGGCACTATTTTGAACCTAGCCTGGCACCAAGGACTCTCCCCTACTGTCCTCCTCAGGGGTGGAATGGTGGCCTCCTCTTCAGGGCAGCACCAGCGAGGGGCTTCCTTAGGGGCGCTGGTGCCTGGAGGGTAGGATGGGAGGATGGTCTTCCCAGCCATCAGGCAGACAGCTGTGCTTGGATCTCTCAGCCCTGGCTGTCTGCCCCCTGGGACTCCCTGCAGGGCCTTGTGCTGGGTGGCCCCTCTCCAGTTTCAGAGATCTGTAAATGTGCCTGACTTGGCAAGGCTGCTGTGCTCAGATGTCCTTTGGGACCAGCAGGGGACCTTCCAGAGTGGTGTTAGCCCAGGCTGGAAAGGGGGAACCACCTGGGTCAAACGGTGTAGCTGGTGGGCCTCCCCCACCCAAAGCCTGCCAGGGTCTCTCATGTGCCCACTGGAAGTCCTGCTTGCCCCCCAGTCGCCATGCAGAGCAGATTTCCCTCGACCCGCCTTGCAGACGAGGCTGTAGGAGGAAGAGAGCGGCTGGGCTGAGCCGTTTCCTCTCCCCCAGCAGGCCAGGAGACGTTGCCCATCGACTAGAGCCCTCCGTGCCCACTGTGCCAAGGCCCCCGCGCCAGGAAGGCTGGCTGGCACCTCACAGAGCAAAGCCGTCGACATCCCGGGAGGTGTTTGGTCGTCTGACGAGCGCAGCAGTTGGAGAAATGAAGGTGGGCCACGATCCGTGGCGTATTCCAAATCTCCCCTGGCTTCCTTCCCGGCCCTGGCAGAAGCGGCTGCGGGAAGAGCGCCGGCTTCTCCTCCCTCTGCCAAGAGAAGCTCGCTGCTGCTCCCAGCTGGACGAGCCGCACCACTCGCCGCTTGAGCCCAGATAAAGATTATTCCTGACTAATATGTTTTTATGGTACGCCGGGGACCTCTGGGACAGAGAGGCTGGCGGGCCTGCAAATCATCGCCTGGAGCTGCTGGACCCCCTCCCGGCTCTCTCCCGGGCCTGCCGCTGGACCAGGGCCTTGGCGGGGGGCACCGCGGGGCCAGTCTGCAGGGGAAGCCAACAGACCGGGCGGGTGCCCAGGAGGCCCTCAGCATGGCCCAGAGAGACGGGAGAGGGGGTCCCACGGCCGCCCCTTTACTCTGGAGCATCATCGTTCCCTCTGTCTCTCTCCCTCCCCATCCTCGCTTCACCCCCCCCCCCCGGGCTGAGGCACCACCGGGCAGGGCCGGCCCAGAGTTGAGAGGGGCACCCCAGAGCCGTCCTCGGAAGCAGGGGCAACGGCAGCAGAAAAGGGACGCTCTCAGCCAGCTAGCGCAGTCCTGTGTCCCCAGTGGTCCGTGCTTGGGAACCCCGCTTGCACGAGCACAAAGTCAAAAATGGGGGGGTCCTGGAAACAGTCAATCCTGGCAAAATAAATCATGCCCAGATGTGCCTGTTCCACGCTCAGCTGACCCCAAGGGGGGCCCCCCACTCTGCACACACACGCCCCTTGACCACACCTGTTCAGACGGGGGCAGAGTCTGCCTGCACTTCACCACGACACCAAACAGCCCAGTCAGATGCACGGCCGGGTATGGTGCAGAGCAGAGGTGTTGAATCTCATTTGTTACGAGGGCTGGATCTGACATTAATGTCACTTTGTCAGGCCGGGACACGTGTGCCATAAAACGTAATGCCAGGGACCAGAGATATAAACTGTATAAAGGAGAGCAGCCGGTAAGCTCCGACTTGGTGCATCCTCACTGCAAGGCCTCACGGGCTGGGGGGGTGCAGAGGAAAACCCCCATACAGGCGGACGGGAGAGCCGGTGGTGCAGCCCCGGGCAGAGGCTCCAGCGCTGCCTGACTGCTGCAGACGAGGTTGTTCCGCCCTGCTGAAGCCACAATCGGAGTGGCTCCGCCCACTCTCCCAAGCAGTCTCCTGTTCCCTCCCTTGCACTAGTTGCCCGTGGGCCACAAAAGAGCCCTGGACGGGCCAGTTCCAGCCCCCGGGCCTTCTGTTTGACACCCCTGCTGTAGAGAGCGAGGCACACAGTTCGAAATCCACTTGAGCGGCTGGGATTCATGGGATTGCAAAGGGGTAGCTGTGTCAGTTTGTTGCAGCAAAAGAGAACCAAAGTCCAGTAGCAGCTCAACGACGAAACAGGTTCATTTCAGCCTGAGCTCCTGTGAGTCAGGGCTCACTTCCTCCGATGCCCGCCCGGCCCATTCCTGGAAGGCGGCACATGCGGCGTGCAGCCATCTTTGGGGAAGCGGCCAAACGTCCTTTTTGGCAGGAGGGCCTGTTCCCACACTCCCTTTCCTGTGCAGACCTTCAGCGGCTGCGACGGGCAATCTGTTCCGTTCCTCCAAGCCGGGCAGGGCTGTTCCACGGCTCCCTTTCACGGGGGAAGGAGGCAGGCGGCCTCGCCCGGTGCTTCCTCTTCCGTGATGCGGCAAGTGACAGATCATAAGCCTGAAAGAATATCTCAACTAGGAGGAAAGAGAAGGAAAACTCTCCGGCCCCCGGTAAATGAAAAAGGATGGGGCTGGGCTGGATCGCTGACATTTCGCGATTCCCAGATCCATCATGCAAGGAATTGAAAACGAAGGCCTTCCTAATGAATTAATCTCCCCAGCTCCCGGCTCAGTCGACGGGTGACGTCTGGGGCCTCACGGAGGAGGCAGGAGGGACCTTGAGAGCCAAGCAATTCACAGACCGAGGAGAGGGGCTTGTTACGGGGGCTGAGAGGGGCTCCTGGCTGGCCACCGTGCCTGAGAGATACCGGGGTGACAGCAGGTGGGCTGTTGGCTGCCAGGGTCCGGGGCTCAGGGGATGCTGAAAGACGAAGGCAGCAGAAATCTGCCAAACAGGAACCCGTCTGGCAAGGTCCAGCTTCTCACAACAGTTCTCGGACCCGCCGGGCTGGGGCACGAAGCCGTCCAGTGCCTGGCACTAGGGAGGGGATTTATAAGGAGTCCAGATCAACACCACCACCCCCCCCGCGTCCTATCATGGCACCTGTGACAGAGGATGGGGAGCTGCTTATGGAAAGACACCCCCTTCCCATCTCTGCTGCCTCCTGCATGGCTTCCCAAAAGGAACGAGGTACGCAGGTGCAAACCGACGAGGACTTTTTCGAAGAGCAAACTGCCTAGCAAAGCGAAACGTAAGATTACAGAGGCACGAGGCTCTCTTGCGAACCGGAATCGGAGCAAGACACTCGTGTCCAAAGATTTCAGCAATGCCAACACATCACTGAGCCTTAGTAGCTTAATGAATTGCTGTTTTCAGTGCTTAAAAGGAGAAAGGTCAGTATGGGAGGGCTGCTGTGGAAGAAGGATGACTGCCAGCAACCCTCTCCTTGAGTAGGACAGGACCACTGTGCCAGCAGCTGGGCTGGGGAGGAAGAAACAGTGCAGAGCAGCAGGCAGAAGCCAGGTTGAGATCAGGGACAGGCAACTGGAAGAGGCTGCTTCCATGAAACTTCACACTCCCCAAATCTTCCCCCTCAAAGAACTTGGAGCCATCAAGTGTGAAAGTTGGAAGAAAACCTGGTGGTTGGCTAAAAACCCTGGCCATCCCGCTCTGCTTCAAGACCTCCAGTAAAGGAGAGTCCACCCCCCCTCCCAAGGTAGCCTGTTCTGCATTTGAACGTCTCTTACACAAAGATCTAGCTCAGGGGTGTCAAACATGTAGCCTGCGGGCCAGTGCTCCTATCTGGTCCTTAAACCACTGGCTCTCTCCTGCTTCCTTCTCCAGTTCTGCTACTGCTGCATCGCAGCTTGCTTTGCCAGACTCTCTCAATGGCACAGGACAGATAGATAGGGAAGCCTCTGTTCTCTGCATTAGTTGAAGCTCCTTCCCCTCCTCCTTCCAGAGGGAGAGAGGGAATGAGACAGAGCTTGCTTTCTGGCCAGGATCCCTCAGTCGCAGAGAAGACAAATGCAAGACTTTCTTCCCCTCCACTGGCTGAAGCTCCTCCCCTTTGGTCAGCTGCCTCAACCCCACAGGAGAAATACAGAGCACCTTTAAGACCAACAAAGTTTTATTCAGGGTACGAGCTTTTCTGTGCCTTGCTACAGTGTGTGTGTATTTTGTTGGACTTGTTATGCTGTGGCTTTCCTGGGTGCAACTGGGTTTGTCTCCCCTTTATCACTGTATTCATGCCCTCATGATCCAGTCTTTCTCAGCAGGAAAGCAATGTGAACTATTGATGAGGAATAACAACAAGCCAGTGAGGTGGATTAGGCTGAGAGTGTGTGTCCAGCCAAGTTCACCCAGCACATTTCCTTTGTAGACTGGGGGGGTTTGATCCTAGACTTCCCAGACAGCAGGCTAATACTGACCACTATACATTGCTGTCTCTATTCTTGCACTGCCTCATAGGAGTTGCAGTTATTTTTCTGGGAAGACTATCGTTTTGTAGACAAACACATAGCCCTCACTGGGTGTCACGATGCCTTCACATGTTCTTGACCAGCACACGAAGCAATTTATGTATGAAAACTCTCAATACACAGCCATTTCTTGTTTTCCTCTGAGCCCTAGGCTCAGAGCACTGGCCATGAGATTTTTGCAATGAATGCCAATAAATCAAAAATAGGTTTGCAGCTTACACCTGAGCAGCAGACTCAAGATTGCTACAGCACAGACATTTTGATGCAATAATTCAGAGCAAGAGGTGTCCGTTGTCAGAGGCTGTTATATAAAGTATTGCAAGAATGCTAATGTTTAAAATCTTTAATTGTGTTTGTTTCTGTCTTTTATAAAGTTTATATCTCCACTACCTGGTATTACATTTTATGACACACACAGCCCGGCTCGACACAGGCTCATTTATGTCAAATGTGGCCCACCATAACAAATGAGTTTGACCCCCCTGGCCTGGCTCATTCCCAAATAGGTAAAGGTAAAGGTTCCCTTGCTCGAAAGCCAGTCGAATCCGACTCTAGGGTTGCGGTGCTCATCTCCGTTTCAAAGCCGAAGAGCCAGCGCTGTCCGAAGACGTTTCCGTGGTCATGTGGCCGGCATGACTAAACACCAAGGCGCACGGAACGCTGTTACCTTCCCACCGAAGTGGTACCTATTTATCTACTTGCAATTTCTTGCTTTCGAACTGCTAAGTTGGCAGGAGCTGGAACTAGAGACGGGAGCTCACTCCGTCATGCGGCACTCTCGGGTCTCGAACTGCTGAACTACTGACCTTCCACAGCCTGTAGTTCAGCGTCTTAACCACTTGAGCCATCGCAGCTCCAATCGCCATTAAATTGTCTCCTTAGGTCGCTCACGGAACAGTGGGAGGGCAGCGGGGAGGAAGCGGCTACAGGCTGGGACAGAATATCAGGAAGAAGGGCGCAGAAGGGTTTCTTCCCACCTTCTGGTTGCGGCCTCCACCCAGAGCTGAAAAGTGCCAGTGAGACGTGGCGGGTGGCTTTCACTTCCGTGTCACAAAGAACTGTCCCCACCTCCTTTTTCGCAGCTGATTCAGTTCTCGTCCTGTTTATCGTGGGACTGCTCTTGAAGGACAACCTTCCCCCTTCCTTCCACAGTCTTCTGGGGCCTCCTCCAGAGGAAGAAGAAGAGCAGGATTTTGTACCCCACTTTTCTCGAGTGCCGCGTGACGGAGTGAGCTCCCGTCTCTGGCCCCAGCTCCTGCCAACCTAGCAGTTCGAAAGCAAGAAACTGCAAGTAGACAAATAGATACCGCTTCAGTAGGAAGGTAACAGCATTCCGTGCACCTCGGCATCTAGTCGTGCCAGCCACATGACCACAGAAACATCTTCGGACAGCGCTGGCTTTTCGGCTTGGAAACAGAGATGAGCACTGCAACCCTAGAGTCCTATTCGACTGGCTTTCAAGCAAGGGAAACCTTTACCTTTCTTTACCTTAAGGAGTCTCAGAGTGGCTTACAGTCTCCTTCCCCTTCCCCTCCCCACAACAGACACCCTGTGAGGGAGGTGGGGCTGAGAGAGCTCTGACAGAGAACTGCTCTTGAGAGAACTTGTGACTGGCCCAAGGTCACCCAGCTGGGTGTATGTGGAGGAGTGGGGAATCAAACCCAGCTCTCCAGATTAGAGTCCACCGCTCTGAATGACTACACCATGCTGGCTTTCCTTTTAGGCTTCTCTAAACCTTGCTTTTCAAAGACGCCCTGGCCGGTCCTGAGTTGGGGGCAGCACCTGTTGGGCTCTCCAGCTCCCTGCTCTCCTCCTCTAAGTGCAAATCACAGAAAGGCACCTCCACCCTCACCCCCATCTTGATCGTGCTGCAGGGGATCAAGGAAGGGGAGGCCAGCCCTGCTCTCTCTGCGGGCGTGGCTGCGGCTGGGCCTGGTTCGCCGGCCAGTCCCGTCTTCTCGCAGAAGGCTGCCTGACCCGGCCCCCACGGGGAGGGAGGCTCTGCCTGGGCCCCGGGGCGCCTGCAGCCCTCCTGAGAAGCCAAAAGATCAGCGAGGAGCTGCCAGGTCATAGTCATCATCCGGCTGAAACATCACAGAGTCCGAAGACGTTTTCTCTTCTCCTTCTCCTTCTCCTTCTCCTTCTCCTTCTCCTTCTCCTTCTCCTTCTCCTTCTCCTTCTCCTTCTCCTTCTCCTTCTCCTTCTCCTTCTTCTTCTTCTCCTTCTCCTTCTCCTTCTCCTTCTCCTTCTCCTTCTCCTTCTCCTTCTCCTCCTCCTCCTCCTCCTCCTCCTCCTTCTCCTTCTCCTCCTTCTCCTTCTCCTTCTTCTCCTTCTCCTTCTCCTTCTCCTTCTCCTTCTCCTTCTCCTCCTTCTCCTCCTCCTTCTCCTTCTCCTCCTCCTCCTCCTCCTCCTTCTCCTTCTCCTTCTTCTCCTTCTCCTTCTCCTTCTCCTTCTCCTTCTCCTCCTTCTCCTTCTCCTTCTCCTTCTCCTCCTTCTCCTTCTCCTTCTCCTTCTCCTTCTCCTTCTCCTTCTTCTCCTTCTCCTTCTCCTTCTCCTTCTCCTTCTCCTTCTCCTTCTCCTTCTCCTTCTCCTTCTCCTCCTTCTCCTTCTCCTCCTTCTCCTTCTCCTTCTCCTTCTCCTTCTCCTTCTTCTCCTTCTTCTCCTTCTTCTCCTTCTTCTCCTTCTTCTCCTTCTCCTTCTCCTTCTCCTTCTCCTTCTCCTTCTCCTTCTCCTTCTCCTTCTTCTCCTTCTCCTTCTCCTTCTCCTTCTCCAAGGATGAAGCCTGTTTACATTACAGTCATTTCCTCTGCGGAGAAGTTTTCAGACTCGCGAGCCAGCCGTTCACGTGGAAGCCCGTGTGCCTTTCCCGGTCGGGGCAGTTCCCCCAGAGGGCTCCTTCTGTTTCCAGACCGGGAGCCTCTCTCTGGCAACTGAGCCGAAACGTTTCCTTCTCCTGTACCGGAGGTGTCTCTACAGGCACCTGTGTTTACTCTCCTTGTGTTTACAAGTGGAGACAGATCCGATTTGAGCAGGGGGCGGGGGCGGGGGCTGGACCGTCTTTTTCCTGTTCTCGGCTTGCACGGTTCTCTCCCCCCCCCCAATTCTCTAGTCTGCTGCTATAAACAGAGACTGATTTGGCAAGCCATTTATCTACATCGTTTATATATTCATATAAGAATAACCGCGCGCACGCTCCCCCGCCATACGCCCCTGCCTGGAAATGGGTCCCCGACGGGCTGCGCAGGCAGCTGTCTTGTCTTCTGGGCTGGGCCTGCCTGTTGTTCACATTCTGGGCATGCTGGAAAAAGACCTCCTTGCGAGGAGGGCCGCCGGCTCTCTCCGGGGCATGGAGTGGTGAGCCTGCTCAGTGCCAGAAATGCCCTGCTGCCGTGGGGGGGGTGTGTCTGTGTGTGCGTGCGTGTGTGCTGCCCCACTTGGTGAGATCTGTCGGTCTGCCTTTGCCTCCTCTCTCTCGTCTGAAGCCCGGCCCCTCTCTCCTGCAAAGGCAAAGCCCAGCCCGCCCCAGCCTCTTTGCCAGACCGACTGCTGGGTCTGTCTGTGGAATTATTGATCAGAAGGAAATCTGAAGCAAGGGAGGATCGTGTAGCTGGTCCGGGGCCTTCTGTTTTTGATCAGCCAGGGTTGAAAGCCACACATTCCCAGCTTCTAAGTCAACACAGAAACTCTTCTGGGGGCCGGGCTGGGGGGGGGGAGATCTACTGTGCGGGCGGCACTGTGGGGGGAATCGCACTCTGCCCCAGATAGAGGCAGGGAGAGGGGAGACACGTCCCACGGGTGGAAACAGAGGCTGCCGAGTTGCAAATATTTGATGCTAAGCCGTGGAATCTTGTGAGCAAGGATTCTACTTTCTGAGTTCCTGGCATGAAAGTTGTGAGCGAGGCAATCGGGCTGCTGCATCCATTAGTCTGCCAGTGCAGCCGACTGAGCAGGAGGGACCCCCCCCCCGGCACACAGGGGCCTGAGAAGGAGTTGCCCGTCCCTCACCCCCTCTCCTTCGAGGGCGAGGCAGGGATGGCATGCGGGCTGGAGCTGCTTCCTGGACTTTGAGCCAGATTTGGGGGTGGGCTGCCCCAGCTGGGGCTAGTGATGCCAGCTCAGCCCCCCCCCCGTCGGCACGGCTCCCTCGGTTTGGGAGGTGCCACCTGTCTTCTTGCCCAATTTCACCAGGAAGCAGGAATTCATTTGGGTGGGCCAACCAAGCCAGGACTTCTGAGCTACCTGGGAAAGCGCCCGTCTTTATCCTGAAGGCCAGGATGCTTGGGGGTTATATTGGATGGTGCAGTTGCGCCACTGCGAGACCGCAGGCCTGGTTCTCAAGGGACGCAGGTTCCCGGCTTGCCTCTCCAAGAAGAAGAAGAAGAAGAAGAAGAAGAAGAAGAAGAAGAAGAAGAAGAAGAAGAAGAAGAAGAAGAAGAAGAAGAGGAGGAGGAGGAGGAGGAGGAGGAGGAGGAGGAGGAGGAGGAAGGAAGGAGGAGGAGGGGAGGAGGAGGAAGGAGGAGATTGGATTTTATACCCCGCCCTTCACTTGGCATCTCAGAGGGGCTCACAAACTCCCTTCCCTTCCCCTCCCCACAACAGGCACCCTGTGAGGCAGGTGGGGCTGAGAGAGCTCTTTCCAGAACTGCCCTTTCAAGAACAGCTCTTGTCAGAACTATGGCTTGCCCAGGGTCATCCAGCAGCTGCAAGTGGAGGAGTGGGGAAATCAAACCTGGTTCTCCCAGAGTAGAGTCTGCACTCCTAACCACAACATCAAACAGGCTCTCCCTTGCCAAATCTGGGCTGGCGGAGGCTCTCTCCAGGTAGCCGGTGCCCCAGCAGGCAGCCTTATGCCTGCCTCGGCACTCCGCCACCCATCCAGAGGTCCACTTTCCAAGGCAACGGGGCCTTCTTGCTGTCCTTGAAATGGCCCGGCTGGCTCCAGCAGCTGCTGCGTGTAACACTCTCCACGGGAAATGCTTAATCCTTCCAAATGAGGCGGCAACAGGCGGGAGCATGTATGTGCCTACATATGCATCCCGTTTTGCTCTCATTATTTTTTAAAAAAACACAAACAATGCCATCCTCAGGAATAATAATGAAGGGCACTCGAGAAAAGCCCCCCCCCGTCAACCCGCCCAGGCCCCCTTCCATATGCTCCGACACGAAAATTATGCAAATGCGACTTGGCACCAAGAGGCTGCGATAGAACCACTGGCACATTATGGCAGTCGTTTCAAAATGTTATTTTGCCTTTGCTCATTAAATTACTTCTTAAAAAGCTGCTCAGATCCATCCAGTCAAGGGCTCCCCCCCGCCCCCGGCCGCAGGCACCACCGGCATTCAGGCTGGCCGGGCCCAAGCACAGCCGGCTCAGGAGCTCCTGCCACGGGGGTGTGGGGGGGGGGTTGCCTCCCGGCTGCAGGCCTCTCCCCTCCTCCCCCCAGGCCCTGCCCCACTTGGCCTGGATTCGCTTGGGGGGAACCAGTTGCCACCACTGAAAGCGAGGCTGCCTCTGGGGCCCGTGGGAGCAGCTCCGCCTTCCTTTCCAGGGTGGCACCTATTGAGGAGGATCACGGTGGAGAACCTATTGAGGAGGATCACGGTGGAGACCCATCGCCCAGGAACCATGGAGGAGGCGCGCGGAAACGCTGTTTTCTGCAGGCAGCCACTGGGGCAGCGCAAGCACAGATGTCTACTTGCAGGCTCCCTCTCACTCCGGCTCTTTCTCTCTCAGGCACACAACAAACGTGCAGAAGACAGCTGGCGGGGATCCTTGCGTAGCCGAAAGTGTGCTTTAAAAGGTGTTGTTCGAGACCGGGGGGGGTTCTGGGTGAGGGGGTGGCACGTTCTCCCTTGCTTTGCAGCACCCTGCTCGACAGAACAGTCTGCACCAGCCACGTCCTCTCCGGCACCTGCGGTGGCTTCCCAAGAGGCAGGCGGAGCTCTCCACCCGCCCGCCCCCCCTGCCTGCACCCTCCAGGGAACAGGAGTCAGCTCCTCTCCGCATGCCGGGCGGCCGCGTCTCCTCCGTCCTCACCTTCCCCGGCTGCCACTGTGGGAGGGCTTGCGACGTCTTCTGCCAGGGCGCCCTCTCGGCCAGCGACACCCTCGCCCCTGCCCTGGCGGTGTTGACTGCCCACTGGGCTGGCGGGGCTGCAAGAGAGAGCGGGGAGCGGCACCCCAGTTGGCGTCGTGGTGCCTGGGCTGAACTGGGAGCTTCCAGCAGCCCCAAACGTGACTCTGAAGAAGCCCATCGGCCTGGTGGGAACACGCAGGGTCCTTTTTCAAAAGTCAGAACCACAACCTCCAGCGTGTGGCTTCATCTCAGGGGTTTGCTTGGCCGCGGGATCGTTGCTTGCTCTTGTCGTGCCTTTGTTGCGCTGCCATGCGAATCCTGCTCACAGCTAATGGTACAACAGGGCCCACACCAGCTGTGCATGCACAAGAAGCCTGCATGTGCCGCCCTGTGGCTCTGTCTGTGCCGGCTGACTGACCTCCCGCACTGGTGCCTGGACCTCGGTTGGGCTTCAAAGGAGAAAGCCGACCAGCCACCGTGCGAGGATGACATGAAGCCACAGCAACGCCCCAGGGCAGCTCCTCGGCCACAACCCCAAATCACACCATGGAGCACTGAGGCTGTGCGTGTTTCAAGTCACAGCGGGCTTATGGCGACCCTGTAGGGCAGGGGTGGCGAACATGTGGCCCGGGGGCCAGATCAGACCCCCGGAGGGCTTCCATCAGGCCCACAGTGGGACTGGCCACCTCCTGCTTCCAGTTCTGCTGTTGCTGCTGCTGCATCATCGCTTGCTTCGCCAGGCTCTCTTAATCACTCGGCCATTTCATGTTCTAACCTGGGTCCTGGACTCAGAACTCCGAGCATGAGATTTCTGTGGTGAATGTCGATAAATCAAAAGCAGGTTTGGACCTTACAGATATACACTTGAAGAGCCTACTCGAGATTGCAACAGCACGGACATTTCGATGCAATCATTCAGAGCAAGAGGCGTCAGTCATCAGATACTGTTCAATAAACAAAATATTGCGAGAGTGCTCATGTTTTAAGCATGTTTTTAAGCAAACAACCCCCTTTGTGTTTGTTTGTTTGTTTGTTTGTTTATTATTTTAGATTTATATCTCGCCTTGCCTGTGCATGTATGCTCAAGGCGGTGTACGTAGACTAATATACCATAAAATACAAATACATAAATACGAATAGCCCGGCCAGAGCTCGGGGGAACCTCCTGCAAGGAGGACTCTCCTCCTCTTCCTCCTCCTCCTCTTCTTCTTCCTCCTCTTCTGGATCAGGGCAGGTCTTGACAAGTGCAGAGCGGACTGGGGTGGGGCCAGGCCCCCGCAGGGAGACAGCGAAGGGAGGCAAAACTTCCCTTTGGCATCTCCCACCATCAATGTGAAAGGTGGGGGGGCGGGACTAGAACCCGGCACCACCTCCCTCCCTGCCCAGGCCCAACAGCCTCCACTCCCCACTGGAACACAGAGCAGAAAGACGTATCTCACAGCAGCGGCTCCTGGACTCCTGAGGAGACCCCTCCTTGTCTTGCAGGCCTGGTTGGCGTCAGCAAGAGGGGCCTCTCAGTGGGAGGGGATGTTGCCACTAGTAACTAGTCACTGCTGGTACCACCAGTGCCTGGACCCACCTCTGCTGCTGAAGGAGGTTCCCCCCAGCTCTGGCTGGGCTACTGGCTTCACAAAGGGTCAGGCTGGAGAGCAAAGCTCAGGCAGTGGACTTGCCCTCTCCGCTCCGTGGCCTGCCACCTCAGGGTCGCCCCGGCCCCCTCGCCGTGGGCGTCGGCAGAAGTGGCCCCTGGGGAGGTTCCCTTCCTGGGTTCTCCTTGGAGGCTACGGAGTGGGGGGGGAGGCCCCCCTGCTTTGGCCCGGAGCGCTTCGCCAATGCGGCCCTTCCAAGCTCTCCGAAGCATGTGGGGGGGGGGAGTGCGCCATCTCCCCGCTCCCCACTTCCAGTCCCGGGGGGGGTCTGTTCAGCCACTGGCTTCTCCCCCGCCACCGGTCAATGGCCGGGCTGCTTGACTTTCAAATCAGTTCCAGGGCAGGCAAAGCATCCCGCAGAGGGACCGAGGAGGACTCTGATCTGCCTGCTCAGACACCGGCTTGACCCCGCGCCGCTTGTTTCCTGGGTGTTAATCGAGGGACTGGATTATTTGGACATGGCGGGGGCAGGAGGGGAAAGCCATCCTCGGGGTGGCAGGGATCAATTTCAGAGAGTCAACACGGCCGGCTCGTCAGTAAACAGCTGGGGCCACCCTCAGCCGACTGCTCCTGCCGCGGGCTGGGGGGGGGAGGGGGGAGCCGCTGCTCAGGGTGACCCACCAGGCAGAGCTCCGGCAGGGCTAAAAAGCAGGGCCAGGCCAACTGCGCCAAGGCTGGGCTCGAGCTCCCGCTGCTGCAGCCAAGGGCAGGCCCCAGGAAGCCCCCCACACACACACACACACCCAGGATGCAAAAAACACGGCAGCGTGAAAACGCAGCGGATGCCGCCAGCGCTCTCGACGGGCCTCACGCATCTGCCCTGGCCCCTGGAGACTTAAGATCCTCTTAGACCCCGACAAAGCACAAACATTCCGAGGGAGAGAAAAGACTTTTGCCTTGAGAGCCCGGCTAGCGGGGGCTTTGCCACGGGCTTTCTTTCCCCTGCTCGCTGTGTGCTGATCGCATTATTGCGTATTATGAGAGGCCTGCCTTGAGCCTCGGTCCGAAAGCAGTCTGTGAGAAAGCAAACAAAGCGGCAGAGAGATGATCCGCCCAACGGGCCGTGGGCACAAAACTGCATCTCTCCACCAGAGCCAGCTCCTGTCTGGGAAAGGGAGGTTGGGGGGGGGAAGGCAAACCGGTGACAACCGAGAGCCCCGACTTCAGGGCAGGAAAAGTTTTTGGCAGCCAGAGTTGCGCGACACGGGAGTCAGCTGCCTCGGGTGGTGGTGAGCTCCCCCTCGCTGGCAATCTCTAAGCAGCGGCTTAGATGCTCGAGGCCAGGGGCGTCAACCAGAAGGCCTGGGGGCCAGAACCGGCCCCTCCAGGACTCGTAGGTGGCCCGTGAGCAGCTAGTGTAAAGGAGGGGATGGGGGACTGCTCAGGGTTGGGGGGGCGGTGTGTGGCTTCGGCTTGGCAGGACAACCTCATCTGCAGCAGTCAAGCAGCGTGGGAGTCTCTGCCCAGGGCTGCACCGCTGGCTCTCCAGTCCGCCCATACGGGGGGGTTTCCTCGGCACCCCCCTCCCAGCCCATGAGGCCTTGCAGGGAGATTACACCAAGCCGGACCTTGCCAGCTGCTGTCCTTTATACGGTCTCTGTCTCCAGTACCCGGCATGACGTTTTATGGCCCGACAAAGTGACATTTACGTCTGATTTGGCCCTTGTAGCAAATGAATTCGACACCCCTGCTCTCGGTTGGTCCTGCACTGAGCAGGGGGTTGGACTCGATGGCCTCTGGGGCCCCTTCCAACGATGTGGCCAGCATGTGGTGCCCGGAGGGACCGTGCCAGCTGAACTGCAGAGGGACCTGGGGTCCCTTCTGTAAGGGCTCTGGCCAACGGAGACTGAATCTGGGCCCTTGAACAGCAGCATGTCAACCTTCCTTAACAGCTGGGGAACTTCCTCCATGGGGCTAATAGTTAGCCAGTTTGGTGTGAGAGCCAGTTTGGAGCAGCGGTTAAGTGTGCAGACTTCAGTTTGGGAGAACCGGGTTTGATTCCCCACTCCTCCACTTGCAGCTGCTGGATGACCTTGGGCAAGCCATAGTTCTGGCACAGCTGTCCTTGAAAGGGCAGTCCTCGGAAGAGCTCTCTCAGCCCCACCTACCTCACAGGGTGTCTGTTGTGGGGAGGGAAAGGCGTTTGTGAGCCGCTCTGAGACTCTGAGTGAAGGGCCAGGGTATAAATCCAATCTCCTCCTCCTCCTCCTCCTCCTCCTCCTCCTCCTCCTCCTCCTCCTCCTCCTCCTCCTCCTCTTCTTCTCCTCTCTTCTTCTCCTCTGTTCTTCTCCTTCTTCTTCGATGGCCCAGCTATGGCTCCTTTGAAACACCCAGCAGAGCTTGGAGGTGGTGAACCTCTCTCAGCAGAAGGCGGTGGGCAAGCAGGACATGTGTGTTTCTGTGTGTGAAGAAACAGCAGAGAGAGGGAGGGAGAGAGAGAGAGAGAGAGAGAGAGAGAATGACCATCTGGCCAGAGCCCCTGGCCTGGGGCTGATCTGCTGCCCCGCAGGAACGCCATCTCCTGGCTTTCACTTGCCCTCTGCTTGCAAAAGGCCAGAGCCTCGCATATTCTCTCCCCCCCAGCACTAGTGTTGCCAACTCCAGCTTGGGCAGTTCCTGGAGCCCAAGGAGCAGGGAGTTTGGGGTGGGGAGGGAGTTCAATGGGCGCTGCGAAGTGGCAGAGTCCACCATCCGGATCCAGGGGAGTCAGCCTCTGTAGTCGGGGGGAGGGGGTCAGTTGTGATCCCAGGAGAACTCCGGGCCCCTCGTGGGGGTTGACACCCTGAGCGAATCAACCAATCAATCCAGGCAAGGCCCCCCCCCCGCTCAGCAGCAAGCGCACAGCCCCCTTTTCGAGGGAGGCAGGTGGTGCAGCTTGATTCTGGGCCTGTTTGGCGACAGAAAGCACCACCGTCAAGTCCCCGCCGACCTGTGGCCGGCCCAGGAGGGGTTCCAGGGCAAGAGGCGTTGGCTCAGAGGTGGTCTGCCACAGCCCGGCCTGGTGCCCTGGCCCCGGACTTCCTGGGCGGTGGTCTCTCCAGCCAAGTGCTGACCGGGGTCAGCCCTGCTCAGCTTCTGAGATCTGCGGTGGTTGGGCCAGGCCAGGGGGGTCGAACCCACTTGCTATGAGGGCTGGATCGGACGTAAACGAGACCTTGTCGGGCCGGGCCAGGCGTGTGTCACAAAAGGCAATGCCAGGGAGCAGAGATACAAACTTTATATAAAGGACACAAAAACAAGGGTTTTTTTATAACTCAAAATAAAAACACACTTAAAACATCAGCACTCTTTGCACTATTTTGTTCATTTAACCGTGCCTGATAACTGACACCTCTTGCTCCGAATTATTGCATCAAAATGTCTGTGCTGCTGCAGTCCTGACTATGCTGTTCAGGTGTGTATCTGTAAGCTGCAAACCTACGATGACGCAGCAGCAGCAGAACTGGAAGCAGAAGACAGCCAGCTCCAATGCGGGCCTGATAGAAGCCCCCGGGCTGCATATTTGACACCCCTGGGCTAGACGGGCTGTCCAGGCCTCAGGGCCTAGGCATGTTTACTCAGAAGAAAATTCCACCATGTTCCATTAGTTTCATCACTGTAGACATCAGACTGAGGTTATCAAATGGGCACCCAGCATCCAAGGGCCACCTACCCGGGGGGGGGGAGCAGCTCAGCCTCCTCTGTGGCCCCAAGATCCTGAACCTTTGCAGGAACCGGAACCAGGAGGGCTCTTGCTGACCCCACATTCCTTGGCAGAGACCAGAAAGGGTCTCTTCCTTGTTCAGCCCCCATCCTGGGGAAGGGGTGGCCCCCAGCCAGTCTCTCTCTTGCTCCAAGAGGGAAGGGAGGCAGGATTCGGCCCTGCTCTGGCTGCTGCTACAGAAAAGCCATTTATCACTCCCAGCCCCCTCCCCCAGCTGGGGGCTAAACGGGGGTGGGGGATCTGCCAAGGCCCTCCCCCGTCCGGCTGAAGGTAATACATGATAGATACCGGGGTAATAATCAATCGATACTTTTTGTTTAGGCCCTTGTCTATCCGTCTGGCACTGTGCGGACTAATTAGATGATAAAATGTGATGAATGTGTATTAAAGTCAGCTTCCCCCTGTTAGCACTCGGGGGACCCTTCCCATTTTCTCGCTGACCTTTTAGATCTCGGCTTTATTGTACGTGAATGCAATTAAATCCATTTGTCAGATTTTCTGCATCGCGCCAGCTTGTCCAGAATTCAATTAGTCAGTGTCACTTCTCTGTCCTTGTAAGCCCCTGGAACAACAACGGCGGCAACAGCCCCAGCAGCGGCCCCTTTTTAGAAAAAATAAAGAGCGACCTGTGTTCGAAAACACCCGGTCTCTTGCCAAGCCTTGACTCAGCAGCCATTTGGGGAGGGGAGGGGGCGTTCCGCAGGCATCCAAGCAGCGGCCCTGGCGAAGCTTCACAACAGAACCTCGGTGGTGGGGGGCGGGGAGGGAGCTCTTATCACTCTGTGCCACTCCAGAACTTCCCACGGGGGTGTCAGCCGCCGGGGTCCCCTCCCTTCTGTGGCATAACCAGAGCAACTGTGCACGGAAAAGGGTTTCACAGCAACCGCTTGGCACACACCCTGCAAGCTGGTTCAGAATGTTCCTCCCCTGCAGGCCTGAGTTGTTTGGCAGAGGGGTGGGAATGAGGCCCCCCCCAGCCCCCTGCCTCTCCACACTTTGGGAAAAACTCACCCATCCCGGCTGCTCCCCTCGGCGACAGCCACCCCCCCCTCATTTATGCAGCATTGGGAGAGAACCCAGAGCGGCACAATTATTTCCTTTCCTGCTGTTCCAAAGTGATGGTTCTTTTATCCATATTTGATCACGCCGTGAGAAGCAGCCCAGATGCGGTGGCTTGATTTACGCCAATTAAAGTCTTGGGGAAATTAGCATATGGAGGCATCAATCCTGAGCTGCAACGGGAGAAGGACAAGTCACCCCTGCCCGGGGGCTGTGTTGGGCCTGGGGAAGCAGACCCAAGCTCAGCGGGGCGTCTAGGCAGAGGCAGGGAGCGGCCAAGGAAAAGACCCCTGAAGCCCAGCTCTGGCTGGGGGGAGAGGAGAAGAGTGTCCTGGCATCCCCACTGCTGGACCTCCTGAGGGCCCCTGGTCTTTTTGGCCCCTGTGTGACACGGAGTGTTGGGCTGGAGGGGCCGTTGGCCTGAGCCAACACTGGCTGCTCCGTTCCCACGTGCTCCTGCTCCAAATGACCCCTGGCTCTGGCACAGCTTGTCTTGAAAAAGAGCCATTTCTGTCAGAGCTCTCTCAGCCCCACCTGCCTCACAGAGGGTGTCTGTTGTGGGGAGGGGAAGGGAAAGGAGTCTGTAAGCCGCTCTGAGACTCCTTTGGGTAGCAAAGGGCAGGGTATAAATCCAATCTCCTCCCCCTCCTCCTCCTCTTCTTCTTCTTCCTTCTCCTCCTCTTCTTCTTCTTTTCCCTGATGATGCAGAAGTGGGTGAGAAGAGAAGCCCTCGCCCCCGAGGAGAGTCACGCCGGCATTGTTTGCACCCGGCCACCTGAGGAATCTGCTCCTGGCTGCTCTATCCCATACGGCAGTGGGGCCAACCACAGAGGCGATGGATGGCTGAGCAGCCCGCCCTGGCACAACAGAGAGCTGTTTTTTTGGGGGGGGGCGCCGTGTGGCTTGAGCGGCCCTCCCGCCCCTGCCTCTGGCAGCCGGGCACGCGCCGCAGCTGTGCTGGCAACGTGCGCCTTCTGATAGCAAGCCAAAGCCACACGGCTTAATTGGTGTTTGCGGCTGGCGCTCGCAGCACCCCAGGTCTTGCTTGGAAACAAACAAGCAAAAGACCGGCCCTCGTGCCAACCGCCATTCTGGTGCAGCCACGCCAAGGGAGCCTTGAGAGGGCATTGTGCGGGTCTCATAGCAACCGGCTGTCGAGTGCCCGAAGCAGAAGGCGGTGCCAGCTGCAAGGCAGGCCCAGGCGGAGGGAGGGCCAGAGGGAGGGCCAGAGGGCGTGGCCCAGGAGGAGGAGGAGGAAGAAGAAGAGGAAGAGGAGGAAGAAGAGGAGGAGATTGGATTTATACCCTGCCCCCTTCACTACCCAAGGGAGTCTCAGAGTGGCTGACAAACTCCTTTCCCTTTCCCTCCCCCACAGCAGACACCCTGGGAGGTAGACGGGGCTGAGAGAGCTCGTTCCAGAACTGCCCTTGAGAGAACAGCTCTGAGAGAACTATGGCTTGCCCAAGGTCATCCAGCAGCTGCAAGTGGAGGAGGAGTGAGGAATCAAACCCGGTTCTCCCAGATTAGAGTCCGCCTGCACTTAACCGCTACACCAAACTGGAATGGTGTGACTGCCCCCATTAGAGGAGATGGGAGTCTGTCTGCTGGAACCCACACATTCCACCCGGCACGGAGGCCACGGCAGGATATTTTGCACCCAGATCCCAATGAACCCCTCAGGGGAAGAAAGGCCCTGCTGGCACACCACAGCCCTTCTGTGCACCCTCCCTCCCCATCCCCAGGACCTTCTTTCCATCCCTGCCAAGAGTCTTCTGCTGCCCAGAGCTCCTCTCTGGGGCGGTGCCACCCGCAAGGGCTGAAATGGATTTAGCACAGAGCAGAGGCTGGGGGGGGGGCAGCATCCAGGACAGAGCGGGGGACTTTCCCCTGCATCCTCCGCGGAGGCATCTGGCCACGCCAGCTGAGGGAGCACAGCGTGCCAGTCATGGTATGACTGGCCCCCTCCCGGCAGACACGGCCCTTGCAGAGGGAAGAGGGCTGTCACGGGGACACCTTCACCACCTGCTTACTCGCCTTGGTAGGTGATGCGTGCATTTCTAACTGCACCTTTTCCATAAGTAGCTTTTACTTGTTCCCCACGCGCGACTGTGGCAGCAGGGAAGCATTCTGCCTGCCTATGCTCAGGCCACTCTGGGCAGCGGAAGAGCCCCTGCTTTAACATGCCAGAGGTCCCAGGTTCAATCCCCGGCAGCATCTCCCGTTATAAAAGGAGCAGGCAGGAGGTGAAGGGAAAGACCTCTGGACCTGAGACCCTGGAGAGCCGCTGCCAGGCCGAGTAGACAAGATTGGCCTTGACGGACCAGGGGTTTGACTCAGTGGAGGGTCGCTCTGTGTGTGTGTGTGTGTGTACACTCTGGCGATGCCTCCACAAAGTGCAGCCCGGATCCTATTGGGAGATTTCCATTCCATTTCCCCAGATCATATTGGGGGAGTTTCCTTATGTAGGGTGATTAGAAAAATGTGTCCTGCTCCGTATGGTCAAAGTGATGATTATTCCCAGTAGTCATGTATGGCTGCAAGAGCTGGACCGTAAGGAAGGCCAAGTGCTGAAGAATAGATGCTTTTGAACTATGGTGCTGGAGAAGACTCTTGAGAGTCCCTTGGGCTGCAAGGAGATCGAATCAGTCAATCCTAAAAGAAATCAACCCTGACTGTTCCCTGGAAGGCCGGAGATGGAAGCTGAAGCTCAAATACTTTGGCCGCCAAATGAGAAGGGAGCACTCAGAAATCTTTATTACGGTTCATAACCAGCACAAACAGTCCAACCAAGCATCCATCCATCCATCTCAAATTAATTCAAAATCATTTTCGAGATAATACACTGCATTAGCCTAAGAGTCTTAAGTTACGCTTTTAAGAGATCTTTCCAGGGAGGGAGCACTCCCTGGAGGAGAAGACCCCGATGATGCTGGGAAAGACTGAAGGTTGAAGAAGAAGGGGACGGCAAAGGATGAGATGGTCAGACAGTGTTATCGAGGCAACGGACATGAAATTAAGCAAACTCTGGAGCACGACAGAAGACTGGAGGGCCTGGCGTGAGGTGGTCCGTGGGGTCGCGAAGAGTCGGACTCGACTGTGGGACTGAACAACGACATGCTCAGAACCAGATAGGGTTGCCAGCTCTGGTGCAGGAAATTCCCGGAGATCTGGAGGCGGTACCTGGGGAGGGGAGAAGGTGGGGAGGAGTGGGAATGTCACGGAGTCCACCCTCCGAAGCTGCCCTTCTTTTTAGGGGAACTGGCCTCTGTCCTCTGGAGAACAGCCAGGATTTCAGCAGAATGCCAGGCCCCACTGGGAGGCTGGTGACCCCGCAATCAGACAGAGGTCTTCTGGGTACCCGAAATCCTAGAGGGCAGCAGGTTTTTTTGGGGGGGGTAGGCCAGTTTGGTGTAGTGGTCAAGTGTGCGGACTCTCATCTGGGAGAACGGGGTTTGATTCCCCCATGACTCCACTTGCACCTGCTAATGTGACCTTGGGTCAGTCACAAGCTCTGGCACAGCTGTTCTTGAAAAAGAGCAGTTTATGTTAGAGTTCTCTCAGCCCCTTCTACCCCACAGGGTGTCTGTTGTGGGGAGGGGAAGGGAAAGGAGATTGTGAGCCACTCTGAGACGCCTTTGGGTAGTCAAGGGTGGGGCATAAATTCAATCTCCTCCTCCTCCTCCTCTTCTTCTCCTCCTCCTCCTCCTCCTCCCTGGTTGTCTCCAGGACACAACTCAGCCAGGGGGCAGAGATTTAGTCTGGGAAGTGCTTTGGATGCTGAAAGAGGCTCAGGACCTCTGTTGCGGCCCCTCTCTGTCTCTGTAGCACCTCCTGGACTTCCGCAGAGGCCCCGTGCAGAGAAGAGCGTGCCAGGGGAATGGGAAGGTGCTGCTCTGTGGCAATGGGAGGTCCGTCTCTGGACGCCAGCGACCGAAGCGGCTCCCACGGCAGGGCTGGTGCGGCCTCCCTGGGGCCAGGAAGACACTGAGGCAGCAGAAAAGGAGTCACGTTCAGTGTTCCCTCTAAGCTGAGTGAGTGTGAGCTAGCTCACAGTTTTTCAGCCTCCAGCTCACAGATTTTTGTCTTAGCTCAGGAAGAAGGAGGGCTCCAGAGCAAACTAATTTATGCAGTAGTCAGATTGCTCACTCACAGCTTTAATGTCGGTAGCTCACAAAGCAGAATTTTTGCTCACAAGACTCCGCAGCTTAGAGGGAGAGCATTGGTCCCATTCACCCTCCGAGAGCCTGCAGGAAAGAAAGGTCAGAGGGGCATCCCCTTCGGGGGCCGGCAGAAACAGCTGCCTTCCTGGGTGTCCTTCTCTCCCAAGCCAGGCTTCCTGTTCCCCATCCGTCCCAGCTGCAGGAGTGAAGGGGCCACCTTCATGCGCAGGGCAGCAGTGTGCAGTGACAGAGGCAGGAGGCTGCCCTGGGCAGGCCAAATACACCCTCCAGGCCGCTGGAGTCTGCCGTTCCCCTGTGCCCAGCTTCTTGGCGATGAGGAGGAGGGCCGGCTAAGGCGGCCTTCCAGCTCTCCTCCTCCTCTGCACTCACGGCCCGCCGGTGATATCCGCTGCTCCGTGACCCCTCCGGCACACCAATGACAACGGCTTCCGTGCCTCTCATGCGCATTTCTGTGTGAGAGGCAGAGCCATTGCCAGCCAACTGCCGGTGACCGCCCAATTATAAACAGCCCTTTTCTGTATAATCCGCCGGGCGCCTCTGTCTTCCAAACAAGTCAATAGGAATCAATCAATGTTTGTGCCCCTTCGATAGCTCTATTAAATCCTCAAGGATGGAGGATCAAAGCAAGCCCCGGAGCAGATGCCTCCTCCTCCTCCTCCTCCTTCTCTTCTGTCAACAGAGGAGGTGCTGTGGAGATTGCTAAGCAGGCACTCTTCCGTATTGCCTCTGACAAAGAGCCGCCCCTCCCGCCTCTTGATGCCTGGTGGCCTTGGGCTGCCGCTTCTCAAAGAGGCTGCCCCCTCTCGTGGGGCCCAGCGGAGGCCCGACAGTGGAAAGAGAAGGGCAGAAATGCCTCTCTGAGCCGGGCGGATCAAAAGACAACAGTCCACGGAAATTGGCCTGGACAGAATGGAGCAGAGCCCGGTGAACTACAACCCAAGTATAACGTGGCGGAACGTGGAGTCTCCCCCAGGCACAGATGTTGGGGGCCACGTCCAATTCAGTGGCTTAGCAGAGGTCCTCTCTGCGGGGGAGGGGGGGAGAACCTGCAGGCTCACTCATGCACAGAAAGTTCTCAGGCGCCACAGCTGGAGGAGGAGTGGGGGTCTAGCTCAGGGGGAGGTAATCCTCTCTAGGGCCAAGGCCCCATCCTTTCTCACAGCCTCGACCATATCCCTTGGTGGGTGTGTGGCCAAGCAGAATTCACAACATGTGTCACCTCACAGGTGCTCGCGGCTGACATGCCTTGAAAATGTGAAAGAGAAAAGCAGAGTATTGGGGTTTTTTCCCAGAGTGAGGAAATGCTCTGGGCTTCGTCTACTCAGAGTGTATGAAATGGTGAAATTACAGCCATTTTCTGCTCGCTCCCGGTCGGCAGAAGGTGAGGAAACTGGGACGGAGCAGAGCCGTCTCTTGTAGCCAGATGAGGGATCTTAGCAGTATCGATCTAGATCTGAGTTAGTCAACTATAAATCATTCTCCTGGCCGGCCCAACGGGATCGATCCATCAAGTTCCAAAGCATCTTTCAAGAGGCACCGCACAGGCAGCCCGATGGAAGTACACCGCTCCGGCCTGTCTCTTTATCCTCGGTGCCTGTGTGAATCTTATAGTAGGCTTGCTAACATCGCAGGTTTCTTTGGAAATGGAAGTATAAGGGCTGGGAATGGCTGCAAAAGACGGCAGCGCTTCGGCTCGCTCCATGCTGTTTGCTGGTTGGTTTTAAAGGACTGGCCATGCTACGCCCACGTAGTCATAAGAACATAAGAGAGAAGCCAGTGTTGGATCAGGCCAATGGCCCATCTAGTCCAACACTCTGTCACACAGCGGCCAAAAATTCCAGGTGCCAGGACACTAGAAGCCCTCCCACTGTTGCCCCCCCCCAAGCACCAAGAAGACAGAGCATCCCTTGCCCCAGACTGAGAGTTCCTATCTATACCTTGTGGCTCTGCCAGAGGTTTATCCAATTCCCTCTTGAAGCCATCCATGCTTGTAGCCACTGCCGCCGCCTCCTGAGGCAGTGAATTCCATGGGTTAATCACTCTTTGGATGAAGAAGGACTTCCTTTTATCTGTTCTAACCCGACTGCTCAGCAATTTCATTGAGTGCCCACCAGTTCTTGTCTAGTGAGAAAGGGAGAAAAGGACCTCTTTCTCTCCCTGCTCTGTCCCATGCATAATCTTATAAACCTCGATCATGCCACCCCTCAGCCGTCATTTCTCCAAGCTAAAGAGCCTCAAGCACTTTAACCTTTCTTCATAGGGGAAGTGTTCCAACCCTTTCATCATTCTAGTTGCCCTTCTCTGCACTTTTTCCAATGCTATAACATCCTTTTTGAGGTGTGGTGACCAGAATTGCACACAGTATTCCAAATGAGGTCGCACCATCGATTTATACAGGGGCACGATGATACTGGCTGATTTGTTTTCAATTCCCTTCCTAATAATCCCCAGCATAGCGCTGGCCTTTTTTTATTGCAGTCACACACTCTCCAAACACGCACAGCCAAGCTTACCTATGATGGAGAAATGCTCTCTGCCCTAGAACAGAGTGTTGGATTGGATGAGCCATTGGCCTGATCCAACATGGCTTCTCTTATGTTCTTACCTTGCATCTGATGAAGGGAGCTTCGACTCTCAAAAGATGATACCCTGAAATCTTGTCAGTGTCTAAGGTGCTACTAGAATTGAATCTAACTGTTGCACAGCAGACCAACACAACTGTTTTCTGAAACTAGCTAGCTAGAATGTTACACCTCAGAGGCAAAAACTGGAAAATAGTGTGGGGGTGAGGGGAAAACTCAACCCACGATAACACTGTGAACCAGAAGGGTTAAGCTGACCATATATATTAGGAATTCTCTGGACAAAGAGAAAGAACCTCTCTTCCATTTTGCTGTCTTCTCCTGGAATGACTAAATCTTTACTTAGGGACTGCAGGGACTCCATATTGTCCCCATAGCCAGGGATTGTGGGAAGAAGCCCCAGCTCTGGGAACTAAGTTAACGATGGAATTTTAACTACTACAACTTCAAGAAATACTAGCCTGTCCTAATTAAGGATAAGTATCAACTCAAGTATAGAGTGAGAGGACTGCGTGTTTCCACCTTTTCTTTATATCATTGCTCAGCCTGAAGCTTGAATACACCATGTGTACAATTTCCACCCCTTAGATCTAGTCTTGCAATCCAGAGCAAGAGAGAATAGATCTGCGACATCTTCTACATGATAGCCCTTCAGATATTTGAAGACTGCCATCATGTCCCCTCTAAGCCTTCTCTTTCCCAGGCTAAACATACCCAACTCTTTCAGCCTTTCCTCATAAGACTTGGATTCCAACCCTCTCACCATCCTGGTTGCCCCTTCTGGACACGCTCGAGCTTGTCAACATCCTTCCTAAAATGTGATGCCCAAAACTGGACATGGTACTCCAGGTGACGCCTGACCATAGCATTATAGAGCAGAACTATCACCTCCTGTGATTTGGATACAATGCTTCTGTTAATGCATCCTAAGATTGCATTAGCTTTCTTCACAGCCACATCGCAGTGCAGGGTCATGTTGAGCTTGTGATGAACACGAATACCTAGATCTCCTTTACATGTGCTGCTGATATCTGTGCCTTTGATTTTTTTGTACCTAAGTGTAGGACTTTGCACTTATCTCTATTGAAATTCATTTTATTTGTCTCAGCCCCACTGTTCCAGCCCATCCAGATCATTTTGAATCCTGACTCTGTCTTCTTCAGAATTAGCAATCCCACCCAGCTTTGTGTCATCTGCAAATTTGATAAGTATCCCCTCTATGTCTTCCTCCAGGTCATTGATAAAAACATGGAACAACACCGGGCCTAGGACTGAGCCCTGCAGCACTCCACTCGAGACTTCCCTCAACGTAGATGCAGAGCCATTTATGAGCACTCGTTGGGTACGATTTTTCAACCAGCCATGAATCCATCCTGAAGTCTAGATACACTATATCCACAGCATTGCCAGAGTCAACCATTTTAGTAACTCTGTCAAAAAAGGAGATATGGTTGGTCTGGCATGACTCATTCTTGATAAACCCATGCCGGCTACTACCAATTAACTCATTCCATTCAAGGTGCTCACAGTCAGAGCGTTTATAATCTGCTCTGGAATTTTCCCAGGTATTGATGTCCAGCGGACAGGCCTACAAGGAGGTGGGTCTCATTTTCCCCAAAGCCTCTCGGCTCTTTCAGAATGGCTCCACCCCCAACCACCTGGACTAGGGAGGGGGGGATCCTTCCAGCTACCCATCTGGAAGAGAGGACGCATCTTTGATCCATTTCCCCCCCCATTACTTGCCAAGCTGTGCCCTGCCTCCGTCCTCCATGCTTTGTTTCGCGACTGAGTTAAATAAGAGAACCGACATCAGTATCATGCAATTACATCCCTGGTCTTTCCGGTATTCTGTCAGGAGGCAGATAACCATCTCCCCGAACGCGTTCTCTCACAAAGTGCTCGCTTTCCATTCCCAGACCGAACTCTTGTGAGTTGCATCGGCAGAACAGATACGGTTAATTAAGAATCTCATTTTTAGTATTCAATTTTAGTAGAATCTGGATTTATTTTTAAAAAAAAAAGTGGTACCTTTAATTTTCAAAGGAAAATGGAATCCTCTCCCGCCCCCCGCCCCCCCGCCTTTTGTCTCTGGGAGAGCACCGAGGAGAGGTGCGTTGGGGCAGGGGCTTCGATGGAATGTTGTGCCACCCCACAGGTCCCAGAGATGGGAGCAAGCAGGCTCCGAGCTCTGGCGTCCCTCAGGCTCCTCTCCTTCCATGCCTCGCCCTCCACCAGACTAGCCCCGAATGGCACAAGAAGACTGTGTGGCTAAGTGGGGGCTCCCAATCCAGGGTATCAAGGAAGGCCTCCCTGGGAATCAAGACCACTCTTATGGGATTCCTCATGGACCTTTTTGCCTGGGGCTCTAAAAGGTAAATCTGGGCCCATTTAGGTGACCACATCCCCACATTTTCCAAAATATACATACTGTGGAGAATCATAGAATCATAGTGTTGGAAGGGACCTCCAGGGTCACCTAGTTCAACCCCCTGCACAGTGCAGGAATGCCTCCCCCTCCAAACCCCCAGTGACCGCTGTTCCACGCCCAGAAGGTGGCAGTTTGATGAAGTGGTTAAGTGCATGGACTCTAATCGGGGAGAACGGGGTTTGATTCCCCACTCCTCCACTTGCAGCTGCTGGATGACCTTGGGCAAGCCATAGTTCTGACAAGAGCTGTCCTTGAAATGGCAGTCCTGGAAAGCGTTCTCTCAGCCCCACCTCCCTCACAGGGTGTCTGTTGTGGGGAGGGGAAGGGAAAGGAGTTTGTAAGCTGCTCTGAGACTCTGCGTGAAGGGTGGGGTATGAATCCAATCTCTTTAAAAAAAAAACCTTCAGGGTCCCCAGGGCCAAACCATCCCAGAGGAAAATTGTTTCCTGACCCCAAAGTGGCAATGATCATTTCCCTGGGCATGTCAGAAAGGGCCACGAGAACTAAGCACTGAGGCAGCCCTTCCTGCCCTCCCTCTCGTGATCTGCCCAAGTCCACAGAATCTGCAGTCAGGTGGCCCTCTAGCCTCTCTCTGGAAACCTCCAAAGAAGGAGAGCCCGCCTCCTGCCATGGAAGCCTGTTCCCGCTGAGAGAGAGAGAGAGGACTTTCCCCTCCTCCTCCCCCGGTTCTAGAATATAGAGGCACCCAGAGGAGTCAATGGGCAGTAGATTCAGTCAAGACTTTAGAAGGTTCAATGAGTCCAAATTAAAGGACCCAAAATTTGGGTCCATTTAACCTTCTAGGTTCTTAGTTCATTCTTTTGGGTTAAGTTTTCTCCCTCCCCCCTTTTTCGTCCTTTTGGGCAGTAGATTCAGGACAGTCTGCAAAAAAAGGAGTCCTACTTTATGAGCAGATGAACCACATGAACCAAAGGCTTCCTTTGATACCCAACATCTGGAACCTGACCCTGCTCATCCCAGAGGAACTGGGGCACGTCGTCTTCCAGCGCACCTGTCGGCATCCCAGGAACACTGGAAACTGTATTTCCCAGGACTCCCTGCACCAGGGAAAGGATTGCGCATGCTCGTGACAGGTGCAAGGTGCTCCCTTCCTTCTTTCTTTAACGGCTTTCCGTGCTGACCCTCATACCTCAAGACGAAACACCATAAGAACTACCCGATGAACCAAGGAAAGCAGCCAAGAACACAGGAAGAGCCCTGCTGGATCAGACCAGGGAGGACCCCTCCAGTCCAGACCTCCCGCCTCACACAGTGGGCAGCCAGTTCCTCTGGAGGGCCAGCAACAGGGCAGGGAGGCCAAGGCCTTCCCCTGAGAAGGACATCAGAAGAGCCCTGCTGGATCAGACCAGGGAGGGTCCATCCAGTCCAGCATCCCAGTCTCACACAGGGGCCAGCCAGTTCCTCTGAAGGGACCAACAACGGGGCAGAGAGGCCAAGGCCTTCTCCTGATAAGAACCCCAGAAGAGCCCTGCTGGATCAGACCAGTGAGGGTCCATCTAGTCCAGCACCCAGTCTCACACAGCGGCCAGCCGGTTCCTCTGGAGAGCCATCAACAGGCACAGAGGCCGAGGTGCTCCCCTGATGCTGCCTCCCGGCAGTGGATTTCCAAGGTTGGCTGCCTCTAAATGTGGAGGCTCCCTTAACTCCCTGCAGCTAGTAGGCCCTGATGGACCCACCTTCCGTGACTCTCTCTAACCCAGGGGTGTTAAGTGTGTGAGCCGGAGGCTAAAAACTGTGAGCCAGCTCACACTAACTCAGCGTAGAGGGAACACTGGTCTCCAGTCCACCCATGTGGGTTTTCCTCTGCACCCCCCTCCCAGCCCATGAGGAGGCCCTGCAGCGAGGACGCTCCAGCTCGGAGCTTCTTTACTAAGTTTCTACCTCTGGTACCGGCATTACGTTTTATGGTCCACATGGCCCAATCGGACAAGGTGACACTTAGGTCAGAGCCGGCCCTCAGAACAAATTAATCCGACACCTCCTTTTATAGTGATCTGTCTTGCTGGTGATTACCCCCTCTGCTGGCAGCGAATCCCACAATTTAATTATCCGGGTAAACTAATTAAATTACTCCTAAAGCTGTGCTGGTTGTTTGGCCTGTCCTCAATCTATAGCCCATCTATTTCATCAGGTGCCCCTAAATTCTAGTACAAGGGGAGGAGGATGAAGGCCCTCTCTCTTTCTCTCTTTCTCTCTCTCTCTCTCCCCACTAGGAATAATTTTATCAGCCTCTAACATGCTGTGCCACAGTGCATAGCGAGAGTGAAAAATCAGCTCAGACCAACAAACATCCTGAGTTCCCACCAGCCTCGAGTTCCCTGCTTTGCCTCTCGTACCAGTCCCAGGCAAAACTCTTCTGCTTGCACGATAAATATCCTGCCTCCAGGAACGGCTGGATTCTGATCCCACGGAGAACTCCAGCTCCCTGCCCGAGCCGCAGGAAATAGCCGGCCGAGTCACCTGACTTGGGATCCTGAGCTGGAGGACAGAACAAGACCTGGCAGCGGTTCTAAAACATCCTTAAAAAACCCTAATAAAATCCCTGCTGGTGATGGCAGAAATCGACCCAGCATTTTCCCACGCTTTGTTTACGCCTCTCTCGGACTCTCTTCGGCTTTCCTGTTTTCTTCCTTGTAATTTTTTTTAAATGTACTCTGTTCTTTATTACAATGTATGTGCAGGGGGGGAAATGCCGCCTGTACTGTAGAGCGCTGAGGAAACTTCGCAGCAGCTGCTCCTTTCTAACCTCCAGGGGCAGAGGCGTCTTGTGGAGAGGAGAGGCCGCTCCGCGATTCATGCCAGTCGGATAAGACACTGTTAACGGATGGAAGTCGCCCTGTTACTAAGATTGTGGCATGCTGTTGCACTCGAAAGGTACAGCTTCATTTGCAGAATTGCAAATCTCTCCTTTTTTGTATGCCTTTTAGTGAATCTGTTATATGCATTTTATATTTCTGTACTGTATATTTTGCAATATCTTATTTTGGTGCCCCTTTGCTGAAGTGTTTGGATTGTTCTGGCTGGATGCTGTAATAAAATTCCTTCTCTGCCTGTTGGTTTAGGCAGCAGCTGGAGAGACACGCCGCTCCCCGCCCCCCAGGCAGTGGCTGCTGGCACCCCTTTGCTTTGCCCCGTGTAGACCGTCTGTGGCAAAAATGGGAAGCATTTCCGTGCGCCATAAAATCTAGGCCTGTCCTGTTTGATGGTGCCAGCCACTGAAAGAACTCCAGTGGCAGCCATGCCCTCTGGGAACCAGGAGGGTTCGGACCCACCTCTGATGCCCAGGAAAGGCCAGATGGCACCGCGTGGCTTGGCCTCACCTCGCCTGGGCATTCATCCACACGTGCCCGCCTTGCCTGCCATCCTCGCTTCAGGAGCCCCATCAGAAGGCAAAGCCAATTGCGGATTTGTCAGGAGGAGCCGAGGCTCAATCAAGCAAGTGTCCACGGGACGACAGGCCCACTGGTGCTACGCCCCATTCAGCTTTGATGCAGGTTGCCAGGACGGCCTGCCAAAGGGAACCGGCCAGAGACTCCAACCAGACAGCAAAGGAGGGACGGAAAGAGCTCTCCCGCCCCAGCCTCACGCAACCACAGAGCCCTCCCTGGCGCAAGGGGCCGCGGGTGTGGGTGAGTGTGTCATCTTCCTGCAGCCTGGAGGGAGGCCGGCCGTGGCTTTGGCCGCCAGCAGTCTCCAAGGGCCGCACTAGCTCTCCTCTTGGGGGCGGCGGGGGGCTACCTCCATGGAACAGGCGGAGCAGCTCGGAAGAGGCCTGCCAGGGCCCGAGGGGGGGCTGGGGGGGGCCTCCCCTCCGGATCCCCGGACCGGCACAGGCAGCATTGTCTGCTTCAACTTTGTTAGCATTTCCATTTTGCTAAGGGGAAAGCATAATATTTCGAGTCGGTTTCCAGCGGTCTTGGCAGGAGTCTCAAAATCATCGACAGGAGTCCCAACTGATGCTCCCTCTCAGCTGTGGGGTCTTGTGGGCAAAAATTCTACCTTGTGAGCCACTGGCACTAACGTTGCGAGGGAGTGATTTGGCTGCTGCCTAAGTTAGTTTGCTCTGGAGCCCATCCTTCCTGAGCTGAGACAAAAATCTGTGAGCTGGAGGCTAAAAAAACTAGGAGCTAGCTCACACTATCTCAGCTTAGAGGGAACACTGACTGTGACAAATCCTCCCTCTAAGCCCTGGAGTCTTGTGGGCAAAAATTCTACCTTGTGAGCCACTGGCACTAAAGTTGTGAGCAGATGATTTGGCTGCTGCATAAATTAGTTTGCTCTGGAGCCCTCCTTCCTGGGTAAGACAAAAAAAATGTGTGAGCTGGAGGCTAAAAAACTGTGAGCTGGCTCACACTCACTCAACTTAGAGGGAACACTGGTCCCCACCCTCTTTGGTCCACTGCCGGTCAGCACGGGGGCTGCCTGTTCCCTGAGAGCCACTCAGGCTCTGACTGGAACCCCTCTGGAGCCTCCCAGACCGAGGGGGTCACAGTCCCTTGGCCCCTGCCTCTGCCATCGGGACAGGTTGCTTGCAGCTCCCTCAGCAGTGACTGCTTTGACTTCCTTGTTCTTTCCTGGTGGGCTCGGCTGTCTCCCCCCCCCTCCTCTGCAGCATCTCCAGTAAATACAGGCGCTGACAGGATCAGCAATCATGGCTGGAAGATCTCTAGCGGGCACGGATACAGGAACATGCGCCACTTGACAGCAGGCAGGCACACCCAACCTCCGTCACCCACACGCCCAGGTCCGGCAGCTGCAGGAAACACCCAGCCCGCCAAGGGTCACTCCTCGCTGCTGGCCAGCACCGACCCGGGAGCTTCAGGCAAACAGACCTCCATCTTCAGAAGGAAGCTCACTCGCTTTCTGAACGTGCAGCCGGGAGAACAGCAGCGAAACGGCGTAATGTCGACTGAGAAGAGAGGGGAGAGGCCAAGAGAGAGAAAGACAGACGGGAAAGCTCATCGCAAAAAGCACCTTGCATCTGTCTGTCGTGTGAGTGTCAGGAACAGAAGGTATTGGACGGCGGCTAGTTTCACAGGCGATTGTATCCCCTGGGGCACTTTCAACAAGCAGCGTAACCACTTAGGATAAACCAAGAAGGAGTCACCGGAGAGGGAAGCCTTTGAAATGCGTGTTTCTCTACAGCTGCCTGATTCCAGGCCCTTAAAGATCAGTTTGAGCTCGCTGGCTCCGAGTCAGAGCACCAGCATGCAGAAGGTCCCAGATTCGAACCCTGGCGGTATTGCCAATTCACCGGCTCAGTCAGTCAGTCAGTCAGTCATGGGAAAGACTCTTCCGCACCAGAGAGACCTGGAAGAGATGCTGCCGGGCACAGTAGCCAACACCAGCCTTGACAGCGCAAGGGGCTCACTCGGGGTGAGTCAGCTCCGTGCGTCCCGGTGGCTAGACTGCTGCAGACCACCCTAGGCAGCTAGGCGGCCAAAGAGCTGGAGAGCTGGAGTGACGCGGGAGCAACAAGAGCTGGAGGCTTGCAGCCCTGTCAGCGGCAGAACAAGGGAGCCAGTGAACTAGAGGGGACAAGGGCGGGCGAGGCAGCCAGCTAAGGGACGGAGAGGTGGGGGGCAGGGCAGGGGGGCTGGCCCACTGCGGGGAGAGAAAACCCACAGCCCAGAGAAGGAGGCGGCAGAGCCAGAGAGCGAGAGGCCTCGCTAACTAGAGAAGCGCCAGACCACCAGAGACCCTCACAGCAAACATGCTCTCTGAAGCCCAGGCAAACATGTACACAAACTCAACCAGTACCTGCAGCAAAGGCACCCCGCTGTGGAGCCGCTCGGGGGAAATCACACACCTGACAACTCTATCTGCCAAAAAACCACTTGCAGATCTAGCCGAGACAGACGGAGAATGTGTGTGCACGCATGCACCCCCCGCACCCCCACGCATACATCCCAGCAAACATGCATCCAGAGACACTCAAGGGCTGGCAAAACCAGTCTTTGCAGACAGCAGGACCAACGTGCCCCCTCCTCTCCCTCAGGAACCACCCCCAGCGGCTCCCCACATGTGGCAGAGGACAGGGGCAGGAAGTGCCTGGAAGGGCTTCCCTCGGCTCTCCAGAAGCAAAGCCCCTGGGGGAGGAGGGATACCCGCTGGACTCACCCAGGCCCCTCTGTTTGGTGGGCCAGGGCACTGGGCTCTCCCTCCCACAGCTTTCGGGCTCAGAGGCGCCAACTGGACAGGAATGTTGTGTGGGAAGGAAGTTGCAGCTCCTGAAGAGTCCCCCACATATCCACCCACCCAGAACAGTCTGAGAGTGGACAGAGAGGACAGGAGAAGGAGGAGGAGGAGGAGGAGGAGGAGAAGAAGAGATTGGATTTATCCCCCGCCCTTCACTGGGAGTCTCAGAGCGGCTGACAAACTCCTTCCCCTTCAGAGCAGCTTACAAACTCCTTTCCCTTCCCCTCCCCACAACAGGTACCCTGTGAGGTAGGCGAAGCTTAGAGAGCTCTCTCAATAACTGCCCTTGAGAGACAACAGCTCTGATGGAACTATGGCTTGCCCAAGGTCATCCAGCAGCTGCGAGTGGAGGAGTGGGGAACAAAACCAGTTCTCCCAGATTAGAGTCCGCCTGCACTTAACCACTACACCAAACTGGCTCACAACGGGAAACACTGTGAGGCCCAGCTGAACAAATTGTCTCTGTTGAACCCAGGGGAAAGAACAGAAGACCACAATGGGGGTGTGGGGGGAGATAACACGATCACAGCCTTCAGAGAATTTCTTCCAGACCATGAAAAGTTTCCTCCCTTCCCTCGGGCTCTGCCATGGATTCAAAGGTCAGTAGAGTCTGGTCGCAAAGCAAAGAAGGGGGAGCCAACTGTAAGTTAAATATGAGCAGCCAATGTAATGCGGTGACAAAAAAGGCTAACGCAGTCTTGGGATGCTATCAACAGAGGCATGGCATCCACATGGCATGGTGTCCTAGTCCCTCTGTACACTGCACTGGTCAGGCCATACCTGGAGTCTTGTGTGCAGTTCTGGAGGCCTCACTTCCAAAAGGATGCGGACAGGATGGAGCGGGTGCCGAGGAGAGAGACGAGGATGATGGGGGGCCTGGAGACCAAGAAGCCCTGCGAGGAAAGGCCGGAGGGGAATGTTTAGTTTGGAGAAGAGGAGGGGGAGGGGGGAAACAGGATGGCTGGAAGGGCTGTGTCACTTGGGGGGGAGGGCAGGGAGCTGTTCCCGTTGCCAGCAGAAGACAGGACTCGCAATACTGGGTCTAAATTAAGGGCGGGAAGGTGCCAGCTGGCTATTAGGAGAAACTTTTTTACAGTCAGAGTTGGGCAAGAGTGGAATGGGCTGCCGGGGGAGGTGGTGAGCTCCCCCTGGGTGGCCGTCTTGAAGCAGCGGCTGGACAAACCCTTGCCGGGGATGCTCTCGGCTGGTCCTGCAGTGGGCAGGGGTTGGACTAGATGGCCTGCAGGACCCCTTCCAGCTCTGTGTGGCTCTAGGATGCCATGAATGCCAGCCAGGCTCTCCTGAGCTGAGGGAGAAGCTGACTTGGTTGGAGGAACGCTCTCTGGGTTGGGAAATTCCTGGGGATTTTTTTTGGGGGGTGGAGCCTGGGGAGGACAGGTTTTGGGGAGGGGAGGGGCCTGTAATGCCACAGAGTCCACCTGCCAAGGCAGCCCTTTTCCTCCAGGGGAGCTGGTCTTTGATGCCTGGTGCTCCCATGCTCCCTTCTTGACTGTTTACTGCTGAAAGAAGAACCGACTGGGGCATGGGGGGAGCTCAGTCTGGGCGGCCATGGGGGGGTCGGGGGGAGCAGTGTCCATGTTCTCTCTTGGCGCCCTCCCCCCCACCACCACCACCAGGCATTTGCAACAGTCGCCTTGGACCAGAGAGCGGGCCTTGGGCAAAGGCCTAAGACGAGAAGGCATTAATTTTCCACGGCTTTTATCTTGGCAACTGGCTAAAAATAGGTGTGCCCCCGCCCTGAGTGGCAGTTTCAAGGCACGTCAGCCTCCCAGTTCAAACGCTTCACTCTGCAGCCAGAACACCTCCCAGCTCAAGATGGATTTGCCCGTTGCGTCCGGTAATTAAATCTTTTGAACAGTCAGACGGCTGAAAACGAGACACAAAACACCCCCTTCCTTGTAGTCCTTCTCAGCTGTCAGCGGCAGGTGCCAGATCACCCGTCCCTGCTCCCCTGCTTTTTGGCACACACATCAGTCCCAGCGGGACCAGGAGCTGCTCCGGTGTGGCTGCTCCCAACGCGGCCTCAAGGGGGGTGGGAGTTGGGGAGCCAGCAGGGAAGGGTAAGAACATAAGGACATCAGAGAGAAGCCAACCTTGGCTCTGGCCAATGGCCCATCCGGTCCAACACTCTCTGTGTCACACAGTGGCCAAAGATACCAGGTGCCATCAGGAGGTCCAGCAGTGGAGCCGGGACACTAGAAGCCCCCTCCCACTGTTGCCCCCTCCCCCAAGCACCAAGAAGACAGAGCATCCCTTGCCCCAGAGTCCCTATCTATCCCTTGTGGCTAATAGCCACCGATGGACCTCTGCTCCGGACGTTTTATCCACTCCCCTCTTGAAGCCCTTCGTGCTTGTAGCCGCCACCACCTCCTGCAGCAGGGAATTCCACGTGTTCATCACTCTCTGGGTGAAGAAGGACTTCCTTTTATCCGTTCTAACCCGACTGCTCAGCAATTTCATGGAGTGCCCACAAGTTTTTCACTGGTGTTTCCCGAGGCAGCCAAGGTAGCTGCTCGAATGTGGACCACTTCTCCGGGCCCTTTGGCACTTTGACAATGCCACCCTGGGCATTCCCACATTCCCGGACCCCTCTCTGGTTCACACGGTGCTTTCTGCCACAGTCGAACTGGCCCTCAACAGTGCAGGAAGGGGGGGGTCTCTCATGTTCAGAAGCCCCCCTGACTTTCTCTCTGCTGCAGCCGGTCGGTGCTGCTTGGAACCTTCACAGTGTCCCCGTTGGAATGCGAAAACTGTTGCCGCAGGAGGGGGCCCATCTGCTTCTCCACTCCTGCTCAGTGCCAGCATGTTCCTCCTCCCACCAGCAGGTATGCCTGGACCAGGTCAAAGGAGCATCGGCCTCCCGGCCTCAGCAAGTGTAGGTGCCCTCCTCTACTCACGAAGAGATTTGCACCTTTCCACAAAGCCACAGGCCACAAAGAAGAGCCAGATTTTGCGAGGAGTAAAAATGCCCTCGCAAGCACACCTGGGAGAGCTCGCCTTTCCCCCCCTTCCCCCTTTATTTTGTGTTTGAGCAGCCAGGCTGACATGGAGTTCTGCAGGCCTCGGAAGCTTTCCTGTGCTGTGTGGTGCTGGGGTTTGCCAGGCCACAAAGCTGCCTGCAGCCTGGAGCCCAAGCCCTGGGCAGGAGTGGAGGTGAAATTGTGCGGTGGGGCAGGGCCTGGCATTTGGTCACATCTGGGGGGCAGAGCCCAGCTGTTTCCCCCGAGGCCATAAGCGGAGCGTGGCACGAAAGCTGCCCCTTCACCTAAGTCATGGGACTTGGGCCAGGAAAACCCCAGCCCTACCCTTTCCTGACAATCCCCGCCCCGGCCGAGAAGACGTGACAGTTTTGTTCATTGGTTTGCTTAAAATTCAGGTGACACCCCCCCCGAACCTGCGCTTCTCAAAGATGCTCCATTTGCAGCCACCATAGCGGGAACCTCCGAGCCGGAAACGCCGCCACTTGTTTGCCTATGCGCCTTAATGGGTTTTATTTTGGTACAGTGGAAATCACAGGGCGGAGGAGACCCATTTGTGTACCGGCACTCGGTCGCCGGCTGTCACAAGGGCTCTCGTCTGCCGCTGCGCCTCCCAGGCCCCGCGCTCATTCCCTCTCCAAGTCGGGGGGGGGGTGTTGCTATTTCTGACCCATTTCGCCACTCCGGCGGGTTCAGCCTGGGAACAGCAGCCCAAGCAGCCAGCAGACTGAGGAGCTGCCCAGCAAGGGCGACTGGAAAGGCCCCCTGCACACGGGGGGGGGTGTATGTGTGGCTCAGCCGCAAGCCCTCTCTCTCCGTTCCAGCACAAGGGTCCTCTTCTCCTCCCCCCACCCCCAGGCCCTGGAACAATATCTCTTTATTGGGAACATCTGTACCCCCACCTTGTCTGTCAAAGGGATCTTTGCCTCTGGAAAACTTACACCCGAAAGAAGAAGAGAAGAAGAGAAGAGATTGGATCTATACCCTGCCCTTCACTGCCCGGAGGAGTCTCAGAGCGGCTTACAGACTCCTTTTCCCTTCCCCTCCCCACAGCAGACACCCTGTGAGGTAGGTGGGGCTGAGAGAACTTCTGACAGAAACTGCTCTTGGGAGAACAGCTCGGAGAGAACTTGTGACTGACCCAAGGTCACCCAGCTGGCTGCATGTAGAAGAGTGGGGAATCAAACCCGGTTCTTCCAGATTAGAGTCTGGGCAATTAACCACCACACCAAACTGGTTCTCGAAGTGACCTCTGACTCATGCAAATTCCTGCTGGGATCAATGTGGTTTGTCTTTAAGGTACCACTGGATGACCGACCATCTCATTTTACACACACACACACACACACCCTTTGTCCAGGCTCTGCCCCTCCCAACACCCTCTGGAACAGCTCTGTCTTGCAGCCGAGCCTGAAAGCCAGGCAGGTAGCAGCCCCCTAACCGCTTCCACGAGGCTGTTCCAGAGGCACGAGGCAGCCCCGGAAAGACTCCCAGACTTCCAGCCGAAATGAAGCCCAAGGACATGATCCTGGCCTACCCTTCTGGCTTTCCCCCTTGTCTGCTCCTCCAGCGTTCCACATGCTGCTCAAATGGCAACCCTGTGCTAACCCTGAGGGAGGGGCGCTTCTCGTTCAGGTGGCCGTGGCTCAGTGGCAGAGCCTCTGCTTGGCACGCAGAAGGCCCCAGGTTCAATCCCCGGCAGCATCTCCAGTTGAAAGGACCAGGCAGGAGGTGACGGGAAAGACCTTTCTCCACCTGAGACCCTGGAGAGCTGCAAAGAGGGGCCGTGGCTCAGTGGGTAGAGCCTCTGTTTGGCAGGCAGAAGGTCCCAGGTTCAATTCACAGCAGCACCTCCAGTTGAAAAGGACCAGGCAGGAGGTGATGGGAAAGACCTTTCTCCACCTGAGACCCTGGAGAGCTGCAAAGAGGGGCCGTGGCTCAGTGGGTAGAGCCTCTGTTTGGCAGGCAGAAGGTCCCAGGTTCAATTCCCCAGCAGCATCTCCAGTTAAAAAGGACCGGGCAGGAGGTGATGGGAAAGACCTTTCTCTGCCTGAGACCCTGGAGAGCTGTCAAGAGGGGCCGTGGCTCAGTGGCAGAACCTCTGCTTTGCATGCAGGAGGTCCCAGGTTCAGTCCCCAGCAGCACCTCCAGTTGAAAGGACCAGGCAGGAGGGGATGGGAGAGGCCTCCGCTTGAGACCCTGGAGAGCCGCTGCCAGTCTGAGTAGACCTTGATGGACCCGGGGGGGTCTGATTCAGTAGAAGGCAACATTATGTGTTCATAGATGTGGGTCGGTAAAGCATCATCTCTCCTGATGGGGCACAATCCCACACTCAAGTAGATGCTAGGAGACCAAACGACCACCGTTTAAAGAAGGCCCAGCCTGGGGATCCGTTGGGAGCCTCCCCAGCATCGCAGGCCCAGAGACTTGTGGGCCTCATCCCGCGCCTCTGCCCCACAGACAGTTTTCCGAATGCTCTGGGCTCCTGGCCTTCTCTGAGCCAGGGGGACACCCCATTTTGCTACCTGGATTTTTAAAAAAGAAACAGAAGCGGCCACTCCTACCGGCTCCGGGGAGAAAGCCCAGGAAGCTCTCTGAGGAGCAGTGCTGGAATCCGGCCACTCTGGGGAGGCAACAGGGCACTTCCCCAAGATAAACTCTCCCTTTTGGGGAATGGCTGGGAAACAGAGTGGCCGGAAGGGACGTCTTGTGGGCAGAGAGCGCCCTCTGCTGGAGCTCTTCTGCAGCAGCAGCCAGTTGGGCAACCGCGGCCAGAAGGCACCACCTGGTTGGGGTGGGAAAGAACTCGCACCCAAAGCAAGCGGGTCTCCGCAGGAAGGGGCACTCTGCCACACAACGCCCATGGACCAATTCAAAATCCAGCCCCAGAGTCTCTCCATTTTCCATAAGGGCATGCTGTCTGCAGCAGTTGCAAGCAGTGCTTTACGGGGCACATGGGAATTCAGCCTCATACAAGAACTGGGGGGGGGGCACCCCAATTCCCACTCTGGGGAATGAGCGCCGCGCTTTCCTTGATTGCCTCTGGGTGTGGACGTTGTGGCCTCTCTCCCCAGATTCCCCCGCATACCATTATTTGCTTAGTTTGTTACCTGCTGCAGAGAACAAGCGGGAAGAGCTTTCCATTTTGCTCAGGCGGGCCCCTTGCCTTGACCACCGAAGGATGCGATTGGCCAAGGGACACGATCTTGCCAAGCGTCTTTGGGGGCTGCGGAGGGAAGTCTCGCTGGAGCTCTACCCGTCTCCGTCCTCTCCTTGGCAGCAGTCACGGCTACTGTACGGGTCACGGCACTTTATGAAACGATGTCACTTAATTCCAGACACTTTCCATATTGTTAGGCGTTAGTATGCATTACACTTCAGCGGGTTGTCTAGGCTACTTTGTACATGCTGGATGATTCATATAGTTCATTGTTGTATTTCTGAATGCGTCTGTCAATCGTGCATGTAGATGCAATTATATAATAACGCGCCCTTCTACCGAGCCCTGCAAAATAATACAAAGCTGTGCACTACTTTGACATTCCCCGGAACAGACCCCATGTGCTGAAGAGGCTGGGGGACCTTGAAAGTGTGCAGCCTTCCACTTTATGGTTCATTTGTTTGTTTGTTTCTCGTGATAATGAAGTAGCACACACCTCTGTGGGGCCAACATGACTACCCAGAAACTTCATCTAGAAGTTCTAGAACAAAATATGTACAGGGTAACTCTATTCCATGCACCAGCAGATGTGTTGGTACATGTAGAGAAGAAGAGATTGGATTTATACCCTGCCCTTCACTACCTGAAGGAGTCTCAGAGCGGCTGACAAACTCCTTTCCCTTCCCTTCCCCACAACAGACACCCTGTGAGGCGGGTGGGGCTGAGAGAGCTCTGACAGAAACTGCTCTTTTTCAAGAACAGCTCTTGTCAGAACTACGGCTTGCCCAGGATCATCCAGCAGCTGCAAGTGGAGGAGTGGGGGATTCAAACCCGGTTCTCCCTGATTACCGTCCGCGCACTTAACCACTACACCAAACTGCCTCTCAGAACCTCTTGAGATCATTAGATCAAGACGGGTAGCCACGTTACTCTGTCTGTAGCAGCAGAAATGATTTTGAGAGAAAAGAGCAAGAGTCCGGTAGCCCCTTAAAGACTAACAACATTTTTGGCAGGGCAGGAGCTTTCGTGAGTCACGACTCCCTCGCTGTCTCTGCGGAAGGGAGCGGTGTGGCCCACGGAAGCTCCTCCCTCCCCTGCCACCAATTGCATTAGTCTTTAAGGGGCTACCGGACTCTGGCTCTTCTCTCTCGAAATCATTGCCCCCGGAGAGCGTTCACACACAACATCTCACAAAGCCCAGAGGACCCTTCACAGCCCCCCAACACACGCACACAATTTCCTCACCTCTGGCTTCCTGCATCAACTCTTGCACTCCGTCCAAGAAGCTGAGTGTACTCAGATTTCCTTTAGCCGGGCTGGGCAAACGGAGACAACCTCCCCCCCACACACACACCAGAGTCTGGGAGGGACGAGAAGCCTGTGCGGAGGGAGGGAGCATTGCCTTAACTGAGGCAGATTATCGGCCTATCTAGCTAAGGGTTGCCTGCAGCCTAGAGAGAGAAATGGCCTGCTCCTTCCGCAGAGGTTTCCTGGAATAAGAACATAAGAGAGAAGCCAATGTTGGGCCAGGTCAATGACCCCGCCAGTCCAACACTCCGTGTCACACAGTGGCCAAAAACACCAGGTGGAAGTCCAGCAGTGGGGCCAGGACACTAGAAGCCCCCCACTGTTGCCCCGCCCAGGCACCAAGAAGACAGAGCATCACCCGACCCAGATGGAGAGTCCCTATGTATACCTTGTGGCTAAGAGCCACTGATGGACCTCCAATTCCCTCTTGAAGCCGCCCATGCTTGTAGCTGCCGCCACCTCTTGTGGCAGTGAATTCCATGTGTTCATCACTCCTCACTTTTCTCTCTATTGAATGACTCCTCACTTTTCTCTCTACTGAATTGAACGGAGGTGCTTGGCCAGGGCACCAAAACTCTCTGCCGGGTTGCAGTTCTGTGGGTAGGGGGAGACACGATGCCACTTCCTCAAGTCTGGGTATGGCCAAGACCAATTTGTAACTGCTTTTTTTCACATTTTTAAGCCCTGGAATGCAAACCATCAGGCGTGCCAGTCCAGGAGACAAATGGAACAGGAGAAGCGCAAGGAACAGGGGGGGAAACGGGGCACGTGTTTCATTTAATTCTACCTCACACAGCCATTAACAAGGCTCAAAAATGCCCAGTCCCTCTTCTGGAAAACGTGAAACCAAATCCGAACACAGATCCCTTTCACTGAGCCCAGCCACGCTGGCTCTCATGGTCCCAGAGCCTCACAGGCTCACGACCCCGCCAGGGCCTGAGGCGGCCTCCCTCCCTCCCTCCCTCTCTCAGCTTCTTCCGCTCTGAGCAGATGATGCTAATTCTCCCCCGCTGATTTACTGTAAACACCGTAATTGCACGTGGGATTGGAGAGGAGCCGCCGCTCTGATTGCTGCTGCTGACTGAGCAGAACGGCCCCGCAGCAGCCTGGTGGTGTCAGAGCTGGGCTTTCCTCTCCACAGGCCCCCTCTTCTGGTGCCCTGGCCCCACTGCTGGACCTCCTGAGGGCACCTGGTATATTTTGGCCGCTGTGTGACAGAGTGTTGGACTAGATGGGCCGTTGGCCTGATTCAACATTGGCTTCTCTTATGTTCTTATGTTCCCCTCCCAGGCCCCTCACAATGGGGCCGGGGCCTTTCTCTGCTGGGCCCCCCAGATCTGGCATCAGGGCAGCAAATCAGCCATCCAGCCGGGCCCTGGGGCTGTGCGGCAGAATGTTCCTGCTCTGGCCTGCAGGCCCCGGTCGCCCCTGCCTTCCTAGGGGTTCCCAACTCCCTGGAGGGGCTTTCATTTCTCTCTCAGGGGTAAGTTGCCACCACCACCTGCCCTTTGCAAGGGATCGCCCGCTGGGAGGGGCAGGACTCTCAGCTCCCTTTTCCAAGTGCCAAGGCCTCACCTCTGTGTCTCCCGCTGCCCAGCTCCTGGTCTTTACGGGGACATATTTTACTGCCTTGCACGCCCCTGGAGGAAAGGCCACCTGCCAACTGACTGCCCTGCCCTTTCCTGGCGCGCCTTTCAAAATGGCGTGTTTGAGATGGTGGTGGTCTAGGTGGTATAGAGAAAAGTTATGAAGTATTTATTTAAAAGAAAATGTTTACAAGCATACTTGTATCACAGCACCAAACTGAGCAAGGAATACAAAAGAACTGGGACAAAACGCAAATCCTCTGTCCCTCTCTCTAATCATGCTCTACCAGATGTTAAACTAGGACAGGCTCTTCTAGCTTAGGAAGTTACAAATAGCTGCCAAGTCGCCATTACCCTAAAGCACCCTTCAGTCCTTCAGGCCAGCCACATGGTCAACAGCTGCCTTCCCAGCTAAAATGTCTGCCTGATCTTCAGCACCCAAGGAAAAAAGACCGAGTTTCCTGTTGCAGGCAGTGTTCCCTCTAAGCTGAGTTAGTGTGAGCTAGCTCACAGTTTTTTAGCCTCTGGCTCACACATTTTTGTCTTAGCGCACGAAGGGGCTCCAAAACAAACTAATTTATGCAGTAGAATTTTTGCTCACAAGACTCCACAGCTTAGAGGGAGCATTGGTTGCAAGAAATTTTATAATCTTCCTTTCCCCAACCCACACCCGACCCCAGTCAAGCCAGGTAAAAGAGGCTCTTCCTGGTAGTCTCCAGACATCTACTTCCTGCAAACTGTCTGGTATTCTGTTCCTCCAATCTCTGTTCCCCGCTTGAGGGGCGGGGGGAGGAGGAAGCTCGACCATCCTCTTTGGCCTCTCCTGCTAGATAGATTCACATTTGTAAGAAGGTGGGCTGCCTTCCTTTTTCTCCTGCCTGTTCTCTGCCTAGAGAGAGAGAAATTGTCAAAATACCAAATGGAGGGTTTGCTGCATGCCAACCTCCCAGGAGAAACTGCATTTCTTCGCAGGCTGCCTTTCACGGCCTGGTCAATTCATGCTGGGGAGACATGGTGGATTTTCCAAGCAATGCTCCAGTACTTCAGCCTAACGTGACCAAGATTTCGCAGTTTAGAAAAGTCACTTCGCTTTTAGTTCCAAAATAGTCATCGCAAGACATCGGACTTCATTCCAGGGCTCGTCTTTGTGGCCCTTCTTGACCCTCAGGCAAAGCCTATGGGAATCAGGAAGGGAGGGTAGGTTTGTGCCCCCAAATGCACAGGCTTGGGAGAACATAAGAACATAAGAGAAGCCCAATGTTGGTTCAGGCCAATGGCCCATCCGGTCCAACACTCTGCCCAGGGCGAGAGTGAGGCGGGCACGGCCACGCCGGAGCCAGGGTGCCCTGTGTATCTGAGCCATTCCCAACCAGACCTTTTCCTTGCAGAAGGGAGGGAAATAAATATTTTTTAAAAAGGAAGACAGTTCTGGGATCCGCTCCATCAACTGAGGAAGGGTTTCTCAGAGAGGGCGGCCTGTTTGGGCAGAGAGTGGCCAGCAGGTGGTGCCAGTGCTCTAGAAGCCGGCTTGTGCCTGCCAGGAGGGGCTGCTCAGGGGGAGGTGGCGGGAGCTGACCTGGCAGGGACCTTCTCCAGCCAGACCCTTCCCCCCTCCCCCACCGATGCTGGGCCCCGGAGCAGCAACTTTCAGGTCACAGAGCAGTACGGAGGCAGCCTCCCCCCCCCCCGCTTTGCTCTGGCTTTCTTTCGAGGAAGCCTGGCTCCCTTCCTCCCCCACCAGCCCTCCCCCCCCCGTCATTCCATTTGTCATTTGGCCATTATGGAATCGATCCCCTAATATGATAGAAACTGCCCCCATTCTTCTTTCAACGATTTCGGAAGGTTTCAGTAAGGAAGGCTGATTGTAGAGTCGATCGCCATTAGCTTCATTTGAAGAAGAAGACAAGGAGGAGGAGGAGGAGACTGGATTTATACCCTGCCCTTCACTGCCTGGAGGAGTCTCAGAGCAGCTTACAAACTCCTTTCCCTTCCCCTCCCCACAACTGTGAGGTAGGTGGGCCCGAAAGAGCTCTTTTGAGGACTGCTCCTGAGAGAAGAGCTCCAAGAGAACTTGTGACTGACCCAAGGTCTCACCAGCAGCTGCATGTGGAGGCGGAGTGGGGAATCAAACCCGGTTCTCCCAGATTAGAGTCCACGCTCCTAACCACGACACCAAACTGGGTAAGCAAAGCACAGCTGACTCAGGGCAGACAGAGGGGCAGGGCCCCCTTCTGTCTGCCCCCGCCCTCCCTCACGGCAGTTTCACCAGGATCTCCTGGGTCCAAGTCCAGGCGTGCAGCAGCCAAGGCCTCCTTCTGCCCAAACCATTTCGCACCAGAGCAGAGTGGCTAATCCGGCCACCCCAGGCGAGGTCTCCACTGGTTGGCTGAGAGGCGAGCTGCAGGGAGGTGCTTCAAGGGGGTTCTGGCCCAGAACTTCTGGGGCTGGAACCAGAAGATGGAGGGGACTGCAAGGGAAGGGGAGAGCAGGAGACACAGAGCAAGCAGGCGCCGGGGCTCAGGGACTAGGTTGGGGGACAGAGCACAGTCAGCCAAGGAAGAGACGGAGGAGAGGGGAGAAGGGGGAGTGTTCCAGGGCCCCCCCCCATGGCCCCTCTAAGCCGTGGAGTCTTGTGAGCAAAAATTCCTACTTTGCGAGCTCCTGGCATTAAAGTTGTGAGTGAGCGATTGAGCTGCGGCATAAATCAGTTTGCTCTGGAGCCACATCCTTCCTGAGCAAAGACAAAAATGTGTGAGCCGGAGGCTAAAAAACTGTGAGCTGGCTCACACTCACTCAGCTTAGAGGGAACACTGCCCTCCACTACTCTGGCTGCCACAGGAGCAGTCCCCAAATGCCCCAGCTGCCTCCCCTCCACCTCCCAGCTGCCCCTTGGCAGCCACACGGGGAGGGGGGGGGGAGGGAGGTCTGATTACTCCCAGAAAGGGACCCTCCCCGCCGCCCCTCCGCCACCCGCACCGTCTTTCTCTGATTGCGGCTGATTGCGATTGTCTCCAATCTCTCCTCCGAGGGAACCGACCGTCTCCCCAAATCAAACCCCCACTGCGGAGCCAGAAGGGCCCTCGCGGCGGCGACAGGGGGGCTCGCCTCCCCCTTGGCCCACGGTTCCACTCGGGGCGCCCCCATTTCATCCCATTCTGGGTCCCGAGCAGTGTTCCCTCTAAGCTGAGTTGGTGTGAGCCAGCTCACAGTTCTTCAGCCTCCAGCTCACACATTTTTTGTCTCAGCTCAGGAAGGAGGGCTCCAGGGCAAACTAATTTAATGCTGTAATCAAATCGCTCGCTCACAACTTGAATGCCAGTATAGCTCACAAAGCAGATTTTTTGCTCACAAGACTCCACAGCTGAGAGGGCGCCCTGGGCCCGAGTGGTCCTCTGTTTATCAGCCCCCCCCCCCACATGGGCAACTGGTGGGGAAATGCACAAAGGGTAGGAGAGCATGGCTGTCCAGTCTGGCTGGGCCACACACACCCAGCAGCGTTCCCCTGGCCCTTGAGGATCCGAGGCAGGGAGGCCCAGGCACGGAGCTGGCCAAGAGTCCGCAGGCATGGCATGCCAAAGCCCCCTCCCCCCACTTCCAGCTGGCCCCTGCGGGCCAGAGCCCCTGACCTGGGGTGGTCGCTGGGCAGCCTGAAGATGGTTGCTGCCACTCCCGTGCAGGGCAAAGAGGCCCTCTCACTCACCCAATCCCGCCTGCTCTAGGCCTCCTCAAGAAGCGGCAGTGCTTCTCTTCTGAACTGTACCAGAACCCAGGGGGAAAAGTGGGTAACACAGGCCAGGAATGCCGAATCCACACCGATTACCCTCGGAGCCAGGGTTTGGGTTATGTGGGGTGTGTGAAACCAGCCAAGGCAAGCTCACATCTTGAATAAAACTTTGTTGGAGGAGGAGGAGGAGGAGGAGGAGAGAAGAAGAAGAAGAAGAAGAAGAAGAAGAAGAAGAAGAAGAAGAAGAAGAAGAAGAAGAAGAAGAAGAAGAAGAAGAAGAAGAAGAAGAAGAAGAAGAAGAAGAAGAAGAAGAGGAGGAGGAGGAGGAGGAGGAGGAGGAGGAGGAGGAGGAGGGGTGGTGGCGGTGGCGGCGGTGGCAGCAGCAGCAGCAGCAGGAGAGTGGATTCATACCCTGCCCTCACTACCTGAAAGAGTCTCAGAGCGGCTCACAAACTCCTTTCCCTTCCCCTCCCCACACAGATACCCTGTGAGGCAGGTGGGGCTGAGAGAGGTCTTTCGAGAACTGCTCTTTCAAGGACAGCTCTTGTCAGAACTATGGCTTGCCCAAGGTCATCCAGCAGCTGCAAGTGGAGGTGGAGTGGGGAATCAAACCCGGTCCTCCCAGATTAGAGTCCACGCTCCTAACCACTACACCAGACTGGTGTGCCACTGGACTCAAACTTTGTTTTGCGGCTTCAGACGAACACAGTGATCCACCCAAAACCAAGGCATTGCTTTGGAGCATGTGCAAAGGGCCTTCCTGCCCAAAGATTCCATGCCTCTGGGGTGTGGGAGGGTTAGGGCTTCTGCGTCGAAGGGCACAAGTTGGCACTCAGCCAGGGGTGCACATCAGACCCTGGCAGCTCTGCCCCCTCCTGAGAATTAAGCCTAACCAAAGTAGCCAGGAAGGAACCCCCCCAAGTCTCTGTGTCGCTGTGTGAGAGAGAAGCTTCTGGAAGCTGTGAGGGGATCTGCGGCCCCAAGGGGAGGCTGCAGTGGAATTCTCCTCCCAAAGCATGGCCCCCATTCCCGCCCCCTTCCCCTGGTCATTCATGGCCTGGCCTTGATGAGCCCCCAGCAGCCATTCTCTGCAGCTGCCGACGTCTGCGCCTAGAGGGGGCCAGGCCCCCTCCGTGTGCCCGCCACACACACACATGCCTCTTTCCGCTGGCTGCGCTCCGCAAACAGATCAGAGTTTGCTTTGTGTGAATATTTTACTGGGAAGTGTAATTGAAATTCTCTTCCCCACGCCTGGCGAGGATGACTCATACATCACTGCTGCTTGTCTATGGAATAAATAAGACCCAAATCGGAGGCTGCGGGAGCCGGCCTTGGCCAATGACAGCCGCCTGCTGTGCCTGGAGGCATCGATGGCCCCCTGGCATTCCAATCCCACCGCCCCCAGGAGATTACCCGGCCAGTCGCCGCCTCTGGCGCGGCTCTTCTCTCCGGGCTGCAGTTTCCCAAGAACCCGGAACGTGTGACCCCCCAGGAGCTGCAGCCAAGGCAGGCCATGGAGAAAGGCCTCGTGTTCCAGCCTGAGTGATGTGATGGGCAGTGTTCCCTCTAAGCTGAGCTCACAGTTTTTCAGCCTCTGGCTCACGCATTTTTGCCTTCGCTCAGGAAGGATGACTCCAGAGCCAATTAATTTATGCAGTAGCCAAATTGCTCACTCACAACTTGAATGCCAGGAGCTCACAGAGTGGAATTTTTGCTCACAAGACTCCGCAGCTTAGAGGGAGCATTGGTAATGGAGGGGGGGGGCACGGGAGAGTTCAGTTCAAGTGCCTCTCCAGGCACAAAGCCGTGAGGCATCACAGCACCTCACAGGCAGGGGCTTTGTGGGGCTCCAATGCGAAGGGGGCGCTGCACCACCCCCATCCTGGATTCCTGTGGGGAGTGGAAGGGCCCGAAGGAGATTCAAGAAATGACTCTTTGGCTCTCAGAGTGGAGAACGGAGCCCTGGACTACGGCAACTGCTGTGGGCCACACAGAGAGAACGAGGAGCGAGATGCAGCCAGAAACGTAAGGTGCAGAGGAGGGGACAGGATGGGGCCTACCTCTGGCTGGCCAGATCCTGGTTGTCGACTCGCTTTGCATTCTTTCGGGCCACCTGACTGGCTGCGAGCACTTCCCGGGCCTCTTCGCCTCCCTCAAGACGTCTGGCTGTGCAAAGCAGGCGGAAGGCCGTCGGTCAGCAGCAGTGCAGCCGATTTAGAGTCCAGCCAGGCACCTGTAAGACCAACAAAGGCTTGTTCGAGGTAGGAGCTTCCATGTGCAAAGCCCACTTTGTCTGTCAGAGACGTTAGACTGGCAGGCGAGGGTCACACTTATCGCCAGGGAATGGACAGCAAGTTGACTTGCAACATGACGATGATCAAGATATGCAAAGTGGCATCAGAGGAGGCGCTTTGTGGGCGCTCAGGACAGTCCTCCGAAGGAGAGAGGATGGAGCCCAGCATCCTGGGAGGAGGCAATGCTCCGGAGTCACAATGACACACCCCGGAACAACAACCAATGGGGGCCAGAACCAAGAAGGGAACCAGGCGGAGCGACAGCCGAGATCTCCCCCAGAGGAAAGAAGACCTGCTGCCAGCTCAAGATCTCCGGCAAGAAGAGTCCAAAGCCTCAGAGCACAGAGAGCCCGGGAAGCCCAGGAGTCTCTCTCACGTGACGAAGGAGAGACTGCCGACAGGGGCCCAGCCAGAAGGTTTCGGTGGGTGGGTGGTGGGGAGATCCGGGGGGGCGGGGTCGCCTCGGCTCCAGCTGCAATGGGGGCTGGGCACCTTCCTTGGGAGGCTGTAACCAGTGTTCCCCCTAAGCTGAGTGAGTGTGAGCTAGCTTACTGTTTTTTAGCCTCTGGCTTGACACATTGTTGTCTTGGCTCAGGAAGGAGGGCTCCAGAGCAGACCAACTGATGCAGCAGCCAAATCGCTGGCTCACCACTTTAACGCCAGTTGCTCACCAAGTAGGATTTTTGCTCACAGGACTCCACAGCTCAGAGGGAGCCTTGCTTGCAGCCCCACTGAGACCAACCAGCAAACAGGGCTTGTGACTGAGCAGCAAAAGGATGCCTGACCAGGAAGGCTGACTCTGGGCAGGGGGGAGGCTTTGTTGGAGCAGGCTTATGGGTCAGGCAGAGCCACACGGGGGGGGGGAGAGCACTGCCGAAGCAGAGGGCTGCATCACCGCAACTGTCCCAGCCCCAGGGTGGCCAGCAGGCACGTGCTGCTTGGGGGCACCAGGGCACAGCCTCCTCCCTCTGCCGCCTTCCAGCCACTCCCCAGTGCCCTCCACACACCGCATGTCGACCTCAGGGACAGGCTCTCCCTCCCTCTCGTTTCGGAGAACCCTTTACTGGACGGCCTTTCCTTTGCCAACACTTCTCACACGAAGCTACCCTGATGCTGAATCAAACCCCCAGTCCATCAGGGTCAGAATTGTCTGCTCTGACAGGCAGCTGCTCTCCAGGGTCTCAGGCACAGAGGTCTTTCCCATCACCTCCTGCCTGGTCCTTTTTAACTGGGGATGCTGCCGGGGACTGGACCTGGGACCTTCCGCGTGCCAAGCAGAGGCTCTGCCACTGAGCCACAGCCCCTCTTGACAGCTCTCCAGGGTCTCAGGCACAGAGGTCTTTCCCATCACCTCCTGCCTGGTCCTTTTTCACTGGAGATGCTGCCGGGGATTGAACCTGGGACCTTCTGCCTGCCAAGCAGAGGCTCTTCCACTGAGCCACGGCCCTCTTCACAGCTCTCCAGGGTCTCAGGCGGAGGGTCTTTCCCATCACCTCCTGCCTGGTCCTTTTTCACTGGAGATGCTGCCGGGGATTGAACCTGGGACCTTCTGCCTGCCAAGCAGAGGCTCTTCCACTGAGCCACGGCCCCTCTTTACAGCTCTCCAGGGTCTCAGGCGGAGGGTCTTTCCCATCACCTCCTGCCTGGTCCTTTTTCACTGGAGATGGAGGGGATTGAACCGGGGACCTTCTGCCTGCCAAGCAGAAGCTCTGCCACTGAGCCACGGCCCCTCTCAGGGTCTCAGGTGGAGGTCTCTCACGTCTCCTCCTGCCTGGTCCTTTTTAACTGGAGATGCTGCCGGGGGTTGAACCGGGGACCGTCGGCCCCCCCACTCCAGGCCTGGCTGGCACCAGAGGGCATCCAACACCCACCGACCCTCAGCCATTGTCCCTTTCCTAGAGTGCCCCCCACACACACAGACGCACCCGCTTTGAGGACAAGGTGTGCTTGCAGGAGGAAGGTAGGAAGTCCTCTCCCTGCCTGAGGCAGAGCAGCAGAGATTGGGGAGGGGGGCTCCCCCTGCCAAAGGGCCCATGAGAAGTGGTGCCCCCTCCCGGTCTGAGGAAGGGATTGCACAGGGAGGACGCAGATTGCTTGGTGGGAGAGGACCGGGGGACTTGCTGGCCAAATACTTTGCCTCCCCCCCCAGATAAAAGTCCACTGCGCTTGCATGCATTGTATTGTTTAGCCAATTACTAATTTACTAGGAATTAACTTTAATGCATTAATAAATGTTGCCGTTTTTCTGACGAATGGCCATAATAATGCATTTTAATGGGCTGCAGCAGTCAGGGATAAATATCTTTTTCATATTACTTATTCAGTACATCTGTAGCTAATTATATTTGCTGAATAATTACATCGCAGCTGCCTGGGCACAAACACACACGCACACACACCCCCGCCTGTGTCAGCAGCCCGCCCGTGATATATTCCCCACCTGCCTGGCAAAGGAGGCCCACGGCGAAGCACGGCCGGCACAAAGCTTCATCACCTTCCACTTTTTTTGGGGGGGAGGGGAGGGGACGCTGTCTGGCCGGGCGTGTTGCCAGCATCGGTGAATTACTGACCCCCTCACAGGAGAAACTAATTCCAGGCACCCGTGGCCACAGAGCATCCCCCCCCAGCCACGTGGAGCACGCAGAGGTCCTCCATGCCAGGCCAACCAGGGCTGCGGAGAACTGCCCCGGAGCCCAGATGCAGAGAGCAGGGGGGCACGTGGGTCAGAGCGGAACACAGGACCTTCTTCGGAGGCGCCCTGGCCTCGCTCAGCTAAAGCACAAAGGATTCAGAGCCTTGCCCTGGCTACTGGAAGGTGGCATGAGTGAGACCGGAGGACTTCAAGCTGTTTTTAGAAAAGGAACCAGCAAGAAAAAGAAGAAGAGACCAAAGGAGTCTCAGAGCGGCTGACAAACTCCTTTCCCTTCCTCCCCAACAGACACCCTGTGAGGCAGGCAGAGCTGAAGATGCTCTTTTTTCAAGAACAGCTGTGCCAGAGCTATGGCTTGCCCAAGGTCATCCAGCAGGTGCAACTGGAGGAGGAGTGGGGAATCAAACCCGGTTCTCCCCATGAGAGTCCGCGCACTTAACCACCACACCAAACTGGGTCTCAAGAGCAGAGAGGAACCTGCAAGAAGCACTCTCTGTCACTCGAAGGCTAGCCTCTAGCTCTGGGGCCGTGCCCGCGGAAAACGGAAATGGCCTCACCGTCAAGCCAGAGAGACGGTCCACAAATCATAAACAGAGTTCCTGCAGCAGAGGCTAGAAGCCAGGGAAGTGGCCAAAGGCCCTGGGCTCAGGCGGCCACTCGCCAGAGGCGCGAAGAGTGGGGAGGTGGCAGAAGGCAGCCTGATATTCCCCTTCCCCTCGGGGGCTCCGGCACCTCCCGGGCCAGACAGCAGCGAGCGGAGGACTCCGGGGACAGCCAGCCCAGCCCGAGGGAAGAGCCCCCCCCGCCGCCCCGCCCCGCGCGCGCTTTGAGCCGCAGCTTGGAAACTTATTCCAGGTCCAGCCTGCGTCCTCTAGGCAGGGACGGTAGGTGGCGCTCTGCAGCCAGGGAGCGGGGCCGGATCAGCCTCTGCCACACAGGGGGCAGCCAGTTGCCCCGGAGGAGAGCCCAACAAACAGGGCACAGAGATCGAGGCCTTCCCCCGATGCCGCCTCCCACCACGGGAGTCCAGAGCTCCAGATATGGCGGTTCATTTTACAGCTCCATGGCTATTGACTATTTGGTGCTCACCTGTTAACACATCTAAGGTATTTACTATTAGATTTCAGACTTCTAACATGCAATCGAGACGGTGCCTTCCTCCTGCAAAAATGTACAGAATGAACCCGAGCCGGGATTATAAGTCCTGGAAGACCTGTGGTCAGAGAGGTGACTTTTTTTTTTTACATTGTTGGTGGGGGTGTCCCCCCATCCCCTCCTTCTGGACCCTCCTAATGGAGGAAATGCAGAAGATTACAGGGCACAACCAAGGCTCCCTCTGAGCTGTGGGGTCTTGTGAGCCAAAATTCTACTTTGTGAGCTCCTGGCATTAAAGTTGTGGGCAAGCGGTTTGGCTACCGCATAAATTAGTTTGCTCTGGAGCCGTCTTTCCTGAGCTGAGACAAAGACGTGTGAGCCAGAGGCTAAAAAACTGGGAGCTAGCTCACACTCACTCAGCTTAGAGGGAACACGGGACACAACTTGCCTTTGCTCCCAGAGACAGTTCTCTCGAAGAGCTGGGTCAGCGCCTCCTGCTCAAAGGCAAAACTCACGCTGTGGTTTCTATTATATTAGCAGTGGCCGGGATAATGATGGCCTATACCTAGAATGATAAAAGGCTGCCTACCTTGCAAGTGTGGCGCTCTAGACTGCGGGATCACTTTGCGTTAGGTAAGATCTCAATTGGTGCTTTTGTGTCAGAGAAACAATTAGAAGATTTCACAGCTGTATGTTACCCAGGGACAGAATATCTGAAGGAACAGAAGGGGATTCCTAAAAACAAGCATTACGTATTGGGACTGAAACATCCCAGGACTGCTCTACCAGAGACCGGCTGAGCTGGGAGCCCAAGAACAATAGCCCACCAGGACTCCGGAAGTCACCAGTCGAGAAGTAATGTGATGTGAATAGCCCATCGTCGGGAGTGGGGTGTGTCTGGTTGTGGCAACTGCAGGCTGTTTCAAGAGGGCTTCTGGCCCTGGGGTTCCAGTCTTGTACTTGCTGAAATCACTAATAAAGTAGAGCTGACCACTAGTAGTGTGTTCTGCTCATCCATGGAACCCGGCATTTAACAAGTATTACAAAAACTTGTTTTTCTTCTGAAACTGTATAAAGAGCTACACTTTTTGTGCTCTGTGTTAATAGACTACAAACAACGTGGAAATTTGTCACCCTGCTGAATGCTGTGATAATAAAAGGTTGTTCAGACGCCTTTTATGTTGATTATGTTAAAATGCTATGTTGTAGTTGGATGTATGTTGTTTTTCCTAAAATAATGAAAACTATTTTTTTTTAAATGATTACTGATAGTCCTCTGTGAATCTGTCTTTTAAAGCCCTCTGTGCTCATCTCCACCTTGATATGGGTAGCCCAGGGTAGCCCCATCTCCTCCGGTTTCAGAAGCTCCGCAGGGTCGGCCCCTCTTCAGAATTTGGAGGGGAGAGCGCCAAGGAAGCCCAGGGGTGCTATGCGGAGGCAGGCAAAATGGGCAGCCACCTCTGAGTCTCTCTTGCCTTGGAAACCCTACGGCGTCATCAGGAGCCAGCCGTGACCTGAGACCACCCCCCAGAACAAGGCCCCTCTCCCTGACGACATCGACTGGTAGTGAATCCCGCCAGTTTAATGGCTGGTCGAGCCGCTTCCTTTTCTCCCTCCCGGAATGTCTCGCCCTTCAACTTCGCTGGGTGCCCCAAAGTTCAAGTATGAGGGGACAGAACGCGCCCTGCCTCCCGTCACCTTTTTTCTCAGCTTCAAAGCCACCGCTTCTCCAGTCGCTCTCCTCATGGGAAAGGTGCTCCAAGCCCCTACGCCTTTTGGCCGCCTGCCCTTGGTTTTCCAGCTCTGCAGTACCCCTTTTATTGAGATTATGCTGACCAGAGCTGCACGTGGGATGTCATTACAGTACCGGCCATTTTACTTCCAGTCCTTTCCCCTGCGATCCCCACCAAGAGCCCTTTGCGACCAGAGTCTCTCTCCGCAGCTCCACCTTGCAGGGGCCGCTGCTCTCAGGGCCAGCAGGCCAGGGTTTATCGTGGGATCGTAGAGTTGGGAGGGGCCACACAGGCCGTCTGGTGTCCAACCCCCTGCCTCCTCTTGAAAGCTGTCAGTGAAGGGGAGCTCACCACCACCTCCCTGGGCAGCTGATTCCACCTCTGAACCACTCTGGCCGTGAAAAAGTGTTTCCTAATATCCAGCCGATACCTTTCTGCACGTCATTTAAACCCGTTGCTCCGGGTCCTATGATCCTCCACTGCCAACCAGAGCGGCTCCTTAAAGGTAAAGGTTCCCTTGCTCGAAAGCCAGTCGAATTCGACTCTAGGGTTGCGGTGCTCATCTCTGTTTCGAAGCCGAAGAGCCAGCGCTGTCCGAAGACGTTTCCGTGGTCATGTGGCCGGCATGACTAAACACCAAGGCGCACAGAACGCTGTTACCTTCCCACTGAAGTGGTTCCTATTTATCTACTTGCAATTTCTTGCTTTCGAACTGCTAGGTTGGCAGGAGCTGGAACTAGAGACGGGAGCTCACTCCGTCATGCGGCACTCTCGGGTCTTGAACTGCTGAACTACTGACCTTCCACAGCCTGCAGTTCAGCGTCTTAACCACTTGAGCCACCGCAGCTCCTTTGGAGCGGCTCCTTGCCCTCCACCAAATATTTAAAGAGAGCCATCCCGTCCCCCCTCACTCTCCTCTTCTCCAAATGAAACATTCCCAAGAAGTCCCTCGGCCTTTCCTCGCAGGGCTCTGTCTCCAGGCCCCTGATCCTCCTCGTCGCTCTCTTCGGCACCCTCTCGATTTTGCCCACATTCCTTTTTGAAGCGAGGCCTCCAGAATGGCACACGGGACTCCCGGGGCAGCCTGACCGAGACGGTATCCAGAGGGGCAATTTCAGAGACGCAAACACAGCTTCTCCCTTGGTGGCGGTTTTTACTTGATCTGGTATAACTGGCACATTCCCCAAGGACCAGAAGGGTGGGCAGGGAGGGGCTCACTCCGCAGGCACAGCTGGCATTGCCCTCTGCGCCTGCCCCTCAGGCAAGACTGCCGCTCCCAACTGCCTCCCCCTCTCCCCCACGGAAGGCTGGGACCCTGCTTCAACAAAGGCTCTCGGGGTCTGAAAAGCAAGCCTGGCCGAGATGAGCTGGACGTGCCATAAACTGCGTGGCCTGCTGCGCACTGTGCCCAGTGGAGGCCGAGGCAAAGCCGCCGATTTCACACCCAAGCAGGGTGGGGGGGGACGACAGCCATTCTCCCATTGGCTGTGCTGCTGCCATTGGCTGGTGCCATGAAGGGGAGATGGTCCCAGCCGGGGCTCTCGGGGAATTCATCAGGCATTCAAGAGGCTCCCCCCGCCCTCCCCTCGTCCGTCTTGGCTACACACAAATCACGCCTCAAGTACAATCAGGCCGCCCACCAGCTCCCAGGTGTGTTTCTGGCCAGCTGCAGGCGGATCGGAGACCAGCAGCAGGGAAAGCCTCCCAGCATCTTCAGAAACGGTGCCCTGTGTCCCCCCCTTACACACACAGAGAGAGAGCACAAAGTCCTCTGGAAGCAGCCCAAGAGCAGACTGGCATGCCCAGGAGACAGGTGGGAGTTTGCCCCACAGGATGTGGCACCTGGCATGTGTCTCTCCCCCCAGCCAGGCCTGGCAGCACTTCAGGAGGAGGAGGAGGGGGCCCTGCATCACAGACCTTCTCCCCAGACAGCTGCTGAACTCGGCTCTGGGAGACACAGGTTCAAATGCCGCCTGCCACGGAGCTCAGTGAGTGACCTTGGATGCTTTGTGCCAGCGGAGGACAAGCAGGGGGGCCTGGCTTGCAGGCGTGGCTGACGGGGGAGCCGTCCCATCCAGGGCCCCTGGTCAGCCTGGCCTGGCCCTCGCCTTGCCTCTGGGGCTCCTAAAATCCCACCAGCAGTGGGAGAAGGAGGACCTGGAGTGAGCCCCCCAGTCCTGGAGGCGAGGCGGTCTTCCTTCATCCTTCCCTGAAAGAAAGAGAAGCTGGTCTGACTGCAGCCTGACATCAGAAGGCACCGGGGCGTGCCTGCGGGCCCACCAGCCAGGAGCACAGCCACGCAGGTGGTGCAAACAGGGCCAGAAACCTCTCTTTCTCTCTCCCTGCCCCTCTTTTCTTTTCTAGAATCCAGTGTGAGGGAGGCTTCTGGAGAACTCTGGAGCCGGCACACAGTCCCGTGTCACCTGGGCGGGTCCTGATGAAAGGCATCAGGTGGACAGCGGTCCTTTGGGAGGCAACTCCTAGCGTCTCCGCCATCTCTGTTGAGGGTTTCATTTAATTGCCTGGGAAGATTTCAAGCTGCATTTTGTCTTCACTCAGGAAGGAGGGCTCCAGAGCAAACTAACTTATGCGGCAGCCAAATCGCTCGCTCACAGCTTTAACGCCAGTAGTTCACAAAGTAGAATTTTTGCTCACAAGACTCCACAGCTTAGAGGGAGCACTGGTTTTGACCCTCTCGAGGGGGCAGAGAACAAGGCTTTGCCCCCTCCCACAGGACAGCCCTTTGGGTCCTTGAAGTGCACAACCGAGCTACCCACCACTACCCACCCCTCCTCCTCCCCGGACTTCCGTCTTCAGGCTGAACACACCCAGTTCCTTCAGAGTTTCCTCACCAGCGTTTCTCTGCCCCCCTCGGACCCCGGGCAATTTGTACAGCCCTCCACATGAAGCTGCTGGATACTGAATCAACCCTCTCGGTCCATCAAGGTCAGTCTCGTCTACCCAGGCTGGCAGCGGCTCTCCAGGGTCCCAACCAAGGCTCCCTCTCAGCTGCGGAGTCTTGTGAACAAAAATCCTACTTTGTGAGCTACCGGCATTAAAGCTATGAGTGAGCAACTTGGCTGCTGCATAAATTAGTTTGCTCTGGAGCCCTCCTTCCTGAGCTAAGACAAAAAGGTGTGAGCCGGAGGCTAAAAACCTGTCAGCTAGCTCGCACTAACTAACTCAGCTTAGAGGGAACACTGGACTCAGGCAGAGAAAGGTCTTTCCCAGCACCGACAGCCTCATCCCTTTTAGCTGGAGATGCTGCCGGGGACTGAACCCGTGACCCTCTGCCTGCCGAGCAGATGCTCTGTGTCTCTCCCCCGACAACAAAGCATACAACAACCGTCGCCTCCCCAGTTTCTTAAAACAAAAAACAAAACCAGGTGCAGGCGGCTGCTGGCCCCCAGTTCCAGGAGGCGTCTCCGCCCGTTTCTCCGGACCACCCAGCCTCACCCTGAGCGGGCCTGCAATTGCTTCTTCACAACCAGGCAGGGGGATCACTTCCATCATTCCACTCCCCCCCCAAGAAGGCGTCAGGTGGCGCAGGGATCCGCTCCCACCCCATAAATCTGCAACTAATCCTGGGCAATCAATATTTTTCATTAAGAACCGGTGCGAGGCTGGCCATTAGAGGAGGGAAATCTGTTTAGACTGACACCTTGATGAAGTTATTCAGTGCCGGGGCTTAAGTCCTTGAAAGGTAATAAAGAGGCAGGAGGAGGGGGCCTGCTGGGGGGGGGGCGCCCTCCTCACTTCAGAGGGGAATCGTCACCGTGACTTCGCAGGGACCGAGCGGGGGGGGGGAGGCAGATGAGCAGGTACCTGCTGGAGGGGGGGCCTCAGGCGACGGTTTGGGAGCTCACGGGCAGAATTACTAAATGGTGCCCCCCGTGTAAGACTCCCCCCTCCCCAACATGGAGCAGTGCAGTGATCATCTGCTGAGCGGGGCCTTCCGGGCCACCTCCATCACGCACCCCGCCTGGGGTGAAGGGAGGGGGTCTGTCAGCTGCTTTGAGATTCCTTAGGGTAGAGGGAAGTGGGGTATAAAATCCAGTTCTTCTTCCTCTTCTCCCTCCTCCTCTTCTCCTCCTCTTCCTCTTCTTCTTCCTCCTCCTCTTCCTTCTCTTCTTCCTCATCCTCTTCTTTTTCCTCCTCTTCTTCCTCCTCATCCTCTTCTTCCTCCTTTCTCCTCCTCTTCTTTTTCCTCCTCATCTTCTTCCTCCTCTTCCTCCTCTTCTTCCTCCTCTTCGTCCTCCTCCTCTTCTTTTTCCTCCTCTTCTTCCTCCTCCTCTTCTTCCTCCTCTTCTTCCTCCTCTTCCTCCTCCTCCTCTTCTTCTTCTTCAAAGCCAGCATGGTCCATCGCAGCATTCTGTAGTTGGCAGGTCCTCACCAGCCTCTTGGGCAGAAATCTCTCTCCTCCCCCCACCCCGAATGTTGGCAGACTGCGAGAGGGGAGGGCAGGAAGGGACGAGGGAAGCCGGCGCTCTGCTCCCGTGGCCCAGGGTAATGCTGATCACCAGTCAGTCTCTGAAGAAGACAGTCAAAATGGAAGACTTACCCGGAACCTTTGTTAGGATTTGCGGACTCACAGGCTAGAAATTGTGAACCCGTGGACCTGTAATAGGATTTCTGTACTTGAATTTATGACATATGCTTAGGAGAATTTTGTAATTTTGTATTTGCACTCTATAAGAACTGACAATACACAAGAATATTTATGTAATCTTCATCAGCGTTATTTTCCACAGCTTTTCATACTCGTTGATCACCAGCCTGGAGTCAGGAAGGAACTTCCCTCTGGGCCAGAGAGGCCCAGGGGTCCTGGAGGTTTCCCCCCTTCCCCTGGGCATAGAGCAGGGGGGCCCTGGGGGTCGGGGAGGAGGGAGCTGTGGGTTCCCCGCATTGTGCAGGGGGGTGGACTAGATGACTCTTGGGGTCCCTTCCAGCTCTCCCCCTCCAGGCCGATCCTTCTAAGTAGCCCTAGATCACACGGTGAGTCCTTCCACCACCAGACTCAGAGGAATCACCCACTTAGGGGCTTGAGGGGTGAGCCGTGTACCCCCAGCTGTGACCCGCTTGGCAGGAAAGTGCCCCAGACAGGCAGCCTCTTTCAGCAGAGTGGAAGGGGTTTGGCGGCCCCAGCAGCAGCAGCAGCTGCTAAAAACAGACGGGATCCCCCCGTGCAGTCAAGGGCTCAGATCTGCCTTGCGGGGCCACGTGCCCGTTCCGAAAGGTGTTCTGTGTTGGGACTGGAACACTCCAGGACTCTTTCTGCCAGAGACTGGCTGAGCCGGGAGCTCCGGAACAAGAGCCCAGCGGGACTCTGGCGGTGGCCAGAGAGGAATTAATGGTTCTTCTGATAACGGCCTGTCGTTGGTAGCTGTTTGGGGACATGGGTGGGGTTTGCATGTCACTTAAACAGGGCCGTTGCCCTGGGAGTTGGTCGTCTTGGTCTTGGTCTCGGTCTGGCTGAATCGCCAATAAAGCAGAGCTTGATCCCTATGCATGGAGCCAGACCATCCACGGAACCAGAAGAGAGCGTTGCTTACAATGGCGGAGAACTCGGCCTGGAACACGAGGCAGATCATCTGGGTGGAGCAGGAGAACCACTAGCAGGGACCCCTGTGCCTCCGGCTGGTTGAAGGCTGCCGGTAGCCAGAAGGCGGAGTCTGGCCTGAGCTCCCTCGGAGGGGCAGAAGCAGGAGGAGGAGGAGAAGGGGAAGGGGGGGAGGAGGAGGAGGAGAGGAGGAGATTGGGAAATGAGCCAGGGAGATTTGCGCGGTTGGGGGGGAGAATGAAGCGCAGGCATGGAACTTGGGCAGGGGCGGCTTGTCCCACCAGTTGTCCCCCCCCGCCACAGCCTCCTTGCATGCCCCTCCCAGGCGCCCTGCCCAAGGGCCTTCCTCTGCACCAGCTTTCTAGACCAAGAGCTCATCCAGAGTTGCCAACCTCCAGGTGGGGGCTGGAGATCATCTCCTGGAATATAACTTGACCTTCAGACAACAGAGATCAGCTCCCCCTGGGGAAAGGGGCTGGTCTGGAAGGTGGACTCTATGGCATTCCACCCCACTGAGGCCCCTCCTCCTCCAAACCCTGCCCTCCCAAGGCTCCACCCCCCAAATCTCCAGGAATTTTTCAGTACAGAGCTGGCAGCCCTAGGACTCTGCAGCTCACCCATCTGACGTCTTTCCTGGATTTGGGCCACCAGAAGCCCCTTTGAGAGCCAGTCTAGTGTAGTGGTTAGGAGCGCAGACTCTAATCTGGGAGAACCGGGTTTGATTCCCCACTCCTCCTCCACATGCAGCTGCTGGGTGACCTTGGGTCAGTCACAAGTTCTCTCAGAGCTGTCCTCTCAAGGGCAGTCCTTGAAAGAGCTCTCTCAGCCCCACCTACCTCACAGGGTGTCTGTTGTGGGGAGGGAGAGGGAAAGGAGATTGTGAGCCACTCTGGGACTCCGAGTGAAGGGCCGGGGGGTAGAAATCCAATCTCTCCTTCTTTTGTCCGGGTAGGAAGGAACTGGGGGCTGCCCAGCCGCTGACCTTGGTGACCGGGCCTCGATCCGGGCAGAGTCCTGACTGGCCCAGGGGGGCGCTCGAGGTGTGGATCCCCCGGGGTCAGTTTAGGCCTGCCAACCTTGCCGAGAGGCCTCGCAGCCACCGCCTGTTCCCCCAGAGTTGCCAGGCACATTGATTGCGGTGGCGTCCAGCGTGTGAAATCAGAGGCGCCTTTCCAGTCTGGGAGGAGAGTATTTCTGTCCTCAGGGCGGGGGGGGACACCAGAGAACCCCCAGGAGCCGGGAGCTCGTGCCGTCCTGCCCGGGCGGGTCTGAGGAATAGATCGTCTGCTCCGTTTGAAGGTCAGAAGGGCGGGCGGCATCCTCCAGGCAGAAGCACCCAGTGTCTTCGTCTGAGTGTGGCGGGTGGGCGGAAAGGCCCTCAATTCCCCTCCACCCTGCCGGGGTCCTGATCCGCCTCTGTGCTCCCTCCAAGGCTCCCTCTACGCTGTGGAGTCTTGTGAGCAAAAAAATTCTCCTTTGCGAACTGCTGGCATTCAAGTCATGAGCCAGCGATTTGGCTGCTGCATCAATCAGTCTGCTCTGGAGCCCTCCTCCCCCAGATGGGGGCAAAAAACTGTGAGCTAGCTCACACAAACTCAGCTTAGAGGGAACACTGCCCCCGTCCCCCCGTCCCCTCTGCGCCCCCACCCCTCCAGCTGCAGAGCAGAAGGCGGCTGGCCGACTCGGTCCTCCTCAAAGACCTTTCCTTGAATTGCATTGCCCTGTGGCTCTGAAACGGTTTGGGAGCTGAGAGCTGGCTTGAAAAGCAGGGCGGACCCGGGTGGTCCCAGCGCCCCCCCTCCCCAGGTGGAGAGCAAAGTGGGAGACCGACGGAGCTTAATTCCGGCTCTGGAGCCATCCCTTCCCAAACTAAGACAAAAGTGTGTGAGCCGGAGGCTAAAAAACTGAGCTAGCTCACGCCAGCTCAGCTTAGAGGGGACACTGCTGGCAACCATCTTCTTGCCGTTGCCGTGGTCTGTCACTGGGACTTTTCCTGGTGTTCTGAAACATTGCAAAACCTGATCAGAGTTATGTGAAAAGTCCAGTGTGCATCAAGACAGGTGTCATATTGTAAGAAGTGTTGGTGTTTTGAAAGTGGGAAAGGGGCCCAGAGGCCGTGAAATGCTCCCTTTCTCCTGGGCACGTCTCCTGCCTCCTGAACAACAACCGCCCCCCGCCCCCTCCCGAGGGCTGCCCCCCACTTCCCCAGTAATGGAATGATGTTCTTTGTCATCCTGCGCTAAGCTGCTTAGTGTCGATGGCGCGTCCAGCCGGCCCTTCCAAGCACACGCCTGAGCCAGGACAAGCCAGCGGCACCGGACAGAGCCTCCCCGAAAGAAGGCCCTGCAGGTCGCGTGTCCCTCTAAGCTGAGTCAGTGCGAGCCAGCCCACAGATTTTTAGCCTCCAGCTCACGCTTTTTTTTGTCTCCGCTCAGGAAGGATGTGGCTCCAGAGCAAACCAATTTGTGCAGTTGCCAAATCGCTCGCTCACCTCTCTAATGCCAGTGGCTCACAAAGGAGAATTCTTGCTCACAGGACTGCACAGCTGAGAGGGAGCCTTGCCTGCAGGCCTCTCACAAGCAAGTGACACCAGAGAATAGTGACAGCTGCTACCAGCCTGGGTGGCTTCAAGAGGGGATTAGAGAAGCATCTGGAGCAGCAGAGGTCCATCAGTGGCTATTAGCCACAAGGTATAGATAGGGACTCTGGGGCAAGGGGTGCTCTGTATCCTTGGTGCTTGGGGTGGGGGGCAACAGTGGGAGGGCTTCTGGTGTCCTGGCCCCACTGCTGGACCTCCTGAGGGCACCTGGTATTTCTGGCCACTGTGTGACACAGAGAGTGTTGGACTGGAGGGGCCACTGGCCTGCTCCAACACTGGCTTCTCTCTTATGTTCTTAAGTCAGCTTCCCAGGCAGAGTCAGGACCAGAAACCACCGTTTGCCCCAAAACTGTGACTGGGCCAGAGCAGGTATTCCGTGCAGGGTGGCCTTGGAGAAGAGTTTGGGAACTCCACCTGGTTTGAAACAGGCAGTGGGGACTAACAATGCCTCCCACCCAGGCTCCAAATGTCTGGCAGGAGGCCCCCCTTTGGGTGAGTGCTCGGACCGTCCCCGGAGGGAGGGAGGGAGGGGGGCACCTGCAGCTGGAGGCCCCTTCTCAGCCCCCCGTTGGGCTGCCTGCTGCTCCCTCTGCACTCCCCATTGGGGGCATTTGCTGAGACCACCGAGTGCATCATCGCCAGCTCAAAGGGGGTGGGGGTGTATTTTTTTAAGAAAAAAGAGCAGGATTTTGAAGCCAAGCTCATGCATAAAGAATGGCAGGGATACGACCCAGTTGCATTAATTTTTAGCAATAAATAGCGCCACAGTGTTTAGCTCAGCTCCCGTCACATCTGTAGAAAACTCCCACACCTGAGCAAACATCTCGGGTGACAGGGGGCGGGGGGCACAGCAGCAGCCTGGCAAGTCTCCCCAGAGAAGGGGGGCCAACTCTGCAGCCCAGCTGGGGGGGGAGTTTCAGGACCACGTCTGGGGAGAAGGGCGGCCCCTCGTGAACCTCCCAAGCCAACCCCTTCAGCAATGGCCTGCCTCTCACCTTCCGCAGAGGGCGCACCCAAGAGGACACTGGCCAAGAGCTGGGGGGGTTTGAGGTGCGGGGGGGCTGGCACCCTCGGGAATATTCCAGGCCCTTCCCCAGGATTCTCCGCCTTTGTTTCATGCTGTAAACTGGCACAGTGATGTGGCAGCCAGCAGGCCTTGGCACCCAGGTCCAGGGAGCACTGGGGCACCAGCTGCGGGACAGATCAGCGTGGGGTGCCGGCCCCTGTGCCTCTCCTGCTCTTCGCCTGCACCCGATGACAAACCCCACCCTCTCCCAACCCCCCCTCACCTGGCCAACTGCCAGAGGCTCAGCTTCAGCTTGAGGAGGAAGATGGTTTGGTGACAATTTGATTATTTATAGTTGGCTTTTCTCGCCGAGATGCCAGGCAGGTCCCCCCACGCACATCAGGTACCGGCCACAGGATGGGGCGTCCGGTGACCAGTTCAGTCGGGTGTGCAGACCACGGACCTCTGGAAGCAGACAGAAATCTCAAACGGAGCGGAAGCAAAGCACGAGCTTTTAGATGCATGCTGAGTGATGGAGCAGGGATTGTCAAACTCATCCGTTACAAGGGCCGAATTGGACATAAATGAGACCTTGTTGGGCCGGGCCAGGCCATGCGTGTGTCATACAATGTGATGCCAGGGAGCGGAGACAGAAACTTTGCAAAGGAAACAAAGATTTTTTTTTTACTTAAAATAAAAAACTTGCTTGAAACTTCAGACCTCTTGCAATATTCTTTTTATCTAACAGTGTCCGATAACGGACACCTCTTGCTCTGAATGATTGCATCAAAATGTCTGTGCTGCTGCAGCCTTGAGGAGGCTGTTCAGGTGTGTACCTCTAAGCTGCAAACCTACTTTTGATTTACTGACATTCACCACAGAAATCTCATGCTCAGAGTTCTGAGTCTAGGAAGACCCGGGAGAAAACATGAAAGGGCTGAGTCTGGCGAAGCAGGCTAGGATGCAGCAGCAGCAGCAGAACTGGAAGCAGGAGAGGGCCAGTTCCACTGGGGGGCCTGAGGGAAGCCCTCCGGGGGCCTGATTCAGCCCCTGGGCTGCATGTTTGACACACCTGAGGTGGAGAATCTACACAGTCAGAGCTCGGGTTGCCAATCTGCAGGTGGGACCTGGAGATCTCCCTTCGTTACAGTTATTCCCCAGGCTACGGAGCTCCATTCCCCTGGAGAAAATGGTTCCTTTGGAGGGTGGGGGGCTCTGTGGCCATGGGCACCCCTCGAGGTCCCTGCCCTCCCCAGGCTCCGGCCCCCAAATCGCCAAGAACTCCCCAACCCAGAGATGGGCGACAGGCAGCGATGCAGGAGTGACGGCCCCAGTCCCCACCCCTCCACCCGCGGAACTGGCCGGTCCTGCATCGGGCAGGGGGCTGGACTAGGCCAGGGGCGGCCAAACTCGCTCAGCGTAAGAGCCCCGTAGAATAAACGTCAGATGTCCCGGAGCCGCAAGACAGGAACAGATGTGACACGCAGGTTTTTATTGAAAAAATATGCAGATTTGCTTTTTATTAACATTAGATGAGACTGCCAAAAACAAAAGGGGTAAAAACAGATATTGATAATGATATTTGTTTGTCCAGAGATCTTTATTTGTCTGCTAATATTTATTTGTCTAAGAGAGAGAGAGAAAGGGAAGGGGGAAAGAAAGAATGAAAGAGGTGGAAAGAAAGAGAGAGAGAGAGAGAGAGAGAGAGAGAGAGAGAGAAAGCACAATAGACAGGAGGGAGGGAGAGGAAAGGCAGGCCTCCCCTTCGCTTGCCGCAGGACATGTGTGAAAGAACCGCGTGTGCCTCCCGAGCTCTTTCCCGAGATGGTCTGTCTGGCCCCTTCCAACTCTATGATTCTATAACTTCCTGAGCATTTCATTCCAGCCCAGTCCTGCTTGACCTCTGCAAACAGTCCTGTCCATTGCACAGAAGTTGGCTGCTGAAATCCCCAAATCGCCTCGGGTCCTGCCTTCCAAAATGGAACGCATCTCCCATTATGCTTGGCCTTCTGCTTTCCTAAGGGCTTCCGGGGGGGGCCACAAGGCGCAGACTCCCCCCAAAGGCTGTGGTGAGGATGCCGGCCCTGCAGCATCTGGCAACCAACTCCCGGCAGCCCGAGGGCAACAGGCTGCCGGCTCTGGCCTTCCCGCTTACGGCCAGCCCAGCCATGCTGGAAGGAGGCCGGTGTCCCTGGGAGCCCAGCTAGGCCTCCTCACTGGCCTGCCGGGAGACTCGGCTCGGGCGGCCCCCCCAAAAAAAGGACGCTTGTCCAGAGGAAGGCCGGCAGCCACGTGCGGTATGGTGTGGGGGAGCTCAGCTCCGCAGCTGCTCCAGTCCTCCGTTCAGCCCCTTCGAAGAAGCCTTTCGCTCTGCCTGTAATTAATATTGATTTTCTGTAGTCAAAATATAGTGAGGCGGCTTAATTTTCTTGCTAAGATTTTTGACATGAGTGTTCTTGAAGATTAACGTTGGGTTTAACGGAGCCTTGGGGGTTGGGCCGCCGGCCTCCCACGCAGCTGTGCCCCCCCTCCCTCCAGGAATCAGCCCCACGCAGGGCGTGGCTCCAGCTGCTGCCCTCTTGGGTGGGTCTTTTTAGGGGGCGAGGGGATAAAGGAAGCAGCGCTTTCTTTTCTCTGAGGACCCCGAGAGATGTGCTGGTTTGGGCAGAATTGTCCACTGCAAAATAACAATAAACCAGCGTTCCCTCCAAGCTGAGTTAGCGTGAGCCAGCTCACTGTTTTTTAGCCTCCAGCTCACACCTTTCTGTCTTCGCTCAGGAGGGATGGCTCCAGAGCAAACTGGTTTATGCAGCCGCCGTATCGCTCGCTCACAACTTTAATGCCCGTAGCTCATGAAGTACAATTTTTGCTCACAAGACTCCACAGCTTAGAGGGAGCATGGCAATAAAGATGTCTGTTCAGTAGGAAAGAAAGAGAATCTGTACCTCAGGTGGTTCGGCCACCCATTCCCACAGGTGCCCGAGCCTCCCTGGTGCGGGGGGGAGTTCCACAAGGGAGCAGCAGGCTGTGAGAACCCCTCTCTGGTTGGGGGGGGCAGAATACACGTTTGGTGGATGATGGTAGCTCGGGACTCCACGGCAGAGCTCCTGGCTTCCTTAGAGAGCCCCCACCCACCCCGCCCCAGTGGGCCGAGATCTCGCAGAGCTGCTGATAACCAGAGAAGCCAACCCCAGCTGGGGGGTGGGGAGCTGGAGCTCAGGGCCTGGCTCCGGAGAAGGCCGCTTCAGGCCGCTCCCCAGGCAGGTCAGAAAGTGGCCAGCAGTGCAGAAAGGGCCCACCGGGCATGCATGAGGGGGGGAGGAAAAGATGAAGGTGCCTGTTCTGGGCTGCCTCGCACTCAGGCCCCGTGGCCCGGATTGTGTGGCTGGCGGGGCACCTGGGTTTTTTCCTGCGGGGGCTACAATTATTCACCAGAATGGGGGGTGGCACCCCCTCTCCCTCCCCTCCTGCAAGACTTAAAGAGCCCTCTGGCTGATGGCGGGGGGGGGATGTGCTGGAAGGCCCTTGAAATCTTGCAGGAGGGGAGGGAGAGAGGCCCGTGCCACCCCCTCCCTTGCTTCATCTCAGAGGCCTCTAAAGGATCCCTTTGGATGCTTTTGGGAAGAAGCAGGGGGGTGGGAGCTAGAAGAAGAAGAAGAAGAAGAAGAAGAAGGAGAAGGAGAAGAAGAAGAAGAAGAAGAAGAAGAAGAAGAAGAAGAAGAAGAAGAAGAAGAAGAAGAAGAAGAAGAAGAAGAAGAAGAAGAAGAAGAAGAAGAAGAAGAAGAAGAGGAGGAGATTGGATTTATACCCCACCCTTCACTACCTGAAGGAGTCTCAGAGCAGCTTACAAACTCCCTTCCCTTCCTCTCCCCATCACAGACACCCTGTGAGGTAGGTGGGACTGAGAGATCTCTTGACAGAAACTGCTCTTTTTCAAGGACACCTCTTATCAGAACTATGGCTTGCCCAAGATCATCCAGCAGGTGCAAGTGGAGGAGTGGGGAATTAAACCCAGTTCTCCCAGATTAGAGGGTCCGCCAGACTGTATCACACTCCCCTTGAGGCTCAGGCAGGGGGGCACTTGTGGACCCTTCCCGCACTTAGGACAGCTGTCAAAATGAGGCTTCCCAGCTTTCCTTGGGAATTGGCAATTGGGGGGGGAGCAGGGTTCACCCATCGGCTCTGTGGGTCCCCAGCAGAGAAGGAAGAGCCGAGGGGAGGGTGCGGCTCCAGAGCTCCTCTGAGGAAGAGCGGGATCGACACGGGCGGAAAGAGAGTGCTCCAGCTGGCCACCCTGCCCTCCCCCTGCCCGGCTCCAGCCTTTATCCGCCGGGCAGCAGCCCTGGGCTCCGTCGTGCCCAGCCGGCGCCCACCAAGTTTCACCCACCGGTGGCACCCGGCTAATTGGTTTCAAGCTGACTCCAGGTCGCTAATTAGGGAGCCTATTGAACTCTGCTCGGCTGAGGGACACAATTAAAAGTTTGCCCTAATTAAACCGCGTAATTAAGAGGGCTGGAATTTCACAAAGTAATTAATCAAGGAACTAGAAGGAATCAATGTGGGCAGAGCGACGGCGGCCTTGCCTGTGTGGCTCGGATCCGTGCCCAGGCCAAGGAAGGGCCTTGGGGGGGTGCCCCCCAGCCAACGCTCCCTCTAAGCTGTGGAGTCTTGTGAGCAAAAATTCTACTTGGTGAGCTCCCAGCGTTAAAGTTGCGAGCGAGCGATCTGGCTGCTGCATAAATCAGTTTGCTCTGGAGCCCTCCTCCCTGAGCGAAGGCAAAAATGGGTGAGCCGGAGGCTAAAAAACGGTGAGCTGGCTCACACTAAGCTTAGAGGGAACCCTGCCCCCAAGAGCTTACGAGGGCCTCTCCAGTTCCACCCGGCTCTGGGTTCCACACAGCACTCCTGTCTCGGGGCCTCGTCCTTTTGCCTCTGCTCATGGGGGGGCTCCTGAGCCGGCAAGCAGCTCCTCAACGCAGGCAGGGCCCCCCCCGGTGCATTGGCCCCTCCCTCGGTGCCACCTCCAGGAGGACTTCTGGCACCCACCCCTGCCGCCTTCTCCCCGCCCCTCTGCCAGCACCTGCCAGCACCCACACTGGAAGGGCCTCCGCAGATGAGCAGACAGAAGGCTTGTTTGGCAAGGGGGGGAGAGAGGGGGGCCCCACAAAGCTCCCCCCCGTGCCCACCCAGAGGAAAGCACAGCCCCTTTGAAGTAGGTGCCCGCCCTTCTGGGGAACTCCCTTTGAGCCCACAAAAAGGAGCCAGACGTTTTCTTCAAAGCATCCCCTTGCTTCCCCACCCACAGTGGGAACGGAGATTCCCCAGTGGGTCTGTGTGTCCCTCTAGGGGGAGGCACCAGACACACACACACACCCACACCCCACACACAGAAAAGCTCGGGGCGGGGGAGGCAAGGACACACACCCACACACACACACACAGCATCTTTTCAGTGCAGGCTCCTGAACTCCTGGACTCCAGGGGCCTGGCAAATGACCCCCCTCCCTTCAGAGGGCTCCAGCAGGGGCTTCGGGTGAGCTGGCAGGGGAGGGGCCACCCGGGCTTAGTGCCGGATCCTGCCTCTGTGCCCACCCACCAGGCTTCCACTGGGAGGAGAAACGCAGGGCTCTGGCTTGGGCCCCCCTTCCCAACAGTGGTGTCTGACAAAGGGAGGTTTGATTCTTGGAAGGGGACAGCGCTCTTGTGGGTCTCTGGGGGCAATGCCTCCCTCTAGGCTGCGGAGTCTGGTGAGCAACAATTCTGCTTTGTGAGCTCCTGGCCTTAAAGTTGGGAGCTATGAGCCATTTGGCCGCTGCATAGATTAGTTTGCTTGGGAGCCCTCCTTCCTGAGCCGAGACAAAAATGTGTGAGCCGGAGGCTAAAAAACTGTGAGCTGGCTCACACCAATTCAGCTTAGAGGGAACACTGCCTGGGGACCCTTCTGCCCTTCGGGGGGGACCAGCCTGCTCTGCCCTCCTCCAAGGACTTCAGCCTGCTTCAGGCCCCCTCAGGCCCCTAGTGACAGCAGGGGGGGCTTCTCGGGGCTAGGCCCCCGACTTACTGGCAAGGGTGCCCGTTGGGACTTCCCATCCCCTCCAGAAGGAGCCGGGGATTCCTTTAATGCGATTAGCCAGCCCCCCTAAGAAATTTAAATGCCCCCCCACTTTAAAAATATCCTGGCTATGGGCCTGAGCCCCCTGCAGTCCCCAGAGGGGAGGTCCCCCGGCCCTCTGCCCAGGGGAAGGGCCTTCCCTCCTCCTGGACACCTCACGGGGCTGGCCCTCCGCTCCTGCGCCCCTCCTGCCGGTTCCCAGTGGCCCACGCCAAAGAGGCTCTGCGCCTGGGCGCTCTCCTAAGGAGCGCCTCTCCCCCCACCCCCTGGGGGGGGGATCCTCGGGCCTCGGGAAGCAGCAGATGATGAGAGAGGGGCCGTGATCAAAGGCGCCTCCTCGGGAGGGACTTCAAAGGCCGCCTGCCTGCCTGCCTCCCTCCCTCCGCCGGGAAGGGGCCCGTTTCCAGCAGCCCCCCCGGGAAGGGCTCCCCAGCACCGAGCGGCAGACCGGGGGCCGGCCCCGCCGCCAGACGGCCTCCTCCCCAGCGAGTCCGCCCGCGCGCCCTAGCCCCTGCCGCCTCTGTTGGCCGATGCCGCCTCGCCCCCCCCCCCCGGGCTGCCATCTGCGGCGCCATCGGCCGCTTCCCGAGCCACGCGGGGAGGCGGGGGGGGGACCCGGTAGCCGGCGGCGGCGGCACTTCCTCCTCGGCGCCCCTTCCTCGCCAGCCGGGCGAAGCTCTCTGGGGAGGGGCCAGCCAGGTGCTCTGCCTCGCAGGGTTGTTGTTGGGAGGGCGAGGGATCGTGCGCCCCCCTCCCGCCCTTCTCCCTTTCATCTCAGGGCTGGGCTGAGCCGGCAGCCGGGCGGGGGTGAGGGGAAACCGGTTAGCAGCTCTCGAAAGCCCCCTCCCCGCCCGGCCAAGCCTGCAAAGGAGCCCGCCGGTCCCTGCCGGCCTGGGAGTCCAAAGGCGCCTGCCGTTGGGGGGGGGGAGCCCGGGAGCGTTTCTTCTGGGCTCGCCGGGGAGCCCCGGTCCTTCCGCGCCCCCAGCCCCCTCCAGAGACGGCCTTCGCGTCCTCCGGTGCCCGTGGAGGTCCTTGCGGGGAACTTGGCGGAGCGGAAAGGCCGAAAGGGGTCCGGGCTGTGTGTGTCGGAGCCCACCTCCGCCCCCTCCCTCGCCTCCGATAAAGGGCTGCGCTCTGCGCGCGCCCAGAGGTGCCCTGCGCTTCTCTCCCTCCGAGGTGGAGTTGCGGCGAGGGAAGGCCCGGAGTCCGGCCGGCACGCCCCCCATCCCCCCACGTCTCCGCCCCACCAGCTGTACGGAACTCCCCGGGCCCGCGGCGGTCTCTCGAACTGGCAGCAGGCTGGCTTCGCCCGCCAGCCCCCCCACCCCCACCCCCCTCCGTCGGCTTCGCGCGGCTTTCTTGCTCCTCGGGTGGCGCGCGAGGTCCGGAACAGCGGGGGGGGCAAAAACACAAACGAGGCCCGGAGACGCGCGGGGGGGGGGGGCCGAAGAAGAAGCCGCAGGCCCGCCCCGCCGCCGCCGCCGGGAAAGCTGGCCGGACTCTTCCTGGTCCGAAGGTGGGCGCCCCCCTCCCCCCGCGGATCCTCTCCTGGAAGTTCTGGCCCGGAAAGGGCACTGCGCGGTGGCGCTACCCGCCCGGCTTCTGGGAGTGGGGAGGAAGCCCAAGGCTGCGGGGGCAGGGCAGTCCCGGCTTCGGCGCAGGAAGGGCAAACGCCCGAGAGCCCCTCGCGCCCTCCAGGAGGCCGGCGGGGACCGTCCGGGACCAAGCAGACGCCACTCTGCGCAGGCTCAGAGGCACTCCCCCCTCCCTCCCTCCCTCCCTCCCCATCCAGCAGGCCGCCCCCGTCCAGCCGAGCGCCCGGAGGGGGGGGGGCGCAGCGGGCGTCTCGGCCCTTCCCGCGGCCGTCGGAGCAGCCGGGCGGGCGGGCGGGCGGCGCAGAAGCGGAGCGCGCGAGCGGCCGGGCCCGGGAGAGCGGCCGGGCCGGCGGGGGCGTCTCCGGCTCGGCTGACGTCAGGCGGCCCCTTAAATAGGCGCCGCGGCGGGAGCGGGGCCGGCAGTGGCGGGCCGCGGAGCTCGCTCGCTCGCTGGCCCGCCAGCAGCAGCCCCGATGCGCCGCCACCGCCACCACCGACGGCCGGGGCAGGCGGGTCCGGCCGCGGCGCGCCCAGGATGGAGGCATGGCGCTTAGCCGGCGGGGGCGGCGGCGCTGCCGGGCGCTGGCGCTGGCCTCGCTGCTCTCGCTCTCGGGCACCTGCCTCTGCTACAGCCTCCTCCTCTTCTGCTGCGCGCCCCCCGACGTCCCCCCCACGCCGCCGCCGCCGCCGCCACCACCTCCGGGCCCCGACGACGCCGAGTCCGCCGCCTCCCGCTGCCTGCCCGCGCCGCCCGCCGCCGCCGCCCGCAAGAAACTCCTGCACAAGGCGCGCGCCTGCCCGGCCCCCGCCGCCGCCCCCCCGCCGGCCGCCCCTCCGGCCAAGCGGCTCCCGCACGCCCTCATCGTGGGCGTCAAGAAGGGCGGCACCCGCGCCGTGCTGGAGTTCATCCGCGGCCACCCGGCCGTCCGCGCCCTCGGCACCGAGGCCCACTTCTTCGACCGCCACTACGACCGGGGCCTCGACTGGTACAGGTGAGCAGGAGAAGTTGGGACGCGCCCCCCCCCCCCGAAGCAGGCAGGCAGGCCGGCGCCGCGGGCGAGAGAGGGCCACCAGGGGGCAGCACTGCCTCCCCTCGCCGCCTCGGGAGCCGGCCGGGGCCGAAGTCTAGTTCTGGGGCGGCCAAGCTGGGCGAAAGGGGGAGGCGGCGGCCCCGCGAGTGGGTGAGCGGCCCCCGGCCTGCCGAAGGGGCTTCCCGCCGCCAGAGCTTCCCCCGCTGGGTCTGCCGGGCCGGCGCCAGCCCGCTTCTTGGGGAAGGAGCCCCCGCCCTGCCGCTCGCCGGGGGGAAGAAAGTTTCGGAGCCGGAGCGAGACCGCCTGGAGCCCTTCCCCGCGGGCCCGCCGGGCTGAGGCCCCCCGGCAGCAGGAAGGGACCCAGGGTTCCCCGCCAGCGGCAGCAGCAGCAGGCCCTGGGCTCCGCAGCGGCGCCGCCTCCGAGTCCTCCCCGTGGAAGACTGGGCCGCCGCCGCCGCCGCGCCCCTCTTTCGGCGCTCCTCCGGCTGGCGCCCACTCGCCCCCCCCGCCCGCCCGCCCCCCTCCGCAGAGAGTTGCCTGGGAAACCTCCGCGCTGCTTCTCGCGGGGACCGGCGGCGGCTGGGTCTCCTTCCGAGGAGGAGCGCTGCGGATCTGGCAGAATTCGGGAACTTCTCCAGACGGCTCTTGGGCGCACGGGAGCGCCTACCAGAGCCAAGGCGGGCGCGACGAGGCGGCTGGAGGAGAGGAGTGGAGCGGCGGGGGGGAGGAGGGGGGGCCTTCCAGAGAAAGCGCCGTGTGTGTGCGTGTGTCGCCCCCCCCCTCCCCGGGAAGTGCTCTGCCTGTGGCGAGGGCGCGGGGAAGAGATTGCCCCGTGTCGGTGCAGGCCTGGTGCGAGCCCGGAGCCCTCCCCGCCGCTGTCCTCCTCGCGCTAAGCCGGGCGGCGTCGCCTCCCCCGCCGCGCCTCCCGCGCCCTGCGCTAATCGATGCTGCGATCGTTCGCTCCCTCCCCGCCCGCCCGCCAGCCAGCCAGCCAGCCAGCCCCGCGGCCGGAGGGGCAGCGATCAAGCAATTAAGGGACACTTACCGCGAGGGGGCTGACGCGCTTGTCCCCCGCCGCTCCCTCGTCGTGCCCGGCGCCGCGGCGGCAGCAACAGCAGGACGGTGGAAGCCTCGGCTCCCCCAGGGGCCGGCCGAGCCCGGGAAGAGGGGCTCTCTGGGGGGTGGGACGGAGGCGCCCGCAGCTCCTTTTGCCAGGAAGAGGCCCCCGGCAGCAGCGGGGGGGGCAGCAGTTGTGCCCGGGGGACAGACCCCCACCCAGCCGAGACAGAGGGGCACCTCCCCCAGGCCTCCTTCAAGGAGGGCCTGAGACTGCGGGGGGGGAGAGGAGGGGTTTGAGGAGGAGGAGGAGGAGGCGGCGGCTGGCATGGTCACCTGTCCTCCCTCCCCCGGGGCTGCTCAGCTGGCATCCCTTGGGCCCAGGCGACCCACCCAGGACTCCTCTTTGGAGGCTGTGGGAAGCAGGGACCCTTTCCAGGCTTGTCATCGCTGGGTGGGGAAACACCTGGGGATTTGGGGGGTGGAGCCTGGGGAGGGGAGGGAGGGGCTTCAGCCAGGTAGGATGCCGGAGAGCCCACCCTCCACGGCAGCTGTTTCCCACCCCCTCCCCCGGGGGAACTGATCCGGGTTGTCTGGAGATGACTTGTAAGAGCGGTAGCTCTCCAGGCCCCACCTGGACGTTGGCAATCCTGCCTTCGACAGAGGCTGCACTACTGTGGAGGGAGCCCTCCTTCCAGGCGTTCTGGGTGCGCTGTGGAGCCCTGAGGATGCAGTGGCCCTCTCCAGGGAGGGTTCCCCTCGGCCCCAGCTCAGAGCACCCTGCGGTGGAACGGGCCTGCTCCGGCCTGCGGGCCCTACCCCGCCCTGCCTCTCTGGGGCTTTTCTCACCACCTGGAGAGGTTTTTCTTCCACTCTTGGGTCGCCCGCTGCCGCCACCCTCTGACCTGTGCACAGAATGGCCCACTGGGAGGGTCAGGACCCCCAACTTCCCTTCCCAGTTCTCAGAGAAGAGGAAGAGATTGGATTTATACCCCTTTGCCCTTCACTCAGAGTCTCAGAGCGGCTTACAAACTCCTTTCCCTTCCCCTCCCCACAACAGACACCCTGTGAGGTAGGCGGGGCTGAGAGAGCTCTGACAGGAACTGCTCTTGAGAGAACAGCTCTGAGAGAACTTGTGACCGACCCAAGGTGTGGGGAATCAAACCTGGTTCTCCCAGATTAGAGTCCTTGCACCTGATCACTACACCAAACTGGCCCAAGCCTTGCGTTTGTGTCTCGCGCTGTCCACGGGGACAGTTAACTGCCTTGTGCACCCCTAGAGGAATGGTCACTTGCCAACTGCCTGCCTCCCCCCCCCCCGCAGCACTCCTTTTAAAATAGCGTGTCCAAGACGGTGGAGGTCTATGTGGCACAGAGAACCACAGCCAGCATCCAAAGTTATGACGTATTTATTAAAAAGAAAATGCTTGCAAGCATACTTCTAGCACCGCACCAAATGGAGCAAGGGATACCCAAAAGAAATGAGAAAAATGCAAATCCTCTCTCCCTTTTTTATACACGTGCCCTATCAGATCTTAAAATTGGACAAGCCCCTTTAGCTTCAGTAGTTACAAATTCCCCACAAAGTCACCATACCTTGAAGCTTGTTGCGGCTCTTGAGGCGAGCACATGGCCAATGGCTGCCATGCGAGAGGAGAGCTCTGTGTCCTCTTGTGGACTTAGCATCCCAGGAAAAGAGAGAGCCCCTTCCTGTCGCAAGGAGACTTTATCCTCTCTGTTTCTCCACCCACTGACCAGATCATGCCTGGTCAAAGAGTAGTGTCCTGGAGACCTACAGGAATCACTTTCCTGGAGGCTTTCTAGCAACCTTTCTCCCCAAAACTCTGTTCCCTGCTTGAAGGCGGGGGGGAGCATTGTCTCTAGCTGGACCCATTAGCATTTGCACAGATGGTAAGCTGGAAAGCCATTGCACTGACTTCCTCCTTCCCAGCCTGATCTCTGCCCAGAGAGGGAACAAACAGTTAAAATGCAGAAGCTCAAACCTCCCAGAAAAATAGCTTTTCTTCTTCACAGACACACACACATTGTGGCTTCATCCCCAGTTGATCCCTGGAGCGACGGGGGGGAGTTTCAGGAGTGCCCCCACTCCTGCGTGGCCTTCTGCTGCCAAGGTGGGCTCTGCAGGAGGCCTGGAAGGGACAACCTTCTTCAGCTTCCTTTGCCTTTTCTGCATTGTGAAGGGAAGGTGCCCCTGGTGCTTGGAGGGAGCTGTCTCCCCTCAATGTTTGCCATTTTCCCTTGAGAGAGCCCTTCCCCGAGGTTAGAGGCTCCGTGCCCTGGGCTTCCCCTCCTTCTTGCATCAAGGTGCCCTCCGGCCCTGTGCCACCGAGCAGCTGCAGCTGTGTGTGTGTTTCTTTCTTGCTGAGGGCCGTGGCTCAAGAGAGTGTCGCCCCCCACTGCTCAACACAGAAGCCCCCTCCAAAAAACTCCCGTCTTGCCAAGTTGCAGGTGGTCTTTCCCAAGGACTCTGGTCTTCAAATCAGGACCCGGCGGATCTGAGGACACGCACCTCCCGGGCCTTCCTTTTACTTCTGGGAATCTGCATCTGGAGCGTGTAGTGTAGTGGTGAAGAGTGATGTTCAGAGCAGTGTTCCCTCTAAGCCGAGTTAGTCTGAGCTAGCTCCCAGTTTTTTAGCCCAGGAAGGAGAGCTCTGGAGCAAACTAATTTATGCCGTAGCCAAACTGCTCGCTCACAACATTAATGCCAGTGGCTCACAAAGTGGAATTTTTGTTCACGGGATGCCACCGCTTAGAGGGAGCATTGGCTCAGAGCTAGCAGGCCCAGGGTTCGAATCCCCACTCATGGCATGGAATCTCACTGGGTGACCTTGGGGGCCAGTCACACTCTTCCGGCCTGACCTCCCTCACAGGGTTGCTGCAAGGACAGAACAAGGGAGAGGAGAACCGTGTTAAGCGGCTTTGGGTCGCCCCTGGGGAGAAAGTGGGAAATGAATAAAGGAAATAAATAAATAATCACACCCGGGTTCTTCCCCGTTGGAGGGAAGCCCTCTCTTCTGCAAACCAGCAGGAGGACTCTAATGTCTCCCAGAAAGGAGCCCTCCCCTTGTTCAGCCCCACCCACCGCCTTTCCAGGCTGAATAGACTGCTCCCCCCCCCCGCCCCGTGAAGCAGCCCTTCGGGAGGGGCCCAATCCCCAGCCCCTGGCGCTGGCCCTCAGGAGCCTAGGAACCGCCCTGCCCGTGGGTGGCCCTCTGCAGCCCTCTTCCGGTGCCCTTGTCCTTGTAAGAGGCAGCACAAAGCTAGGAACGCAGCTCCTGTGGTGCTTGAGGGGGCGGGGGGGTTGTGTGGGTGTGGGTTGGGGGGTGTTGCCCCCCTGTGAAGCTTTCCGTTTATTGCTCCTCCTTGGGAGCAGGGGAGCCCCGAATGTGTCAGAGGCACCGAAGCACGTCAGGGTTCTGCAGGGGGGGGAGGTTTCTGAACTGCCGGGGGGGGAGAGGTTGCTGGTGGGGAGGCCAGCTGTCCTCTCTCTCTCTCTCTCTCCCAGCCCAAGGCCGGCAGCTGTTTGCCATTTGTGCCCCGTGGGAGTGGAGGACTCTGGACTCCAGACCGCCTTGCAGAGCCAAGCGGAGCGGGCAGCCTTTCCCGCGGGCCTGTGCCTGCTGGCTCCGCATTTGCTGGACAACCAGGTCAGCTCCCCTCCCGGGGGAGTGCTGCGCACACGGCCCTGGCTGCCTGGTAGATCCAGCCCGCCTCCTTTCTTGCCAGCCAAGCCCCGGGGGGGGGGTCTCTGGCCTGCAGATGCCTCGGGGGTGGGGGGCTTGGGTAATTCGGGCCTGCCTGCCTCTGCCTGGCTCACAGCACCGGCGGCACTGGGTGGCTGGCGAGTGGCGTTTCTGCCGCTGGTGCTGCGGGAGGCCTGCCAAGCTAAACACTCCATTTTCCCGCTGACAAGTGACTAAAGCCGGGGATTATCCAGAAGACTGTTGGCGCTCTCGGCAAGGAGAGCCGGGGCCCGGCCTGCCACGTCTCCCAGGCGGGAGCAGATGTTTACCGGCTGTGCTGTGGGGGTGGAGGGAGGCGCCCCGGCTGGGCTCATGTGGGGGTGGGGGCTCCCAGAGGGGCTGAGCCACTTCCAGAGGCAGCCACACCAGACTTCCAGGCAGGCGGCTGCAGGATCCTGGACTGGGTGCAGATGCCCCCCGGGGGCCCCTCCTCCTGGGCTGCTGTCTTGAGGGGGGGGCAGGTGGCGTTTCTGTGCCGGGGTGGGTGGGTGGCTGCTGGCCCAGGATGCCCTGGCCCCCCTTGGCAGAGGCAGAAATGGGGAGCTGAAGGCCTCCTTCCCCCCAAAGCTCTCTCTCTCATCCCCTCTGCTCCCTGTGCCCCCCCCCGGGGAGGTGCTTTCGAGTTTTTGCCCAGAGCCAGTTTGGTGTAGTGGTTAAGTGCATAGACTCTGGGAGAACCAGGCTTGACTCCCCACTCCTCCTCCTCCACATGCAGCCAGCTGGGTGACCTTTGGTCAGTCACAGTTCTCTCAGAGCTGTTGTCTCAAGGGCAGTCCTCAAAAGAGCTCTCTCAGCCCCACCTACCTCACAGGGTCTCTGTTGTGGGAAGGGGAAGGGGAAGGGAAAGGAGATTGTCAGCCACTCTGAGACTCTGAGTGAAGGGTGGGGTATAAATCCTCCTCCTCCTCCTCCTCCTCCTCCTCCTCCTCTTCTTCTTGGAATTAGATAAACATCTGGAGCAGAGGTCCATCAGTGGCTCTTAGCCACAAGGTAGAGGTAGGGACTCTGGGGCTAGTGATGCTCTGTATTCTTGGTGCTTGGGTGAGGGGCAGCAGTGGGAGGGCTTCTAGTGTCCTGCCCCCCCACTGCTGGACCTCCTGAGGGCCCCTGGTATTTTTGGCACTGTGTGAGCATTGGACTGGAGGGGCCACTGGCCTGGTCCAATATTGGCTTCTCTAATCATCATCTCCTCCTCCTCCTCCTCCACTCCCAAGCAGAACATGAGTTTTCTGGCCTTGCGAGATGCAGCCCCCCCTCCCATCTCTAAGGTGGTTGTAGCCAGGCTTTTGGTACAGTCTGCACGTGTGGCATCTGTGCCGTTCCCGTGGCCGCTCTGTGCCTGGCAGGGGCCCCGCCCTCTCCTATGCTTGTGCGGGGGGCTGTCTGCACAGGCCAGCTGGCTTCCGTCGCCAGGCGGCAGGGGAAGCCCTTGCCGGGAGCACCAGCCGTGATGTCCCCGTGACCCAGCCTCCAGCCACAAGTGACCACAGAGTTGCGGGCGGAGAGGCGGGTACTGCTGAGCCCCTTCCTGTTCACTCTCTGCTGTCACTGAGGACCCCTTTGAAGTGCAAATCAGCACACGGTCGGAAAAGCGGCTTCCTTCCGTCTCCCTCCTCTCTCTCTGCCCTCTCTCCCCCACGTGTAGGAGATGGAGAGGCAGCCGGGGTGCCTCTCAGCATCCGCAACCATCTCCTAGCCAGATATCCTAAGACCCGTCCCTCTCAAGCATGTATTTCTAGAATAAAAGTGTTCATTTCATTTCAAACTGAAATATGTAACTTTGTAGTCTTGCAAGCTCTTGGTAGGGGGCTGCAGTGGCTCAGTGGTTAAGACCCTGAGCTGCAGACCGGAAGGTCGGTAGCTCGGCAGTTCGAGGCCTGAGTGCTGCATGAAGGAGTGAGCTCCCGTCTCTGGCCCCAGCTCCTGCCAACCTAGCACTTCGAAAGAGCAAGAAATTGCAAGTTGATAAATAGGCACCGCTTCGGTGGGAAGGTAACAGCGTTCTGTGCGCCTTGGTGTCTAGTCATGCCAGCCACATGACCATGGAAATGTCTTTGGGCAGCGCTGGCTCTTCGGCTTGGAAACAGAGATAAGCACTGCACCCCTAGAGTCGGATTCGGCTGGCTTTCAAGCAAGGGAACCTTTACCTTTCAGCTCTTGGTAGATGCAGGGCAAAGCGTTGCTGCGTTGAAGCCAGGTGCACTCTGCAAACTAGAGAAGGATCCGGACCACTGAAAGCCGTACCCTTCCGACGCTGCTTCCGCTCCAAAACAGCCTTGGGATTCTTTCCGCTTCCCTTTCCCCGGGCTGCTGCTCCTGGCCAGAGTGTGACACTACATGCGCAGGGACTCCCCTTTTTGGGTGGCTTGGTGAGCGGGCGGGGGAGTTGGGAAGGACCCCTTCTCCCCTGGCAGGCGGCGGGAGCGTCCCCACCAAGGCTCCCCCTGAGCTGTGCAGTCCTGTGAGCAAAAATTCTACTTTCTGAGCTACTGGCCTTAAAATTGTGAGCGAGCAGTTTGGCTGCTGCATCAATCAGTTTGCTCTGGAGCCCCATCCTTCCTGAGCGAAGACAAAAAATGTGGGAGCTGGAGGCTGAGCTAGCTCACACTGACCCAGCTCAGAGGGAGCACTGGCACCCGGTGGCTTGGCTCATTGGCTGTGTGTTGCCTACGGTCCCAGGGGCACCAGGCGTGGCTCGCCCTCGAATCAGGCGAGGCCGCCACTCAGACTGCCGGCCTCCCTCCTTCCCAGAGGAGGCCGCTCGCCCATCTCTCTTCCCAAACAACCTTTCCTGGCCAGCTGGGGCACTTCCGAGCCTCCTGCCCTCCGAGTGGCTTCAGTACGTGGCAGCCGCCCTGCTGCTTTCTGGGAGGGGGGCGCCCCGGCACACACCCCTTTCGGCTTTCCCTTTGGCATGCCTTCCCGGAAAGCGCTTCTCTTCTGCCTCCTCGTTAGGGTGACGGCCCTGCCCGCTTGGCAGCAGCTGCGACTCGCTCGCCAGAAGGGCTCCTTTAGCAGCGGCAGCACAGAGCACAAGTTTTGCTCCACTCGGGGGACTGGGAACGAGGAGGCATCTGTTTCCCTGCACGAGGAGGGCCTGATGCGGAGCAGCTCCCGTTCGCCCAGCACCCGGGGAAGTCAGGGACTGCTGCATGGGTGGTCGGGCGGGGCTGTCGGTGTGCCAACGGCCTTCTCCCGACTCCAGCTCTCCCCGGGCTGGCACGGAAGGCCTGGTGGGACAGGGGCGATGCCTCTCCACAGGTCCAGCATCCTGCAGCCATGGGTGAGAAGCGTGTGGGCAGGCAGCTCTTCCCCTGGGCCTTGCTTGGAGGTGGGTCTGTCCCTCTTCCTCTCTGCCAGCTCTTTCCTTGGGAGGGAGCAGGGTGGGGGGGTCTTTGCGCCCTCTGTCAGTGAGAAGAGCCCGTTTTACCAAAAAGGCTGAGAACGCACGCTCTCCTCCGCGCTGCCGCTGTTTGTGGCTTCCGTGGAGGATTGGGGCCTTTCTGTTTCGAAAGACCGAGGCCTAATTCTGCGCAGAATGGAACCTCCTCTTGAGCCCCGAGGTGGCCCATTAATGAGCCGGCAGTTTTATGGATCTCCGCCAGCCAGCCACTGATAAAATTGTCCGAGACTGATGGATGCTCCAGGGCTGGCTGGTGATTGAGAGGCCGCCGGGCCCAGGGCTGCCCCCTGCATTTGTCTTTGAACAAGAGGAGACTCCTCCTCCTCCTCCTCGTCAGGATTTATGAGGCCCTGGCGATGCACAGGGGTGGGGTGGGGGGCAGCCAAGCTACCTGTTGCTCAGCTCCTCACAAGTCTGGCAGGATTGCTCCCGGGGGTTTGATCCTCACCAGTGCCTCAGCAGACTGACAGTTGCCCCGTTCTCTCCATTTCCCTGGGAAGGGAAGGGAAGGTTCCAGAAGAGCGGCTGCAGCCCTGGGCAGAACCGGGCTCCTACTTGGGCTCACTTTGGGGGTGGCTGAGCCGGCTGTGCCCTGGGGCTGGGCGGGGGGCTGCAGATTGCCTGGGCGGCGGGCGTGGGTCCCCTGGCAGAAGCCCAGAGTTCACGGGAGCAGAAGGGACTGTTGGCCTTGTGGTTCCTGACGCAGCAGAGGCAGGTAGGGCTGCGAGAGCTCTCTCGAGGACTGCCCTTGAGATAACAGCTCTGAGAGAACTTGTGACTGACCCACAGTCACATTAGTGGGTGCATGTGGGAGGAGTGGGGAATCAAACCTGGTTCTCCCAGATTAGACTGTGCACTCTTAACCACTACACCAAACCGGCTGGCTGCTGTGTCCCTTCCTAATCCGCCTCCCCCCCCCGGTCTCTCCCTCCCCCCCCCGGCAGGCGGCTGATGCCCCGCACGGTGGAGGGCCAGATCACCATGGAGAAGACCCCCAGCTACTTCGTCACCCGGGAGGCCCCCCAGCGCATCTTCAACATGTCGCGGGACACCAAGCTGATCGTGGTGGTGCGCAACCCGGTGACGCGGGCCATCTCGGACTACACCCAGATGCTCTCCAAGAAGCCCGACCTCCCCACCTTCGAGGGGCTCTCCTTCCGCAACCGCAGCCTGGGCCTGGTGGACGCCTCCTGGAATGCCCTCCGCATCGGCCTCTACGCGGTCCACTTGCAGGGCTGGCTCCGCTTCTTCCCCCTCTCCCAGATGCACTTCGTCAGCGGCGAGCGGCTCATCACCGACCCGGCGGGGGAGATGGGCAGGATCCAGGACTTCCTGGGGGTCCGGCGGCTCATCACGGAGAAGCACTTCTACTTCAACAAGACCAAGGGCTTCCCCTGCCTCAAGCGGAGCGCCCAGGGCGGGCCCCCCCGCTGCCTGGGCAAGTCCAAGGGCCGGACTCACGTCCAGATCGACCCGGAGGTCATCGAGCAGCTGCAGGACTTCTACCGCCCCTACAACGTCCGGTTCTACGAGACGGTCGGGCAGGACTTTCGGTGGGACTAGAGCCCCCCAGGGTGCGGCGGCGGCAGCAGAGGAGGAGGAGGTATTGCAAGGGAGAGGGGTCTTCCTCTGCCCACCCCGCAGGGCCGCCTCAGTCTCCCCTTTGGCCCTCCGGGAAAAGCCAGGAGAGGCGGCCGAGAGGAACGCCCCCAGAGATGGCCCGCCAGCGCCCTTGGCTTTGCCTGCAGCTCGGAGGGCGGGGAGGCATCCCGTGGGCTCGTTTTCTCCCACGCAATCAGGGCGCACGGTGCCCGAGGATGGATTTTATTTTTTAATAATGGTATATATATAAATATAAATATATATATATATAGTCTATAAACGTCACTGCCTAAGCACAAGTCCGCACCTGCCTCCTCCCCCGCCCCAGTGAGATGCCCTTCCCAGACACACCCCCCCCCGCATCTCTCCGGCAGGATCTCCTGCCTTGGCCTGCCCCTGCCCCTGACCTTGCGAGGCGAGGCAGAGGGAGACCCGGGCGGGGAGCCTCCTTCTTGCACAGCTCCTGGGAGAAGATGCAGGGCCCCTTCCTTCCCTTCTCCCTTCCCTTCCCTTCCCTTCCTTCCCTTCCTTCCTTCCTTCCTTCCTTCCTTCCTTCCTTCCTTCCTTCCTTCCTTCCTCCTCTCGCTACTCCTCCTGAGCAAGCCCTGTAACCATGGCGATGCCAACGTGTCTGCTTTGGAACACTCGCTCTCCCGAGAGAGATATTTCTGTCCTGCGAATAAAGCACACAGATTCCTGCTGTTACGGGTACTTCAGAGAGACCACCCTCTTCTTGCTCCGGTTGTGGTTCCTTTCCCCACGTCCCCGGCTCCGCCTCCTCCGCTTGGACCCAGCTCCCCCCCCACTGGGCCCTTGCTGGGGAGGGCAAAGGGGAGAGGCTGGCTGGTGGGGGGGAGGCTTTTCCTCTGCCCTCCCAACTTCATCCTGGGGAACCCCGGTGGGTCTCCTTCCACTTGACCCTTGTCAGGCCAAGAGGGGGGTGTCAGTCTCCTGTGATGCTCCCCTCCCTGGGGGGGGGCAGAGCAAGGGCAAGGAAAGGGGTGGGGGGCAGTGTTCCCTCTAAGCTGAGTTCGTGTGAGCCAGCTCACAGTTTTTTAGCCTCTGGCTCACAGATTTTTGTCTTAGCTTGGGAAGGAGGGCTCCAGACCAAACTAATTTGTGCAGTAGCCAAATCACTGGCCCATAGCTTTAATACCAGAAGCTCACAAAGCAGCACTTTTGCTCACAAGACTCCACAGCTTAGAGGGAGCATTGGTGGGGGTTGTGCACCAGGCTGGGCGGCCCTCTCTGCCGGGGGGTCTGCCACGATGTGGTGTGCTCGGGGGGGGGCAGTCCAAGCCTTCTCCTCCCCCCCCCTTTAGTGTTCAGGGTGGCTGATGTGGGAGGAATCAGTGGGCCGTGCACACTCCTTCCGGAGGACACTTTGGTGGTGGTTGGGGGCTCTCTCCAGGCCCAGCTCCCTAGGAGGAAGAAGACCGAGGCGAGGCACGGGGGTCTGTCTTGGAAGGCTGGGTCTGCAGGGAAGGGGCTCCGGGCCACAGCGGGACCCCTGCAGGTTCCCAGGAGACGGCCCAGAGCAGCCTCCTCATCGGCCAGGGCCAGCCCCCGTGCTCTTGGCCTCCCCCCTCGCAAAGGACCGTGGGACTGTTGTGCCTCTTCTTTGCGGCACGGGGCAAAACCGGGAGACATCGAAGGGGCGGTGCCTGCCGCCGAGGGGAAGGGTGGGTGGTGGCGTTACCGAAGGAGCAGGCCACGCCCCTGTCCCTCCCACCAGGCAGCGGGCGCAAGGGCCACGCCTCCTTCGGCTGCTTCTTTAGCGGAGTGCTGCCGGAGGGACCAGGCGGGGAGCGCTCTGTGCCCGGGTGCGCCGCCAGTGGGAATTTATGGCCGTGCTTAATGGGCTGTTTTATAGGCACCCACCGTCCTAATTGAATGTCAAGTGCGGCTCAGAATCGCCTCTGCAGGCGGCGGCGGCGCTCCTCTGTGCCCGGAGGTGCCACTCTCCAATTAGTCCCTGGATGTTGCAGGGTGCCTGCTGGCACGGCTCCCAGGTGGGTGCGGGTGGAGGCAAGACAGATTCTGAGCAGGGCCGTCCTCCCGGGGGCTGTGGCTGAGGGGCACCTGGGCCACGCCTCCCTCTCAGCTGCGGGGTCTCGTGAGCAAAACTCCTACTTTGTGAGCTAAGCTGGCATTAAAGCTGTGAGCGGGCGATGGGGCTGCTGCGTAAATGAGTTTGCTCCGGAGCCATCCTGCCTGAGTGAGGGCAAAAATGTGTGAGCTGGAGGCTAACTCACAGTAACTCAGCTTAGAGGGAACACTGCTCCTAGGTGCCCCTGGGATCGGCATGTGGGCTGCTGGGCCCACTCAGGAAGCAGCCCTGCTTGTGAGCCAAGGCGGCGGGGGTGGGGGTGGCTGCTGCTGTGGAACCCCCAGAGGCCATCTAGACAGCCCTGTGTAGTTAGGTCTGCCCCGCCGAGCAGGACAGGCATCGTGGAATGCTAGCTCATTTAGCAGGCTGCCCAGCCAAGGCCTTTGCCCTGGGAAGCTCTGGACAGGCACAATGCCACTCTCCCCCCCCCACAGGTGACTGTAAGCCTTGGGCCCTGCCTGCCCTCTGTGGCAGCTGCCCCCCCCCAAGCCAGGCCCTGCAGCAGCAGGATGGGGGGGGGGAGGCGTTGACGGAGGCATCCTCCTCGTCAGGGTAACGGAGCCGCACAAAAACAAACAAAAGCGGTTCCCCTAATTTATTTGTCAGAAATAGCCCAGAGCAGATGGCTCGCTTCCCTCCTCCCTGATGTGCCCCCAGGGACTGCGCCTCCCCCGCCCAACCGCCCGCCCCCTGCTCTGCAGCAGCAGCAAGTTTTGCTGCACCTGCAGGAGGCCAGTGCTGCTGCGGCAGCTGGAAGGGGCCTGGCCGGAGCGCTCGCTCAGAAACCAGCCCCGATTTCCACCACCACCCCGCCCCCCGGGTTGTCTTCCCGAAGACGGGTCTCTCTCACCCAGGGATTTTCTTCAAGGAGACAGGTGGGCTGTAAGTACCTGCCCTTGTGGGTGTCAGAGCCCACCAGCTCGGTGGGGGGGGAGGCAGTAGCAGACTCCTGCCCCCTTGAAGAGTCCCCAGGAGACAGCAGGTTTGCTGGGGAGAAGACCAGGCTGGTACGGAGACCAGCAGGCACTGAGATAGCAGGCAGATGTGGGTCTTAGAAATGGGGCACGATACTGTGCAAGAGAAGAACCTGCAGAATGAGCCCCCTTTTCACCTGCAGGAGGGGCATGCGTCTGTCTGTCTGTCTGCCCAGCCACGGGCAGACTCACGAGTCCTGTGGGGATTGTCCCTGTCAGAGGAGTCATCAGCACCTGCAGCGGGTGCGGGCGGAGAAAGGAAATCATCACACTGATACTTTGGGAACTCCTATACACTGGGGGGGGAGGGGGTTAGGCCAGGATACACAAAAGGGAACCTCCACGTTCAGAGGCTGTCAACTTCTGAATCCCAGTGCTAGGAGGCAACAGCAGGGGAAGTGCCTTGGCCTCTCCGCCCTGTTGTTGGCCCTCCAGAGGAACTGGTTGGCCACTGCGTGAGACAGGATGCTGGACTGGATGGGACCTCACTAGTCTGATCCAGCAGGGCTCTTCTGATTTTCTTCCTCTCTAACGTGCGGCCACCACCTGCCCTTTTTAAGGTATTGCCTGCTGGGAGGGACAGCTCCCCTTCTCAGTCCTCAGTCCTTGCCTCTGTGTATCCTGGCTACCATGGGGACAGTTTAATGCCCTGGGCACCCTTGGAGGCATAGCCACTTGCCAACCACCCTGGAGCCCCTTTTAAAATAGCAGGGAGGTCTATGTGGTACAGAGAACCACTCCCAACATCAAAAGTTTAAAGTATTTATTGAAAAGAAAATGTTTACAAACATACTTTTAGCAGTGCATCAGTTTTGAGCAAGGAAAACAAAAGAAATTGGTAAAAAAACTCAAATCCTCTGTCCCTCTCACTATACATGCCTGGTTTGATGTTCTTTAAGGTTCTTTAGGCTTCGCTAGTTACAGGTCTCTACACAGTCACCATTACCCATTACCTTGAAACTTGCTTCCAGTCTCACAGGTGAGCTCATGGTCAATATGGCTGCCTCAGGAGTCAAGAGTCCTGTGTCCTCTCATTGCCTGGGCATCCCAACAAAAGAGAGCTATTTGCTGTTGCACTGAGATTTTATCATCTCCCCTTCCAGTTGACCCCCTGTCAAGGTGGCAACACATAATGAGCCTGTGGAACTTGTTTCCACAGGCTGTCATGATGGCCACTGGGATACAGATGGCCTCTTTAGAAACATACCACCGGCTCAATTCCTGCAGCAGCCAGCAGCCAGTGCAACATTTTCTGTGGTCATTTGTGTTCCTGGTTTCCTGTCTGTTGCTCCAAACTTGTTTGAACGACTCCAAGCTGGGCTCTGTCCGGGCGGACGGGTGGGTGGGTGCCAGCTCAAGCACAACTGTTTGCACCTCTTGGTCACTTCTGGAAATGTCTGCCTGTGTTGCTCCAAACCTGCCCCTGGGAGAAGGCTTGGGCCGATGTGCACTGGAGGGCATAGAGCTGCCCGGGACTGAGGCTCAAAGCCCCCCTCCCTGCCTCCTGCCGGCCTCCCCTTCCCCCCAGTCAGTCACCTGATCGTGGCCTGGCCAAGGAGGGCCACCCTGCCCTGGAGAGCCGGCCGGTGATTTGCCCCTCCGAGCACTGGACTCCGTGAATCACCCATCGATTTCTGCAGTCAGTCGCAGCAGTGCCGGTCAACAGCTGCAATTTGCCACTCACATCTAAATCACCCCAGCAAACGAGGCGGCTGCTACTCTTTTCAGCTGTAAAAACAGCTTTAGGGTGGTTCTGCCATCCTGGAGGGCGGCCTGGGCTCGGAGGGAGATACAGGGGGGCCTCCTTTGGGCAGGTGGCAAGGGTGGGCGGGCCCTGGGGGGCTGTGGGAGAAGAAGGACAGACCCGGCTGGGAGGGTCCCCGGCCCCCACCCACCCACCCAGTGACTTCTGAGCGCCCTAGGGCAGCAGTCGTGCCCGTTCCCACTTGGCATGCAGCTGGGCCCCAGCATGCCAGGATTGCCTCTCCTGTTGCAGACCTACCAGAGAGAATGGGGAGGGACTTCTTTAAGCCACCTCGGCTCCCCCACGCCCCCCCCCAGTCAGCCTCACCTCTTCTTCCTCTGATCTTGTCTTGGGACCAGTGTTCCCTCTAAGCTGCGTTAGTGTGAGCTCACTCACAGTTTTTTAGCCTTTGGCTCACAGATTTCTGTCTTCGATCAGGAAGGACGGCTCCGGAGCAAACTACCTTACACAGCAGCCCAATCGCTCGCTCACAGCTTTAATGCCAGTAGCTCAGAAAGTAGAATTGTTGCTCACAAGACTCCCCAGCTTAGAGGGAGCATTGTGCCTGGGACTGCAAAATACTCAGCCGGGGAGGGGGAAACTGAGGGTCAAAGCAAGACACGGCACGACTTGAACTCAGAACGTGCAGCCCGAGACCTCTGAACAGCCATGGAGGCAGGGTGCCCTGCTCTGGTGCTGAGGCCCTTGGTCTTAGGTCCCTGGTCTGGCCCAGTCAGAGGCCTCATCCTGCCCGCCTCTCAAACCCTCACGTGCTCCAGGAGGGCATAGTCCAAAGCAGCTCACCCGTTTCAGGCCCAGCGTTCCCGGCAGGCTGCCCGTCCTGCCCAGAGGCTTACCTGAAGGTAAAACCCACTCAGCGCCGTGGGGCCTCCCCCCTGAATCAGCCGGGGCGTGGGCTGCCCGATGCAGAACAATCTGATCATGAATACAGATGAATGCCATCTTTGTCTCACGCTGGCCAAGACCCAGTGGCTGCTGTGCGGGCGCTACCCTGACCGGGATTTTGCTGAAGCATTAAATTAGCCCGTTCGTGCCTATTGTTTTTTCTCAAATTAGCTATTGATTTATACGTGGAACCTCAATTATTCTCTTAGGCACTTAGGAACCCAGCTAAGTAGCTTCTTTGAGGGGGGCTTTATTATTTTTTTTAAAGAGGCTGACATTCCAATAACAAGTTAGGAACACCCACAGTTCAGTCAATGAGCTCAGAGCCTGGCACACCATTCCCCCCCCCCCACAATGCTACTGAATTCCTTACAAATTAGTTTCCGGAGGCAACTCTCAGAAGCCTTTAGGGAGCCCAAGAAGAGGAGGAGGAGGAGACTGGATTTATACCCTGCCCTTCACTGCCCAAAGGAGTCTCAGAGCAGCTTACAAACTCCTTTCCCTTCCCCTCCCCGCAACAGACACCCTGTGAGGGAGGTGGGGCTGAGAGAGCTCTTTTAAGGACAGCTCTTGTCAGAACTATGGCTTGCCCAAGGTCATCCAGCAGCTGCAAGTGGAGGAGTGGAGAATCAAAACCCAGTTCTCCCAGATTAGAGTCTGCGCACTTCATCACAACACCAGACTGGCTCATTTAGAGATGTGAAACTCCTCCCCCCTTCATCTGGAGGAAGTTGGGTTGCCAGATCCAGGTGGGGAAACTCCTGGAGATTTGGGGATGGAGCTTGGGGAGGGCAGGGACCTCGGTGGGGCACGATGATGCCACAGAGTCCACATTCCCACATGCCCATTTTTCTCCTGGAGACCTGATCTCTGTCATCTGGAGACCTGTTGTGATTCCAGGGGGACTCCAGGCCCTGCCTGGAGCATGGCATCCCTAGAAGGGGACCTCCAACCAGGTCCTGCACCACCAGCACCATATGGAGGAGGCCGCATTAGGGCAAATCATATCATTCGTCCACCATCCTAGAGCAAGTCCATCTACTCCAGGGGGGTCAAACATGTGGCCCGGGAGCCGGATCAGGCCCCCCGAGAGGGCTTCTCTCAGGCCCGCGGCGGAACTGGCAGTCTTCTGCTTCTTCTTCCACTTCTGCTGCTGCTGTGTATTCATCGGTTTGCAGCTTACAGAGACACACACCTGAACAGCATACTCAGGATTGCAACGGCACAGACATTTTGATGCAGTAATTCAGAGCCAGAGGTGTCAGCAGACACTGCTCAATAAACAAAATATGGCAAGAGTGCTGATGTTTTAAGCATGTTTTTATTTGAAGTTAAAAAAAAACCCTTTGTGTTTGTGTCCTTTATAAAGTTTATCTCTCCGCTACCCGGCATTACATTTTATGACACATGCATGGCCCGGCCCGACAAGGTCTCATGTATGTCAGATCCAGCCCTCGTAACAAAAGAAGAGGAGGAGGAGGAGGAGGAGATTAGATTGATATCCTGCCCTTAGAATCATAGAATGTTAGAGTTGGAAGGGACCTTACAGGTCATCTAGTCCAACCCCCCCTGCACTCTGCAGGAGCAGAGCCGAAAGAGAGCCCTTCACTACCCAAAGGAGTCTCAGAGCGGCTTACAAACTCCCTTCCCTTCCCCTCCCCACAACAGACACCCTGTGAGGTTGGTGGGGCTGAGAGAGCTCTGACAGAAACTGCTATTTTCAAGAACACCTCTGATAGAACTATGGCTTACCCAAGGTCACCCAGCAGCTGTGAGGGGAGGAGTGAGGAATCAAACCCCGTTCCCCCAGATTGGAGTCTGCCTGCACTCAACCACGACACCAAATGAGTTCGACACCCCTGGTCTACTCCAGCTCCAGAAGTCTGTCCCAGTCTGGCTTCCCAGGACCATTTGGCCACGGCAAGGTTTGCAGTCAAGGGTTGCCAATACGGGAAGCCCATGTTCCTTCAGTCTGCTCGGATGGGCAGTGGCTCTCCAGGGTCTACATAAGAACATAAGAGAAGCCCATGTTGGATCAGGCCAATGGCCCATCCAGTCCAACACTCTGTCACACAGCGGCCAAAATATACCAGGGGCCGTCAGAAGGTCCAGCAGTGGGGCCAGGACGCCAGCAGCCCCCCCACTGCTGCCCCCTCCAGCACCAAGGATAGAGTGCATCACCTGCCCCAGACAGAGAGTTCCCATCTATACCCTGTGGCTAATAGCCACTGATGGACTTCTGCTCCAGATGTTTATCTAATTCCCTCTTGAAACTGTCCATGCTTGTAGCTGCCACCACCTCCTGTGGCAGCGAATTCCATATGTTAATCACTTTTTGGGTGAAGAAGTATTTCCTTTTATCTGTTCTAACCCAACTGCTCAGCAACTTCATGGAGTGCCCACGAGTTCTTGTATTGTGAGAAAGGGAGAAAAGGACTTCTTTCTCAACCTGCTCAATCCCATTCATAATCTTATAAACCTCGATCATATCACCCCTCAGCCATCGTTTCTCCAAGCTAAAGAGCCCCAAGCGTTTTAACCTTTCTTCATAGGGAAGGTGTTCCAACCTTTTTATCATTCTAGTTGCCCTTCTCTGCACTTTTTCCAATGCTATAATATCCTTTTTGAGGTGTGGCGACCTGAACTGTACACAGTATTCCAAATGAGGTCGCACCAATGATTTGTACAGGGGCATTATGATACTGGCTGATTTGTTTTCAATTCCCTTCCTAATAATCCCCAGCATAGTGTTGGCCCTCTTTATTGCAGTTACACACTGTCTAGACATTTTCAGTGAGTTATCTACTATGACTCCAAGATCTCTCTCTTGGTCCGTCTCTGCCAGTTCAGACCCCATCAACGTGTATTTATATTTAGGATTTTTGGCTCCAATGTGCATCACTTTGCACTTGGCCACATTGAAACCCATTTGCCACATTGACGCCCACTCACACATCCTCGACAGATCCCTTTGGAGTGCCTCACAATCCTCCCTGGTTTTCACCACCCTGAACAACTTCATGTCATCTGCAAATTTAGCCACTTCACTGCTTACTCCCAATTCCAAATCGTTAATAAACAAGTTAAAAAGCATCGGACCGAGTACTGATCCCTGTGGTACCCCACTGCTTACCACCCTCCACTGAGAAAGTTTCTCATTTATACTCACTCTCTGTTTCCTATTTATAAGCCAGTTTTTGATCCACAAGAGGACTTGTCCTTTTATCCCGTGATTATTGAGCTTACTTAGGAGCCTTTGATGAGGAACTGTATCAAAAGCTTTCCGGAAGTCAAGGTAAATAATATCTATTGGGTCTCAGGCAGAGGGCTTTTCTGTGCCTGGAAATGGCAGGGCTTGAACCTAAGACCTTCTGCATGCCAAGCCGATGCTCTGCAACTTCCAACCACAGAAACCCAGCACGATGACAAAGCTTCTAACTGAGGAGGTCAGTCTCTTCTTACCAGATGGTGTTCCCCTGGATAGTTCCCAACAGGACAGCAGGGGGGCGGTCAGTCTGAATGACTTGGGAAAGGAGGCCTTTCCCCACTCCCTCGAAGGGCTGTTACTCTGGGGCTGCCCACTATTTGCTTCCCCACTTCTAGCAAGGCCGCAAGGCTGCAAAACAAAAGGAAAGCAGGAGAGAGTCGGATGCCACGCAAACACAGATGGTCCCGTCTCTGGAGACAGGCTCCGGCAGAGCCCCAAAGAGAAGAGACCACCACTGATGGGAAGCCCCTCCACACCCCCGGTCCTCTGTGACCTACAGCTAGGAGAAGAGCTGGATCCTGTTCGGAGATTTGCGAGTTCCCTTCCTGTTTGTCACGAAAGCATTTCCCATTTGTTATGCATGCTAATTTCTAGTTAGGGATCCAATAGAATTGTCTGCACGTTTCCCCCCTGCTAGAGTGAGGCACAGGCACGTCAGAGAGCGACGGGATTTGGAGGGGGGGGAGGCAGAAGCCTGCAAGAGCCAGCACTCCCTGCATCGCCTCTGCCTGCGGAAGGCAGCTCCGGCTCTTGAAAGTGTGTGCCCTGAAACCCTCCTTGGTCTCTCAGGGGCTCCTGGACTTGAACGCAGACCAGCACGCCTGCCCTCTGAAAATACCAGCCAAAAAGAAGGTTCACTCACAGGAGCAGCAGCTCCTCAGACCCCACGGCCAGCAGAGAGACCCCATCAGGATCCCCCCGAGGGTGACATCGGCCCCGTGGAACTCCAAATGGGGGGAGGGGATGCCAGCAAGAGACTGGACCAGCCTGGGCCACCCAGCACAGGGCCCGACCCGCTGGCCGTTGAGAACTCTCTCGCGCTCGAAGTGGAGGACTCGGCGCCGTCTCCTGCCTCGGACTTGAGAAGACAGCACCAAAGAGTCTAGGCAGACGGAGAGGTCAGGAGGACACACGGAGCCTCCTTCCCTTCCTGCTCTCTGATCCTTTCCCTTGAAGCAGAATGCCACCCATAGGGGGGCAACTCCCTCTGCTTCCGCTCTCTCACTGCCTTCTCTCTCATGGGCATACAGAAGAAGGCGCATGATCTCTCCATCTTGCACCATGGAGGCTGGACACCTGTCCAGCATCCGACACCGTCTCATTAGTCAGAATAGGTCAGGGGTGGCCCAACTGTGGCTCGGGAGCCACATGCAGCTCTTTCACACATATTGTGTGGCTCCCAGCAGGGTGGCTGGGAAAGCGAAGGGGAGGCCTGCCTCTCTCTCTCTCTCTCTCTCTCTCTCTCTCTCTCTCTCTCTCTCTCTCTCTCTCTCTCTCTTCTCTCTCCCTCCTATCTATTTGCTTTCTTGGTTCTCTCTCTCTCTCTTTCTCTCTCCTTCTTTCCATCTCTTCCATTCTTTCTTTCCACCTCTCCCCGTTTTCTCTTTAGACAAATAAATATCATTAGCAAACAAATATAATTGGACAAGTAAATATCATTATCGATATCTGTTCCTACCCCTTCTGTTTTTATTATTAGCAGTCTCATTTAATGTTACTAAAAAGCAAATCTGCATATTTTTAAATAAAAATGTTTGTGTGATATTCATGTCTTATACTCATGTTCATGTTCTTATACAATATTCATGATCTTATACAAGCCTGGACGGCTTCAAGAGGGAATTAGATAAACACCTGGAGCAGAGGTCCATCAGGGGCTATTAGCCACAAGGGATAGATAAGGGACTCTCAGGCTGGGGCAAGGGATGCTCTGTCTTCTTGGTGCTTGGGGGGGTGAGACAGTGGGAGGGGCTTCTAGCATCCTGGCCCCACTGCTGGACCTGATGGCACCTGGTATTTTTGGCCACTGTGTGACACAGAGAGTGTTGGACTAGATGGGCCATTGGCTTCTCTCTTATGTATTTCCTTTAACAAAAGTGGCTTATTAATTTTCGAACTGATTGCTGACTCCTCCAGGTGCCTTTGTAAGTCTGCAGCCACACCCAGCCCCCCAAGCTCTGCTGCGTTAAAGCCTTTGAGCGCTCTGCCACTTTGGGTGGCTCCCTGGCAGTACCAAGTCCAGACAGTCCAGAGAGTCCAGCATCTTGGAGGGTGTCAGACTCGGGCCCGTTGATTTAATGCCATCAATCCATTGCAGCACTGATGCCTGGTTTCGCTTTTGTCTTCCGGCTTGCCTGGCATATCTGGCTTTGCTCTTGTCGCATGCCCTCGTTGACATGAACACTCCTGGGGGGGGGGAGTGAGTGTGAGATTGGCGGCCTGTAGTTTTAGGGCTGCGCCTCAGTGACTCTTCTTCACACAGCCCCCAAGAAGTTCTCAGGTTTTCGCACGGGAGTGACCTTGGGAGAGATAAGACTTTGAGAACGGCTAGTTGGGTTGTATACCTCAGTGTTTTTCAACCTTTTTGTGCAAAGGCACACTTTTTTCATGAAAAAAATCACGAGGCACACCACCATTAGAAAATGTTAAAAAAAATTAACTCTGTGCCTATATTGACTATATATAAAGTAATTCTCTTGAATAGGAATCAAATAAACACAAAGAAATTATTTTATAATTACTTTATTATGAAATAATAATACTTTATTTTATAATTGTTCATATGTTACGGATGAAATTGGAATTTTTCCCACGGCACACCAGACAATCTCTCACGGCACACTAGTGTGCCACGGCACAGTGGTTGAAAAACACTGGTATACCTATCACGACCTATAGAGCCAGTTTGGTGTCGTGGTTAAGTGGGCAGACTCTAATCTGGGAGAACCGGGTTTGATTCCCCACTCCTCCTCCACTTGCACCTGCTGCTGGATGACCTTGGGGCAAGCCTGATAAGAGCTGTTCTTGAAAAAGGGCCGTTTCTGTCAGAGCTCTCTCAGCCCCACCGACCTCCCAGGGGTGTCTGTCGTGAGGAGGGGCAGGGAAAGGAAATTGGAAGCCGCTCTGAGACTCCTTTGGGTAGTGAAGGGCCAGGGGTATAAATCCAATCTCTTCTTCCTCTTCTTCTTCTAAAGCTGGTGTGTGTGACGTATGACTGGAATGTGACCCTTATTCCGTTATGTTTAATTCCCTGCTTGGGCATAGCCAGTCCTGACAAAGACGTTCACCCCGATAGTTGACCAAATCTCCTCAATAAGCCCCGTTAAAGGAAGAGCATGTGAAGAGTGGTTCTACTGGGAGCCTGACAGAGGGCCTCCTGCCCCAGAAGACGGGGGGGGGCTGCCGCTCGGCTTAAGGGAGGGAACCCTGCTGGAGGGCCCCACGCGCCAGGCATCGGTGAGCTTCACTCTCCTGGTTTTCAAGCCCCAGGGGACCGAGTTCGGCTGGACTGGCAAGAGAGTTCATCTCGGGGAGGACAGCCCAGCCCCTGGGATGGCTGGAAGCCAAGGTGAGATTCTCAGCCAATCCGATTTTGGGGGTGACTGCCAGGCACAGCGCACAGGGAGCCTCTGGCCACGCTTTGTCACGAAAGACCCCTTCACACATGACACCAGAGGGATGTGCGCCTAAGATGGCTTCAGTGTCCCCTTCCAGAAGAAGCCACCAGAAAACTGTCACACCATACCGATAACGATGCTGTAGACTAACAAATAGTATTTTTTATACTGTGGAATTCGGAAATTTTTTTAAAAGTATGTACACAGATTGATTTCCCTGTATCATAGGATTCTTTGCTGTAGCGTTATGACAGCAGAACATGTGGGCACCCCATGAAGTCGGGTTAGAATGGGTAAAAGGAAGTCCTCCTTTACCCAAAGAGTGATTCACACGTGGGATTCGCTGCCACAGGAGGTGGCGGTGGCTATAAGCATGGACAGCTTCAAGAGGGAATTAGATAGACATCTGGAGCAGAGGTCCATCGGTGGCTATTAGCCACAAGGTATAGACAAGTACTCTTGGTCTGGGGCAAGGGATGCTCTGTCTTCTTGGTGCTTGGGGGGGCAACAGTAGGAGGGCTTCTAGTGTCCTGGCCCCACTGCTGGACATCCTGATGGCCCCTGGTATTTTTGCCCACTGTGGGACACAGAGTGTTGGACTGGAGGGGCCACTGGCCTGATCCAACATGGGCTTTTCTTATGTTCTTATAGGAACTCTCAGTCTGGGGCAAGTGATGCCCTGTATTCTTGGTGCTGGGGGGGGGCAACAGTGGGAGGGCTTCTGGTGTCCTGGCCTCACTGCTGGTATTTTTGGCCACTGTGTGACTCAGAGGGTTGGACTGGATGGGCCACTGGCCTGATCCAAGACTGGCTTCTCTTGTGTTCTTATTCTCTGATAGTGCACTGTATATTAGCTGGTTAGAATTTGAATGGAAAAAAATACACCTTAGTGGGTTTTTAAATTAAAAAATAGTTTTTACAGCATTCTGTTGGTTTTCTGGTCGTATCTGGTCATATGATATTGATCCCTGGCCCCTTCTGTGGTCGAGAACTCTTCCATGGGGAGGCCACCATGAATGTGCCTCCCCTCCCCTTCCTGCGGGGGATCGCAAGGAGTCCACAGGATCACCTAAGCGGCCGCTCCCTCTCCGACGGATCCCTGGCAGCAGGGCCAGCTCTGTGGCTTCCCTGGCATGTGCCAAAGAGCGCCGATCCCTGTGACAAGATCTTCCTGTTCCAGGGCACACCCGCCACCCCCCCCCCGGCCTTCTTCCCGAGGAGGAGCAGCGGCGGATCTCCCTCCCTCCCTCCCCCTCCCCATCTGCAGCCATTTCCCCGGGCTTAGTCATCCTGCCTCTTTGTGCCTGAGAGAGCGACGCAGTCATTAAGCCCCGCGGCTCCCAAAACAAAAGGCGAAAGGAGGTGATAAGGAGGCAATTAAACGCGAACTACCTGTGCCCTGTGCGCCTGTGTGCCTGCACACGCACGCACGCACCCCCTCCCCCTCCCAGGCTGCCCTGCTGTGTTTAATCGGCAGCCTTGGACGCCTCCCCGCCTCCTTTGGCAGCCGAGTCCCCGCAGGGCTCACCCCGCCCTCCTCGGGCCTCGGCTCTCTCCTTTCCCCGCTCCCGCCCCTGGGTGGGAGACGCCGTAAATGTTTGTGTGCTGCGCCTGCGAGCCACATGTCAGAGGGGGGGGAAATGCATTTCTAAGCAGAGAGAAAAATGCCACTTGACAGGTGCCCTGAGACGCGCAGGCAGCAGCAGAGCGCAGCGCAGCCTTAATGCGGGCCCGGCCGGCCACGGGCGCGCGCGCGCGGGGGGGGTGCTGTTGTGCGCGCGCGCCCCGAGTAGAGCCCTGCGCTCTGGTCCGACCCGGAGCAGCGAGGAGAGGTCAGGAGCGGCCTTTGTGTTCGGTCCCCGGCCCGAGAGAGCTTCGAGGCTCACTCACGAGCTCATGCCCCTCCGAAGATCTCCTCGGTCTCTCTAAAAGGCGCTCCCCCTGGACTCGAGTCTGGCGGGGCTCTCTCAGGCTGAGAGCCAGTTTGGTGTAGTGGTTAAGTGGAGGAGGAGGAGTCCAGTTGGTCAGTCCTCCTCCTCCTGCTCCTCCTCGGGAAGAAGGACGGGGGGTGGGAGGTGTCCTGGAACAGTGGTCAAGACTCTAATCTGGGAAAACCGGGTTTGATTTCCCCACTTCTCCACTTGCAGCTGCTGGATGACCTTGCTGCACTTGCAAGCCATAGTTCTCTCAGAGCTGTTCTCTCAAGGACAGTTCTGGAGAGAGCTCTCTCAGCCCCACCTGCCCCACAGGGTGTCTGTTGTGGGGAGGGGAAGGGAAAGGAGATTGTAAACCACTCTGAGACTCCGAGTGAAGGGCGGGGGATAAATCCAATCTCCTCCTCCTCCTCTTCTTCTCCTCCTCCTCCTTCTCTAGTATCCCCGCAGGGCCGGCAGGGAACCAGCTTGGTCAGTCATGGGGATCTGGGGAGGCGGAAAGACGGGGTGTGTAAGAAGGTTTCCCAAGCAGGAGAGCCTACCTAGAGGCAGTCTGAGAGACGGGGCGTCTAGTCCCACACCACGCCCAAGGCTCAGGATCAGGCAAAGGATGAGATGGCAAAGCAAGGTGGTGGTGGGGGAAACAATGCAAAACCAAACTATTAAAGAGGGCTTTTCTGCACAGGTAACAGGGTTGCACAGTAGGGTAGATTCAGGTGGGTCTCTGTGTTGGTCTGAAGCAGCAGAACAAAGCTTGGGTCCCACGTGGCACCTTGAAGACCCAACCAAGCTTAATCTTGGGTATTATTATTAGTATTATTATTCATTAGACTTATTGATTGCCCCATTCTGACTTGCACCAGGCTCTGGGCGATTCACAATAGGGCATCACGCCTTAGATGTGATATAGAAAACATCAAATATCATAAAATTGATGACATTAAACCAATTTAAAACAAATCCAAATTTAAGATGGCGTCAGTGGCAACTGATAAAAAGCAGAGACATCACCTTGCCAACAAAAGTCAAAGCAATGGTATTCCCCGTAGTAATGTATGGCTGTGAGAGTTGGACTATAAGGAAGGCAGAGCGCCGAAGAATAGATTCTTTTGAACTATGGTGCTGGAGAAGACTCTTGAGAGTCCCTTGGACTGCAAGGAGATCAAATCAGTCAATCCTAAAAGAAATCAACCCTGATTGTTCCCTGGAAGGCCAGAGCCTGAAGTTGAAGCTCAAATACTTTGGCCACCAAATGAGAAGGGAGCACTCACTGGAGAAGACCCTGATGCTGGGAAAGATTGAAGGTCAAAGAAGAAGGGGACGGCAAAGGATGAGATGGTTAGGCAGTGTCATCGATGCAACGAACATGAAATTGAGCAGACTTCAGCGGACAGCGGAAGACAGGAGGGCCTGGCGTGATCTGGTCCATGGGGTTGCGAAGAGTCAGACTCGACTGTGCGACTGAACAACAACAACAGTGGCAACTGAAGTTTTTTTGGGGGGTGGGAGGGGGAGGGGGGTGCCAGCCATGTTGGAAAACCACCGCTGTCCCTAATCAAAAGCCTGGCAGAACACCTCTGCCTCGCAGGCCCTGCAGAACAGCATGAGGCCCCACAGGGCTCTGACCGTAGAAGGTGTAGAGTTCCACCAGGTTGGCGCCGGTACCAAAAAGACCCTGGCCCTGGTCAGAGACAGCCAGACCTCTTGGGGCTAGGGATCACCAGTAAGTCGTTACCTGCAGAGCGCAACACCCTGCCGATATCTGATGAAGTGTGCACGCAGAGGGAAGCTTCTACCCAGAATTAAACTGTGTTGGTCTTCAAGGTGCCAACGGGGCTCAGACTTTGTCCTACTGTACAAAAGGGCTTACAAACTTGCTTGGATAAATTATGAGGAACTGTGGTTTGTACTGATGTATATAGCTGAGTGTAAGTAAGATCCTATTACGTGATTTCTGTACCACTTCATGTGTCATGTGAATAATTATGCTGCGCTTCAGTTCTTCCTGATGGTTCCAGCCTTCTACAATCCTCATGCGCACTGGGGACTGAATGTCCCATTTTGTTGATTGTCCTGACCCGCTATGTATAGCCCTGCCTGGGGTCCCTGCGAGGAAGGCGGACTGTGAATAACGTAACTAAATAGATAAGTGAAGGAATGCCAGAAAGAACACACACAAACACAGCTGTTCGCACAGTCTGGGACTCAAGGAAGTGACAGGTGGAAATAACTGAGGAGCCAGGATACCCTCCCACCCACGGAGCCAGGCCTCCTGGAAACCCCTTCCCTATTGACTGAGCGATATCCCAGCTGCTGCCACGAGGGAATCGCCCAAAACAGCTGGCTCTCCGGCATCCCAAAAACGTGCGAGCCGGAATGAAACATTCGCTCTCATCCTTTCTCCCATTCTCTCTCTGGCGCCCCGGGCACGGTCCCTGTCCATGGTCCTGCAGATCAGCACCGCTTAAAGATCCTCTCGGAGGTTTCCTTTCAGCACCAGGGACAGCGCCTCGGCGGCCGGAAGGCGCCGCAGCAGCCGCTCTAGGCATCCCAGCCTCCCTCTTTCAGTGTCCAACCTACCCCCAGCGTGCACTAAGCAGAGGGCTCTGAGCAGACCCGGTCCCACCAGGAGAAGGAGGAGGAGGAGGAGATTGGATTTATACCCCGCCCTTCACTATCTGAGGGAATCTCAGAGCGGCCTACAATCCATTTTCCCTTCCCCTCCCCACAACAGATACCCTGTGAGGTAGGTGGGGCTGAGAGAGCTCTCCTGAGAACTGCCCTTGAGAGAACAGCTCTGAAAGAACTTGTGACTGCCCCAAGGTCTCACCAGCAGCTGCTGTGTGGAGGAGTGGGGAATCAAACCCAATTCTCCCAGATTAAAGTCCACGCTCCTAATCACTGCACCAAAGCGGCTGAAGTATCTTCCAGGGGAAGAGGGTGCCTCCCTTTGAGGTAGGCCTTGACCCACAGCACACACTGGGGCGCCACAGCTCCAGAGGTTTCAGTTTGGGCTGGTTCTGTGTGAAAGGGCTGGTCCAAGCGAGGTAGGGATTGAAGCCAATCAACGTTCTCTTGAAAAGGGGGGAAATGGTACCCAGCTTGCGTGGAGGCGCCTCTACAGGGTGTCTCTGCTGCAAGAACAAACCTTCTGGAGCATCAGTCAGGCAGGGAGATTTCTGCTGTGGCTCAAAAAGCCGCTGCCGAGCCCTTGTTAGTGAGAAATTTTGAAAGCCGCTAATGGCTGACAGGGTGCCGTGATCTATAATTCATGGCAGAGAACTGCAAGAGTTCCCGCAGGTTTTGTGCCCAATTTATCATCTCTGAGGGGAAGGGAAGACAGAGGAATGTCCCCGTCATTCTTTGGACTGCAGGAATCATCAAATTAGAAACTGTCTCTCTCTCTCTCTCTGTCTCTCGAGTTGGGGCTATGCAATAGGAGACTGCCCTGGCTAAGATCGGGGCGATAGGAAATTTTCAGACCAGGAAGAGCTGTGAAGGGAGTTGAAGGGGCTGAGCGGGGAAACACATTTTGCCAGGAAGTCTACTGCAAAACTGGGATTTCCGTTTCTTCAGGGGTTTTTTTCCCTTAGACAAAGGCTCTCAAGAGATCCCTGAGGCTCTGCACAGACTCCTTCCTCTCCCTCCGTGTTTCTGGCTGAGCTGACAACGCACAACACAGAGAGGAATTTTGGTTTTCTAATGATGCCATTAAAAGGCTGGATGAGCCACAAGGCGTGAGGAGGAGTGAGCTTCCGCCAGTGCACTTAAAAGAGAAACACCTTCCTTGGAAACGGCCTGTGGGCACCGCACAGGAAGGCCAGTCCAAAGGGAAGGGCCGCGGTGAGGGGGAGGGGGACTCCGGGCCCACCCCAGACCACCAAAAGAAGAGAGACGCATGTTCTTCCGGCCTGGGGAGCGGAGCCAAGCCTGGCTGTTTCCCTCTCGGGTGGCGGGAAGATGAAAGGCTCACCCTACCATCCGGGCAGCAGGGAGGCTGGGCTTCCTTGCAGGAGTTGGCAGCGCTCACTCAAGACTTCTCCTCTTACTGCAAACTGTGCCGGGCAGTCGGACTCTCCTTGAAACCCAAGCCTGACGGAAGCATGGAGCTCTCTTTGGCTCCAGCCATCCCGGCCTCACCCCTTGGCCCTGCGCCACCCTCCCAAGGAGGCCGGCACTGACTTCTCCCTCTGCCCACAGCGCTCCTTCCTCCTGGTCTCAAAACTCCCTTGCGCCTGGGGGAGGGGGCCTCCAGAGATTCCACCAATGAGGCACCTGCATTTGGCTCCCTGAAGAAAGGACCCCCCCCCGAAGACCTGGGGTTAGGGGGCTGTGCTAACAGCTGCCCTGGGCAACCAGAGGGGACCTAATCAGGGCTTTCACTGCACTTCATAGCAACAAAAGAACACAAGAGAAGCCAATGTTGGATCAGGTCAATGGCCCATCCAGTCCAACACTCTGTGTCACACAGTGGCCAAAAATACCAGGGTGCCATCAGGAGGTCCAGCAGTGGAGCCAGGACACCAGAAGCCCTCCCACTGTTGACCCCCCACCAAGCACCAAGAATACAGGGCATCACTTGCCCCAGAGTCCCTCTCTATAGCTTGTGGCTAATAGCCACTGATGGATCTCTGCTCCAGATGTTCATCCAGTTCCCTCTTGAAGCCGTCCAGGGTTGTAGCCACCTCCTGTGGCAGGATTGTAGCCACCTCCTGTAGCAGTGAATTCCAAGTGTTAATCACTCTTTGGGTGAAGAAGGACTTCCTTTTAACCGTTTCTAACCCGACCGCTCAGCAACTTCATGGAGTGCCCACGAGTTCTTGTCTTGTGAGAAAGGGAGAAAAGGGCTTCTTTCTCAACCTGCTCTATCCCATTCATAATCTTATAAACCTCGATCATGTCACCCCTCAGCTGTCTTTTCTCCAAGCTAAAGAGCCCCAAGCACCCCAACCTTTCTTCCTAGGGAAAGTGTTCCAGCCCTTTTATCATTCTAGTTGCCCTTTCTTGCCCTTTCTCCAGCAATGGGGGCAGCAGGTTCTCCATACCTTTTCCTGTGGCCTCGGCACCCCTTTGGGCTTCTCCCTCCTCTGTTGGAACCACGGCCGGAGCCCCGCCATTGAGAAGCTGTTAGCTCGGCAAAAGACAGACCTGGAGCAGCTTAAGGGTTTGCTGGCGTGTTGCTGGTCGCTCTTGTTCTCCAAAGCACCAACGGAGCAAGGGCCAGGGGCTTCCCTCCTGGGCCGCAGCCAACACACCCTGTTGCGGACGGCTTCCTGCCTCTTAGAGGGGCCTCGGATCCTCTGCTGAGGGAAGGTATTCCACAGGCAGGCCTCGCACTCCCGTACAAAGATGGAGCCCCTACATGAGGCAGCACCCACCCACCCACCCATGGGAGGGAGGGAGGGAGGGAGGGAGGGAGGGAGAGAATAGAGCTTGAGTCCAGTTGGGCACCTTTAAGACCAACAAGCCCAGGGGACAAGCGTTTGTGAGCAGGCCCACTTCTGAAGAGGTGCATCTGAAGGAGAATGATGCACTCGAAAGCTTATACCCAGAATTACATCTTTGTTGGTCTTCAAGGTGCCCAACTGGACTCAATCGTTGTTCTGTTGTTTCAGACCAACACACCTGCCCACTTGAATCTCTCCACAGAGAGAGAGAAAGAGAGAATGAAGGCAGGCCTCCATTCCTAGTGCAGCCTGAACACAACGCCACCCCACCTCCCCCAGCACAGTTTCCCCAAAGGCATTCATCCATCCGTTCACTTGCTCGGCACACTCCCACGTTCAGCCAGGGCGGCCTGCTGGCAGAGAAGTCAGCACAACCATTAAAGCGAGGCTGAGGCCTGACAGACGCCTCCCCCGTCCTTCCGCAAGAGGCCCGCACGGGTGCTGCTCCTCGGAGAACCAAGAGGGAACTGAGGCGGTCTCATCCATGCGTCCCCCATGCGTCCTGGGAACCTCAGCCCTTTTCAAGCAGCAGCAGCAGCAGCAGCAGCAGAGGAAAAGATGGGAAACCAGGGGAGTAGACCTGGCCTCCCATTCCCCCCCATAGAAATCCATGGGAGTAGACCTGGCCTCCATTCTTCTCGTGAGAGACACAGGGAGTATGCCAGGGCTCCCATTTTCCACATAGGAAACCACGGGAGTAGATCTGGCCTCCCCTTCACTACCCAAGGGAGTCTCAGAGCAGCTTACAAACTCCTTTTCCCTTCCCCTCCCTACAACAGACACCCTGTGAGGTAGGCGGGGCTGAGAGAGCTCTGACAGAAACTGCTCTTTTTCAGGAACAGCTGTGCCAGAACTATGGCTTGCCCAAGGTCATCCAGCAGCTGCATGTGGAGGAGGAGTGGGGCATCAAACCCAGTTCTCCCAGATTAGAGTCCACGCTCCTAACCACGATACCAAACTGGCTCTCTGGAAAGGCTTTCTGGGAACTACCCTGCAGGAATAGGGAGAAGGAGGTTCAGTCATAATCCTTTAGCCACCTTCTGGCCCTCTCATTGCAACAGGGTCTCTGGAGGTGAGATACACAAAACCACAAATAGGCACTTGGTTGTACTGATGGATTTAATGACTCTGTAGTCCGCCCTTCTCACAGAGACTTGAGGCAGATTACAGAATTAAAAAGGACTGCACACAAAAACTTCCTGGCAGAGGGCCAGTAATGGGCATTCAGTAAGACGCAGGATATCAAGGGCTTCTTTTTGGGAAGCCCCCACAGCTGGTCTGAAAACTAAGGAAGGGGGGCTTCCTGGTCCTGACCTCCTAACGGCCACGGCTCGGCTTCACAGCTTCACCAGCGGCTGTCGGCCAGCTTGCGAGTGTGCCTCATATCCCCAGAAAAGGAGAAGGGAGGAGAAGAAGAGGAGGAGGAGGAGGAGGAGGAGATTGGATTTATACCCCGCCCTTCACTACCTGAAGGAGTCTCAGAGCGGCTTACAAACTCCGTTCCCTTCCCCTCCCCACCACAGAAACCCTGTGAGGTCGGTGGGGCTGAGAGAGCTCTGACAGAAACTGCTCTTTTTCAGGAACAGCTCTGAGAGAACTTGTGACTGGCCCAAGGTCACACCAGCAGCTATGAGTGGAGGAGTGGGGAATCAAACCCGGTTCTCCCAGATTAGAGTCCGCCTGCACTTAACCACTACAGTGAGATCCATTTATCTGAACACCCCCAGAGTGAGGTTCCCCAGAGATTCTGTGGAGTTGTCAATGCCCCGATGCCCAGATCCCGGACCTTTTAACGATGTGACCAAAAAGGTGTGCTGAAAACGTTGCCTTGGATATCAACTTTTGCTCTGAGCGTTCTCCTTCCCCCACCCCCAGAACCACCAGGTTCCTTTTTTACATTTTAATGGCCTCTTCCTCTCTGCTGAAAAACGAACAATCACGTCCATTTGGAGCACAGGAGGAAAGCAGAGAGATGAAAGAGCACCAGCGGGTGCCCTTCATGTCATGACTGCCACGGAGCAGGGCAGGTTCTTTCCTTTCAAAAACCCAGGAGGAGAAAAGAAAGGAAACGCTCTTGCCAAAACTGCCTGCCCTGCCTCCGGTGGGGGGGCACTGGGGGGTGCAGCCGAATCTCCTCTGCTCTTGGGATGTCCCAGGCACCTAAGTGGCCCTGGGAGACGCCCCACCCCGACCCCAAAAACACTCCCAGCTACAGGGAATCATATGGGGCCCAGAGAACCCCTCTGGCTGGGCACGCAGAGCAGAAAAGGGGGAAGCCGTGTGGCTGAACTGAAAACCTCTTGGAGGATGGGGAACCAGCCTGGGCGGGGGGGGGCGGGGGGGTGATCATCCATGCAACAGCAACAGGCAACACGGGAGGTGGTCATTCCACTCTGTTCTGCTATGGTCAGGCCTCACCTGGAGTCCTGTGTCCAGTTTTGGGCACCACATTTTAGGAAGGATGTTGGCAAGCTCGAGCGTGTCCAGAGGAGGGCGACCAGGAGGGTGAGAGGGTTGGAATCCAAGTCTTACGAGGAAAGGCTGAAAGAGATGGGTATGTTTAGCCTGGGAAAGAGAAGGCTTAGAGGGGACAGGATTGCAGTCTTCAAGTATCTTAAGGGCTGTCATGTAGAAGACGGTGTAGATCTGTTCTCTCTTGCTCCGGATTGCAAGAATTAGATCTAATGGGTGGAAATTACAAAGGAGTCATTACCGGCTAAATATCAGGAGAAACTTCCTAACTGTAAGAGTGGTTGAGCAGTGGAACAGCCTGCCTCGGGAGGTGGTGGGATGCTCCTTCACTGGAAGTTTTAAAGCGAAGGCTGGACGACCACCTTTCGGGTATGTTGTAGGGCTCTCTTTTGGCTCTGCTCCTGCAGAGTGCAGGAGGTTGGACTAGATGACCTGCAAGGTCCCTTCCAACTCTGACATTCTATGATTCTATGAACTCCCCTCCCCCCACTATTAAACATCTACAGCTATTTTCTGAGGCCTTGAGGCATTCTAAAGGCCCCTGGTAAGGAAGGCAGGTACCCATACCCATTAAGGAAAAGGAACCAAGCTAAACCTTGTGCCCATGAGATTCACACCAATGGGTTCTGGTTTAAGGCTGCCTGTCCTGCATCTGTTATACGAGAAGGAGGAGGAGGAGGGGAGTGGGATGGCCCATCCTGGGAAGTTTTTTAGAGGTACTGTTAAGTCTTGGTTTAGGGCCAACCCTGCTTCGCTTCCAAGATCTGATGAGATCGGGCTTGCCTGGGCCATACAGGTCAGGGCTCCCCTGGGAAGCTTTAAAGTGTGGGGGGGGAGTAAAGTGTGAAACGGACAAATCAACTCTGCCCCCCGCAACGAGAGACACGGCCCCCCCTCCTGCTCCCATGAAATTGCAGCTCTTCCAGAAGACACCCCCGACCACCGTGGACTCCTGCGCCCCACTGGCACTGCAGGGGATCGTCCGTGGCAGCATCAGGTGTCCCCACAGGCCTGTTTGTGGCACCCTCGGCCCAGGCTCCCCAGCAGGGAGTGGAGAAGAAGAGGAGATTGGATTTATACCCCACACCCTTCACCACCCAAAGGAGTCTGACAAACTCCTTTCCCTTCCCCTCCCCACAACAGACACCCAGTGAGGTCGGTGGGGCTGAGAGAGCTCTGACAGAAACTGCTCTTTTTCAGGAACAGCTCTGACAGAACTTGTGACTGACCCAAGGTCACACCAGCGGCTGCATGTGGCAGAAGAAGAGGAGTGGGGAGCCAAACCGCTCCTTGGGACAGGAGCAGGACTGGGAGGAGCCAGCCCCACCGCTGAAGGTGCTCTCTGGTGAAGGCCCTGGGCCAGAGCCACGCATACTCTCAGCCTAGCCCACCTCACGGGGCTGCTGTGGGGCTAGAACAGAGGGGAGGAGCGCTACCGAAGGCCCTTTGGGTCCCCACAGGAGGGGAAGATGGGGACAAAAGGAAGACATGAAGGCCTCCTGGTGGGGGGGGAGGAAGAGGAGGAGGAGAGATGGGATTCATACCCCGCCCTTCACTCGGAGTCTCAGAGCAGCTGACAATCTCCTTCCCCTCCACACAACAGACACCCGGTGTGAGGTAGGTGGGGCTGAGAGAGCTCTTTTGAGGACTGCCCTTGAGAGAACAGCTCCGAGAGAACTTGTGACTGACCCAAGGTCACACCAGCTGGCTGCATGATGTGGGGGAGGAGTGAGGAATCAAACCCAGTTCTCCCAGATTAGACTCCACGCTTCTCAGCATGACACCAAACTGGCTCCTGCCCCGATTTGTCTCTAGGGGCAAAGGGTATCTTACCTGTGTAGCCTCTGAGCCTTTGCAACAAAAGAGACCACCCGCCCTGTCCACCCGCCCACCCGCTCAGGGCAGAGGCCTCGGAAGGGGCACCCCCAGGAGCCCAGGGACCAGAGGCTGACACGGGGGGGAGAGAATACGGGGCTCCGTCCAGACACTCTGCTCCAGCAGGCCGCCCTTGCGTGCTTAAGCGCAGCCAGAGTTTGGCCACGCACCTCTGAAGGACTCCCCGCAAGCAGGACTCCTCAGCAAGCACACCCCCAAGCCGGCCCCTCCCCCCTCTGGGCAGGCTGCCAGTCGAGGGCTGCAGGTGACCCCGAGGCCAGCGCCTGTCCCGGGAGAGGGTGCAGGGGGGAGAGCTGGCCGCCTTCCCAGGAGCGGGGCTCAGACTCCCTTGCGCCTTGAACACACCGACCCATTAAGACCCCCCCTCCTCCTCCGCTCCTAAGAGCCTTCTTCCTGCAGAGGCTGCCGGAGGAGTCTGCTGCCAGGCCTGCCCAGGAAGCCGTGCAAAGCCGCGCCGCCCTTGGGCTGGATTTAGCCCCGACCGCAGAGAGGCATTTATAGCGCATGCAACACCCTCAGCACCGCCGTTAATGGGCCCAGGGATCGATAGGCGGCAGAACCCCGTGGCGGTAAAGAGGAGCAAACGGTCCAGGGCCGGAGCCAGAGTCAGAGAGAGACTCTTCCATCAAGAGCCCCACCCCACCCCCGCCAAGAAAAGAGCCTTGCAGAATCCCTCCCCCTCTCCCTCCCTCCGCCCCAACATCTGCAGCTGAGCCAAGCCCGGTCTCTGAGCAGGGCCCGGGCAACTTGTGGCCCTCAGAACAGGTGCGATGAGGAAGCCCCCCCCGTCCAGGGAGAACAGCAGTGGGGTGCAGTGGGTGATGTCCTCCTCCTGGGACTGGGGCTTCAGTCCCCACCCTGTTCACTGGGTGTTCTTGGGGCTGAGGGGCGGGGCACTTTGTCTCAAGCCTATCCCAGCAGCTGCCGCCCCCTCCCTGCCACACAAGCCAGCCAGCCAGCCAGAAGGTTGGAGAAGCAGCCCCCCCCTCTCTCCCTCTGCCTGAGCTCCTGTCCTGCTGGGCGCAGCCTTGTCGGCTTGCAAAGGCCCCACAGAGGCGACACAGAAGGGCCTGTCGGGGCACCATCGGCCCATGCTCCGGCAGCCTCCCGTGCAGCAACCCGGTTGGCCACCCGACATCCCGCCAGTCACGGCGGCTCCCCAGCTCAGGACGGGCAGAAAAGAGACTCTGCCTCGGCAAGGCCAGGGTGTGGCAGTCTCCGCAGAAGGGGCTCCGAAAACGGCTCCGGCCCAGCTCTGAAGCCTGCCCCAAAGCTCTATGGGTGAGGGTGAAGTCTCGGAAACTCTGCCAGGGCAGAGGGGCAGGCTCCCTGGCTCCTCCTCTGCTCCTGAAGCCACCAGGCCAGTACGGCCAGCCTTCAGCCCAGCCCGGCCCTCCCCTCCTCCCTGTTCAGGACTCTGACCCCACAGCCTTCCTTCCTTTGCCAAGCCTCCTTCACCCCACTGAGCACCTCCTTTGACCTTCCCCGAGCTTCCACGGGGACCATTCCAACTCCCCTCCCCCCACATCCCTCAATTAGAGTGACCCAAGATCAAAGTTCCAGTGGTTGACCTTTGGGGCAAAACGTGCCTGCCTTAAGAACATAAGAAAGAAGCCAGTGTTGGATCAGGCCAATGGCCCATCCAGTCCAACACTCTGTGTCACACAGGGGCCAAAAAGACCAGGGGCCACCAGGAGGTCCAGCAGTGGGGCCAGGACACTAGAAGCCCCTCCCACTGTTGCCCCCCCCAAGCACCAAGAATACAGAGCATCCCTTGCCCAAGCCTGAGAGTTCCTATCTGTACCTTGTGGGGCTCATAGCCACTGATGGACCTCTGCTCCACATGCTTATCTAATTCCCTCTTGAAGCCGTCCATGCTTGTAGCCACCACCCACTGGCTCGAGGTTTTTCTGTGCCCTAGGCAGGGCACAGATGCCAACGTCCTGGCAGGGCCTGAAGACTCACCATGCCCCCGCCTCCTCTCTCCCCCAGGGGGGAAGGGGAGAGCAGGTGAGCTGCAAGCCAGGGAAGAGGCGGGGTTTAAGCCCCTGCCCCTTCCATTCCAGCGCCGGCTTGCCTGTGTGCCCTGCAGCTGCGGGGCGCCCCGGCAAGCCAGGGAAGGGGTGGGTTTTTTGGGAGGGCGGGGGCTTTTGGTGCCCCTAAGGGCCGGCATGCTCTAGGCCTAGTGAGCGAGCTGGCCCTGCTGCCACCACCTCCTGTGGCAGTGAATTCCATGCGTTAATCACTCTTTGGATGAAGAAGTACTTCCTTTTATCCGTTCTAAGCCTTGGCCTGCAGGCCGTCCTCCACCCTGCCTGCCAAGGTTTTACTCAACCCCTGGAGAGGCTCTTCTTTCTCCAGTAACCTGCTGCCACCACCTGACCTTTAGCCAGAATTACCCACCAGGAGGATGAGGACTCCCAGCTTCCCTTCCCAGTTCAAAGGCTTTGCTTCTGTGTCTCCCATTGCCCAGCACCCAGGTACCACAGGGACAGTGTACCACTTTGTATACCCCTGGAGGGACAGCCACTTGCCAACTGCCTGCCTTCCCCCCTCTGGCTGCACCTTTTAAAACAGAATGTCCAAGATGGTGGAGGTCTAAGTGATACAAAGAACTATGGCCAGCATCCAAAGTTATAAAGTATTTATCAAAAAACCCCTGTTCTTAAGCATAGTTTTAGTGCAGCACCAGATTGCGCAAGGGATTCCAAAAGAAATGAGTAAAACACAAATTCTCTGTCCCTCTCGCTATGCATGGACTGGCTTTTTAGCTTAGAAGTTACTGATCTCTGTGTAGTTCTCATTTACCTTGAAGCTCCCTTCAGTTGTCCAGGCCAACCACACAGTCAATGGCTGTTTCCTGAGTTGGGAGTCCTGCCTCCTCTCATGGCCTTAGCACCCAAGGAAAAAAGCCCTCCTTCCTGTTGCAAGGAGTTTTTTAATCATATCTGTTTCATGTATCATACCCACTGTGCATGTATCATGTATGACAGCAGTTTGGTGTAGTGGTTAGGAATGCGGAATCTGATCTTGGAGAACCGGGTTTGACTCCCCACTCCTCCACATGCAGCTACTGGTGTGACTTTGGGTCAGTCACAAGTTCTCTCAGAGCTGTTTGCTCAAGAGCAGTCCTCGAAAGAGCTCTCACAGCCCCACAGGGTGTCTGTTGTAGGGAGGGGAAGGGAAAGGAGATTGTAAGCTGCTCTGAGATACCTTCATGTAGTGAAGGGTGGGGTATAAATCCCATCTCTTCTTCTTCTTCTACCCACTGTTTCAGTGTATGATGCCCACTGACCAGGTCATGCCAGGTCAAAGAAGCATTTCCCAGGGCTTCTTCCTGGAGATTATTCCTGGAACCGTTCTAGCCTACAGTCCTCCAAGTCTCTGTTCCCTGCTTGAAGAAGTAGAAGAGCTTGACCATCCCACTGTCTTCAGCTAGACCTATTAGCCTATCTTAAGAGGCAGCTGAGATGAGCCTGGAAAGTCATTGACTGACTTCCTCCTTCCCAGCCCGGTCTCTGCCCAGAGGAGGGGGAACCTGTTAAAAAACCAAGTGGAGGTTTTGCTCCTTGCAAACCTCCCAGGAAAAATTTCTTCATGCCCTTTACCACCATCTGAGTGAAATCCAGCTGCAGGGAACTCAGCCCAGCACAAGCCCCAGGATGGAAAAGAGCTTCCCGAGAACTGAGGCTGCAGCTCAACCCCAGGAGGCCAGTCCCTCTGGGCCAGGCTCTCTTTAAAAAGGTGTGTTTAAGGGGAGAGGATGAGGAGTGGAAGGCATTGGGCACAGAGGTGGGGAGGGTTTTCACAGGATGGACCTGGAACAAGTTCTTTGGCTCTAAAGGGAGAGTTAAATTTCCTGTGAAATTTAAGTTGCAAATGAGCTTGGAGGAGCAACCAGGCAGTCAAATGGCACCTCTCAGTTGTCCTCTGGGCCACGAACCACCCGCTCAGGCTCTGCTGCTTCCAGACCCAAGTCTGAAGATGGCACGATATCCACCTTCCCAGGGAGGGGCCGTGGCTCAGTGGCAGAGCCTCTGCTTGGCAGACAGAGGGTCCTGGGTTCAGTCCCCAGCAACATCTCCAGTTAAAAGGACCAGGCAGGAGGTGATGGGAAAGACCTCCACCTGAGACCCTGGAGAGCTGTCAAGAGGGGCCGTGGCTCAGTGGAAGAGCCTCTGCTTGCCACGCAGAAGGTCCCAGATTCAATCCCCGGCATCTCCAGTTAAAAGGACCAGGCAGGAGGTGGTGGGAAAGACCTCTGCCTGAGACCCTGGAGAGCTGTCAAGAGGGGCCGTGACTCATTGGGCAGAGCCTCTGCTTGGCATGCGGAAGGTCCCAGGTTCAGTCCCTGGCAGCATCTCCAGTTAAAAAGGACCAGGCAGCAGGTGGTGGGAAAGACCTCTGCCTGAGACCCAGGAGAGCTGTCAAGAGGGGCCGTGGCTCAGTGGCAGAGCCTCTGCTTGGCATGCAGAAGGTCCCAGGTTCAATCCCTGCTGGCATCCCCAGTTAAAAAGGACCAGGCAGTAGGTGGTGTGAAAGACCTCCACCCGAGACCCTGGAGAGCAACTGCTGGTCTGAGTGGACAAGACTGATCTTGATGGACTTCTTCAGGATAAGGCAGCTTCTTGCGTTCCTGTGTACTTGGGGACAGACACACTGGAATGTCTCCCAGTGCTGGCACACCCTGGTCGGACCGCTCGTGGCCCCTGAATTTCCCATTTGTCAGATCCTGTTTTCCCCCAGAAAGTTCCTCAGCCAGCTGTCGGGAAAGAGAAGCCCTGAAGTGTGGCTTGAAGGAGCTCTGAGATCGGATTGTCCCACTGGCAAGACGGCCTCCTCGGACTCTGGCTTCATGGAACCCCTGGAGGCGGCCAGGAGCCCTTGGAGACCTGCTCCGGATGGGGTCAGAAAGGCCAGTTCACCCTGAAGGCACTGAGGCAGGCAGGGCAGGGAAGAAGGATGCCCAGGAAGCGAGAAGGCCTCGGCCTGAGAATGCATATGCATGTCCGGGGAGCATATGCATGTCTGGAATAGTGGCTGCCCTTCCAGCTATCTCCCCACCCACCCACACTGGCTGGCTCACCCTCTTGGCCTGTTGAAAGTTCCAGCCCAACTTTGCTAGGAAGAACCCCTCACAGCAGGGAGACACACACAACACACCCCGTTCCCGCAGGTGGCCCCGGGGCCTCCATCTCCTCCACGGAGGCCGCCCCCTTCCCACCACGAAAGCCAAGGAATGAATCGATATTAGCAAATTAATGACCGATAAAGCCTCATCGCTCTCCTCTCCCTTCCCCGATTAGCAAGTGACCTCCAGCCAGCCATTAGCTTAACAGATGATGTGCGGGGCGTTCGGCGGGGCTAATGGCTTTGGACAAAGCCCCACAACACCTGCCTCATTGACGGGCCTCTCGCTCTGCGGCCGGGGGGGGGCCTTCAGGTCAGAGCAGGGCCCCCAGCCACCACAGGGAAACAGGTGGCCGGGTGGGGATGTCCGGACCCCCCTCCTGATCACCAATACTTGGTTCCAGGGCAGAGCGAGGGAAGCGCATGAGGGCATGCCACACACATGCGCAGCTTCGGTTGCCTCCTGCCCAGAAACGAAAAGGTAGCTTCCCACCCTCAAACTTTCAGCACACTCCTCCCGAGAGCCTTTCAGGGCAAGCGCCACACGGGAGAAAAGCCCGATCCCAGTGCATGCGCACCACACGAGGCATGGCCTCCCTCAACAGCTTCAGAAAGGTCCTCCGACGTGGTTCCCGACACATTAGGTGAAATGCAGAAGATGGGGAGATCGCAGACCTTCTTTTGTGTGTTTGTGAGAGAGAGGGGAGCCAAGAGAGCGGAAGCAGAGGAAATTCCCCCTAAGAGAAGCATCCTACTTCAACGGAAGGGATCAGAGGGCAGGAAGGGAAGGAGGCTCCGTGTTTCCTGACCTCTCTGTCTGTCTAAACGCTTTGGAGGCATCTTCTCACGTCTGAGGCAGGAGGCAGCAGCAAAGGCCTCCCGTTCCAACTTTTCCCTCTTAGTTAGGTTGTGTGCTTTATAAATGGGTGCGTGTGTTTGCCCTGTTATTCCTTTTTCAATAAAATCCTTTCCCGTTGAACATCTGATCAGTGTTCCCTCTAAGCTGAGTGAGTGTGAGCTAGCTCACAGTTTTCTCAGCCTCCGGCTCACACATTTTCTGTCTTAGCTCAGGAAGGACGGCTCCAGAGCAAACTGATTTATCCAGCAGCCAAATCGCTCACTCGCAGCTTAAGAACATAAGAACACAAGAGAAGCCAATGCTGGATCAGGCCAGTGGCCCATCCAGTCCCACACTCTGCGTCACACAGTGGCCAAAAGTACCAGGGGCCATCAGGAGGTCCAGCAGTGGGGCCAGGACTCTAGAAGCCCCCTCCCACTGTTGCCCCCTCCCCAAGCACCAAGAACACAGACCATCCCTTGCCCCAGCCTGAGAGTTCCTGCCTATACCTTGTGGCTAATAACCGATGGACTTCTGCTCCATATGCTTCTCTAATTCCCTCTTGAAGCTGTCCATGGCTTCAGTGCCAGTAGCTCACAAAGCAGGATTTTTGCTCACAAGACTCCACAGCTGAGAGGGAGCATTGCATCTGACTGGCTTATTTCAAGAGTTCTCTTAAGGGAAGATCCTGGTATGCGTAGGTGGAGAATTCCGGGGACTCCGCCTCCCGCTTTGTCTCCTTGAGCAAATCCCCCCAATTAATTAGGAGACTGCCAGTTTGGGTAACACGCCCCCCACACCGATGGCTGGATCTGTAACTTGGAGGGAAGACCACCCCCACCCGGCAACCCTCCTCCTGCCTTTGCTGGGGAAGAGATTCACCCACACGCAATGTCTCAGAGGAAGTTCCGTCACCACCAGGCTTGTGAGACGAGGCCGAGGGTGGGTTTATTACGCAGCAAAGGACCGCACAAAGTTAAGTGCCGGCTCCTTTGGATCACTTGGGAAGATGTGGAATATAAGCAAAAAATACTAAAAATAAAAGAGAGTCAATTCTACTTTAATTGACCTTTGATGCTCAGCTTAATCCTCCCCCCCCCCAACCACCAGGCAGCTCCTTCAGCCTTTAATTTCTTCTCGCAGAGCGGCTGTGTTCGGTGATTCATTCTGTCCCGAGGCAAAGCACACACTGTAATTGCTTTTTAACTTCCTGGAATGTCAGAGCGAGGATTGAAATTTTACGTATCACTCCACCCCCTTCCCCCAACACACGAACGCACACATACACCCCCCACCACCACACACACACAAATTCAACACGGGCTTTAATAACAACATCGCAGAAAGAGAAGCAGATTTACGGCCGTAGAAAAATGTAATCAAATTTCCAGGCGGAAAGCAATAAGTCCAAATGCTGGTTTTCATTTGGAAGCTGGTTAGATCAATGTGGTCTTCACCTGCTCAGCCCCCCAATCACTTCTCCCCTTTCCTGCCACCCCAGTCGGGGGTCGGGGGAGGGCGGGAGATGCTCCTGCCGCCGCAGAAGGGCGAGGACGCGAGGGCCCCGGGGCTCCCACACTGGGGCCCTCCCCAAAGCCGAAAACTTGGGGCCAGGGGGAGCTTCTCTCTCTCTCTCGGGACAGCTGGTCCAGCAAGGAGACGTCCAACTGGCGCAGTTTGCCCAGGAGGCCTGTGCAGGCCCCCCAGTCTGAGAAAACCGCCTGCGGAGAGGCTGACGGGTCTGGGAAAGCCGGCCTCGGGCTCTGGCCTGTGCAGACAGCCCCGCCAACCGGCAGGGGCTCTGCCAAGAGGAAGCCCCTTCTTCCCCCCTGCCCGCCTGGGAGGGCAACGGCAGTGTCGGCCGCCCGTGGAGCACCTCCTCGCTTTGCTCCTGGCAGTAAGTCACAGGCAAGCGCTGCTCCCGGCCCCAGCCAGCCTTAATAGATAATCCATACCCTTGAAGGAGAGTCTGTCAACGGCTCATTGCCAGAGATAAATCATCGAGGAAATATCAAACTCCTCGCAGATCGCCACCGGGGCCCAGCGCAGCTTCAGAGAGCCGAGGCTCTTGCTGGGGGCCAGCGGAAACGCCGTTCGCCAGAGCCAGAGCGGCCTCCTCGAGACCCGCTCGACCGACAAGGCCCGGCTGCTGCCTCTGCCCTAAAAAACCCGACACCCCCACACAGACACAGAAAACAGCCAGCATCCCTCCTCTCTCAGGAATGGCAACGGGGGGGGAGATTCCTTGCAAGGGAAATACGGAGGAGAGGAAGTCGCCAGCGGAGCCCCCGTGCCACAGGCACAAGCCGCCACACCCCCCCCCACAATCGCTCCAGAAGAGGGTTCCCGCCCGCCACCTCCTCCCCTTGGCGAGGCCCCAGATCCCACTCCTGCCAACACCCGTCAAAGGGCCGGGAGAGATCAGGCAGACAGCAAGCGCGACACGGCATTTCTCACCCTCGCCGCTCTGTGTGGGATTCTTTCATATTTTCATTTTTCAGTTCCACCAACAGCAGACACTCAAGCTGCATCTGAACCAGGCTTTGGTCCCGTCCCGTCCCCGGTTCTTCGACAGAGGCCACATAAGAACATAAGAGAGAAGCCAGTGCTGGATCAGGCCAGTGGCCCCTCCAATCTAACACTCTGTGTCACACAGGGGCCAAAAAGACCAGGGGCCCTCAGGAAGTCCACCAGTGGGGCCAGGACACCAGAAGCCCCTCCCACTGTTGCCTCCCCCCAAGCACCAAGAAGACAGAGCATCCCTTGCCCCAGATATAAGAACATAGGAGAAGCCAATGTGGGATCAGGCCACTGGCCCCTCCAGTCCAACACTCTGTGTCACAAGGTGGCCAAAGATACCAGGTGCCAACAGGAGGTCCAGCAGTGGGGCCAGGACACCAGAAGCCCTCCCACTGCTGCCCCCTCCCAGCACCAAGAAGACAGAGCCTCACTTGCCCCAGACCGAGAGTTCCTACCTCTATACCTCGTGGCTCATAGCCGCTGATGGACTTCTGCTGCACTAGGTGTTCATCTAATTCCCTCTTGAAGCCGTCCGTGCTTGTAGCCGCCACCACCTCCTGTGGCAGCGAATTCCATGTGTTCATCACTCTTTGGAATTTGGATGAGTTACTCACTCATCCCATCCCCCCCTCGCTGCCCCAAAATCGCCAGCCAGGATCCACGGTGGGGGCCACATGGCCAAAAACCCACCTAGGTTGTTAAATCCTGGGTTCTGGACACATTGCGGTCATCAGCTCTAGTTTATGGAGTGATTTCAGGAGCTCTACCAGGACTAAATCCAGGGCTGGCTGCCCTGTCTACAAAGCGTGCAAAGACCACACCCCACCGCACCCCACTCCCAGCGACAGGCTACTTACATAATGCTCCCTCTCTACTGGCCCACTCCTGAATCCCGGTAACCTATTGCTCTGGGGAAACCAGCTCAACCCGTTCCAGGTGCTAGCTCAGGGATGACTCCTGCTCAGGCCCGGTCTTGTGGGTTCCCTTTTGCACCAGCAGCCGATGGGGGAGGAGTGGAAGGGGAATCTGCCTCATGGTCCTTGGGGGGGGGGGAGGGTGACACTGACTGCCGCTCAGAGCCGGAGGGGTCGTGGCCCCAAACCACTGAGCAGAGCAGAGAGCAGCTTTGCCAAGCGACCGGGGTGGGTGGGGCCTCTAGGGCAGGGCGTCTCATTCCCATCTGCCTCGCATCTTTCTATCCTGCCCCGCTACGGAGCTCAAAGCAGCACCCTGGTCCTTACTTTACCCCCACCACAGCTCTGTGAGGGAGGCGAGGCTGAGAGAGCGGCGGGCCCAGGTTGCCCAGTGAGTTGCACGGCGGGGAGTGCATCTCTGTGATCCGAGTGGATCCTGAGCACTACGCTATCCTGCTGAAGGCCGGCCAGCACTAGGAGCCGAAACCACCACCTGCTCCCCACCCAGCCAGTCTGGTGTAGCGGTTAAGAGCGCGGACTCTGATCTGGGAGAACCGGGTTTGATTCCCCCCCCACTCCTCCACTCATGGCTGCTGGATGACCTTGGGCAAGCCGTAGTTCTGCCAGAGCTGTTCTCTCAAGAGCAGTCCTCGAAAGAGCTCTCTGAGCCCCACCTGCCTCACAGGGGGTGCCTGTTGTAGGAAGAGGAAGGGAAAGGAGTTTGTAAGCCACTCCTTTGGGTGGTGAAGGGTGGGGTATGAATCCAATCCCTTCTTCTTCTCTCTTCCCCCCTGCCCCCAGACATGCAGGCTGAATTGTCCAGACGTCCCCGAGGGCCTGGGTTGACTTGCTCTGGCATCGCAGAGAGGCAGGCCGATCAGGACCTGCAGCCATTTTGGGCAAGGAGGGAAAGCCTTGATACCTCAACTCAAGAGCCCCCCCCCCCGCGGTGCAAGCTGCTACGCCTGGAACCTTCCATGAAAACAGAGGGAAAGGCAGCCCCCCCCTTCCCCAGGCCAAAGACTCAGAACAGGCAGTGACATCAGGCAGGAGAAATGCAAAACCAATTCCGTTCCAGAGGCTGCCAGTGCTCCTTCAGACAGCAGCCCTGGACCACAGGCAGGGATTTGGCTACCCACCAGCTCCAGATGGGGCGGGGGGGGGCAAGGAGGCAGAAGGGGGGGCCGGAGTCCGAAAGCCCAGCGAGGAGGGGCGGGCCAGGGCCCGAGAGTCCCGCCTCGCAGGAGCCTCCGCTTTCTTGATAAATAAAAGAAGGAGCCATCAATATTCTATCAGCCAGAGGACTGCAGTGCATTAAAAAATGATGAGGCCTCCATGCCGAAGCCAGCCCGCGCCTCTCGCTCTCGGTGCACAGGGGAAGCGGTATTTAAAACCGAGTGTTGGCAGCGCCTGACAGTTGTATTTGTCGTGGAGCTGATAAATCGCTTTGAGAAATATTCAGTATGTTTAGCGGCGTTAATTCCATCACCAGCCGCCACCACTGCCGCGGACGTCGTGGGGAAGGAAACATGGAGGCGGGGGGAGTCCCTGAGCCACCCTCCAGCTCTTCCACAGAAGCCTCGACATCTCGAAAGCTCTGGAGCTCACACGGGGTCCACAAAGGGCTATGACAAACTCACCCCCATCTCGAGAAGAGCAAGGAGCAGGATCCAACTGGACCCAGAGAGTGTCGTTCCACTGAGCCCCCGTCACTCCCACACTGAAAATGGTGTGTCCCCCCCCCAGGTGATGCTCCAGCAGGAACCAGAGGCAACCTGCAGGCACATTCCGGGTGTCAGCCTGACCGCCAGTGCAGCGCTGCGGCAGTCACTCGGCCTAGCCTACCTCGTAGGGTGGGTGTGAGAATAAAACAAATGGAACCGCCACCTACATCACACGCTCTGCAGCCCCCGGTTGGCTGTGTTGCCACTGTAGGTGGGGGGAGGCAGGAGGCTGCTGGGTGGATGTCTTAACGCGCTGGAATGTCAGCTGTCATTTCTCCTGCTGTGCCTGATCTGTTTACCTCGGCGTCTGACCTTGGGACCTCGCTCCCTTCGCTCTGCCTGGGAATCCGAGCCCGTTCGTTCGTTTAGGCACACCGCAATGCATCCTCCAATTGGCTCACCCCCATCCGGGGACCCCACTTTGAATCTAGTAGATCTTCTCCTCTCCTGCCCTTAGGGCTAGTTCCGACACGGAATGTAGGCACTGATTACCTGCCTGTACTCAATAAACTTGGTCCTCCTGAAGGAACTTTATTGAGAACTGATTGCTGTGGGACTCTGATACACACACACACACACACATGTGAAAGTCACTTCAGGATTCCCCCAGGTCCCAACACCCCTGCCCAAGGCGTCTGCCCCACAGAGGCGTCTCCCCAGGGAAACTCTGCTGACCACCCACCAGGCAGGCAGGCAGGCAGGCGCCAACAGAAACCAAGCAGGAAGCATAACCTCCTGGCAGGACCCAGGCCTTTCAGTACCCAAGCCCAGAGTTCTCAGGAGGAGGGAAACCACAACTTACACTTCCAAGTCGGGTGTGGAGACCCCCCCCACCAATGGGTGTGAGACAGCCGCTCCTCTCGTGTAGGGAAGCCCCAGAAGGCCGCCTTCCAAAGGAGAGAGCTGTGCCTACCTGAGCCAAGAGCCAACCCACTCGCAGGGCTCTGTCCCCGCCAGGGCCTCCAATGCTCCAGCTCAGAGGGTGGCCCAGTGGAACAGCACCAGGCCTCTGGCATGCCGGGGGGGGGTTCTGTGTGTGTCCCTGGCCACGCTCCAAGAGCTCCCTGCTCAAGGGGTGCGGTGCTGGAGCAAACCCCTCCTGCGAACCAAAGGGGCTCCCAGTCTCGATCCAGAACGGCCACTTCCCACGTCCCGCGCCCAGACACAGGCGCTTTCTGGCCTCCTGCGGGGAAAGGAGGGCTTTCCCCAGAAGAGAGACTGCAAAGCCCTGCAAAGCCTTCCACGCAGGCGGAAAGGGCTCCAGCTAGGGGCATTCCGGTGCCAGCAGCCCGTCCCAGAAGAGGGGCCAGGCCGGAGCCCTCCCACTCCGCACAAGACACCCCCCCCCGGCCAGTACCCCAGGCCCTTGGAGCGGAAGAGGCACGGAGAGGCCCTCTGCAGCAAAAGAGGCGTTTGGGCGAAAGGCTCTGCCCACCGGGCTCCACGCAGGGCCCCCGCCCGCCCCGTGCCACCTCCATCCTGCTCTCCGGTCGGGCGGCTTGCAGGGAAGCTGTTTTATTGACGGTGCCCCTTTTGCGAAGGGGGGGGGCTACGTGACCATAAATTGTCAACAGTTGGTCCTTTCCCCCATGCAGGAGGAGGAGGAGGAGGAGGAGGGGATCGATACCCGGCAGAAGGCGAAAACGCTGAGGAAGGGAAAGCGAGAGAGATGCTCATTAGGCCAGAATTTAGGAGGCTGAGGGTGGCCACGACAGCCCTTAACACGGGGTAATTTATGGACGGCCCCTGCCAATCAGGCTGCGCACTGCATCACCGAAGGCAGTCAACCGGGGTGTGTGTGTGTGTGTCCGTGTATGTGCATGCGCACACAGGAGACAGAGGGGGCCGGAGTGGCAGGCAGGCAGGCAGGCAAAGGAGAGCCTCTCCTCCAGACCTGAGGGGCCTGGGACAGCACGGGGGCGAGAGTCACCGGCTCATCTGGGCCACACAGCCGCAGGGGAAGGGAAAGACACACATTGCCTGTTCTGACCGGCAGCGGCTGCCCTAGCTCTTAGGGAAAGGTTGTTCACACCACTCGCTCCCTGAAAGATGCCGGGGACTGAACCGTGAATATGCCCCACGCGGGAAGTGCATGTCCTACCGCTGAGCCATCGCCCCCCTGCCAGGCTCCATCTGCACAGGCAAGCAGGGAGAGGAAAGGACTGCCCATCTTTTAGTGCTGGAACACTCTGTCATCTTTCTGGTCGGTGCCAGCCGGTCGGTGAGCTCCAAGGAATCCAGAGGACTGGGACGCTTCAAGAAGTGACTGTCCTCCCAGGGTTGGGCGTCTGAGAGCCTCCAGAGCTGGGCCCAACTAGCCCAGGACCGTCCCCCCATTACCCGCTCTCAGGCCAGGGACCTTCCTCGTCCCATCTGCTCAGGACCTTGAATGGGGGGGGGGCTTTCTGCCTGCAAGGCATTCAGCGCAGGCCCCAGGGAAAGGGCTCCCACTGGGAGGAGGTCACGGCCAGGACACGAGGAGGAGCGCGGCCACCCCAGGGGGGTTCCGGACCAGAAGAGCCCGGCTCGGTGCCACTGTGGCCCAGAAGGGGCAGAGGAGGGGGCCTGAGCCCCACGAGGAAAGGAAGGGAAGGGGCCACCATGTTCCCTCTAAGCTGTGGGGTCTTGTGAGCAAAGATTCTGCTTTGTGAGCTACTGGCGTTAAAGTGGCGAGCGAGCGATTTGGCTGCTGCAGAAATCAGTTTGCTCTGGAGCCCCATCCTTCCTGAGCAGAGACAAAAAGGTGTGAGCTGCAGGCTAAAAAACTGTGAGCTAGCTCACGCTGACTCAGCTTAGCGGGAACCCTGGAAGGGGCCCTCCCAGCTCTGCAGACCCTGCAAGCCCAGCCAGAGACAGGAATGGAGAGAGGGACGGAGGGAGGCAGGCAGGTGGGCGGGCGGTTGCTGCTCCCATCCTGCCCGAGCAGAGCCCAATTACTCCAGCAGGGCTGCGCTAGAGAGCAATGGGGCTGACCACGCAGCCCCCCCCACTGCGGTCTCTCTCCCATCCAGCCTCTGCCAAGCAGCAGAGGGCCGCCGGGGCCTCTCCCGCCACCTCCCACCAAACCTTTCCAACTGAGAACTGAGCCCGGGAGGGTCAAGCGGATGCCTTCCCCACTGAGCCGGGGCTCCACGGCCCCCACGCTTCCCTGCCCCCCCATCTGGCTTCTCGGGGGAGAAGGCCCCCCCCGTGACCCTCGCTGGACAATCCCCTAATCCCGCTGAGCTCCGCTGTAATTGCAGGCGCACACAACAACAGCTGGGCCCCGCGTCCGCCTGCCAGTTGGCCTCGCCCAGTGACCCAGATTCCACCCTGGCTCCACCGCCCGCCCTGCCAAAGCCCCCCCCACTCAGGGGCTGCCTCCCCCCCCCCGCCAAGTGCCGGCTCGAGAGACCCTGCCTGGGGCACCAGAAGGCAGAGCGCCCGGCCCAGGGACCAGGAAAACACCGGCCAATGTAACCAACCATAAAAATATATTATATTAACTCTAATTTGGCGCCGTCCAAGGCCAGATTAATATATCTGTAATCCAATCGCCTATAAATAAATGGTGGCCTCTCACACTTTAATAGGACATCTGTCACGGCCATTTCCATACGAGGCGCACCGCAATCACGGGCTCAGAAAGGAAGTCTGGGGGTGGGGAGGGGGCTCGTGGCAGGACCCCCAGGCGATGGGCCAGAGCCGCCAGGAAACAGCGTCCCCCTCGGCGGGGGGAAGCGCGGCTGCAGCTATGGCTGACCCCTCCAGGGCCGTGCGGGGAAGACGGGTGAGGGACGCAGGGCCAGACTTCTCCCTGGTCAAGGCGGCGACTCTGTCTTCCAGCTGGCACCTTCCTGGACGGGGCTGGCCTGGGGCACTTTGGCGCCGGGGGTGGAAAACCAGCAGGGCCCCCCCCACTTCCCCCACGCACCTCCTGCGGCCACCCAGAGGGAGACGCCCACCGGGACTGGCACGTGGTTCAGGCCCAGAACCAGTTTGGCGTAGTCAGGACGTTTTTTGTAGAAAAAGCCCAGCAGGAACTCATTAGCATAATAGGCCACACACCCCACCGCACAGCTCATTAGCCTATTAGGCCACACCCTCATGTTGCCAGAAGTGTGGTCATCCAGCCACACCCACCTTTTGCTTCTTATTCTGTTTACCTTCTTTGTTGTCAAAACCCAGGGCTTTTTTTGGAGCAGGAACTCCTTTGCATGTTAGGCCACACACCCCTCATGTAGCCAATCCTAATGAGTTTTGGCTGTTGGGTGTGGCCTATTGTGCTAATGAGTTCCTGCTGGGTGTGGCCAACTCAGGAGCCAGCCAAAACTCCATTCCTGTGCGTTCCTGCCCTAAAATAGCCCTGGGTGTAGTGGTTAAGAGCAGCGGACTCTAATCTGGGAGAACCGGGTTTGATTCCCCACTCCTCCTCCACTTGCAGCTGCTGGTGTGACCTTGGGTCAGTCACAAGTTCTCTCAAGGGCAGTCCTCAAAAGAGCTCTCTCTCTGGCTCTGGGTGTCTGCTGTGGGAAAGGGAAGGGAGTTTGTGAGCCGTTCTGAGACTCCGAGGGAAGGGTGGGGTGTGAATCCAATGTCGCCTCCTTCCCACTCGAGCCTTCAGGAGGCCTGGAATCTGCTGGTACGTTCCCTGCCCCTTTTGACCTGACTCCCAGCCAGGACCCTGGTGGGGGCAGCTTCTGGGGTCACCCCTGCTGGAAGCTGCAGGGAAGCAGGGAAGGCACACAGCAAAATTCACCGCTGGTAGGAAAGGCGGGCAGGCGGGCAGGCGGGCAGGCAAGCTTGCAGCCCGCTGTACACCACGAGGCACGGATGGATCTTTCCGGCCGGGAGCCCTGTACTCGAGAAGTCCATGAGCACCTGACAGACCGACAGATCTGCCAAAAGGGGAGCCCGACTCCCAAAAGCTCGGAGATCTTGCGGGTCTTTAAGGCACTCCAGGCCTCCCGTGGGGGCACACGTGGACTCCTACGATGGGGACCTGCTGTGGGATTCAGTGCTCAGCCCCACAGGAAAGCAAGCCTGCGCCACGCATGCACGGGGGGGGGGGGAGGCAGCCAAGACGGCCTCACTGCAGATGGAGAACTCATTCAGCTGCTAGCAATGCCAGCCGGACGGAATGGCGTCTCCGTTCCAAGATGACGAGGGGGACAATGGGAACTAGAAACCCTGCAAAGGAAAATGGACCCCCAGTGTGGCCAGGCCAAGCCCCAAGGTGCGGCGACCGTCGGCCTTCACTCAACAGTCGGATTCCACCGGGAGCCGAGACCTCGTTGGTGCTCCTCACCCTCCCAAGGGGAGAGCACCACCTACTGGCCACGAGGAAACGGGACCACAGAATACAGCTGAGGCTGGGGGGGGGATAAAACCATGGGGCTCGCCCTCACCCCTCCCCGCCACCCACGCTCTCCTCTGTAATTGGCTTAGCAAGCCAGTAGTGCTTGGGAGAGCGGGTTCATTTCTTGCCGTGAAAACACTGTTAAGTATAAGAACATAAGAGAGAAGCCAATGTTGGATCAGGCCAGGGGCCCCTCCAGTCCAACACTCTTCTGTTTCACACAGTGGCCAGAAAGACCAGGGGCCATCAGGAGGTCCAGCGGTGGGGCCAGGACACTAGAAGCCCCTCCCACTGTTGCCCCCCCCCCAGCACCAAGAAGACAGAGCATCCCTTGCCCCAGACCGAGTTCCTATCTATACCTTGTGGCTCATAGCCACTGGATGGACCTCTGCTCCAGATGTTTATCCAATTCCCTCTTGAAGCTGTCTGTGCTTGTAGCCACCGCCACCTCCTGTGGCAGTGAATTCCACGTGTTCATCACTCTTAGAGTGAAGAGGTACTTACTTTTATCCGTTCTAACCCAACCGCTCAGCGATTTCATAGAGTGCCCACGAGTTCTCGTCTTGTGAGAAAGGGAGAAAAGTACTTCTTTCTCTACCTGCTCTATCCCGTGCATAATCTTATAAACCTCGCTCATGTCACCCTTCAGTCGTTGTTTCTCCAAGCTGAAGAGCCCCAAGTGCTTTAACCCGTTCTTCCTAGGGAAAGTGTTCCAACCTTTTTATCGAGGAGGAACACGAAACTCTCAGAACTGAACGGAATATATTCCCCCGCGTGCCGTGCCAAGAGAGCCAGACGGAACCCCCAGGACTCCCTGCAGAAGCACCGAGCCAGGTGCCTTGCCTTCCCTCTCTTGCAGAGAGCAGGGAAGGTTTCACGCGTCCCCCAGAACCTCAGACCATTCGCAGGGGTGGGGGGTGGGGACAGCTCACCCAGGGCGGGCGGCCAGGGCCCTTGTTTTTGGAAAAGAGGGAGGGGAGGGGGACAGCAGAGGACCAGCCCAAAGGACCCACGGCACCAACACCCTGACAGATCCCAGGCCTGGTAATAAACATACTGTACTTTATTCCATTTCCCTAACCCCAACTTTTAATCATCCAGTACACCCCCATTGTATCCAAACTCTCCTTCGGCAAGGAAACGATTCTTTTTTTGAAACATAAAAATATAAATTCTGCATTATTAAAAGTGCATACAAATAAATAAAAGGCCTTGTCAGACAGTCTCATGCACTTGCCCTCAAAATAAGTTAAAACCCTTTTATGGGACAACAGTTCAGCCCCAGGAGAGGGGGGGAGACGCCACCTCCCAGCCCCGGGGTAGTGTTCCGTCCCCCCCCCACCACCACCCATTTTAAAATCCCGGAACTGGGAGGGGCTGGAGGCGAGGAGGAGAACTCAGGAGCACCCGGGGGAAGGTGGGCCGCGGCTCCTCTTTCGGGAGGGCCATTCCAGTGTTTCAGGAAGGGGGCTGAGGATTCCCATCTTCAACCCCAGGCGAGGCCTGCTCGGTCGGTCGGCCGCCTCTGAGATTAATGCTCTGAAGGCCTGGGGGGCGGGGAGGGGGGCTTCTGGGGGCAGAAGGTGCCAGGTACGGCCGCGCAAGGGTGCAACAGGGCAGCCGGCACTCCAAACTCTCCGGCAACCTCTCTGCTGCTGGGAATCGGTCTGTCTGGGGTGCAAAGGGGAACACGAACCCTCAGCCTTCAAAACTGGCTCCAGGTGCCGCCTGCCACATAACAACAGCAGCAGCAGCAGCAGCTGAGGGCGCGCGCCGCCACGCTCCCGTTTTGCCCTTAATTCTGCCAAATCCAGCTCCCAGCACTAATGGATATTTTTTAATTAAGGGAGGGGGGGGAACTCGCAACACGTAGTGCTTTCATCTCACCGCTGATTAAAACCAAACTTTCCGCTCACGCTGGTCCCCGTTGCCGTCGCCTCGCCCTCGCCTAGCTTCTGCAGATTAGCAAGGGAACAGCAGCAGATCTCCAGAGAAGGGGGGGCGTGCATGATCAGGAATGTCGTGTGAAGACCGAAAAAGCGTCAACCGCTGCGTGCGGGGGGGAGGGGGGCCTTCTGGAAGGGCCGAGAGAACACAGAGAAAGGGGTCTAAAGGCCAACCTCGCCAAGGGCAGAAGCGGCCGGGCGTCAGGCGGAGGCCAAGGGCAAGGCCTCTCCCGGGAGGAGGAGGAGGAGGCAGCTCTCCAGGGGACCAGGGACCAGGCCGGAGATGTCCCACTGCCCTGGACTGCTGTGACATTGAGTCGCCCAGCCAGAGGCGCACCAGATTCCCCAAGCGGCCGGGAACTCCCCCCCATTCTCCAAGCTGTTTTTTGTTTGGACGCAGAAGCGGCAATTCAAACACACACACAACACGGCTGGGCCTTCTCCAACACTCTAGTGGTTTTCGGGCTCCGCCGTCACCCCTCCGCCCAGAAGCCGGTAAACAAGGGAAGGACCCGAGGGAAGGACGGGGAGTGCAAAACAAGACGCCAAGGACCGGGCCCCTCCCCATGTCGGCTTTGCAGAGGGGGGCGGAGGACTCCAGCTCCACCCTGCTTGCCTCAGGCATTCGCTCCAGGGCGGGCCGGAGACCTACCCGGGGAGAGCAGTTTGCATAGTTAAGAGGACATGGGGGGGGGGGGGGCAAGGCAGCCAGAGGACAAGGCCATGCAAGCTGCCCTCGGTGACTCAGGACTCCAACTGCAACTGGCCCCGCAAGGAAGTATCAACGTAAGGAGGCTTAAAGGCGCCTGCAACACGGAGGGGCTGTCCTGCCTCCACCACGAGTGGGACTGATCCGCGAATACGACTGGAAGACAGACGGGCAGGGGCTCAAGGAGGGATGCTCGGTCCCCGGGACCAAAAGGGGCCACCGTCGCAGTTGCCGCGCCAGACAGATGAAAGGAACGCCTAACAATGCACATTCCTGGGAAGTGTGCCTCCCTAATACAAACTCCTGGAATGCGCCTCCTAAATCAAACTAGCCAGAAACATAGTCCCTAACAGGGCGGGGTGCGGGGAAGGCCTTCTGGGGTGTGGAGCCAGCTCAGGCGGGCAAAAGGTTGGCCTCGCCCTTCTGCACAGAATGGAAGAGGGACAGTCCCTGCGGTGTTGGCTCACCTCGAGGCCCCAGGCCGGCTCGGCAGGGAGGATTCATGCCTCCGCTCAGGACCTGCCAGAGGGCCCCTACCTGTCCTAACTGAGGAGGGGAGAGCTGTTGGGTCGGGGGATACTTGGAGGGAGGGAGGCAGGCCCGAGGGGACCCAGGCGGCCACGGCCCCTCCCGGCAGGCACCAAATCCAGCGGCTTCCCCTGGCTGGGCGGGGAGGCGCTTTTCTCCAGCAGGGTCTGGCTCTCCACCTGGCAGGACTGCAGCCGCCCACCGAGGCACGAGCCCCACTGTTCAGGGCGGACGCTGGAGGGGAGAGCGGGGGAGACGTCCAAAGGAACATGGCCACCAGGAGGCCGGCAGGACAGACCGAAAGGACAGCGAAGAAACAAGAATGCAAAAGCCACGGACACTGCCTCCCCCCCCAACCCCAGACACAGACACCCGTGTGGGGAATGCGCCTTTCCTTCAAAGTCCTCTGCTCCCTCCAGTACTGGCTGAACATTTACCTGAGAAACCACAACATTAGCGTTGAGATATTGCCCTTTGAGAAGCCTGGGAAATGAGAGCGTGGCCGGGGGGGGGAGAGGAGGGGGGGCATGGAAACAAAGCCGCCCTCCCTCTGGCCTTTCACAGTCTCCCGTAGCAGCTCCTCCCTGCATAGCTCACAGAGCCAGGCCCCCGGTCCCCCCAGGGCCCCCCCCTGGAGAAGCTTTGCCTGCTTACGCAGCTCGCCATTTACAAGCGCCAAAGCGGCTCTTGGGGGGGGGGGCGAGTGAGTGAGTGGGGGCTCCCAAAAAGGCTTCTGTACAGAGTCCCGGGTCTGCAGCGCAAGGGGGGGGGGAGTATCCTTTGGTGGCCCCGTGGCCAGCGGCTGCCTGCAGTTATTTGGTATGACGGCGGAATCAGAAGGCGCTTGGACGGGCGGGCCGGCGGGCGGATGGTCGGAGGGAAGAGGTCCTGGTCTCCTCGCACGTGTCAGGCACATGAACGGAAAAGCAAAACCGGAAGGGGCTCCGATGATAACAGGTGTGCTTCTCGACAGGAGGAAACCAAGCACCCGCGCGAGGGAGGGGTCGCAGCATATCTTCACGGAGATTTGGAGGCGGGCCGTGCAGAGGCGGGCATGCTGGAGGGGGGCTTGCGCGAGGACGAGGCGGCCTGCTTGCCAGGGGGCGGGGGAGAGGCGGCCTCCGCCGGGGAAGACTTGGATTTGCGGGCCAGCAGCAGGGAGTGTCGGGCGGGGGAGGCCTCCTTGGCGGCGGGACCGGGGCTGGAGGGCGCCCGGGCCGGCTGCGGGCTGCTCTTCTCCGGCTTCCGCTTCTCTTCCGGGAGTCCTTTGCCGGCCGCCTTGCCGGAGCCGGAGGCCGCCTTCTTCGAGAGCATGGTGGTCTTGCCCAGGTCGGCGGACCGGCGCGTCTCCTTCTGGCGCAAGGCGGACTTGAAGAAGGAGAGCCCCTTGTCCTCTGACTTGCTGTCCCTCTTCAGGCCGGAGCGGGGCCCGGCGGACGGCGACCGCAGGCTGGCCATGGAGGAGCTGCGCAGGTGCTTGCCGTCCGCCGCCTGCCCCTCGCTCCTCGACTGGCTGATCCGCGGGGAGTTTGTGCGTGAGGCCGGGGGGGCGCCGGCCTTCTCCGAGGAGCCCAGGCTCACCTTGGAGCCCTCCCGGCTGAGGCTGCGGTCGGAAGTCCGGCTCTTCCCCGCCGGGGCGGCCCCTCGCACGGAGGAGCCGGAGGAGTTCCGTCGCGTCGCAGCGGAGGAGGAGGAGAGGGGCTTCTGCTTCTGCTGGCCGGAGGTGGCGGCAGCGGCTGCATCGTGGGCCCTGGAGGCGGCGTCCTTCGGCCTGTGCCTGGGGGCGGGGGAGCCGTGTCTCCCGCTGGCCCGGCCGGAATCCAGCTTGCTCCGCGAACGGGAAGCCTTTGGCAAGTTCTTGGAGGGAGGGGGCGAGGCGGCAGCCGGGGGCGAGGTCAGGGAGTCCGTGCTGGACAGGAGGAGGGTCCTGCCTTTCCTCAGGCTCCGCTCCGCCTCAGCGGCGGCATCTTTGGAAGCGGCTGCCTTCCGCGGGGGGCCGTCCGCCTTGGCCGGGGACAAGCCGGGCCCGCCAAAGCCCTTCTCCTCCTTGACAGGGGAGCTCTCCACCGAATCGCTCTGGTCCACAAAGGCGATCTGGTTGTTGTTGTCGAAGGGGTCCAGGGGGAGCAGCGGCTCCGGTCCGCGGGGAGGGGTGAGCTCTTCTTGCCGTAGGGGTCCGGGCCCACCCGTGGCTTCTGCACCGGCACCTCGTCGCGGAAGACCCCCTCCATGACCGCCAGGGGGGCCCTGCCCGTAGTCCGGTGCTCCGGCCGGCCGCCGGCGCTCTCACTGGCCGAGAGGCTCCGCAGGCTGCCGAAGCAGGAGGGGGGCACCTTGTCGGCGTCGGCAGACTCCCCGATCCGCTCCAGGGTGGAGGCCGGGCTGTGCACGGGGGAGTCCCCCGAGAAGCGGGAGGGGGAGCTGGAGCGCATCTGCAGCTTGGCCGACAGGGACCACGAGGGGCGGATCCCGTTCTCGCTCACCGCCAGGGGGCTGGTCACCGAGGAGCGCGAGGACAGGCTCTGGCGCTGGACGCTCCGCACGAAGGGCCGGGTCGAAAAGCCACCTGCCGGAGGAGGAGGAGGAGGAGGAGGAGGAGAGGGGGGTCACTCGAGGGCCTGGGGAAGCCAGGCACAACCTGAACCCTTTCCCTGCCTCCCCGCCCCCCCCAGAACGCAGCCAGCCTGGCAGTGCCCACCCGACCCGCGGGCATCACACAAGGCAACCTGACAGACACACCGAGGGGAAAGCTTCCTGACTCAGTGCCAGCGGCCGGCCCAGAGGAGCGCCCAAAGGAATTATCTGGGGAAGCAAAGAACCCTCCAGAGGAGATTTGTGGGGCACCCTGAGCACCCGGGCCGAGTGCAGACCAGAGACAGAGAGAGAGAGAGAGGCGCCCCTTGCAGAAAGCCCAGCGTGGACTCCCGGCTAACCTCAGGAAAGCTCCCGAGAAATGGGGGTGGGTTTCCTTCTTGCAAGGTGGGGGGGGGCCTGCGAGACGGAGCTCTTCCACCAGGCTTTCCACTAGGAGCCGCCCACCACCACCACCAGCACCACCACCAGCTACCACCACTTGAACATCCGTGGTGCAGGGCCGGCCCTAGAGTGGAGACCGAGCCATAACTCCGCAGGAGGCTGGAAGGTTGCTCAGCCGGGAACTTTGGGGGTGCATCTCAGTGTGACTAGGACTGCGAGCACTTTTGACCATTACGGCATTTTAACTGTATGACTGTTCACTTGTTTTAAATGTTTTATGGAGACGAGGTACATCGTACCAACCTTTGTAGGCTGCCCTGAGCCCGTTTACAGGTAGGGTGGGGTGTCAATGTAATGAACGAATGAACAAACCAATACTGGCGGCATTCAAAGTGGTGACTGAATGTCACTAATGGGGGGTGGGAAGGGCTCTCGCCTGCCTGCCTGCCTGCCTGCCTGGGGGCCCTGAGCAGAACGCCTGGCCCAGCAAACGCCAGGCTCCAAAGGCGAGGGGGACCAGTGCCTCCCGACAGCTGGCACGAGAACTCTCTCGCCTGGGCAGGGGGGACACGGCCTGCTCTCCTCCGCGCCCAGAAAACCCCCAGCGCTGCTGCCACCTTCTGCCTCACCAACGGGCCCCTCCCTCGGCCCCAGCAGGGACCCTGCAAGCGAGGGCAGCCCCAGGCCCCTCCCTATCCTCCCATGTCCGTCCGACCTACCGTCGTCTTCGCTCCTCTCCCCCATGAGCTCCACGGACTCCGAGAGGGAGGCCAGGGACGTGCGCCGGGAGGAGGCGGCGGAGGCAATGCTGGGCTGCTTGCTTCCCGGGAGCCGGCTCACCCAGTGTTCACACAAGGAGGAGCTGGTGGAGCCTGCGGGGGGGGGGGGGGGAGGAAAGGTGGTGAGAGAGGAGGAGCCTCTGCCCAAAGCCGGCAGGACAGGGGAGCAGGGACCCGAGCAGGGTGGCGACGGGCGGAGGCACGGAAGCTGGAGAGCCGGGAGAAGGGGGCAGGAACCGAGCGCTGAATTCAGCAGGAGGGGGCAGCACCAGGCGTTTGTCCGACCCCTTCATTTCGCACACGCACATCCGCCTGCTTTTCCGGGCGGGGCACCCCACGGCACTGCCACGAGAGCCAGACTCGGAGAGGCTCCCTCCTCCCCGCCCAGGCCCCGAGCCCCGTACCTGCCACCGAGCTGTTGGCCGACCAGGACGGAATGGCCGTCCGCCGCTGGTAGAAGAGGATGTAGGCCGTGTTCCGGCAGACCTCGTTCTCGGCCAGCTGCTGGACCTCGCTGTCGTCAAAGCAGTACCACAGGCCGTCGATGGAGTTCTTGCAGTAGGCTGCGGGAGGAGGCACGCCGCGTGAGACGGTGCGCTGCGGGGGGAGGGGGAGAAGGCCCGCACTGCAGGGGCAGCGGCCAGCTGGAACTGCTTCTTCCCACCCCCACGACGCTTCCCCCCAGAAGGCGGGGGGAGAACAGACGCGGCCGAGAGTTGCCGAAGGAAGGCCAAGGAAACAGACCCCCAGGAAGCCACACGGACAGAGCATGCTCAGGGGGACAGGGCAGAGGAGACCCAGATGCCCACCCACACTGGCTCCTTGTTAGCCTCTTCAGGGGAGAGGAAGCGCATGCCGGGCGGAGTGGGGGGTGGAACGCAAGCGAGGGGAAGCCAGGGGGGGGGAGAGCCCGGCGGGGAGGGAGGCAGCCCCAGTCACCTGTGTAGTGCCCCCCTTGCATGGTGCCGTGGTGATTGCACACCGCGTACAAGTCGTAGACGAAGTCCTCGGGGTCCCTCCCCAGGCCGTAGGGGCGCCTCCAGGGGGACCAGTGGGAAGGCAGGCTCCAGCTGCTCTGGCTCCGCTTCACCACGTGGGGCGTCATGTCCAGGCCGGCCAGCGGGAAGCGCACCATGTTCTGCAGCTTCATCCGTCGGTCTCCTTCCTGTGCGGGGAGGAAGGGCGGGCCAGGTGAGCAGCAGAGAGGAGGAGGAGGAGGAGATTGGATTTATACCCCTTGCCCTTCACCCAGAGCAGCTGACAAACTCCCTTCCCTTCCCTTCCCCTCCCCACAACAGACACCTGGTGAGGTAGGCGGGGCTGAGAGAGCTCTTGACAGAAACTGCCCTTTTTCAAGGACAGCTCTTGTCAGAACTATGGCTTGCCCAAGGTCACACTAACAGGTGGAAGTGGAGGAGTGGGGAATCAAACCCAGTTCTCCTAGATTAGAGGCCACTTGCACTTAACCACTACACCAAACTGGCTGGAAGAGGAGGAGGAGATTGGATTTATACCCTGCCTTTCACTACCCAAGGGAGTCTCAGAGGGGCTTACAATCTCCTTCCCCTTCCCCTCCCCACAACAGACACCCTGTGAGGTAGGCAGGGCTGAGAGAGCTCTTTCCAGAACTGCCCTTGAGAGAACAGCTCTGACAGAACAATGGTTTGCCCAAGGTCATCCAGCAGCTGCATGTAGAGGAGTGGGGAATCAAACCTGGTTCTCCCAAATTAGAGTCCGTGCTCTTAACTGCTACACCAAACTGGCAAGCGCACGTGCCCTGACTTGCCTGACCATGCCAGCAGGCCGGGCTAGCCACCAAATGGGCACCAGAGGAGAAGGTGCCACAATCCACTTGAGCAAAGGCACTTGGCGGAAGAGGCCTGGATCCGGGTGCCCCCGCAGGCAGATGGGCTCTGAACGCCTGCCTCTCAAACACGGGCCCTGCAGGCTGAGTGCAGAATGCCCCTGCGTGCAAACAGGGCGCCCGGATGCCCGGAGAGCACCAGACTGCTGCCCCACAGGCGGAGCCTCTGTCCGCGCTGGCCGCGAGGGGGCTCTTCCCCGAGGGAGCCCGCCTTTACCTGCCGGAAGCGCTTCAGGTGAATGATGAGGACGTCGGGCAGGGTCCAGAGGCTGAGGGTGATGCTCCCCTGCTGCAGCTGCTTGCAGTGCGGACAGCGCCACGCATCATCCGGCGCCAGCTGCGAGAAGGGAGGGCTGCAGTTAGACACCCCCCCGCACGCATCCCCCTCTTGGGCGGGCTGGCTGGCTGGGGGCACCGGCAAGATCTGCCCCTCAACGGCAGGGGGAAGGGAGATGGGGGGGGGATCCACCAGCCAGGAGACCACACCTCCAGCGGCAGCACCGATCTGAGATAGCACATGTTGTTAAAGCACAGAAAGGGGCCGTTGGCCTGGACGCAGATTCGCACTGAGACGGAAGACGGCAGACAAAACAGCCGGTACCAACGACCGTGCCACCCTCTCAGTGGCAAAATTCATAGGCGCAATAATCAAAGAACAAGAGAAACAAGACTGAGTAAAGTCTTCTGAAATATTTTCTTTGGTTCTGATTTCTGCTTAAGGTGATAGCCGTATGAGCAGTACTAGATGGATGGATGGATGGATGGATGGATGATAGATAGAGGATGGATGGATGGATGGATGGATGGATAGATAGATAGATAGATAGATGATAGATAGATGATAGATAGATAGATAGATAGATAGATGATAGATAGATAGATAGATAGATAGATAGATAGATAGATAGATAGATAGATAGATAATAGATAGATAGATGATAGATAGATAGAAAGATAGATAGATAGATAGATAGATAGATAGATAGATAGATAGATGATAGATAGATGATAGATAGACGATAGATAGATGATAGATAGATAGATAGATGATAGATAGATGATAGATAGATGATAGATAGATGATAGATGATAGATAGATGATAGATAGATGATAGATAGATGATAGATAGATAGATGATAGATAGATGATAGATAGATAGATAGATAGATAGATAGATAGATAGATAGATAGATAAAAATAGATAAGACAGACAAACAGACAGACAGATAGATAAGATAGATAGATGATAGTAGATAAGTTGATGGTAGGTAGGTAGATAGATAAGACAGGCAGACAGATAGATAAGATAGATAGATAAGATAGATAGATGACAGTAGATAGATAAGGCAGACAGACAGACAGGCAACACAGCCCTGCCCTGCGGCCAGCTGCCCGCCTGGCACCCTCCGGTGCATCCGAGGAACGGCCGGAAGAGAGCTGCGTGGCCAGTGTGGGGCCAGGGAGGGAGGGAGGCCCCCCGCCCCTCACCTGCTCCTCCTTGGTGTAGAGCTGGAAGCACTGGGCCAGGGTGCAGCACTGCGGCTGCCGGTGGAGCTCCCTCTGCTGGTGGACGCTCTCCGCGTCGGGGATGTACTCGTCCTCCGTGTTCCCGAACAAACTGCGGAGAGCAGAAGGGCCAGGCTGAGCCCGCCGCCCCGTGCCCCCCCACCCCCCCGCAGAGAGAGCAGACCGGGGGGGCCCGCCCCCGCCCACCGGCCTGGGGACAGCCGGGGCCCAGCAGCTGCACCTGGACCCCCCCCAACCCAAGGGGAGGCCGCAGCCCTGCAGGGCCAGAAAGAATCTGTGGGGGCAGGCGAGCAAGTTCCTTCCCTGATGTCACGGAAGAATTAATGCGCTGACTTATGCATGCGAATTGCCTAGTCCGCCTGAGGACCGACCGAGTAGCCTCCCCGTCTTCCCCGCCAGAGTCTAGGGGGCAGCGCGCATGATGAGTCGGTGACCGGGGGGGGTTGCCTCCCGGCCAGCCAGAGGCTCTGAAGACAGGGGGGAGGCTTAGAAAGTTCTGCTCCTCTTTGTTCTGACTCTCACCTGGGGGCTCAGAGTGAAAAGGGACAACGTGCAGATCAAGGAAGCCAGACCACACGTTTTTGTTTCAAACTCCCATTTCCCCGTGAGTAATTGGTAAACGTTATTTTTCAAAGCTAACGCGCGCATGGTGTGCTGCCCACTTCTTTGCTCTGCTCCCTGAAACAGCCCAACGGAACCCTTTCCGGGCCCGCGGATCGAGGGGCCAGGCTGCCCCCTGCAGAAGTGTGCGGAACGGGGTCACTGCGGCGGCGGCCCCAGCCCCCCGCCAGTTTGGGGGCAGACAGACATTCCCCCGGCCCCGCAAAGGCGGCACACGCCAGGCACGGCACTTACTAGTCCTTTGTCTCTTTGTCCCACTCCACCACGAGCTTCACGTGCGGGGTCCCGCCTTGGCCACATGACTTCAGAGCCCTGCGGGGAGAAGACCAGAGCAGCTGCAGAGCGTGCCGCCCCCCCCTGCCCTGCAGCATGGCTCCCTCACAGGCCACCCGCTCCCCACACAGCAGGAACCCAGCTGGGACCAAAGGCGCACCCCACTCATAGCCCATGCAACCAGCTTACCGTCTACACAAGCGGAGCCAGAAGCCAGCCTGCAAGGCCATGGCTCAGTGGAGGAGCCTCTGCTTGGCAGGCAGAAGGCCCCAGGTCCAGTCCCCGGAAGCATCTCCAGTTAAACAGGACCGGGCAGGAGGGGATGGGAAAGACCTTTCTCTGCCTGAGACCCCGGAGAGCTGTCAAGAGGGACCGTGGCTCAGTGGAAGAGCCTCTGCTTGGCATGCAGGAGGTCCCAGGTTCAGTCCCCAGCAGCATCTCCAGTTGAAAAGGACCGGGCAGGAGGGGATGGGAAAGACCTTTCTCTGCCTGAGACCCTGGAGAGCTGTCAAGAGGGGCCGTGGCTCAGTGGAAGAGCCTCTGCTTGGCATGCAGGAGGTCCCAGTTTCAGTCCCCGGCAGCATCTCCAGTTGAAAAGGACCAGGCAGGAGGGGATGGGAAAGACCTCTCTCTGCCTGAGACCCTGGAGAGCTGTCAAGAGGGGCCGTGGCTCAGTGGAAGAGCCTCTGCTTGGCATGCAGGAGGTCCCAGGTTCAGTCCCCGGCAGCATCTCCAGTTGAAAAGGACCGGGCAGGAGGGGATGGGAAAGACCTTTCTCTGCCCAAGACCCTGGAGAGCTGTCAAGAGGGGCCGTGGCTCAGTGGAAGAGCCTCCGCTTGGCATGCAGGAGGTCCCAGGTTCAGTCCCCGGCAGCATCTCCAGTTGAAAAGGACCAGGCAGGAGGTGATGGGAAAGACCTTTCTCTGCCTGAGACCCTGGAGAGCTGTCAAGAGGGGCCGTGGCTCAGTGGCAGAGCCTCTGCTTGGCAGGCAGAAGGTCCCAGGTTCAATCCCCAGCAGCATCTCCAGTTAAAAAGGACCAGGCAGGAGGTGATGGGGAAGACTTCCGCCTGAGACCCTGGTGAGCTGTCAAGAGGGGCCGTGGCTCAGTGGAAGAGCCTCTGCTTGGCAGGCAGAAGGCCCCAGGTCCAGTCCCCGGCAGCATCTCCAGTTAAACAGGACCAGGCAGGAGGGGATGGGGAAGACCTTTCTCTGCCTGAGACCCTGGAGAGCTGTCAAGAGGGGCCGTGGCTCAGTGGAAGAGCCTCTGCTTGGCAGGCAGAAGGCCCCAGGTCCAGTCCCCGGCAGCATCTCCAGTTAAACAGGACCAGGCAGGAGGGGATGGGGAAGACCTTTCTCTGCCTGAGACCCTGGAGAGCTGTCAAGAGGGGCCGTGGCTCAGTGGCAGAGCCTCTGCTTGGCACGCAGGAGGTCAATCCCTGGCATCTCCACTTCCTCGGATCTGACAGAGCCACGTGCCGACCCCTCCCTGCCCAGGAGACGGGAGCAGCTGTCCCCGAGGGGGCAAGTTCCGCTGGCAACACCCGAGATGAGAAGGCGCAGCCTCTCCCGCGAAAGGGCCCAGAAGGGGCGGCCAGGCCGGAGTGGCAGGCCAGGCGTCTCCCCGCGTCTCCCTGCCTGCCTTCCTGCATCAGTGTCCCAACAGACAAGGAAGACGTCCTCCTCACCGTTCCACCATCAGGTGGCAGAGGGGGCGCTCCTCCTGAGGTAACAGGTACGTGATACCCACGGCGCTGACCACACGCAAGCTGAAGGGGCACACCTGTGGGGAGGGGAAGAAGACATGGCAGGCTGCGGCGGGGGGGGGCGCACACAGCAGCAGCTCACAAAGTACTCTGCAGCTTAGAGGGAACACTGGCCCCCACATGTTTGTCCAAACGACACAGAATGTAAAGCAACGGTAAGTGAAGGGCTGGGACCCCTCCCTCTCCCCCCAGGGCCGGGGGCCTTCCTCCGCTACGACACTCTCGCCGGGAGGCCCAACCGGGACGCCCAGCTCCAGGCCGCTGTACCTGAATGCCGGCCGAGGGCCGAAGGTAATACTGCATCTTCTCCAAGATCTCCTTCTGCAGGATGTCCCAGGGAACCGTCTTCTCCGGGTGCAGCACGAAGGGGTGGCCGAACCTGCACGGAGGAGCGGGGGCCTCTGAGGACCGACGGAGCGGGGCCCTCACCCCCCGGGCCTGGCGCTCCTGGGGACACCCAGCGTTGCCCACCACTCCAGCGGCAGCGGCGACCGGGCCACCCCACCCGCCCCAGGGGAGGCCAGAGCTGGGCTCCCGGCTGTGGCCAGGAACACCTCGCCCCCAGGAGGAGGAGGAGGAGGAGGAGGAAGTGGCCCCTGTTCCTTGGTCAGGCTGCAAAAGCAAAGGGACACCCCCCCCTTCCCTGGCACTCCAGCAGCCGCTCAAAACTCCCTCCCCAGAAAAGTGCTCCTCGCAGGGAACTTTCAGGAGATGAGCCAAGGCTTTCTGCTGCTGTGCGCGTACACACACCCCCACGCACCCCCAAAAGAACGAACCATGTTCTCCTCCCCCCAGAAGTGCTGACCTCTTCCCTTGCTGCCCCGAGCAGGCCCGGTTGCACACCAGCACCACGACCTTGTCGCCGGCCGGCCCCCTGGCGTTGGAGTTCTCCAGCCTCCCCGGAGGATACGCAGAGGGCCTGAGAGGGTCCGCGCCGTACTTCAAGTGGTTCAGGTTACTGTTCACGTGGATGCCTGGAACAGCAGGGAAGAGGGGCGTCGGCACGGCCAGCGGTCCAGAGAGCCCCTCGAGGCCACAACCAGAAGGAGCCCCGCGGAAGAGACGGCAGGGCCAGGGAACGCGGCAAGCACCCGACGTTGGGGCCTTCTGGCCTGAGTCCCCACTCCCTGCTCTACTCGGAAGGGTCGCCACACAGTCCCAGCAGGAGGAGGAGGCTGGACTCATACCCCTTTGCCCTTCACTCAGAGTCTCAGAGCAGCTTCCCTTCCCTTCCCCTCCCCACCACAGACACCCTGTGGGGCAGGTGGGGCTGAGAGAGCTCTTTCGAGGACTGCTCCTGAGAGAACAGCTCTGAGAGAACTTGGGACTGACCCCAGGCCACACCAGCGGCTGGAAGTGGAGGAGTGGGGAACCAAACCCGGTTCTCCCAGATCAGAGACCGACCTCTCTGGCTCAGGATCCCCTCTGGCCGGTAGATCTCCGGGGTCTCGAAGGCAAAGATGCAGTCGCTTTCTTGCACCGCGTCCAGGTCGTCCGTGTCAGAAAAGGAGCGATGGAAGCCATCGTAATACATCTCGGTCAGCACGATCTGGGGGGGGAACCGGGATGCAAGGAGGGTCCACATCAGCCAACAATTCCAAGCGTCACTCATGTGGAGCCCTGGCCCAGCGGGGGGGCAGTGGCCGGGAACTCCTCCCCGGAGGCCCTGTGAGCCCAGGAGACACCGACGCCACAGCTTCCCAGCAGGGGCCATCCCGGCAGTGACCACCCCCCCAGGCCCTTTCCTGGAGGGCAGCAGGAGCCCCGCCCACTCCCCCAGCAGCCTCGCTAGAGGAAGGAGAAAGTGGAGTAAAGAGGGCCCAAGGGGGAGATTCGGGCACGCGCCAAAGCCCCAGGCCCTCGGGCAGCGGGTGCGGAGCAGGGCGGCCGAGCAGAGAGCCAGTCCGGCTGAGTCGTGAGCCCCGGCCTCGGAGCCTTCGTGTTTACCTGCTTGGTGGGGATTTTGGTTTCCCTGGAGACGGCTTCTCTCAGCCTGGCCACCGTGCCGGACAGGGGCACAGCCACCCCGATGCGCATGCAATGGGAGCACTTCCCTCGGTACACCACGGTGACATAGAGCGGCCTGCAGGGGGCACAAGGAACAGTTGGGGAGGCGGAAGCGGGACGCCGGGGCCATGCGGCCGAGGCCCTGTGCCGCCCACACGGCAGCGCAGACGTGATTGGCGCAAGACACTGTCAGGCCCCACCCCTCCCCGTTGGCCAGCAGGAGAGAGCGGCTTCAGTGCCAAGGACCCCGTTCACATCACAGGGTTATGTGTCAGAGCCCTTTCCTTTCCTCTGGGTGGAAAACTTCCCCATTCTTTTAACCTATCTGAAGTCTGGGCCCAAGAGTACACAACAAAAGGATGCAGGTACACCGAATCGCCTCTGGCTGCACCCAGACATCAGTTGCCCTCTCCTGCCTTCGTCTAGCCGGGGGGGGGGGGGGCAGGAAAGGGCAACGCAGAATGAACACCCTGTTCTGAGTCCACCTATGGCCAGGCTATTCAAATGAAATTGCTGAGCAGTTGGGTTAGAACGGATAAAAGGAAGTCCTTCTTCACCCAAAGAGTGATTAATGCGCAGAACTCACTGCCACAGGAGGGGGTGGCGGCTACAAGCATGGGCAGCTTCAGGAGGGAATTAGATAAACATCTGGAGCAGAGGTCCATCGGTGGCTATCAGCCACAAGGTATAGATAGGGACTCTGGGGCAAGTGATGCTCTGTATCCTTGGTGCTTGGGGGGTGGGGACAACAGAGGGAGGGCTTCTAGTGTCCTGGCCCCACTGCTGGACCTCCTGATGGCACCTGGTCTTTTTGGCCATTGTGTGACACACACAGAGTGTTGGACTGGAGGGGCCATGGGCCTGATCCAACATGGGCTTCTCTCTTACGTTCTTAAGTGTGCCCAGACCCACCCAGCCCTCAGAGGACTCCCAGCCACTCCCTACAATACCCCTCCCTAGCAGGCTGGGGGGAAGCCACCCCTTCGGGGAGGGGGGGAACGGGACCAGCAAACCTAGCTCCTTCTGGGAGTTTTGCACAGGCTGCGCCGGAGGAGGAAGTCTGGCAATGCTTCACCTGGGCAGCTACGGGATGCCCGCATCGCCTCCAACAGGTCACCGAAACCAGATGCGGAAAGCTCCCCAGGGAAAAGACCCGCCTGCCTCCTCCCGGCAGCCTCCAGAGTCCTTCGGCCACAGCCGCCGGCCCGCTCACGCCACCCTCTCTCTCCCGTGACGTGCCCAAGTGGCAAAGCCCCCCCCCCCATCTTGACACCTACCGGGTGTGAGGCAGCGGGATGGGCAGAGAGATGCACAGGAATGGATCGAAGGTGTTGCTCTGCTTCTGGCAATGGGGACACGTCAAAGACGACCTGGCGGCGGCGGCGGCAGAGCAAAAACACACAAGGAAGAGTGTCAGTGCCTGTGTCTGTGTGTGTGTGGGGGGGGTCCTTTAGGAGAGCAGCAGCCCCCTCACCCTCCCCAAACCTCTGCCCCCGCCCCCCAAAGCTCCACTCCCAAAATATTCAGGGATTTCCCAACCCAGAGTTGAAAAATATTTTTCCCATGCCAAAAAAAAAGGGGGGGGGTTATCTGCGTGTGCGCTGGGAGCAGCGTTCTGGCGGTGCTTTCTCCTTCAGGCGCTCGTCTTCTGAGCAGAGGGCTGCTCCTTACGGCGGGGCCACGCCAATGCTCCCTCTAAGCCACGGAGTCTCGTGAGCAAAGATTCTGCTTTGTGAGCTGCTGGCATTAAAGTGGTGAGGGAGCAATTCGGCTGCTGCATAAATTAGTTTGCTCTGGAGCCACTTCCTTCCTGAGCTGAGGCAAAAATGTGTGAGCCGGAGGCTAAAAAACTGCGAGCCGGCTCACTCTCACTCAGCTTAGAGGGAACACTGGACTCCCCACCCTCTATCCGAAGCGGCCCAGCCCGAAAACAGCCCGACCGCCTCTCCTGCTGCTGGTGTGGCTGAGGACCCCTCCCCTGGGGAGGCTGAGCCCCCGGCCCCAAGGCCTCCCTCCCCGTCCGTACTTCCCCCCCATCACGGACCGAGGGGCGAGCCAGATACCCGGGTCAAACCCAAGACGGCCGTTCTGAAAGCAGAGAGGGAGGAACCAGGCACCACGCCTGGCCCTGCCCGAGGGAGGCCGTACCTGTACTGGGCCTGGAAGAGCTCCTGGACGAAAGAGCTGTTGATGGGGAAGGCGGGCCCCTCGATCAGCACCGGCTCCTCCAAGGGCGGCTGGGGGGGAGGAAGAGGCACTTCGGTCAGGCAGAAACCAGAGAAGGAGAAGGGGAGCCAGTGTACAAACACAGGCAAAAGCAAAGGTTCCCTTGCTCGAAAGCCAGTCGAATCCGACTCTAGGGTTGCGGTGCTCATCTCCGTTTCAAAGCCGAAGAGCCAGCGCTGTCCGGAGACGTTTCCGTGGTCATGTGGCCGGCATGACTAAACACCAAGGTGCACAGAACGCTGTTACCTTCCCACCGAAGTGGTACCTATTTATCTACTTGCAATTTCTTGCTTTCGAACTGCTAGGTTGGCAGGAGCTGGAACTAGAGACGGGAGCTCACTCCGTCATGCGGCACACTCGGGTCTCGAAATGCTGAACTACTGACCCTCCACAGCCTGCAGTTCAGTGTCTTAACCACTTGAGCCACTGCAGCTCTACAAACACAGGAACAAAGCGCAAAAACCACTGGCTGAAAATAAACAAGGGAGATGCAGAACGATACAGGACAACAATCCAGTAAACAGAAATAGAACAATGCTGGCCAAGGTGCAACCGGAATACAAAAACAATAAGGAATGAAGTCCCAATTATTTCACTGTGTCTCCCTCCGGTTGTGTTGTAATAGCGTAGTCCAATTTGACGTGCTTTTCCTCATGGAGTGGACATAATATGCAATTTATATATTATGTATGAATGTTCAGTCTCACTTGTGTATGTTTTGAATTTGCACTTAGTCCCACTATAGCCTATTGGTTTTTGAAGAAGAAACGCTCGAAACGTGGCTGCTTGCATCCGGACTACACGTCAAATGGCTTTCTGTGGCTTATGGAATTTATGAATGTCCACTCCATGAGGAAATGCACGTCAAATTGGACTACGCTATTACAACACAACTGGAGGGAGACACAGTGAAATAATTGGGACTTCATTCCTTACTGTTTTTGTATTCTGGTTACACCTTGGCCAGTATTGTTCTATTTCTGTTTACTGGATTGTTATTCTATATCATTATATATCCGCCTTGTTTATTTTCAGCCAGTGGTTTTTGCGCTTTGTTCCTATTTCGGTCAGGCAGGCGGAGGCCCTCCCGGAGGCTTCACGGCTCTCCGGCAAGCGGGGCGAGGCGAAGACCCCGAACAGGAAGGAATCGTTTCAATGGGAGACTCAAGAGCCGTCCCAGAGAGGCAGCCCTTCCCGCATCCCTGGGGTAAGCCCGCCTAAACATGACAATCCCCCACCCAGAGTGAGCCAAGCGGCGCCCCAACAAGCAGAGCTCAGTGGCCTGTGTGAACAGCCCGGGAATCCGTGCGGTGGCCGTGGAAGAAGAAGAGGAGATTGGATTTATACCCCTTGCCCTTCACTCGGAGTCTCAGAGCGGCTGACAATCTCCTTTCCCTTCCCCTCCCCACAACAGACACACCCTGTGAGGAAGGCGGGGCTGAGAGAGCTCTCTCAAGGACTGCTCTTGAGACAACAGCTCTGAGAGAACTTGTGGCTTACCCAAGGTCATCCAGCGGCTGCAAGTGGAAGAGTGGGGAATCAAACCCGGTTCTCCCAGATTAGAGTCCACACACTTAACCACTGCACCAAAGACAGACGACGGGGATGGCCCCATTCCAGCCCCACGTCTGTCCCTCCCTCCTCCTGGTCAGGACCAGCTGTGGCCCCGGAAGCCCTGCCTGGGCTGCGGCCCGTCTGACCTTCAGCGGGGGGCTGCCGTTGTTCTTCATCAGGTTGTTGAGGTCCTCGTGGACTCTGTCCAGCAGCCAGAGGAGGAATTCTTGAGCGTCGTGCTGGGAGCTGCCGCGGTACTGCATGGCGTTCTTGGAGACGATGCTCTGCGGAGGAGAAAGAGCACCGCGGCTGAGCCCCTGAAGCACACGTCTCCCCACCACTCTCCTTGGCTTCCCCAGGGGGCTCTCCGAGCCCACGCACTCCGGGGGCAGCCCCAAGGCCCGGGCACCAGCAGGAATCGCTGCAGCCGGGAAGCAGCCGGGCTTCTCCCAGGAGCCAAGTGGCACTGCCCATCCTTGCCTGCTGCCAGTGCAGTGCACCCTCCACAGCCTCTCTCTGCCTGCTGGGGTCCCCATTCAAAGCCAGAGGGCTACCAGCAATGCTCCCTCTAAACTGTGGAATCTTGTGTGCAAAAATTCCACTTGTGAGCGACTGGCTTTAAAGTTGTGAGCGAGCGATTTTGCTGCTGCATAAATTAGTTTGCTCTGGAGCCACCCTTCCTGAGCTAAGACAAAAATGTGTGAGCCGGAGGCTAAAAAAAGGTGAGCTAGCATCAGCTTAGAGGGAACACGGGCTACCAGCAGCCTGCAGTGTGGCACCGCCAAAAGCAGGGACTCCAGGATGGCAGGCGTTTTCACACAGGCAGCAGCACTCCGGGCAGACCCAGCAAGAGGCCGGCGTTTTCCTGAGCGTTAGCGTGACGCTCCAAACTTCCATGCATTTCCCCACTACCTCACAATACCCTCAGCTGCCCCCCCCCCACACACACACACAAAGCACCCACCCCGTTTCCACACACCTGAATGAGTGTGCCAGCACAGCACGTGAAGAGTTTCTCTGCCAACACAAAAAAGGCCCTGCTCTGCCATAAAGGCACACAGAGAGACAACACTGGCGCCACCGGGAGGGCAAGGCTCAGCAACTCCCCCCCCGGCTTACGAAAGGGGCACAGAAGCGGGGAGCCTCCCCACAGACACAAACTAAAACAGACCTGAGGGGCAACTCCACTCTGCAGCTGCCCTCAGCCGTTGCTCCTTCCTGCGGGTGGCACTCTCTGCCCGGTGGCCCCAGAGCAGTTCCCTAACCCCCCCACTGGAAGAAGAAGAGAAGAGACTGGCTTTGTACCCCGCCCTTCACTTGGGAGTCTCAGAGCGGCTGACAAACCCCTTCCCTTCCCCTCCCCACAACAGACACCCTGGGAGGCAGGCGGGGCTGAGAGAGCTCTGACAGGAATTGCTCTTTTTCAGGAACAGCTGTGCCAGAGCTTGTGATTGACCCAAGGTCACATCAGCAGCTGCAAGTGGAGGAGTGGGGAATCAAACCCGGTTCTCCCAGATTTAGCCAAAAATCCTAAATATAAATACACGTTGATGGGGTCTGATCTGGCAGAGACTGACCAAGAGAGAGATCTTGGAGTCGTAGTGGATAACTCGCTGAAAATGTCTACACAATGTGTAGCTGCAATAAAGAAGGCCAACGCTATGCTGGGGATTATTAGGAAGGGAATTGATAACAAATCAGCCAGTATCATCATGCCCCTGTATAAATCATTGGTGCGACCTCATTTGGAATACTGTGTACAGTTCTGGTCACCACATCTCAAAAAGGATATTATAGCATTGGAAAAAGTGCAGAGAAGGGCAACTAGAATGATAAAAGGGTTGGAACACCTTCCCTATGAAGAAAGGTTAAAATGCTTGGGGCTCTTTAGCTTGGAGAAACGACGGCTGAGGGGTGACATGATCGAGGTTTATAAGATTATGAATGGGATTGAGCAGGTTGAGAAAGAAGTACTTTTCTCCCTTTCTCACAATACAAGAACTCGTGGGCACTCTATGAAATTGCTGAGCAGTCGGGTTAGAACAGATAAAAGGAAATACTTCTTCACCCAAAGAGTGATTAACATATGGAATTCACTGCCACAGGAGGTCGTGGCAGCTGCAAGCATGGACAGTTTCAAGAGGAAATTAGATAAACATATGGAGCAGAAGTCCACCAGTGGCTATTAGCCACAGGGTATAGAATGAGAACTCTCAGTCTGGGGCAGGTGATGCACTCTATTCTTGGTGCTGGAGGGGGCAGCAGTGGGAGGGCTTCTGGTGCCCTGGCCCCACTGCTGGACCTCCTGATGGCACCTGGTATATTTTGGCCGCTGTGTGACAGAGTGTTGGACTAGATGGGCCATTGGCCTGATTCAACATTGGCTTCTCTTATGTTCTTATGTTCTTATTAGAGTCTGCGCACTTCACCACTACACCAAACTGGCTCCCTGGCGGCAGCAGGGAGGATACCAGGAGGAGGGCATGCAAGATTGGTGCGTTTCGGAGGTGGGGCGGGGTTTTTTGAAATGGAGGTGCTGAAGAAGGGCTGTGTCAGTTGCTAATTACAGCAATCATTAAATCCTTTTCTATTTTATTCATGAACACCTACACCCCCACCTTTCCTTGTGGCTGAAGGTGGCTTAGTTAATAATAATAGTTAACCACAATTAATAATAGAAAAAAGTCCCTGGCTAAAACCAAAGGTAGAATAACCAGCCCCAGATCCCTTCGAGGTGAATGTGATTTGTTCATTGCAAGCCTTGGCAAAAGGACGGATGGAAAGACAGACATTCAAGCCGGCAAGCAAAGCCTCGGAAGGGGAGAGACCAGGAGCCGACCCAAGGGACGGCCGCAGCGCGTCTGCCACGAGAGGGCACTGCAGGACCCGTCTGCTTAGGACCTGGCTTCCCCACCCGGTTAACTGGGTTTCAGGGACAGCTCTCCAACATGACACACCTCTTTAGAGAAAGAGGAAACACACGATTGGGTTCCTTCTGGAGGGGAGGGATTTTGCGGGTGGCCAACTGCAGTTGCTTACAACTTTCTTGTTACTGGTCCAAACTGGAAAGCAAGAACTGCCAGGGGACCATTATTTTGCAAGAAGGGGCTGAGGGAGCGTCAGAGAAGCTGCAGACGTGATGCAGGCTCTGATCTCAACCCAAAGGAGGGAGGAGGAATGGACGGCGGCGGGCGGCTCAGAAGACCGGATTCCTGCACCCCCGCACTCCCCCCCCCGGCCAGCCACCAGCGACTGGACGGCTCCAAGCCCGAGCCTGAGCATGGCCCCCCCCCATACAATGCTCCCTCTAAGCTGTGGAGCCTTGTGAGCGAAAATTCTACTTGGTGAGCTACCGGCATTAAAGCTGTGAGCGAGCGATTGGGCTGCTGCGTAAATTAGTTTGCTCCTTCCTGAGCCGAGACAAAAATGGGTGAGCCGGAGGCTAAAAAACTGTGAGCTGGCTCACACCAACTCAGCTTACATGTTAATGACTCCTTGGGTTGTCTCACGCAAAAGTTTTCAAGCCACAGATTCCGAGCGAGTCAAATTCTGCCTTTAAAGACATCTCCCTCATTCCAAAAGAGAAAATATTTCATAGGAATTATAGTGGTGCCCTCCCAAATGCCCCCATCTTTCTATCGGAAGAACTAGTAGGAAATCTGGGGTTCCCCCCTCCGCCATCTCTCCGTTAGAGTCAGGAATCATCTTTGCCGTGAAATGCCCTCCCCTGGTTCCCCTCCCCTGGCTGGCACCAATTGGGCAATTCCCAAAACAACCCCAAAGGCAGGATTTTAGTCCAATCAATGTATGCGTCTTCCGGCTTCCGAGATACGGGCTGCACTTCTGAAGTTCTCTTGTTTCTGCAGGCAGAAAGGGGCCGCCTCCCCCAGAAGGAAGCTGATACCCGGGAGTGCAGGCAGGCAGGCAGGCGTTTCGTGTTCAGCTCTGCTCTTCCTCTATCGGCGCATCTAATGGGATGATAACGCTGACACCCAAGATCTCCCGAGCGAGTGAGTGAAGCCGCCGGCAGAGCTCCTGCTTAGCCAGAGAAAAATAAGTGGGGCCAGAGATGTACAGACAGAGGGAGAGAAGGTCATCAGATGCCAGAGGGAGGCCGGGAGCTGAAAGGTCACTTCGGGGGGGGGGGGCAGCCGATTTGGGGAGGCGCGGCTTGGCCTTTGCCTTTCCAAAGGAGCAAGCAGCCCAGAGAGCCGGTGTGAGGGAGCCATCCCAAGGGAGAGGTCGGCCCTTCGAAAGCTACACTTCAGACAGGCGCGGGGAAGCGGCAGCCGAAGTCCGACTCACAATGTGCTGGAACGGGATTTCTCTAAAAGGGCAAGAGACGGGTTTAATCCAGTCCCCGAGGCAGGCCCGATTCCCCTAACTGTGGGCCTAGGAAGAGACAAAAAAGGCCCTGCCTCAGCCGCCGGAGCAGACGGCTTCAGCGCTGGCTCCGATCCCCCAGGGATGGCCGCTCTTGTTAGCAAAAGCTTTTAGGCCTCCCTGGGCCGGGAGCGGCCGGCCACAACGCTCCAGCAGCACATTGATTTCCCTTCATTTCCTGCTCCCTGGCAGCCCTCGATCCTCTTCCATTTGTTCCTGGGAGACGCCCGCCAGACACACGACCCCACCCTCCACTACACAGCTTGAGCGCCACCATTCGGGGCTTTCCACCACCACCACCCACCCCTGCACTCTCACCGAGGCCAAGGAGCGTGGCCTGCACCCTCTAATCCAGGGGCGCAAAAGCCGGGGCAGGCCCCTGATGAAGAAGCGCCAGTGTCAAACTCAAATGCTCGTTTGCCATAGTTTGGGGGAATTGGGGGGCTGCAGAGGGGTGAGAGTGTGAGAATGTTGTGGTGGCGATGTAACTCTTCCTAAGATACCTCCCAATGTAGGGATGACCTTGGAGATGACTGGGCGCGCTTTGCTGTGTTAGATAAACTAACGGCATATTCACAGGTGGGGGTGGAGAGCACGTGAAAGCTAGGCCGGGCGACTGTGGGGTATGATTGGATGGGACCCAAAAGGGGGGGGCAGGCTGGTTTGAACTGGCTATAATTGGGGGGGGGTTGGCACCAGAACCTCAGTTCCGACACAGTACTGGCCTCAGCTTGGAACATCTTTATTCATCCATAAACAAATCATGGCCAGAGAGTGACGTTGAGAGTAATTTTGTCCAAGAGCCTGACACCCAGCTCCTCTAGATTAAGAGCAGCTGCCGGAGCCAAGGGGACAACCATGCCTTGGTCTTAGCGACACCCCTGCAGAGCGGAGGGGGCACCCGGCCTGCAAAGAACTGCACATAAAAGCACCCCCATGTCAGGGCACTGCTTCCTGGGGGAGGGGGCAGTGTTCATCTTCACCACTCTCCCCCTCTCCCGAGTTCTCCTTTAGCAATCTAGCTGAGGAACACTCAGACTACCAATAAGGTTTGAAAAACTGAAGAAGACCAACCTGCACATTAAAAAAGAAAGCAGCAAGAGCGCGGGCGGCAGGAGGGTGCCATAGATCACTTGTGACAACACAACCGCTCAGATCCACACACAACTCCCGCGTAGCTTTCATAGAATCATAGAAAGTTAAGAGTTGGAAGGGACCTTGCAGGTCATCTAGCCCAACCCCCTGCACTCTGCAGGAGCAGAGCCAAAAGAGAGCCCTACGACATCCCCGAAAGATGGTCGCCCAGCCTCCACGTGAAAACGTCCAGGGAAGGAGCACCCACCACCTCCCGAGGCAGACTGTTCCACTGCTCAGCCTCTCTTACAGGCAGGAAGTTTCTCCTGATATCTAGCCGGTATTGACTCCCTCGTAATTTCCACCCATTAGATCTAGTCTTGCAGTCCGGAGCGAGAGAGAAGAGATCTGCTCCATCTACACCGTCTTCTACATGACAGCCCTTCAGATACTTGAAGACTGCCATCGTGTCCCCTCTAAGCCTTCTCTTTCCCAGGCTAAACAGACCCAACTCTTTCAGCCTTTCCTCATAAGACTTGGATTCCACCCCTCTCATCCTCCTGGTTGCCCTCCTCTGGACACGCAGATTCATGGTTGCTGTTGAAGCACTAGCGGGAAAAGGGGGAAGCAGGCGTTGTCTCTCTCCAACCGAGGCCCGGGGGAAAGGCTTCCCGACAAACAGGAGCACTACCAGGGAAATCCACCTGCACCCCTCAAGAAATGTGGGACTCCTCGGGTACAGCAGAAGGGGCAAGGGCGCATTTGGCAACCCAGAATATCCCCAGCGGGACCCCCCCAAACAACAGAGACATGCGTTGCCCGCTAAAAGTTAACCAGAGGCCACCCGTGCCCTCCCAAGCAGCCACCCGTTCCAAACCAGAGCCCGGCTCAACCGCCTTGGGGCTCCAAAACTCACAGACCGCGGCCAGCAGTGGCCTGAAGACCACGTCACTAAACGCAGGCCCTCTCTGAGTGGTCAAAGGCAGCAGAGAGCTCCGGGGATCCCCTTCGTGAGACAGACGCCCGAGCCGGCCCCAGGGGCACCCGAGACGGCGGAATAACGAGCCCGAATGTAGGTCAGGCAGAGGAGGGGTCAGGCAGCCACGGGGGGATTTTCAAAGCCGCCAGGCTGCCCCCAGTTTCCCTTTGGTTATTCTGCTGGAAAACGCAAATCCGCCATCTGCCCAACTGTGGCACGCCCGGTCCCAGCTCTGAGCCGCCGCCTTCTTCTTCTCCCGCAGCTGCGAGGACACAAAGTGCTCTAATGGCAGCCAGACACAGACGAGGGGCAGAGACGCGCCGGAGAGGAAGACGGGTCCACATGCCCCTCCCGCCTTGCCTGACTCTCTCGGAGGCGCAACAGCCCTGTCGCTGGACAGGCAGCGAAGACTGCTGGTGAAGAGGGACGCAGCCGGGGAAGGCCCCTTCACACACTCCGGGACACACGGGGGACGGGCAAACGGGTGCCCGCCCAGAGCTTGCCGGGGGGGGGGTGGCGGCTAAGAAAAGTGGAAGGCAGCAGGGGAAGAGGAAGGCCCAGCACAGAGGCGGACGGACCGGACTCCCCCCCCCCAGGAAGCCACAATGGCCCTAAGCGGGCAAGACCTGTGCGAGGTCGTCAAGGGTGGGAGGCTGTGGGGGTCATTCACTCCTCCATAGGGTCCACCCTAAATCAGAAGTGACTCCCGGGCACTTCACACGCACACACACATGCACCTGGGAGGGTCCTGTCCCCGTCCGTCCCCCCCAGAGCCTCCAAGCAAACTGCTTTTGCCCTGGCCTTCCTGTCCAGAGCGCACCCAACCGGGCCGCTCTTGCTTCCCACCACAGCAGCTGGGCTAGATCTGCCTTTTGAACACGTTGAATCAGAACCTTTGAGCCGTCAAGGTCAGTATTGTCCACTCGGACAGGCAGCAGCTCTCTGGAGCCTCGTCAGGCACGGAGGTCTTTCCCAACACCTCCTGCCCGATCCTTTTAACTGGAGATGCTGCTGGGAATTGAACCGGTGACCTTCTGACTGCCAAGCAGAGGCTCTGCCACTGAGCCATGGCCCCTCCTTACAGCTCTCCAAGGTCTCAGGCGGAGAAAGGTCTTTCCCATCACCTCCTGCCTGGTCCTTTTTAACTGGAGATGCTGCCAGAGATTGAACCTGGGACCTTCTGCATGCCAAGCAGAGGCTCTGCCACTGAGCCACAGCCCCTCCTCCTTACAGCTCTCCAGGGTCTCAGGCAGAGAAAGGTCTTTCCCGTCACCTCCTGCCTGGTCCTTTTTAACTGGAGATGCTGCTGGGGATTGAACCTGAGACCTTCTGCCTGCCAAGCAGAGGCTCTGCCACTGAGCCACTGCCCCTCTTGACAGCTCTCCAGGGTCTCAGGTGGAGGTCCTTCCCATCACCTCCTGCCTGGTCCTTTTAACTGGAGATGCCGGGGATTGAACCTGGGACCTTCTGCATGCCAAGCAGAGGCTTTACCACTGAGCCACGGCCCCTCTTTGCAGCTCCCCAGGGTCTCAGGCAGAGAAAGGTCTTTCCCATCACCTCCCACCTGGTCCTTTTCAACTGGGGATGCTGCCGGGGATTGAACCTGGGACCTTCTGTGTGCCAAGCAGAGGCTCTTCCACTGAGCCACAGCCTCTCCCTGTCGCTGCAGAAAGATTCCAGGAGCTCCTTGGGGAACCCCGGGTAGGTGGGCAAGAGCGCAGGGATGAACCTGCAGGCCGACTTCCTTCCCCGCCCAGAAAGCTGTTCTCAGGCCAGGCAGGAAGGAAAATAATGTGGGGATGTGGCTTCATCGGCGAAAGGTATTGTTCACAGTTAAAATCACTTCCTTTGCTTGCATGGTCCAGTCTCCACATTAACCGGACGCAAGAATGTTTACATGTTTCAAACGGCGTTGTGCTAATCTGTCAATACACTAATAATCTCATTAACTCAAAGGTCTCTGTAGCAATCTACGACGGTTAATGCGCCCGGGCAAACGATTTATACTGTTAACCCTATTAAAACAATCAAGAGTATCTCTAGCATGAAATCTGGCCCACAGCAGAACCGTTAATAGCCTTTCGCGTCTGCAAACCTCTGCGAATATCCTGAAGATGTGGGGGGGGCGCCTGAAAGTTTCAAAACAGAATTCCACGGTGGGGCTCCTTTCGATGGGTTACTCCTTCATCCATCGGTCACTCGGCTTTTATTTCCTGCGCCCCCTATTCACACTCCGGCACCCATTTCCCACCCCAAAAGCGGCGTGGGAATCTGTGCGTGGCTTCCGTTTGCACCCCCTGCTTCCCACCCCTGGACCTAACCCCACCCCGAAGGCAGGCAAAACATCAGATCAGACACAGCAAACTGAAAAATACAAAACAGGCGAAAGAAACCACAAAGCAGAGGGCAGCGCCAGCCCAAAGAGTCCACGGAACAGGTGTCTTCACAAGGAATTTCCAGGATAAGAAGCAGCCGGGGCACCCTCGTGATTAGGGTGAGATACTGAAGACGTAAATTATGATTTCCCACAGCGCCTTCGACCCACAAGGGTGCGGCCGATTACTGACACTGAAGGGAGAGCGATCCCACCCCACCCCACCCCACCCCAGACGACCATTCCAGAGTACAAAGGCGCAAATATTTTAACAGCCCACTGCTATTGAACAAACCCCAGGCAGGAACCGGCATCTTCGCTGTAGCCAGGCAGACTGCTGGGAAAGTGTTGAGGCCAGCAGAATGCAGATGATGGAAACAGCTGACAACCAGGGAGACGAAAACCATCCCGTCCGGCACGGAACAGCAAGCGTAGAAAACCCGTTCCGTTGACTCTTCCGCGGGCATGCCGCAAGGGGTGAAAACTCATCTGGGCACCCTGACTCGGATAGTACTGGGCAAGCCTGGTCTCGTCAGATCTCAGAAGCCCTGGAAAGTATTTGGATGGGAAACCTCTAGAGGGTACCAGGGTTGGGAGGCAGGGGCAGGCTACCCAGCCACTTCTCTGAATGTCCTCCGTGCCCCAGTAGGAGTGCCCAGAGGTCGCCACGACTTCCAGGCACGGGCATGCACACGCAGAGAAACAAATGCAAAAATACCCCTCCCCCAAAAAAACTCGCTTGCCAACCCAGGTGGCTACAGGGAAACCAGCAGCCCCCCTGTCTAGGCACCATCAACAGGGTCCCACGGAGAAGGTTGCAAGCAACTCAGTACCCACATTCGGGTGGAGAAAGGCAAACGGCGCTGGGGAGCTCTGCACGGGCTACCCAAGGGGGCCCTGCCCGGTTCTGTATGGTGCCCGCAAGGAGCTCAGACAAAGGGCCATATTCAAGAGGTCCGTGAAAGATATTCCGGGTCCCGCCTTCCTATAGGGTGGGACACCAGCTTCTCTTTTCTGAGAAGGGTCAGGTAGGTCCCTCCATCTCCGGCATCAACCACCAGGGCAGTTCCCAGACACCTCACAGTTCCAGCAGCCCTCAAGCAGCGGCTGGACAAACCCTTGACGGGGGTGCTCTCAGCTGGTCCTGCACTGAGGAAAGAGGGTTGGACTAGACGGCCCGTATGGCCCCTTCCGGCTCTCTGATTCTACCTCTCTCTGTGCAAGGAAATGCAGCAGGTAAAGCACACCAGAGTCCGGCCCCGGTGAAGCCAGAGCCTGCAAGAACACAAGCCGGCACACACTCCGTAACCCCACCACCACCACCACCACCACTGCTGGGGCAGGCATCGGGAAGAATGCCTGCCTGAGATTCTGGCCTCAAGGAATTCCACCATTCAAGCTCCACAAAGGTCCCGGAGTCACTGGAGGACGCAGAAACCCACAACCCCGTTTCGGGTTTACGCTGCTCTTTGCCGTCCTCCGAGGAACCAGAAGTCCGTGCCCGTGCTAAGAGCGCTCCGGATCTCCCTCAAACAAGCAGCTCCACAAATGTGCGTAACTGCAGACCGCCCAAGGAAGAAATCACCCAAGACGCTGCTGCTCTGCCAATGATAAAAAAGAAAACCATTCTGCCCGCCCCACGGAGGTCCAGCCCCCAGCCCTGCTGATGATTAGATCCGAGGCTGGAATGGACACACAGCGCCAGGGTCCAGTGGGGCACCCTGAAGACCAACAAACTTTAATTCTGGGCAGTGTTCCCTCTAAGCTGAGTTAGTGTGAGCTAGCTGGCAGTCTTCTAGCCTCCGGCTCGCACATTTTCGCCTTCGCTCCGGAAGGGTGCCTCCAGAGCAAATTAATGGATGCAGCGGCCAAATCGCTCGCTCACCACTTTAATGCCCAGCACCTCACAAAGTAGAAATTTTGCTCACAAGCCTCCACGGCTTAGAGGGAGTATCGATTCTGGGCATAAGCTTCCATGCACAGGCACGCTTCTCCAGATGCCACACGAAAGCTCATGCCCAGAATTAGACTTGGTTGGTCTTCAAGGTGCCACACGGGACTCCAGCTTCGTTCTGCTGCTTCAGACCCACACGGCGACCCCCCCGAATCTATCCGTACTTTGCGAATCCCGAGAAGACCAAGCTCAGAAGACAAAGAGCACAGCACCACCCGGATGGTGCCCAGGGACCTGTCTGCTTGTTATTACACCTGGCGGCTGGCAGTTCAGGCACAGGGCTGCCGGTTGTCCCCGCTGCCGCAGGCCGGAATCCTCAACTGCACTCCCTCCGAACAAACTTTAGAAAACAGGAAAAGTCCCAGGTGTTTCAGCTAGATTGCAGTCCAGCAGCACCTTAGAGCAAAGCAGAACTTAACTCTGAAATGGGGCTGCCACAGATCCGTGCTGGGAGTTCCTGTGGACAAGAGTTTCTGGGTGATCAACTCTGACTCTCGAAAGCTCATCCCCACCCCCACCCCCAAACTCGCCCTGGTCTCTGAAGTGCTGCCGGACTCGAACCCACTGCAAACCGACACAGCCGCCCCTCGGAAGATATTCCAGGTTTGTCAAGAGCTGCACGTTTCTTCCCCAAAGGATCTGTGAACCGACAGTCCCCCCCATCAATCAGGCGGCGTTGGCATGCCGCGGCACAAGAGTCTCTCTGCACAGGGACACGGCTGCACAATATCTTGGGGGGGGGTGTCGATTCCTCCCACCCACAGAAGAGCGGAGAGGGAGACGGAGAAGGCAAAGAGAGCAGCGTGTGGAGTGAGAAAACTCTCGCTGACAGCTTGCAGCGCTTTGGGGGGAGAGGCTGCCCCCAAATGCCAAGTAAGCGCTTGTTACTTTAAGACCCGTGACAAAAATGTGTGATTTAGGCTTGCTCAGAAAGATGTGCTCATGTGTCAAATCCTCCCTGCGGGGACACAACCGCTTCTCCGCAAGCAAAGCAGCGTTCTGGAAAACCTTCCATTAGTGGGTGGCCACTGGCCCAGCCAGTCTGTGCAGAAACAGGAGGGAGATCTGCTTAAACCAGTGACCTACATCCGGCAGACGACATGGGCTGGCCTCCGTTGGGGCAGGCAGTGGCCCTTTTGTTCCTGGGGAAGACAGCCTTCCCCCCCACCCCCAAGACTGCTGACCCTACTCAAGCCGCACAAGCTCTTCACCTGCCCTTACTTCCACGGATGCACCCAACAACGGATTCTGAAACGTCGTAATTTTGCAAACACTACTAGCTTTTCCCCAAGCTGGCGAGGGCACAACCTCTAGAATGCTTAGATATTGTAAGCAGTGAATGGGCCTACTCTAGCCTGGCACCTGTTTGGGCTAAGAAGGAAGCATGGTTTGACTGGTAAGTGTGCCACATTCTCCTTACTTGGGCATTTAAAAACGAGACAATTTTTCACCACCGTCCCAAGCAATAAATCATAAACAGTTCCTTAAGCGGGAGATCCGTTCACAGATCTTTGGAAGTTCCATGACCCTCTACGTGCCAGACTTCCTGTCCACCTAGGCCCCAAGAACCAGCCCCAGAACGTGACTTTAATGCCAGGATTCAGCCGTAGAACGGCGGTATTAAGTCACACGGGGCATCTGCTCTCAGGTACGGAGAGAAAACCCTGCTTTGGCTGAGTCCTGATTGATAACGGGAGGCTTAAGTTGCCTGCCAGTGTTCGTTTGGGCCCGGGCTCGGCCAAAAGGTGTCTTGTTTCGCAGGGCCCGATCTCAACACCTGCACCGGTGTGTGAAGTGGAAATTCTGCACCTCTTTGCCTATTTACAATTAATGACCCGCAAGTCACACCCGTGATTCCTTACAAAGCGCTGGACCCAGCTGAAGAATTCAGGAGGTGGGAGGGAGGGATGGCTTCTGCTGACCCCCCCCTTTCCTTCCCCTGAAGCTGTTCTTAAGGGTCCAGGGGGGCGGGGGGAGTCACACCCCACAGGCGAGACAACTGCTCCAAGCTTTGTAGACAAACATGTCTGCCTCCAGGTGCCAAGCCCACAAGGCAAAAGACGTGTGAGGGGGTGGACAGGATGCCTTTGCCCCCCCCCAACCTGGGCAGGCAGAGACTGCAGGTCACAGCCAGACACCCCTTCCAGGCACTCTGGGGGCCTGCAAAGATTAGAATTGCCAGTTCTTCCCCCCACCCACCCACCCCCGTCCCCCACTCCTCTGCCTTGAACGACAGCTGGAGCCAGCTAGGAAAGGGAGACTTGCCAACTGCCCATACCGTTGAAGCCCTTGCAGCAGGCCAGGCCAGGCCAGAACAGGATGGGGGGTGGGGGGCTTCCCAGTTTGGAAAAGCAGTCTGCCTTTGCTCTGGTCTGCAGGCGCAGCAGAATGTGGGGGTCGAAGGGGCTTGACCCCTTCAGACTGGGAGGGGGGAGACATAAGAACATAAGAGAAGCCAATGTTGAATCAGGCCAATGGCCCATCCAGTCCAACACTCTGTCACACAGCGGCCAAAATATACCAGGGGCCATCAGGAGGTCCAGCAGTGGGGCCAGGGCACCAGAAGCCCCTCCCACTGCTGCCCCCTCCAGCACCAAGGATAGAGTGCATCACCTGCCCCAGACTAAGAGTTCCCATCTATACCCTGTGGCTAATAGCCACTGATGGACTTCTGCTCCATATGTTTATCTATGGGTCAAGACGCACGAGACAACGCATTTTGAATGCTTCCCCCACGCCAGAATTCCTTCCAAAGTGTTGTGATACTGGTCCAGTATCTGGGTGAGCTGGGTTCGAACTCCCACACCTGCCAGGGGAGCTGGCTGGGTGACCTTGGGCCAGTCACGCGCTCTCTCTCTCACAGGGTCGTTGTGGGACCAAAGGGGAGGCGAGGAGAAGGATGTGAAAAGCCGCTTTGGGTCCACTATGGGGTACAAAGCTGGGGGTACTCAAGGGCTTAAAAGCAGTGTTCCCTCCAAGCTGAGTTAGTGTGAGCTAGCTCACAGTTTCTTAGCCTCCAGCTCACATGTTTTTTTGCCTTAGCTCAGGAAGGAGGGCTCCAGAGCAGTGTTCCCTCTAAGCTGAGTTAGTGTGGAGCTAACTCACCGTTTTTTTAGCCTCCGTCTCACATGTTTTTGTCTCAGGTCAGGAAGGATGGGCTCCAGAGCAAACCCACTGATGCAGCAGCCCAACTGCCTCGCTCACCGCTTTAATGCCAGCGTGGCTCACCCAGTAGAATTTGCACTCACCAGACTCCACAGCTTAGAGGGAGGCATTGCCCCAAAGTGTGGCTCCAGGGGCCGGGCTGGCTGCATCTCTGCTGCGGGGCTAGCTTTCTGCTTGCAGGGGGGCCTCCCTCCTACCTTGAGCAGTGCGTGTGTGTGTGTGTGTGTCAGGAGGGGGGGTCCTAGTTCTCCCTCCCACCCTCCCCCGTGCCGCCCACCCACCTTGAAGTGCCTGCTGTGCTGGGGGGTGTACTCGAGGGTCCAGAGGGCGCGGACGAGCTGGGCCAGCTGCTCGGTGACCTCCCCCTGGGACGAGGCCGTCCTCCTCCTCCTCCTCCTCGTCCTCGGGGGTCTCCTCGGGGGGCTTGGCGGCGGTGGCGGTGGCGCTGCTGGGGAGTCCCCCCGCCGGTCCTCTCCTCCTCCTCCTCCTCCGCGGTAGTGCTCGAGGGCGAGGAACTCGGCGAAGAGCTCGGTGTTGCTGAGGCACTGCAGGACGGCGTTCATGAAGCAGGTGTTGCCGTGGTTGCGCAGCCCGGAGACGCCCGGGACCCCCGACGGCGAGGACGAGGACAAGGGCGGCGGCGGCGGCGGCGGGAGCAGGGCCGGGGCGGGCGCGGGGGGCGGCAGGGGCTGCGGCGGCTGCGGGGCCGGCGGGGCGGGGGGCGTCGGCGTCGGGGGGGCGGGCTGGGGCGGCGGGGGCTGGGCGGGGGGCGGCGGCGGGGCGGCGGCGGCGGCGGGGGGCGTGGGGGGCGTCTCGGAGCCGAGGTGGGAGAGGGTGGAGAGCGTCCGGAGCACGCGGCTCATGAACCCGCCCAGCGAGCGCCCCGACGAGCCCCCGAACCCCCGGAGCCCGACCCCCGCCCCCGCCCGGCCCGCGGCCCCGGAAGAGCAGCCGCTTGCTGAAGGAGCGCTTCTCCTTGGCCGACGGCGACGGCGACGAGCAGGCCGGAGCCCCGCCGCCACCGCCGCCGCCGCTGCTCACCCGGCCCGACGACATGGTGCAAGGGGCTGGGGGGGGCTGCGCCGCCGGAGGAGGAGGAGGAGGAGGAGGAGGGGGGCCGGGCCCGCCGCGGCCTACCCGCCCTGCGCTCCCCGCCGCCGCCGCTCGCCTGCCCGCCCGCCCGCCCGCCCGGCGCGACCAGCTGGGGAGGAGGAGGAGGAGGAGGAGGCGGCGGCGGGCAGGCCGGTCGGCCGGGGAGGAGTCTGCGCAGGCCGGGCGGGAGCCGGCGAAGCCGGCGGCGCCATGGCGGGTGAGGGCGCGCGCCCGCTTCATCCCGCAGCCCGGCCGCCATCTTGGGTGCGGGCAGAGGCCCCGGCCCGGCCGGAGGGGGGTGGGTGGGAGGGGCGGCCCTGCAGCCACCGAGGGAGGCAGGGAGGGAGGAGCCCCCGCCGCCGCCGCAGCAGCCGCAGCAGCGGGTCCGGCTCCCGGGCCGGCAGGCAGGCAGGCAGGCAGGCAGGCCGGGCCTTCGAGGGGGGTTGGCTGCCCCCGCACGTGGAGGCTCCGCCGGGCTGCCAGCGGCCCATGCGCGGCGGGGGGCCTCAGTCGGGGAGGCCGGCTCAGCTCCAGGCCGCGGAGACCCGCCGCTCCCCTGGGGGAAATAGGGCCACGGCAGGGGCTTGGGGAGGCCGCCCGCCGCGCATGGCGCCTCCCCCCGGGGAATTCCGACGGCGCCTCCCCAGGCTGCAGGCGGCGGGTGCCAGCCTCCCGGCGGGGGCCTCCCCGGGACCCCCCGGAATCGACAGCCCGCCTCCAGACTAGGGAGACCGCTTGCTGTTTGTTCCCCCGCCGGAGACAGGGGAGGCTTCCGAGGGCGGGCTCTGGGGCGCCCCCCTCGCTCGAGCCCCTGCCCTCCTCAGACGCCGCCACCCCCACCCCCCGCCAAGGCTCCAGGGGGTTGTCAAATCTCCAGGCGGCACCTGGAGAGGCCCTGCTATGACCGTTGATCTCCAGAGCAGCAGGATCAATTCCCCGGGAGAAGAATGGCTGGTGGACTCTGGGGCCTTACCCCCGGCCCGAGGGCCCCCCCTCCCCTCCCCAAACAGGCTTCGCTCTCCCCATCTCCCAAGTATTTCTCAACCCAGGGCTGGCAACCCTGCCCCCTACCCCCAATCCCCTCCGGGTGGCCTAGCAGCCCTGTGCAAGGCTCAGCTCCCCTGGAGAAAAGAGATGCTTTGGAGGGTGGACTCTGTGGCATCGTGGTACCCCATGGAGGTCCCTGTCCTCCCCGGGCTCCCCCCCACCCACCCCAAATCTCCAGGAGCTTCCCAGCCTGGAAGAAGAAGGGACTGGATTTATACCCCACCCTTCACTACCTGAAGGAGGCTCAGAGCAGCTGACAAACTCCTGTCCCTTCCCTTCCCCACAACAGGCACCCCCTGTGAGGCAGGTGGGGCTGAGAGAGCTCTCTCGAGGACTGCTCCTGAGAGAACAGCTCCGAGAGAACTTGTGACTGACCCAGGGTCACACCAGCAGCTGCACGTGGAGAAGGAGTGGGAAAATCAAACCCGGTTCTCCCAGTCCAGGCGCCTAACCACTGCACCAAACTGGCTGGCAACCCTGTGGCCAGGGGGGATCTGGCCGGCCTAGCTGACCTCTCCTCCAGGAACCTCTCTAAGGGTTAGGGTTCCCAGCCTCCAGGTGGGGCCTGGAGTTCTCCAGGGTTCTCCAGACTACAGAGGTCCGTCCCCTGCTGGAGGAAACGGCCGCTTTGGAGGGTGGGCTCTGGGGTCCCCCCCAGGCTCCACCCTCAGATGTCCAGGAATTTCCCCACACAGAGTGGGAGCTCTGCAGGGAGCTCTCTTGCTGCCAGCCAAGCCAGGTGGGGGGGATGTGCAATGGCCCCCCTCCTGGTTCGGGCTGCCCCCAAAGCAGCCCCTGCAGAGCCTAAGAACCAGCCGGGGGGGGCTGCTGCCTGCCTCTGCACCCCCTCCCACCCCCTCCCTTCCTGGGGAAGGATTCCCAGGGTTGCCCTCCTTCGGGTTTGAGGGAGGCGATCCCTGGCATGCCTTTGTAGAAGCAGGAGTGCAGCAGAAACAAAATGGGAACGCATAATAAGCATAATGATGAGAAACGTAGCTTGAGCAGAACTCTCTGTCTGGGGCAGTGATGCTCTGTCTTCTTCCTGCTTGGGGGGGGGGGAAATAGCAGGAGGGGTCCCAGAATTGTGACTCCACTGGTGGGCCTGTTTTTGGCCACGGTCTGACACAGAGTGTTGGACTACATGGGCCACTGGCCTGATCCAACATTGGCTTCTCCTATGTGTGGGGCAGGGACGCTCTGTATTCTTGTTGCTGGGGGGGGCAAGAGTGGGAGGGGCTTCTGGAGTTCTGGCCCCGCTGGTGGACCTCCCGATGGCACCCAGGTTTTGGCCACGGTGTGACACAGAGTGTTGGATGGGATGGGCCACTGGCCTGATCCAACATTGGCTTCTCTGATGTTCTTATGAGAGGTGGGGGGCTCCTGAGCCCCTGCTGGGAATCCAAGATGGCGGACGCCTGGGTGAAGAAGGCCAGCCTGAGTCTCCCGTGCTACAGGGAGGAAATGGCTGGGGAGAGTCCTGCTCGCCAGGTGTCACTGTGGGCGCCTGGCATTGGGAGAGGAGGGACTCTGCCCGCCTCCTGTGCAGGAGAGCCGGACTGAGGGAGACCCGTGGAAGAGGAACGCCGGAAGCGGGAGCCGGGCCCTTGGCCTGCCCAGGGCTGCCTGGTCTGCTCCACCGCTGGCGGCTCATGTGGAGACAGCCGGCCTCTCCTCCCACCTGATCCGTAAAAGATGCCCCGGAGGACCGCAGCTGGGGCTTTCTCCATGCCAAGCAGGTGCTCTGCCACTGAGCCACGGCCCCTGCACTAGAACAGACTGTGGCTCAGTCACGAGGGTGGGGTGGGGGGTACATCACATCGCCATACAGCAGCCCTGCTCAAGAGATGCCAGCTTTGCTAGCGTCGTCTGTGCAGCCCTCTGCAGAGCCACTCCAGTGGACGTTGGTGGTGGTAGCCTAGTTGCACAGTAGAAGCAGAGATTGGGTTTATACCCTTGCCCTTCACTCAGAGTCTCAGAGCGGCTTACAAACTCCTTTCCCTTCCCCTCCCCACAATAGACAACCCTGTGAGGTAGGAGGGGCTGAGAGAGCTCTTGTGAGGATTGCCCATGAGAGAACAGCTCCTCTCCCCCGTCTACATTAACCCCCCCCACACACCGAGTTCTTCCCCTGATCTCCGGCGCTGCCCGGTCAGTCGCGGGGAGGGGGCGGCTCGTCGCCGGCGCTTCTCCTGCGGCCCCCAAGTCCCGCCGCCCGCCCCGCCCCGCCCCGCCCCGCCCCCCGGGGCTCCCCCTTTGCTGGCCGGGCCGCCCTCTCGCAGCCTCCCTCGGCGGGACGGGCCCGGGCGGGACGCCCCTCCAACCCGCGGGCGGCGCGGGGCCCCTCCTCCTCCTCCTCCTCCTCCTCCTCGGGCCGGCAGGGGGCGCTGCAGGGCAGGCGGCGGCGGCGGGGCCCTGCGGAGGCGGGGCGGGGACGGAGGCGGAGCCGCGTAGTCCCAGCCGGCGCCCCGCCGCCCGCAGGACCAGTTCCCCTCGACGGCGGCGGCGGCGGCGGCGGCATCATGCAGCTCCAGCCGGCTCCCCGCGCCCGACCGCCAGGTGAGACCGGCGCTCCTCCTGGCCGGCGGCAGGTGTCTGTCTGTCTGTCTCCCTCCCGGCCGGGCGAGAGCGGGGGCAGCCTTCGCCTCGACGGGGCATGCGGGCGACCCGGCGCTGGGCGGGCGGGCGGTTGTGCTGCGCCGTCCCCGGGAGCTGCAGGCAGGCGCGGCGGGGGGGGGTTGGCGCTGCCTGGGCGAGGAAGCCGGGAGCTCTTGCGGCTCAGCCCGGCCGGGTCCGTCGAGGCTGCGGAGGGCCCCGGGCGGGGAGGAGGGCGGGCGCGGTTGCAGCGGGGCCGCGCTGGCGGGGGGGGAGGAGGGGGGAGACCAGGCCGGCGGGGGGGGGTCCGGGGCCGACGGAGAGGGTGCTGCTCGCCGCCACCCCTCCCCCCACTCGCTCGTTCGCCCCCCTTTGGGAGGGAGCGCGGCGGCGGCGCCTGACCTCTCCGGCCCTCCCCGGCAGCAGCGTCGGCGGCGGCGTCGGAGGCCGCGGGTGGCGGCGTCGGCGGCGTCGGGCTGGCCCCGGCGGAGAAGATCAAGGCGAAGCTGAAGAAGACGCTGCCGGTGCGGGGCCCCCAGGCGCCCACCCTGCGCGAGCTGATGCGCTGGTACTGCATGAACACCAACACCCACGGCTGCCGGCGCATCGTCGTCTCGCGGGGCCGCCTCCGCCGCGCCCTCTGGATCCTGCTCACCCTGACGGCCGTCGGCCTCATCCTCTGGTACTGCGCCCAGCTCATCCTCAACTACTACATGGCCTCCGTCTCTGTCACCGTCCAGTTCCACAAGCTCCCCTTCCCCGCCGTCACCATCTGCAACATCAACCCCTACAAGTAAGCCGCCCACTGACCAACCCTCCCTGCTGACCCGGGCTGCCCTCTCCCTGCGGGGGGGACGGGGACAGGACGACAACCCTCCAGGGCCGCCCCATGACCTGGTGCTGGGCTACGCAGCTTTGCAAGTCTGTGGCTTCCCTGGCGTTTGGATTTGGCATCCAGGGTTTTAGAGGGCGACACCGGGCTCCCTAGGCATTTCCTGGGAGGGCATTGCTGGGAAGGGAGGTAGAGACTTGCCGGCAACGCTCCCTCTAAGTCTTGTGAGCAAAAATTCTGCTGGGTGAACTACCGGCATTAAAGTTGTGAGTGAACAATTTGGCTGCCGCATGAGTCAGTTTGCTCTGGAGCCCTCCTTCCTGAGCTAAGGCAGAAATGTGTGAGCCAGAGGCTAAAAAGACTGTGAGCTAGCTCACACTGACTCAGCTTAGAGGGAACACAGCTTGCTGGAACAGTTGTGGCACTCAGAATTAGTAGTCCCAACAATGGCCCTGCGGGGCTGGCCAGTGTCCTTCCTGGCTGGTCTGTGAAACAGATCGGTTCTGATAGATTCTTCTTGTTACCCCGTGGCTGAGTGGTTTTGAGGCTGCTGCTGTTTTTGTGAGTGTTGGCAGACAGAGCCTGCAGTGCTCAGAGTGCTCAGAGTGCTCAGGACCCAGGTTCGAATTCTCACTCTGCCGTGGAAGCTTGCCGGATTGGGCTGGGGTCAGTCATCCTGTCACTCAGACAAGCCTGCCTCGCAAGGTTGTGGGGAGGACAACACAGAAGAGAGGAGACAACTCTTTAAGGAGAGCAGTCCAAATATCTAAACAAGAACTGAGTAACATTTTCTTCCGCTTCAGTCTCTCCACGAAGCCTGCTTGGCACAGGATACAGGTCTCAAAATAAATCCGAGAAATGGCTTCTCCCAGAATTCACGGTGAAGGCGAGATTTGCACCTGGGCCTCCCGGGCTTGCATCCCCCTTAGCCATCCCACCCCGACAGCTGTTGGTCCATCTCGAGACCAAAACCTCGGCCGTGGCAGGAAGCTTTGGGGGCTGCGCCAAACCCTTTTCCCGGCACGGGGGGGGGCTGAAAGGGGTGTCAGAGGTGAACAGACAGAGGAAGCGGAAGGCTTGGGGTGAGGTGGGAGCTTGAGAGAAGGAGCGGGGACTTCCCAGCTGCCTGCTTTGGCTGGAGAGATCCAGCCCCACACTTTGTGCCCCTCCCCAGGGGGAAAAAAATCTCTACTCTCCTCCCTCTGGCCGTCTTTGCCAGCTTGAATGGCTTGGGCCGCCACCCACCTCCTCCCCCCTGCTCCCAAGAGGCCATGTCTCCTTCGCCCCACCTCATTCCTCCGGCTCCCTCGGGCATTTACGGTTCTCAGAGGGCTACTTTGCCCGATATTTTGGGTTAAATCCAGACTCCTTTTGAACTTTTAAGGGTCCCCCCCCGCCCGCACATGCCCATGAGCTCCGGTGCCAAGTCCAGCGCAGAGCCGTGCGCCGGGGCGTGCCCCCACCCTGGCGTGCCCCACGGAGCCTCCGCCTCCCTTTCCCCGGCAGGTACAGCGCCATCAAGGGCCACCTGGAGGAGCTGGACAAGCAGACCCTGATGGCCCTGGAGTCCCTCTACAACTTCTCGGGCAGCCCCTCCTCGCTCAGGGCCCGGCGGGAGGCGGGCACCCAGCCCCCCAGGAAGGACGCCTTCCTCATGCGCTTTCCTCTGATGAAGATGGAGAGCCTCCAGAGCAGGACGGGCGTGGACCTGGCCACGGGTCACCGGCGGCGGGTTGCCAACACTGTCGTGAGCCCGGAGGGCTCGACCATGGTGAAGAACCCCAAAGACGTTGTGGGCTTTCAGCTGGTGAGTCTGCCAGCGTGTCAGGGACGGGGCGGGGGGGGAAGGCCGGCAGGTCAAGGGGGCCCACGGCTCGATCCCCTGGAGCGTGAGTCTGCCTCACCAAACGCAGGTAACGTGGACTGTGGATGTGGCGTGGGGGGGGCAGGAGCTAATGCTTTGCCCCTCTGCTGTTTCACCCCCGCTGCTTTAAGTGGTAGTGATTGGGGTGGGGAGGGCACGTATTGCCCTGGGGAAGAGGCGGGAGCAGGCTGCTAGGCAACGGGGCCTCCTCTGCTGCCCGCCCGAGTCCGGCCTTTCTTTTCTCCCTCCTCCCCAGTGTGACTCCAGCGACAACGGCAGCTGCGTCCTGTACACCTTCAGCTCCGGGGTGAACGCCATCCAGGAGTGGTACAAGCTGCACTACATGAACATCATGGCCCAGATCGACGCCAAGGAGAAAGAGCGGATGAGCTACTCGGCGGAAGAGATGATTCTCAGCTGCTCCTTCGACGGCATGTCCTGCGACGCCCGGTCAGTCCCCTCAAGGGGGGGAGGGCCCGCGGAGGGCAGGGGCTGGGAGGTGGGTTGGCTCCCCAGCAGTGCTCCCTCGAAGCTGAGTCAGTGTGAGCTAGCTCACAGTTTTCGTAGCCTCCGGCTCACACATTTTTGTCTCAGCTCAGGAAGGACGGCTCCAGAGCAAACTAACTTATGCAGCAGCCAAACCGTTTGCTCACAACTTTAATGCCAGCAGCTCACAAAGTAGAATTTTTGCTTGCAAGACTCCACAGCTTAGAGGGGGCTTTGCCCCCCAGCCTGGCCAAGGGCACGATGGAGTGCTTCGGAGGGGGGAGCCAAACATGTGGCTGATGGAGAGTGCCACGGGGTACAGGCTTTGGAACGGGCGTTTTCCTCCAAGGTGGCGGAGCAGGTGCTTGCCTTTGGCTGGGGGGTACTCTGCATCCAAAAGCCTCAAAGTTCACACCGTGAGCTGTTCACGATTCGCCAGGGTTGGTGGTTCGAGGGGACGGAAGGTGGAGCCCAGAGCAGGCCCCTGTATTGGCTTGGCTGACTCCATCTTAGCGACGTGCTGGCGCCGGGCCGCCCTGAGTCTTGGGAGAGGACGGTGTGAGCTGGTCTTGGGGGAACTCTGTTGTGCTTTGAGCACTGCTTATCTTCAAGGCCTGGGTTATTCCTCTCCCCTCCCCCTGGAAGCCCAGGTGGAAGCCGGCCTGCCTCATCCAAGCGGTTGGGGTAGCTTAATGACTCATTCTGGGACTCGCAGCCAGCATTTACGGGATGAGATGCCCAGTTTTAGTTATGCTCTTGGTCTCGAGGTCTGGCTAATTTCGCTGTCCGTGTGTCGCGCCCTTGAGGCCGGCTGATTAAAGCTGAGCCTGCATCTTCTTCGATATCTGTGATGCTTTATTAAAGCTCTTCTTGCGAGTAAACCTGCAAGGTCCCTTCCAACTCTAACATTCTGTGATTCTATGATAAACCCAGATCTCTTGTATCCCTTCTTTGGAAACTTTCTGAGGACCTATGGAGCCTCTGGCCCAGGGCCATAGAATCATAGAATGTTAGAGCTGGAAGGGACCTTGCAGGTCCTCCGCTTGGAAACGTCCAGGGAAGGAGCATCCACCACCTCCCGAGGCAGTCTGTTCCACTGCTCAGCCACTCCTACAGGCAGGAAGTTTCTCCTGATATCTAGCCGGTAACGACTCTCTTGTCATTTCCACCCGTTAGATCTAGTCTTGCAATCCAGAGCCAGAGAGAATAGATCTGCTCCATCTTCTACATGACAGCCCTTCAGATACTTGAAGACTGCCATCGTGTCCCCTCTGAGCCCTCTCTAACCCTAAACGTACCCCACTCTTTCAGCCTTTCCTCCTAACACTTGGATTCCAGCCCTCTTGGATTCCATATGGCACTCCCACAACTCAGCCCCTGAGATCCATGCTCATTGGACCGGCCAGTTCCTTCAAAACCAACCCTACTGAGCCCCTTGAGCGTGACCCTGTCCCTTGCTGAACAATCCCAGCCTTCACCTTTCACCTCAAGCTTTATGGCTGCAGTCCTGGGACCCTGCTCCATGGAATGGAGCGGGACTTAACTGCTGAGCCAAGGTACGCGAGACAGAAAACAGGCCGTGACAGGACCCTGCTTGGTCCCCTCTTAGGAACTTCACGTCCTTCCACCACCCGCTCCACGGCAACTGCTACACCTTCAACAGCGGGAAGGAGAGTCCGATCCTGAACACGTCTACGGGAGGCAGCGAGTACGGTAAGGGAGCCAGGTGGGCGGGCAGGAAGGCCGCGGGGGCTCTTCGCCGGAGAGGTGAAACCTGAACTGGGGATCTGAGCGCCGCCAGCCCTTCCCAGGATGTGGGCCGAAGGCCAGGAAGGGGCGGGGCCTCGTGAGTGTTTTTCCACGCAGAGGTGTTTTGCAGCCTTCCCTCGAGCAGTGCGTTCTCTGCGGACTGCAGTGGGGTCCACTGCCAGAGGTCCATCCAGTGGTTCTAGGGTTGGGAATTCCTGGCGAATTGGGGTTTGGAGTTTGGGGAGGGGGAGGATTTCAGGAAGGGTTTACTGCCAAAAGGTGCACACCCCCCCAAACAGCCATTTCCTCCAAGGGAACTGGCCTCTGCAGTGTTGTAATTCCAGGAGGTTGGCGGCCCCAATTTGATGAGCCTCCCAGAAGGTCGGTAGTTCAGCAGTTCCGTCTCCGGCCCCAGCTCCTGCCAACCTAGCCGTTCGAGAGCAAAAAATCACAAGTCAATAAATAGGTACCGCTTTGGTGGGAAGGTAACAGTGTTCTGTGCGCCTCAGCATCTAGTCATGCCGGCCACATGACCACAGAAACATCTTCGGACAGAGCTGGCTCTTCAGCTTGGAAACGGAGATGAGTCAGATTTGGCCGCGTGGCTTCTCAGTTGGGATTTTAATTCGGCTTATTCATGTTGGGAGTAACTAGCCAGTTTGGTGTAGTCTAAGCTGAAGAACTGGACAATGCTCATTCAAATGTCTATGAATTCAAGTCATTTTCTAATTTTTTAAGCTGAAGAACGGAACTTTGTGCTGCTTCTATGCTTTCTAAGAAATTACATGTATAGCGCACTTATTACAGCTTTTTGCGGTCTTTTTTCTAGTTTTCATTTGGCTTTGACCTTCTGCCTTGTAATGTAGTTGTTAAGAGCGGCAGACTCTAACCTGGGAGAACCAGGTTTGATTCCCCACTCCTCCACGTGCAGCTGCTGGTGTGACCTTGGGTCAGTCACAAGTTCTCTCAGAGCAGCTTCTGTCAGAGCTCTCTCAGCCCCACCAACCTCACAGGGTGTCTGTTGTGGGGAGGGGAAGGGAAAGGAGATGGTAAGCCGCTCTGAGACGCCAAGTGAAGGGCGGGATATAAATCCAATCTCCTCCTCCTCCTCTTCTTCTAGTTAGTCCATTGTCCCATCAGCAGAGTGCACTTTGGCTACACACGGTAGAAGGCCTTTGTTTTCAGTGTGCTAGCAGAGTTACAGTGTCACACAGAACCACTTTTCCGTTTCAAGACTAATAATAGTCCTTTTATTTGGGAGCCACATTCTAGATAGTGATGCTTAAGCGAGAGAGACAGAACTAATCGAAGCTACTTTGGATGGGTCCGGATGCAGAGAGGCCTCCAGCCTCCGTGGGGGATGTGGGTGAGAGAAGAGGGAGCGTGAGAGGGAGAAGGGAAGGAGGAAGGCAGATAGTTTTCCCCATAATCTGTCAGTCTGGGTCAAAGGCCAGAGGCCAGAGAGTAAACAGGAAGAAAACCCAGGGCACTAACTTGTTTGCCACCGCCCCCTCTCCTTGGAGGCTGAGGCTTGAGGCAGCGGCGAGGCCTTCTCTTCCAACCCTTCATTCTGCTGACAGTGTTCAAAAGTCCCTTTTGTGGTGTGCAAAGGGCACCTGCACGTTTTCCTTTGGACACTGGCCCCGTTTCCAGCTGATGCGGCCTTCCCTGGCCAAGAGGCAGGCCAGGCCCCCGGCACTGGCGGTCTCTGCCCCTCGTGGCTCTGGCGTCTTTCAGAAGGGCAGCCCAGACCGGTGTCCCTCCCTCTGCCCAGGACTGCAGGTGATCCTGTACATCGAGGAAGCAGACTACAACCCCTTCCTGGTGACGTCCACGGGGGCCAAGATCGTGGTCCATGACCAGGACGAGTACCCCTTCATCGAGGACATCGGCACCGAGATCGAGACGGCCACGGCCACCTCCATTGGGATGCACTTCGTGAGTGGCGGAGGGCGCAGGCGGGCAGAGGACAGTCCCTGCCGGGGGGGGGGCACAAGGCTCCCTCTAAGCTGCGGAGTCCTGTGAGCAAAAATTCTCCTTTATGAGCTGCTGGCGTTAAAGCTGGGAGCGAGCGATTTGGCCGCTGCATCAATTAGCTGGCTCTGGAGTCCTCCTTCCTGAGCTGAGACAGAAATGTGTGAGCCGGAGGCTAAAAGAACTGTGAGCGAGCTCGCACTCACTCAGCTTAGAGGGAACGCTGGTGGGGGTCCCTGGCAAGCAGCCTGCTGGGAAAACATATCTTGCCCCACGGAGGCCGGGGTAGCGGCAGTTGCCCTTTTTGTTTCCCGCTTGCCTTGGTGGTCAGCGGGGGGGGGAGGCAGCTAAGGAAGGGGGCGTTCCCTTTTCTCTTTGTTTTGTGGGGCAAAATGTTGATAACCTCTACGTTTATTCTTGACCAAGACATGGGGTGTGCATGCTCACGCACCTTCTGCGCCAGTGTTAAAAAGGCCAGGAGAATTCACCGGCAAATCAGCGGCAGCAGCAAAGAGACGTGCACGCAGACACACATACACAGAGGGAGAGAGGGAGAGGGAGATTTTGCTGCCTTTCCTCGGCGGCTGCATTTGGAAATAGAGGCGTGGTGCCCAGTCAAGGGAAGGGCCCCTGCCCAGTCCGTGCCAAGCTGAAGTTGGGCGCTTCCTGTTCCCGGGGAGGCCTTTCTCCTCCGGAGCAACGTCCCGTCTGAGCCAGAGCTGCCTCCCAAGCGCTGGCCAGAACCAGAGAGCTCGTAATCGATGGGGGATGGGGGAGGTTCTGGGCCCAGGTGGCCTCAGGGGTCTCCCTGAGGTGGCTTCTGCGGAGGCCGCTCTGGTGGTGCCGAAACCTTCTCAGAGCTGGCCGGAAGACGAGACCTGGAGTGTGTTTCATAAAAGATGCAAACCAACGTTTTTCTAGAGCCCGTCCTCCTCTTGCGGCTTCAGTTTCCTACGGGGCACCCATGGGCTGGGGAGTCTTCCTCCGGGCTCCCTCTTCGCCGTGGAGTCTTGCGAGCAAAAATTCTACCTTGTGAGCTATGCTGGCATTGAAGCTGTGAGGGGGCGATTGGGCTGCTGCATGAACCAGTTTGCTCTGGAGCCCCATCCCTTCCTGAGCGGAGACAGAAATGTGTCCAGCCCAGGGCAGAGGGCGGCAGAGCTGGGCGAGAGCTGGGCGTCCGTGTGTGTGCATGACCCCTTCTTCCCGCCCCCTGGCAGCCCCGCCCACCGGTCGCCTTCTCTCTCTCTCCCCCTTGCAGACCAAGTCCACCCGCCTCAGCAAGCCCTACAGCAACTGCACTGAGGACGGGAAGGACATCCCCATCGACAACCTGTACAACAAAAGCTACTCGCTGCAGGTGGGCCTTCCTGGGCAGCCACGGAGGGGGGAGGGGGCAGGTCCAGCGCTGGGCCTTCCAACGGCTCTGGAGGATGATGGCCATTCTGCGGGGGGGGGGAGGCAGGTGGAGACCAGGCGTCCATCTGCCAGTGGGCGGGCAAGCAGGTTGGCCTTTCCCCACCGCCAGGATTTCTGCCCAGGCGGGATGGGCGTGCGGGTGCTCAGACGGCGAGCCTGATGGTCCTCTCCAGCCCCCGGTGGTGGAACCGGTCCTCTGAGCACGGACAGAGTGCCTTTCGCCCCCTGGGCGACCCCGTCTCTGCCGGAGCAGTCAGCCAGCCCTCGCTTTCTGCCTCCCGTCCAGATCTGCCTGCATTCCTGTTTCCAGAAGCACATGGTGGACCGCTGCGAGTGCGCCCAGTACACCCAGCCCTTGCCCCCCAATGCCGCCTTCTGCAACTACAAGAAGAACCCCAACTGGAGTAAGTCCTCTGGGGGGGCCGCTGCCTGGACCCACCCCCCGGGCAGAGCGGGGAGAAGCCCTTTGGGCCCAGCGGGGCTCTTAGGAGCTGGGAGACCTTTGGGACCACCCCAATCTGGCTGGGAAGTGTGGGGGGCGCAGTCTCCTCTCCTGGTGCAGCCCTGAGCATCAAGTGGTCTTTAAGAACCCTGCAGCCAGCCCCATTTCGTTGGGGGGGGGTTGGGGGGAGAGGAGAGCCAAGCAGCCTCTCTGTGCCCCCCCATGCGCCACCAAAAGTGGCCTCCTCCAGAGGAGTTGCCAGTCCAGGCCGTTGCCCCCGGGGGCCCTGTAAAGACCGAGAGCTTCCTTCCTTCCTTTCTGTTTCCCGCCGGCTGGGGGTCCTGCCAGGGCCTGAACCCCCCGCACCCTCTTGACGTCCCCAGGGCCCCCTGCTGCCTCTTCATCCCTCCCTGGGGGTGGTCTCTCCCCCCTTTCTCTCCCTCGCAGTGTACTGCTACTACCAGCTCCACAGCGACTTTGTGATGGAGAAGCTGGGTTGCCAACAGATCTGTAAGGAGGCCTGCAGGTGAGTCCCAGCCGGATCGGCCTGGACGGGGCTCTGCGCCGCCCACCCTTTCGCCCTTGGCCACGGCCCCTCCCCTCAGCAAGGTCCTGGCCGGAGGGGGAGGGGGAGGGACCAGAAGTCGAGCCGGGCTTGCAGGATCGCAGCAAAGCATCCCCAGATCCCCACAGGAGCAGGTAGCAGCCCTTCCGTCGCTGCTTGGTGGCCCAGCCCCTGGGCAGAGGTGGCAGGCTCCTCCGCTGGCACTGCCCAAAAAGCATTCCTGGAAGGGGGAGGCCTCTTGCAAGGCCGCTTTGCCAGTGAGTGGGGCGGCTGGGCCTGCCTCCGTCAGCTGGGGGGCGTTGGCACAGCGTCCTTTGAGACGGGCGCGGGTGGAAGGGTGCTGCCAACACGATGAGTAGGCAGCAGGCACCCGGGGGTGGGGGGGGAGAAGGATGGATGTTCCAGTGGGGCTGGGGGGTGCTCAGGGGATGGGGGGAGGGGAGGTCTCCCCACCAGGCAGGGCTGCCCTCCCACCCCTGCCTCCGCTTGGGAACCAACCGACTCCCTCCCTGTCTCCCCAGCTTGAAGGAGTGGACCCTCACCACCAGCCTGGCCCAGTGGCCGTCGACGGTGTCCGAGGTGAGTCTCTGCCCTGCCACGGTGCCCCTCGGCCAGCCGGCCACTCACCCGCCCAAGGGGATGGTCCGGGGCACGAGATCCTTGGCGTCCTTCGTGTTTCAGGAACCCGGTGCTGCACAAAAGGCAGCTGCCAGACTCTCCTCCTCTGAAGTGCACAAAGCCGGTGAAGGGGGGAGGGGGGATTCACACCAGAGCAGGGCAAAGGGGGACCCGGGGGGAGGGGGACGCAGGGCTCACTGGGGGCGTTTTCTCCCTCCAAGCTAAAGGCCGCCAGTGGCCACCGGGACTTGGCTTGGAGCACACCAGGGGCAGTGCAGGCGGGGGTGGGGGGGAGAGCGGTGGTCCCCTCCTCCTGTTTGGGCAGCCCCCAGCAGTTGCCCGCGTGTCTTGGCTGGAGAAGCTGCCCCTGGCGACAGACGTCGTCAGACTCCCGCAGCAACCAGAACCAACAACTTGCTTCTTTAGAAGAAAAAGTTTATTGATACAGTATTGGCAGAACACCTGTACTTCAGGCTCTGTGTTAAGACTAAAGGGAAAGGCGCGGGGCTGTGTGATATCGATATACTTATGTCCAAAGGGGCACCCCGCTGGTCAGTAGCCAGTCAAGGTACCAGGATGAGCCCGCCAGAAGTAACGGGGCCCCAGAGGTGGGACGAGCACTGAGGAATGCGTGAGAGAGCCGCCAGGCACCCAAGGTCAGGCATATAAAGCAGACCTTTAGCAAGGCAGTGCCCGGCAAGTAGAAAATGAAAGGACAAATGCCAGGCAGGGGTCTCTCTCTCTTTCTCTCTCTCTCTCTCTCCCTCCCCCAACTTTATGGCAGCTAGCTGACAGACATGGGGCTTGGGGAGGAGGGCTCTTGGAGGCCCATTCCCCTTTGCATCTGCCCCTCTGCTCTCTCCTCCCAGGAATGGATGCTGCGGGCCCTCTCCTGGAACCGAGGGAAAGACAGCACAGCCGTCTTGAACAAGTAGGTGCTCCCGTCTCGCCGTGGGGGGTGGGGAAACCGGGGCTGCCCCAGAGAGGGAGGGAGGCGCCTGCCTGCCCTGAGCCCCGGGGGGGCGGGGGGGGCTGCCCTGCCTCCGGTCATACTCGGCCCCGATCCAGCCTCTCCACACCCTCCTCCCTTTCTCTTTCCTCAGGACAGACTTGGCAAACCTCATGGTGTTCTATAAAGACCTGAACGAGAGGATGATCGTGGAGAACCCGGCGAATAATGTGAGTTCTGCTTTCGGGGCCAGCCCTGACCCAGTGCCTCCCTCTCAGCTGCGGAGTCTCCTGAGCAAAAATCCTACGTTTTGTGAGCTACACTGGCAGTAAAGTTGCGAGCGAGCGATTTGGCTGCTGCATATGTTAAGTTTGCTCTGGAGCCCTTCTTCCTGAGCCGAGGCAAAAATGCATGAGCCGGAGGCTAAAAAACTGTGAGCTAGCTCGCACTAACTCAGCTTAGAGGGAACACTGGTCCCGACCCGGATCTGGCCCGGGAATCCCACGGTTGCTACGCTGAGGCAGGCACCGGCAGGCCGCCCCCGGACGTCTCTTGCCCCACGAGGGGTGGCCGTAGGCCGGATGTGACTTGGCAACGCTTTCTGCAGCCCACCCGCTCAGTCCCTCTGCGTGTTCCCTCCTCCTCCTCCCCCCCAGCCCAGTGCCTGCCCGGCAGCGTGACCAGTGTTCCCTCTAAGCTGAGTGAGTGCTGAGCTAGCTCACAGTTTTTTAGCCTCCAGCTCACACCTTTCTGTCTTAGCTCGGGAAGGAGGGGCTCCAGAGCAGACTCATTTGCACAGCAGCCCAATAGCTCGCTCACAACTTTAATGCCAGCGGCTCGCAAAGCAGAATTTTTGCTCGCAGGCCTCCACAGCTTAGAGGGAGCATTGAGAGTGACCCTCCCCCTCCCTCCCTCCTTTTTCCTTCCTCTCCCCCCCCCCCAGATCGTCCTCCTCCTGGCCAACTTTGGGGGCCAGCTGGGCCTGTGGATGAGCTGCTCCATGGTCTGTGTCCTCGAGATCATCGAGGTCTTCTTCATCGACACCTTCTCCATCATCCTGCGCCGCCGCTGGCAGAAGGCGAAGAAGTGGTGGGTGGGCCGGCGGGGTGGGGCGGGCCCGGAGGCCGGGGAGGGCCCCGAGGACGATGATGGCGGCCGTTCCCGGGGCCACGACAACCCCGCCTGCCTGGGAGACAACGACCTGCCCACCTTCAACACAGCCCTCCAGCTGCCCCTGTCCCCGGAGGGCCTGGCCCCCCGGACTCCGCCCCCACCTACAGCACCCTCCACCTGGACAGCAGCGCCTTCCGCGGGCAGCAGATGGCCGACACCCGCGAGGGGGGGCAGCGGGCGCCCTAGGGACGAGTCTAGGCACCGCGCTGGGGGGCCAGGGTGGGGCTTGGGCTCGGCAGCGGGGCTGGCCCAGGGTCCCTCGAGATGAGCCGGCCCCAGTGCTGCAGGGTGGCGGAAGGGGAGGTGGGCAAGGCCCCGCCGTGCCCCTGGCTGGGATCTGGAATGGATCTTCCTCTTGGCTCCAACAAGCCCAGCCGAAGCCAAGGCCCAGGCGGTGCTCCAAAGGGGGCCGGGGGTGGGTGGGAAGGATTCCTGTGCCGAGCTAGCTGGCGGGGAGGGGGCCTGGGGGGGGAGCGACTACCTCTTGAACCTGCAATCAGACCAAGTAGTGGGAACACCACCACCACCGTCCTACGAACTGCAGACGGCTGTCTCTTCCGGCTCCTGGCAACAGCTGCAGTGTGGGACCGGCTGCCCCCCAGGCGTGCCCGTGGGGTGAAGTGGGTGTGAGGCTTTCCCCATGGCCGTGCCCGTCTGCAGAAGGGCTTGGTGGGGCGGGGGAGGTGCTTCGTATGTCCCAAAGTGTGAGTTGGAGAGAATGTGCAAGATTCGCTTCGTGGACGTTCCATACCGGGCGTCGGGGACTGCCGTCTTGCCGAGTGGTGTCTGCGGAATTATTTAATATCTGCCAGGGATGGAAGCTGGGGGAAAGTGTACGAGGAAGGGGGAGATTTGCAATAAACATTTGGTGTGTGTTTTTTAAAAAAACGAAAGCTTCTGTCCTCCTTCAGAAAATGGGGACGGGAAGGAGGGGAAAGATCTGTGAGACACCCCCCCTCCCCCTTTCGTCCTCTCTGCTGCCCCAAGAATAAGGGACCTCTAGCTGGGCGTGCTTTCCAGGGCCAATAGCTGGGTCCCCCTGGGTCTGCCCCACGGCAAAGACTGGAAGGAGCACCTTCCTCCCCCCACCTGCTCCATACACCTTGGAGAGCGCCCCCCCAGGCCTGCCTTGCTGGACTCTTCCCCCCCCTTGGCTTTTTGCCCCAGCCAGGGGTTTCTGCTCCTCCCTGGGTGTGGGAAGAAGAAGAAGAGGAGATTGGATTTCTACCCCGCCCTTCCCTACCCGAAGGAGTCTCAGAGCGGCTTGCAATCTCCTTTCCCTTCCCCTCCCCTCCCCTCCCTGCAACAGACACCCTGGGAGGTAGGTGGGGCTGAGAGAGCTCTGACAGAAACTGCTCTTTTTCAAGGACAGCTCTGACAGAACTATGGCTTGTCCAAAGTCATCCTGCAGGTGGAGGAGTAGGGAATCAAACCCAGTTCTCCCAGATTAGAGTCTGCGCTCTTAACCGCTACACCAGGAGGAGGAAAGCAAAATGGCCCACAAATAACCGATTTGATGGGTTCCTTCCGGGGAGGGGCCCCATTCCCGTGGGAGTACGAGAAGGCCAGAGCTTGGCTGGGGAGGCCGCCGGCCCTTCTGGAGGCTTCTTGGCACCTCCCTCGAGTGCCCAGTTTCCGATTGCAGGGAGGTTCTCTGCCAGCCATTGTTCTGTGTGCTTTGCCCAGGGTGTGGGCGCTCACCAGGTGTGTGTTTCTCAGAAGTGCCTCCTGGCAAGGCTGATAAATGGCCGTGGGGGTTGGGGTGGCACTGGCCCGGTCAGGAGGACTCCGTGAGGCTTTGCCACCTCCCCCTCTCTTGGTGAATGTCCCACGGGGGCTCCCTCTGACCCGTTCCCCCCAGGATGGCAAAGAGTGCAGCGATTGGTACGTCAGTGCAGCCCCCCCCAGCCCTGCCAGTCTTGCTGCCAGCTGCAGAACAAGCGGGAGGTGGCATCTTCCTTCCTAGTCGCCCGCTGATCCTGGGCTCACTGCAGTCAAGAGTGTCTCAGAACTGGGAGTTCACCGTAAGTGGTAACTGTCTTTCCCAACCCATGTGCCCACGAAGAAGAAGAGGAGGTTGGATTTATACCCCGCCCTTCACTACCCAAGGGAGTCTCAGAGTGGCTGACAAACTCCTTTCCCTTCCCCTCCCCACAACAGACACCCCCTGGGAGGGAGGTGGGGCTGAGAGAGCTCTCTCGAGGACTGCCCTTGAGAGAACAGCTCTGACAGAACTATGGCTTGCCCAAGGTCATCCAGCAGGAGGAGGAGCAGATTGGATTTCTACCCCGCCCTTCACTACCCAAAGGAGTCTCGGAGTGGCTCGCAATCTCCTTTCCCTTCCCCCTCCCTGCAACAGACACCCTGTGAGCAATGTTCCCTCTAAGCTGTGGAGTCTTGTGAGCAAAAATTCTACTTTGTGAGCTCCCGGCATTAAAGTTGTAAGCGAGCAATTTGGCTGCTGCGTCAATTAGTTTGCTCTGGAGCCAGCCCACCTGAGCGGAGACAAAAGATGTGTCAGCTGGAGGCTAAAAAACTGTGAACTAGGTCACACTAACTCAGCTTAGAGGGCACACTGCCTGTGAGGCAGGCGGGGCTGAGAGAGCTCTGACAGAAACTGCTCTTTTTTTCAAGGACAGCTCTGACAGAACTCTGGCTTGCCCAAGGTCATCCAGCCGGTGCAAGTGGAGGAGTGGGGAATTAAACCTGGTTCTCCCAGATTAGAGTCCGCCTGCACTTAACCACGACACCAAACTGGTGAGGGGGGGAGTCCTTCTCCAGGGCCAGCCACCCCCCTCCCTCAGGCCAAACCCCAGAGCCTTTCCCCCTTCTGGTCCGGGCCGGTTTTTAACGGCCAGGGTGAAGCAGGTGCACGGACAGTCTGGACCGTGTCGGTAAACAATACTTTGCGGTTTAATGGCCGCTTTCGCTGGGTTTTATGGGGCCGCTCTTTTAAGGGGCATTGCCCTCCCCAAGTCAGCGGAGGCGAGGAACCAAATGTCAACATGCACTTCATCATAAATCACGGGGCGGGGGGGGGGGGAGAGAGAGCCGGCCTCAGAACTGGCCTCTTGGCCGGGGAGGGCGGGTGCCGGGTGTTTTGCGGGAGACGAGGTGGCGCAGCGAGTTGGGTGGCCCTGACCTCGAGGGAGGCTGCTCCTCACCTGGCCCACGCTTCCGCCCCACCACCACCGCCACCCCCACAGCTCCCACGCGACCTGCAGGCCAGGGCAGGCCGGCCTCTGTCCCAGTAGCATCGTCCTCCTCTTGCTCATCCTGAAGTCCCAGACTGGTCGGACTGTCGCGTTTCGCCATCCTGGGGAAATGAACGGGGACAGTCAGCGGCGGCTGACAGGCCTGGCCTCCGAACTGCTCGACAACCAGTAGCAAGGAGTGTGCCTCCGGCTGCCCTGGGCCCCACCAGCTCTCCGGAGTCACGCCAGAGAGGCCTGGGCAGGAAGCAACCGGCGTGCGGGCGAGGAGGAAAGGGCAGCGACCCAAGAGGGAGGGTGCCCTGCCCACGTCTGGGGCCGCTCAGTCGCAGCCCCCAAGGCCCAGCAGCCCAAGCCCAGAGCCTCCGCATTCCCCGGGGGGGGGCCTCCCACACACCTCGGTTCCCTGTGGGGACAGGCACGTGGCTTGGGGAAGACAGCCCACCCCAAACACACACACACACACACACACTGGGAGCAGCATTCCCTCTAAGCTGGGGGGAAGAGGAGGAGGAGGAGAAGAAGAGGAAGAAGAGGAGGAGGAGACTGGATTTATGCCCTGCCCTTCACTACACCTGGAGGAGCCTCAGAGCGGCTCACAAACTCCCTTCCCTTCCCCTCCCCACCACAGACACCCTGCGAGGTCGGCGGGGCTGAGAGAGCTCTTGACAGAAACTGCTCTTTTTCAAGGACAGCTCTTGACAGAACCGTGTCTTGCCCAAGGTCATCCAGCCGGTGCAAGTGGAGGAGGAGTGGGGAATCAAACCCGGTTCTCCCAGATTAGAGTCCACTGCTCTTTAACCTCACTGCTCACTGCTCCTTAACCTCCGGCTCAGGCATTTGTGCCTCAGCTCAGGGAGGAGGGCTCCGGAGCAGACTAATTTCTGCGGCAGCCCCATCGCCGGCTCACAACTCTCACACCCGCAGCTCACAAAGTAGGGTTTTGGCTCACAAGACTCCTCGGCTTAGAGGGAGCCTTGGCGGGGCGCTCTCCCACGAGACAGCCGGTGTCTGCCCGACGCAACACGCCCCTCCGTTTGGGCTGGAACAGACCCGAGGGCGGGGAGCAGGCGAGAGGCTGCACCCACGAGCCAGCGGTGCACCCTCCCAGTGGCGGCGCCTGCAGTCTGCTCCCAGGTGGGAGGCCTCACCGCCTGCCAGTTGGGGGGGGCGGGGATGGAGGCCGGCCGTGTGGCTGGAACATTGACTGGAGGGGGGGATGTGCGTGCCGTTCCCCCCCCCCGGCAACAGGTCGCTGTTCTGTTCCTCTGATGATTGCAGAGGGTGGGATTGTTTGAAATGCCAGAGAAGCGTCCACCTCTGAGCCCTGGCCTGAGGAATGTGTGTCCCAGGCAGGGAGATTAGAGAGACAAGGCGCGCTGGAACCAGTCCGGAGCTGTTCCCGCCGCAGCCCAGAGAGGCCGCCTCGGTCCTGCAGCCCCTCCCCAGGGGGGTCTCGGCACCCCCGGCAGAGAAATGCCTGCTGTCCTGACCACATGCAGGAGGGACGCCCGACACACGTCCATGTAGCACAGGACAGCCACGCTTCGGCCTGGCAAGGGGCGTTTATGAAGCCCAAACAGGTATCCTGGGACAGGAGGCCGGAGTTCCTGGGCAGGGCCTGTCCGTCTCTCTTTCCGCTGACACCAAATAGCTGCATCTGCCCTGCAGGGGAAATGCTGGTGAGCCCCGCTGGAGCCCTTTGTTGGCTGGCGTGGAACTGGAGGCTGCCGTGGACGCGGCCCGGCTGAAAGAACCAGAGTCGTGCGGCACTTTCCAACCGCTTTGGCCTGCCAGAGAGCTCTGCTTCGTCAGGCGCCCAAATGGTTGCGTTACAGAAGAGCCTGCGGCCTTGCTGGGCACAGGGGTCCAGTCCAGACATCCACGGGCCTGGGAAGCTTTAGGAACAGTCCAGCCTCCTTGGCATTTGGGTATCTGGCGTGTAGGTGACACGGAGGCTCAGGAATACTGAGTCAAGTTCAAGGCTTTGGTACTGACCCGCAAGGCCTTGAGTGGTCAGGGACCAACGTATCTACGGGACCATCTCCTCTGTCACGTCCCCGAGAGACCGTCACACTCCTCAGATAACAACTTGCGGGTGGGCCCCGGCAATGCTCTCGCTAAGCAGTGGAGTCTTGTGAGCTCCTGGCATTAAAGTTGTGGGCGAGCAATTTGGCTGCTGCTGCATACATTAAGTTTGCTCTGGAGCCCTCCTTCCTGAGCCGAGACAAAAATGTGTGAGCTCACCCATTTTTGTCCTTTTAGCCCAGGAAGGAGGGCTCCAGAGGCAACCTAATTGATGCAGCAGCCCAATCGCTCACTCACAACTTTAGTGCCAGAGTAGCTCACAAAGGAGGATTTTTGCTCACAAGACTCCCCACAGCGTAGAGGGAGCACTGACCGTCACGCTTGTGCATTTCGGCAGAGGGCAGCTGCCACTTCGGAGAAAGGAGCCCGGTGTTCCTCTTGGCTCAGGGGTCTCCCGACTCCCTGGAGTGCGTAAGACTGCGGCGTCATGCGAGCTCTGGGCCTGTGCACCCGAGAGGGAACACCCCCACCACATGTCCCCAAGAGCACCAGCAGTCTGGGGTGAGCCCAGCGCAGCTGGTGACGTGCAGTTCCTTCCCAGGCTTTCCCCTGGTGACTGAGACCTTACACTTCTTGAGAAGGAGATGGCTCATCGTTTCTCTGACTGCACTTGGAATAGCTGGATGTTCATGATGCAGACGCCCTGCTGCTTCCCAGAAGGGCCCGGCTCCACCTGCGGCGCCAGTGAGTGACACACCAGCAGATTCCCAATCCAAGGGATCCCCTCTCTGCCCCTGCCTTCCCAGGACCTTGGGGAGCCTGAGGAGGGGGGTGGGGGCTCATCCTGCTGGGTGCAGGGCCTCCCTCCTTTCTGGGTTCTGTGCCCCTGGGCCCAGATCGACTGCTGGTGCCCCCGCCGGCCTCCACCTTGGGGCGGGGTCTTACCGGTCACATCTGGAAACACTGCAGCTGGCGGCAGGTTCATGCAGCCACGGAAGGAAGACACACACACCCGCCCGCCACGTCCAGCAGCCAAGGAGGCTGGGTTTCCACGTCCAGCCACCTGCAGCCGCCCCTCTGTAAGCCAGGGGGGCAGCAGTTTCCCCACCGCTGCCTTTCTTCCCAAGGGCCACCAAGACTCCTTTCCCGTGCCCAAGTCCGAGCCTGGGACCCAGCAAGTCAGCCCAGAGGTGCCCTGGCTCTTTGGGAGGCCTTGTGCAGAGGGTGGGGCGGGGGCAGGGGGGGCGAAGAGACCAGGTCCTCCTTCCTTCCTTCCTTGGCAGAGCCTGAAGCCCGCTCACCAGGGATTAGCTCCTCTGTGATGTTTTCCGTCTCATGGACGGAATCTGCCCTTCACCGGAGCAGCAGATGATCAGCTCAGTCTGAAGACGGGGAGGCCGGGGGGGGGGGTGGATTTCTTTCCAGAGTGACCAAGCAGCCCCCCACACACACACACCAATGCTCCCTCCAAGCTGTGGAGTCTTGTGAGCAAATATTCTACTTTGTGCGCTCCCGGCATCAAGGCTGTGAACAAGCGAATTTGGCTACTGCTCCGGAGCCAGCCCGCCTGAGCGGAGACAAAAGATGCGTCAGCTGGACTAGCTCACAGCAACTCAGCGTAGAGGGAACACGGCCCCCCCACCACCCAAACCCCCAAGGAGAAGCCCTGCAGGGGACCGCCTGCCCCTGAGGACCCATTTCCTGCAGCGGCCCGCTGCTTCAGCTACAAACACAGCTGCAGACGGCCTGTTTGTCCCCCAACAATTGTGTTCACTGCGATGTGTTAAGGTTGTGTTGTGGAAACAGGCCTGAATGATCGCTCGTTGATTGCGGGGAGTCACTCGTTTGGCAGCGGTCCTGTCTGATGGCACCAGGCTTTCCGAGGAAGGTTTTTCTTCACCTGGGCCTTTCCCATTGAGGAAGAGGAAGCCGCCGCTCACGCCAGAGAGACGCACGGCTCCCTCGAGGAGGTTTCTGCCTGGGCTCAGAGCGTCACCAAAGTTCGGTCGGTCCGCAAGAGATCGACTCGTAATTGCAGCATGTTTTACATGGAACTTTCCCAGTCACAAGGACTGACTCACAAACTCTTCTTGTGAGCATGAATCAGAGGACGTGGTGGTGACAATACTTCTAATGGTTTTCTTGCCTGGGCTGCGGGTGCGAGAGAAGACGCAACTGTCTGGCCTCATCCACGCCTGGGGGAGGCTCCAAGCGAAGGATTTCAAATGAGAAGCGACTTGAGGGGCGAGAGAGGCCCATGAGGAACCGCTCCTGTGAGGCCTACTCCAGGGAGGCCCGTCCCGAATCACCACCACTCACCAGTGCAGAGAATCCAGATTACATCATCCGTAGCCTGTTGCATTCCATTGTTTCCCCTGTCATCATCCCAGGTTTTCCAAACCTGTTTTACGGCTATTGTAAAAAAAACCCCAAGAAACAAAGAAACCACCAATCATAGCTTCAGGATATCCGGTGTAGAAAACCACACCAGTATCAAGGGGCCACACCCTCCTCCACCCCTGAAGGTCAGAGAGAAGACCCTAAAAAGGAAGGACAGGGAAAAGGAACTCAGTGCAGAAACTGCCCACTTTGATTAGACGGATTCCATGGAGGAGGCGAGGCCCAGCAGCAGCAACTGGTAGCCAAGGTGACTCAAGGGAGCCTCTCTGGAGAGCCAGTGCCAGGCAGCAGCCTCCAGAAAAGGCCTCTGTGCCCTGCTTGCTGGCCCTCCAGGGCAACTGGGTGGCCAACTGAGTGAGACAGGATGCCGCCAGGCTAGTGGCCCCCTCACTGGCCTGATCCAGTGGGGCTCTTCTGACGCCCATCACTGCAGAGGTCCATCCGTGGCTCTTAGCCACAAGGTAAAGAGAGGAACTCTTGGTCTGAGCCAAGGGATGCTCTGTATTCTTGGTGCTGGGGGGGCAACAGTGGGAGGGCTTCTGGTGTCCTCCTGGCCCCACTGCTGGACCTCCTGATAGCCCCTGGCATTTCTGACTACTGTGTGACACAGAGTGTTGGACTGGATGAGCCATTGGCCTGATCCAACATTGGCTTCTCTTGTGTTCTTATGTCTGGGGCAAGGGATGCTCTGTCTTCTTGGTGCTTGGGGGATGGGGGTGGCTTCTAGTGTCCTGGCCCCACTGCTGGACCTCCTGAGAGCACCTGGTGTTTCTGGCCACTGTGTGACCCAGAGTGTTGAACCAGATGGGCCACTGGCCTGATCCAACATTTGGCTTCTCTTGTGTTCTTATGTCCTTGTGGAAAACACAAACACAACCGGCCGCTCCTTCCATGGGCCACACCTTCCCTGCTCACGCAAAACATCAGGGACTGAGCTGAGAGGGAGGAGAGAGGTTCCGGGGGAAGGAAATTGAGGGCACGCTGCTGCTTGGGATGACACACGGCGTCCTCAGAGGCCGGCAGGGCACAAGCCAAAGAAGGCCAAGGCGTGGGTGCCGGAGAGGCACGCCCTCTCATGTTATTTTTATAAGTGCCGTCGCATTTCCTCTGGTCTGGGATCTCTGAATGGGGATGGCAAAGGTGACGCGAGTGGGACGTGGACGCCACCGCTGCCTGGAAGGGGAGGCTGACGGAGCCACGCAGGAGCTGCTCTGAGGGTGAGAGGGAGACACCCCCGGGCAAGTGGCAAATCAGCGTTCAGGGGAGGGGAACAACAACACCCCCCCCTCGCTTTAAATGTACACTGATGTGGTCTGAACTGACTGAGACGGAAAGAGGTCTTGGGGTTGTGGTGGACAGATGGATGAAAATGTCGGCTCAGTTGAGGCAGTGATAAGAAAATGAGCTCCACGCTAAGGGACTGGAAATAAAACGGCCGATATTGTAACCCCGCTGTACAGAGCTTAGAGGAGAGGGTGCATATATTGCTTGGGAGGGGGGATTGCTTGGGTAGTGGACCCCCCCTCCATGCTGCCCTTTTGAGAGCCAGTTTGGTGTCGTGGTTAAGTGCAGGCGGACTCTAATCTGGGAGAACCAGGCTTGAATCCCCACTCCTCCACTTGCAACTGCTGGATGACCTTGGGCAAGCCATTGTTCTGTCAGAGCTGTTCTCTCAAGGGCAGTTTCTGTCAAGAGCTCTCTCAGCCCCACCGACCTCACAGGGTGTTTGCTGTGGGGAGGGGAAGAAGTTTGTAAGCCGCTCTGAGACTCTGAGTGAAGGGTTAGGGTTAGGGAATCCAATCTCCTCCTCCTCTTTTGGAATACCCCCCTTCCTAGCAGCTGCTGTTCCACTTCCCCTGTCTCTGAAGAAGGGAGCGTTGACTCTCGAAAGTTGACACCCCCAAAACTCTTGCGGGTCTCCGAGATGCTCCTGGACTCGAACCGAGCTTCCCCTGGGCTCTCTGCCCGAGGACGTCACGCTCCCGGTGCCAGTTCTCGTGCTTGCCCGCAAAGGAGTGGCTCCCCCCCCGCCCCGGGCTTCTGAAGCTCTGGTACTTAGAAAGAAGTCTAATAAAGGGTCAATACTGAAAACCTAGTTGAAACTCATAATATACAAAAATACATGTATTTATTAGAAAGTTAAAAATATATAAGGGCCCGATGAAAGCCTCGTTAAAAAGCAAAGCATTTGGCACCAGACACACGACTCTCCTCTTTAGAGGCCTCACAAACATCTTTGTCTGGTGTCTCTAGGTCTTGCTGCTCAACCTTCCTTTTCTTGGTCCAGGATTCACTTGCTGGTTATCTTATTGTAATACGTATTAAAGTTACGTGTACCTCAATAATGTTTGACCTCTGGAGAAGGCCCCAGGAGGGCGGAAACGCGCCAGGTCACGGGGACTGGCCCCTGTGTTCGGGCCACTTGAACTTTTTAATGAGGGTTAGTTGCTGCAGATTCTCCGGGTTGTATGGCCGTGGCCTTGGCCTTGCAGGGCCTGACGTTTCGCCAGCAGCTGCGACTGGCATCGTGTAACACAGAAAGACGGCGTACTCTCTGTGTCAAGGTGAGAAGAAAAATGGTAGGCGTTTTTAACGAGGCTTTCATTATATGTTTTTAACCGTCTTTCTAATAAATACATGTATTTTTGTATACTATAAGTTTCAAACTAGGTTTTTAATACTGGCCCCTTATCAAGACTTCTTTCTTGCCCCCGTGGTTCTTGGTTCCAGTTTTTGGGTCAGGTTTGTTTCCCCCCTCCCCGTGTCTTACTTCCGGCACTAGGAACAGCAAGCGGTGGGGGGGGGAGCAAACCACGGGGATATTTAGGGAATGACCAGTGCCAAGAATGCCAAAGGAGACACCCCGGCCTGTCACGTTGCTCCAGAGGTTCTAGCCCCCCACCCCGGGGGGCACCTGGCTCTTCAGCACCAGGACTCCCCTCACTGCCGGCAAATCCTTGGTTCCCCTGGGCCAAACTGGTGCCGGGCTCTCCGAGGCCATCCTTCGAAAACCGAGACGCACTTCTCAAGGGGGAAGCGGGGCTGGGGGCTGCCTGGGAGACCCCACCTGTGGCACCAAGGCCCCCCTCCTGCCCCCCGTGCCCCAGATCTTAGCAGATGCAACGGGACCAGAACAGAACCTGGCTGCCAGGCAGGTGGCAAAAGGCGGAGAGCCAGACAAGGATTGGCAGGGCTCCGGCCCACCTCCCTCGCTGCCCAGGAAAGGGAGAGCCCCCCCCCACCCGTCTTCCTGAGGAGGGGGGGTGAGGTGGGCGCCCTCAGCATCAGCCCTGCTGCCCTTTGGGAAGTGCCCCACTCTAGGGAGGGAAGCCGGGGGGCGTGGGGGGCTGGCATGGGGCACAGCCAGAGGATCAGACCCACTGGTTGATGGGTTTTTGGGACGTTTGGAAACAGAAAACTGGGGTGCACCCTTGAAAGACAGCAAGGATCACCGGTTTTAATCCTTCGGCCTGGGAAAACAATCCCCCCTACTGAAAGAAAGAGTTTGGCCTGCTGCTGAGAGAGGCCCTGGGGGGCTCCGCCCAGCCCTCAGCCCTGCTCCCCCCTCCACCATGGTGGGCCTTGGACCCTGCCGGGCAGTAGGGAAGCTACCCTGACCCTAAAAGCAGAGACTTCCCGGGGAGCCACAGGCCCGCGCAGGAGGAGACCCCAACAGGCGCCCGCAACCACCGCGAGCAAGTGACACGGCAGGGTTGCCAATCTCCAGGCGGTGTCTGGAGATCCCCTGGAATCACACCTGACCTCCAGGCGACAGAGGCCACCGGTTCTCCTGGAGGAAATGGCCGCTTTGGAGGGGAGCTCTTGGGCGTTGTACCCTGCTGAGGCCCCTCCCCGCCCTCCCCCCAAATCTCCAGGAATGTCCTAGCCGAGAGCTGGCAACCTGGGCTCCCGAGAGGGGCGGCGTCGAAGCGCCTCTCTCTCTCTCCACCCGGCAGCCGCCGCCGCCGCCACGTGCCCCCCGGGCGGAGAGGCTCTCCTTTACGAGCCGGTTCCCAGCCGGGAAACTGAGGCCCGGGGGCGGGGCGGAGGGGAGACGGGGCGGGGCGGCAGGAGAGCGGCGGCTCCTCGGGCTGGAGTCAGCGGGCCGGGCGTCGGGCTCCTCGGCAGCCGGCGGGGAGCAGCCGGCGAAGGGGCGTCCCGCAGAGCCCCGCCGTCCGTCCGAGCGGCCAAGCCGGGGCGCCTTCCGAGCAGGCGGGACCGGCCGGGGCGGGCAAAGCGGCCCCACCGCCGGCGCTCCGGCCCGCCCCGCTTAAAGGCGCCGCAGACGCCCCGTCGGGGGAGGGAGGACGGAAGGGAAGGGAAGGGAAGGGAGAGGCGCGCCGCCCAGCAGCCCGCAGGTGAGCCGGGACGGGGGGAAAGGGGCGCCGGGGGGAAAGGGGGGACGCCTGGACGGCGGGCAGCCGGTGGCCTTCCCTCCTCCCTCCGTCCGGATTGTTCCCGGGCCGGGGGCTGGCCCCTCTTCGACCCTGGCCCGGGGGCCTCCTCCCTCCTCCTGGGCCCGGCCACCTTTTGCTCCGGGTCGCGGGGGGGGGAGGGGGGCAAGTCCGCTGCTGGGCGGTGAAGGGCTGCCAGTGGCCGTCCAGGGTCTGGGAGACCCGGGTTCGAATCCCCCCCGCCACTCTGCTGTCGAGCGGGCCGGGGGTGACCTTGGGGCAGACACTCTCTCAGCCTAGCCCGCCCGCCGGCCTGGGACCTCTTTCCCTGAAGCCCCGCCCTTGGGGAGAAGGAGGCCCTTTTGGAGGACACCCCCCCCCGCTGCAGCTGCAGCCCCTGCCCCGCAACTCCTCCCCCCCCCCCCAGACGGGCTGCCGGGGAAGACCAGCGGGTGGACTGGGGGTGGGTGGGACACGAGGAGGGGTGGGGGGGGGGTGGTTTGTCTTCTGGGCCGCCTCCCCTCCAAGGCAGCATGAAACGCCTGTTGCTTTTTTAAATGTGGAGGCTGCTGCGAGGGTTCCGTGCAGAAGAAGACCCCTCGGAGGATTCCCGGCTGGAGCGGGTTCCCCTGGCGATGTGACCCGTGTTCCCCCTAAGCTGAGTCACTGTGAGCTAGCTTGCAATTTTTTTAGCCTCCAGCTCCAGAGCAAACTAGTTTATGCAGGAGCCCAATCGCTCGCTCACAACTTTAATGCCAGTAGCTCACAAGGTAGAATTTTTGCTCGCAAGACTCCACAGCGTAGAGGGAGCGTTGGAGGTGCCTGGGACTGCAGCAGCCCTTCTGCCCCCTCAGGTGTGTGGGGGGGGTGTCACAGAATGGCTGCCCACCCACCCACCCACCCTCTGGCGGCCTGAGATCTGCCCTGATGCCAGTCACAGTCCACTGACTTCCCTCTCAGGACTCGGGGCACCCTGTGCGGGGCGGGGTTGGGGGGAGGCATCCCAGGAAGTTTCCAGTCCGGAACTGGCCTGACTGTTTAGCTTCAGTGGGGGGGGCGGGGGCTGCCTCTCGCACTCTGAGCCACAACCCCAGGTCTGAGCCCAAGAGACGGAAAGGCCCTCTGCCCGGAAGAGGCATTGAAGGCCGGCGGGAGAGGCAGACACTGACTGCTGGGAAAACCCTCCTTCCGACTTCCCGGGGTGCTCTCCTTTGCGAGTCTTGGGGCAGGGTGTTCAGTGATGCCCGTGAAAGGCCAGCTCCATCAGTTTCCAGGGCAGGAGTCCCAAGTCCCGACTCCTGAGAGCTTGGTGAGGGGTTTCCAGCGGCCGTTGGGCTCTCAGCTCTGAAGCCGTGGCCGGTACAGCCGCCTGCCTGGCACAGAAGGGACCTTGCCCCTCCTATGGGGTAGGCAGCCCGGGCTCTCTGGGCATCCACTCTCTGCCAGCCCAAAGGGAGCGCCCTTTGGGCTGTGCTCGTAAGAAGGGCTTCTCCTCCTCCCCCTCCACTTTGTTCATAAGCCTCCTTATCAAATTCCGATCTCTGCAATGGAACCTGCCCCAAGAACACTCCTAAGCCAGGCTTTGGCACGGGCACCAGGCTGGCCAAACACAGCTGGCACTCCAGGGAAGCCTGGGGTGGGTGCTCTGGACTGGGGGGCCTCCTGTTGAGTCTGCCAGCTGGTCGGCAGGCAGGGGACGGGTTGGGTGGTTGGGCATTACACATTTCCAGCCAGGGTTGGAGGGTGCCAGCAATGTTCCCTCTGAGCTAAGTTAATGTGAGCTAGCTCACCGTTCTTTAGCCTCTGGCTCACACATTTCTGTCTTGGCTCAGGAAGGAGGGCTCCAGAGCAAGCTAATTGATGCAGCAGCCAAATCGCTCGCTCACAGTTTTAATGCCAGGAGCTCACAAAGTAGTATTTTTGCTCACAGGACTTCGCAGCTCAGAGGGAACATTGGGTGCCAGTCCCGGGCAGGATGGTTGTGCAATACTCTGGTGCAAGAGCGGGCTCCCCCTTCCCATGTGGCCTTGGGTGCCCTCCTTGACCTGGGCCTGACGGTCCCACCCACCCCACCCCGATGCTTCTCATGGGAATGGTGATTTCCTTGGAAGGCACTGATCTTGCAGGGGAGGGGCCCGCTCTTGTGATTCTGCTTGCGGTGCAAGGGTGTGTGTGTGTGTGTTTGTGAGGGGGGGGAACAAACAGGCAACCACGAAGTCACTTTGCAGCCTGGCCAAGCTTGGAGGGCGGGATGTTTGTTTGCCTTTGGGGGTTAGGGTTTCTGCCCGTCCTCCTCCGAAAGGTCACGGTGGGGATAGGGTTCCGGGGAAGTAAATGGTCAACCCGGCTAAAAATCCAGGGATTTGTGGTGGTTAAAAATGTCCCACGTCTGCTCAAACCCGGCGGTCAAGAAGCTCGCCCGGTCAGGGGGATCGTCGCCTGCCAGGCTTCTCCGGGAAGCTCTAAAGGGCAGCCTGCAAGAATGTGCCAGTGTGTGCCCTTGCCCGCCTGGTGCGTGGGGGGAGCGGCCTTCAGAAGGGGCGTCGGAGGGCTTGGAGGACCCCTGAGTTGTCCGCCTCTTTCTGCTCCCCCCAGGCAAGGCACCGGAAACACTTGTGCTGTCCCCGAGCACGGCACGGTCACTGCTGGGAAGGCTTGAGAGATCCGGCCCAATTAAGAAGCTGTCGACGGATGCCCAGCCCTGTGGCAAAGAGGGACGCTCCTCTCCAGCCTGGCTTAGACGACAACGATGATGGATCCGCCGCCGCTTTCAGGGGACGATGGGAGCGGGCCAGGTAAGGGCCAAGCTGACTGGCTGTGCTCAGGGGGAGGGGGCTCCGCTCCGTGGCACCCCGTGTGGCAAGGCCACGCCAAAGAGCCTGCCGGCAACATCCCCCTTTCCCTCTGCTGCTCTGGGCTTCTTCCTGGTTGGAGAGAGACGGGGGGGGCGGATGGGGACCAGTGCTCCCTCCAAGCTGATTCAGTGTGCGCTAAGTCACAGCTTTTCAGCCTCCAGCTCACACATTTCTGTCTCTGCTCAGGGAGGAGGGCTCCAGAGCCAACTGATTTATGCAGGAGCCAAATCGCCCGCTCACAACTTTAATGCCAGGAGCTCACAAAGTGGAATTTTTGCTCACAAGACCCCACAGCTTAGAGGGAGCACTGCTGGGGACTGTTGCCCCCTGGCGACCCACTCGAGGGCAGCGGGGGGGGGGAGAGTCTTGTCCGAAAGAGGAGTCGACTGGGGAGGAGCCGGGAGCCCAGCAGCAGGGGGTCTCCCTCCCTCTGTGGTTTCTCCCCCTCTGGTGGGGCCGAGCTGGGCTTGGGCTCCGGGACGTCTTCCGGCCTGGCTTCTCAAGACGGCACCCCCCCCCGTTTCAGCTTCTTCTGGGGCGCGGGAGTGCGCAGACACAGGCAAACGGTGCTTGGACATCTCCTGCCCCAGGCCAGCAGGGATGCCAGGCCTGACCGGATTGGGTCCCAGCGCCTGCATGTGGGGCAGAGGTCTCCCTTGCTGCAGTGGCCAGCCCAGGCAGCCGGAGAGATCCCGGCACTGGCTGCAGTGGTGCGGCCCGGCTCCTGGCTCTGCGGCTACGGCGGGGGGCGAGAGTTCTGCCTGCCCTGCTCTTGTGGATGCTGCCAGGCAGCCGTCTCCCAGGTGGAGCCAGGGAGGGGGGTTGCCCAAAGGGAATGTGATGGTCGCCCTGGCCTTTTTTTTGGAGGGGAGAGGGTGGCAGCCCCCCCCAGCTTCCAGCATGTCAGCATGGCCCATAGATCCAAGTCCTGAGAGGCCAGACCCAAATACTTGGAGGTTCCAGAACCACTTTCAGGGGGCTTCTTCCCAGAGCACCTCATGGGGTAAGCCCCAGGCTGTTCAACTGTGGCATGAACATACATCAACTGCACGACTGAGCCAGTTTGGGGTAGCGGTTGGGAGCGCGGACTCTAATCTGGGAGAACCGGGTTTGACTCCCCACTCCTCCACATGCAGCCAGCTGGTGTGACCTTGGGTAGTCGCAAGTTCCCTTGGAGCTGTTCTCTCAGGAGCAGTCCTCGAGAGAGCTCTCTCAGCCCCACCTTCCTCACGCAGTATTCCCTCTAAGCTGAGTGAGTGTGAGCCAGCTCACAGTTTTTGAGCCTCTAGCTCTCTCATTTTTGTCTTCGCTCAGGAAGGAGGGCTCCGAAGCTAACTAATTTATTGCAGCGGCCCAATCGCTCGCTCACAACTTTAATGCCCGTAGCTCACAAAGGAGGATTTTTGCTCTCAAGTCTCCGCAGCTTAGAGGGAGGCATGGCTCACAGGGGGTGTCTGTTGTGGGGAGGGGGGAGGGAAAGGAATTTGTAAGTCGCTCTGAGACGCCTTTGGGTAGGGAAGGGCTGGTTATAAATCCAGTTTCCTCCTCTTCTTCTTCCTCCTCCTCATCCCTCTCAAGCTTGAGGGCATCTCTCTCGCTCTCTCTGGGGCTGCCCCTCCCCTCCCCCCGCCCGCCCACTCTGGCTTTCGTGGGGAGCCGCAGGAAGCAGAACAGGTCTATCCGCCCCGGATCCCAAAACCTGAGCCCGTCCGGGCCACAGACCTTGGAGCTGGCCGTGGACCTGCCTCCGTGCCCGAGGCGCAGCCCCGTCAGCCTCTTGCCCCGAAGCAAAACTGCAGCGGCTCCTTAAAGACAGCCAATATTGATTCTAGCCCGAGTCCTTCCGGGGCCACGGGTCTCCGGTGTTGTCTTGCCACAATAGACGGGCGGGGGCCACCCTTCTCGAATGAAAACAGGTTCCCGGCAACTCCCAAGAGAAGGGCCTGCCAGTGGAGTGTTGTGAGAAGGGCGGGGAGGCCTCTCCACCTCGGGCGGGGCTGGGTTTCCCGGGGGTCCTTGGGGGAAGGGCATGGGCTGCTTGATGCAGGGAAGGGAGGGGTCGCGGAAGGCTCCCCTCCCCCCCAGGACCTGGCCCGGGTCCAGGCATGGCCTGGGGTGTGGGCTGCGGGTGTGGATCTTCCCGCCGGCCCCCGTGGGGTTGGGGGAGGAGGTTGCAGTGGGGCACTTTGGGAGGTGGTCGGCCTGGGCACAACAGAGGTGTGTGTGTGGGGGGGCCTTCCTGGTGGTTGTTTTTCCCACCCAAAGCCCTGCCGGGTGCCAGCTGTCAGGCCACGGGGACATTCCGGGGTGGTGGTGGTGGTGGCAGGGGCTAGCCCCCCTGGGAGAGGGGGTGCAGGGGGCTTCTCTGGGGGGGGCTTCCCCTCCAAAATGCCTGCTGGGTGCAATCTGGGAAGCCGCTGAGGCAAGTCTCCCCTGAGAGGGGGGTTCTGCTTCCAGACTCGCTGGGGGAAGGATTTCTTTCCCCATAATCCCGGCACCCAGGACTGGAAAGATACCCCTTCCGCAATACGTTTTTTTAATTAATACCTTTTGTTGAAGAAGAATACTTTGGCATTTTGAAATCATTGCCCCAAGCAATTCCTGTGATGAGTTGCGAGTTCAGGTTCTGCTGTCTCTCCCACCCCCATATCGCCCCGTGCCAAATTTCCAGGAAGCAGACGGGGGGGGGAGCAGCCTCCGGGTGTTTTCTCCCAGGAACAGAGCTGATCTCCAGACCAACGCTCCCGCTAAGCTGTGGAGTCTTGTGGGCAAAAATTCCACTTTGTGAGCTCCTGGCATTAAAGTTATGAGCAACTGATTTGGCTGCTGCATAAATTAGTTTCCTCTGGAGCCATCCTCCCTGAGCTAAGACAAAAATGTGTGAGCCAGAGGCTAAAAAACTGTGAGGTAGCTCACACTCACTCAACTTAGATACATAGGGATGCCAGCCTCCAGGTGGGGCCTGGGGATCACCTGGAATTACAGCTCATCTCCAGACGAATGCTCCCTCTAAGCTGTGGAGTCTTGTGAGCAGAAATTCTCCTTTGGGAGCTGCTGGCATCAAAGTTGTGAGCGAGCGGTTTGGCTGCTGCAGAAATCAGTTTGCTCTGCAGGCATCCTTCCTGAGCGAAGACAAAAATGTGTGAGCCGGAGGCTACAAAAACTGTGAGCTAGCTCACAGTAACTCAGCTTGGAGGGAACACTGCTCACCAGACTCCAGAGGTCAGTTCCCCCGGAGGACACGGCACCTTCGGAGGGCGGATTCTGTGGCCTCGCATCTCCCACAGAGCTCCCACCCCGACGTGGCCCCGAACTCTTCAGGAGTTTCCCAGCCAGAGTCGGCAAGCCTAGAAGCCGAGCCCCCGTCCCCGGCAGAGTGTGTGGAGATGGCTGGGCAGCAGCTGGCCAAGGGTGTGTGTGTGTCTCGCAGTTGACCCAAGGGGGTATTTGGGGGGGGGGGGCTGCTGCCTTCAGTTCTGCGGAAGAGCAAAGGCTTGTGGCAGCGGCCAGGCAAGGAGGCTGGTCCTTCAGTGGTGGGTGAGACCCACTGCAATGGCCCTTGGTCTCCAGAGCCGTCCATGGGGCTTGTTTGTCCCCCGTGGGGTTTCGGCCGGGCCCAGATCTGCCTTTTGCAGGCCAGCTGCTGCCGGAGAGGGTGGCTCTCTTCCCGGCTGTCCTGGGACACTTTGGGGCTTGCAGCACAAAAAACAGCACCCCGTCCCAGCACCAGTTCACGGGTTCTCCTGTGCGAGCTGCATTGGGCGGGACTGTGGTCAGACTCTTGGGCGGCTCACCCGTCCCTCCCGGTGGGCAGAGAACTCGGTGGAACCGGGGCACTGCCGTCCCTGGATTTCCCATGGGAAGCAGCGTCCCAGAGGACTTTGAACAAAACCCAGGAAAGGTGGGCACACCCAGTCACCAAACATCAGAGGCGCATGGGGGGGGGGCAATGTCCCCTCTAAGCTGCGTTAGTGTGAGCTAGCTCACAGTTTTTTAGCCCCCGGCTCACGCATTGTTGTCTCAGCCCAGGGAGGAGGGCTCCAGAGCAAACTAATTCATGCAGCGGCCAAATGGCTCACTCACAACTTTAATGTCAGTAGCTCACAAAGTAGAATTTTTGCTCACAAGACCTTGCAGCTTAGAGGGAATATTGGTGGGGGCCAGTGTTCCCTCTAAGCTGAGTCAGTGTGAGCTAGCCCACAGTTTTTTAGCCTCCGGCTCACACGTCTTTGTCTTCGCTCAGGAAGGAGGGCTCCAGAGGAAAACTGATTTACGCAGCAGCCAAATGGCTCGCTCACAACTCTAATGCCGGGAGCTCACAAAGTAGAGTTTTTGCTCACAAGACTCCACCGCTTAGAGGGAACATTGGTGGTGGTGGGGATCTCTTTCTCATGCCCCCCCCCTCTAAGAACCGAGACACCTGCTTCTGGGGGGATCTAGCTGGCCTGAGCGGGTCACCAGCCTGATCCCGCAGGGTCTCCGGTTCATGCAGCCCACCTTTGACAAGGGGGGAACCACCGGCTTTAGCGGCTCTGAAGAGAGCCCCTGGCACGTATTTCTGGCAGCCAGACCCGTCAGCAGAAAGAGCCGGGCCGGGCCGGGCCAGTTCTGAAGTCACAGGCCTCTCTGTGTTTGGCTGCCCTCTTGCTCCTGGACACCCTTGTGGGCGCAGCCGGAAGATAATTTGCACCGGAACTCAGCTGAGGTTTCCTCCGCAGGGCCACAGATTCCCTCTCCGCCTCTTTCCTGGCACCCCCTTTTGGGAAGAGGGCATCAGTTCCCGGGGGCTCACCCACCACTGGAGCAACTCCAGTCCCCGTCCCCCCCGAAAAGCACCAGCCTTCCCTAAGAGTCACTTCCTCCAGTCAGCCGGCTGTCAGCTTCCAAAGCGTGATCCCTGGAGGGGCAGGCGGTGCCTCTTTTTCCCCTCGAATGCCCCAGCCGTGCCCGGCTGAGAGGGAGGGAGGGAAGTGGTTCTTCTGGAATTCCCGGGGTGACTGTGCCCTTGCGTTGCCAACCGGCTGGGCCGGATCCGCAGCCTCCATATTGGGCAACACGGCACCAGGGTTAATTGGGATGTGTTCCGCCTGGACGGGCTGCCGCTTCCCTTGTTTTCTCCTGGCGACGGATGTTTCTGCAGCATGGGGAGAAGGTGGCAGAAGCCGCAGAGTTGGAGGCCCCTCTTAAAAACTTGGATGCTCTCCCTCTGTTAGGATGGGGAGCCAATTTGCAGGAGTGGAAGTGGCCTGCCGGGGGGCGGGGCAGGAACCCTGCTTGGTAGGCCAGGGGTCTGCAAATACCCTGCTACAGACAACTGCAAAATATCTCAAATAATTCTTATATATTTATTCGTTTTTATATATCTGTATTTTTATATATTTTTATTTTTTTCTATTTTTCTATATTCCTTATAAATTATTCGCCATGATATTAATCTATCATATAAACATTACGCAATATCTTTTTGTTATATAAAAAGATGATACAAAAATTTTGGATATATGATTCTTTCTATGTGATAATGTTTATGCGATAATTAATATGATGGAGAATAATTTATAAGAAATATAGAAAAAATACATTAAATATATATACAGCCAAATAAATACATAAACATTATTGTTTGAGATATTTTGTAATTGTCCGTAGGATGGTATTTGCTGATTTTTGGTATTTCCTACTTACCGTGGGTCCTATTTTGGTTTTGTGGTAGGCCAGGGGGCCATTCTTACCCCCTCCACACCTGAGAATGAAAGTGCCCCCCCCCTTGGCAGCTCCTGTCCCTGCCCCCTGACCCTCAGGCTCCCCTTCTTCCCCCGTAACCTTCTGCGCCGTTGTCTCCAGGGCCGTGCCTGCTCTTTGCCTTTTGCCCTCCCCTCCCCTCCTGGGGAAATGCAGAGACTGAGAAAGCCGGCGTTCTCACCTTACAGGCGGGTATATCCTTTGGGGCCCGCAAGGCCCGGGCAACCTGTGCCGCATCCCTCCATCGGCGGAACAAAATGTACTGATGGTATCTTGACGGCGAAAGAATGCAGAAAACAGAACCTCTTGTCCTGTCCCTGCCGGGCCCGTGGGTGCCTCTCTGGAATCTTCCCTCTCCAGCAAAGAGGAGGCTTCTGCGGGGGGGGAGGGAGGGTGGCCTCAGGGTCCCACCCCTGCGGTTCGCAGGCCGCTTGCCCAGCTCCCACTGAAGGCATCGGCACCCTGGCAGGAGACGGTGAGGAGGGGGCCATCGTGTTCCTCTGAGCCGAGTTTGGGCGACCCGCCTGTGACCGGGGCCAGGCCACATCCCTGAAGGCGGGAGTCCACACCTGAGGCCCGGGAGCAAGGCACTTGTTGCTGAATGTCTGCCTCACGGGCCGGGGAACGGCTTTGACAGTGTGCGCATTCTCCAGACGTGCACTCTCCGTGCACTGGTGACGCTAAGTGTTCTTCGCACAGTCCGTGTGCACAAACAAGGCCCAGGATTAGCTGGGGCGGCACAATGAGGACCGGCACCCGGCAGGGGCTCCGTCAGCCGCCAGCCATCAGCAGGTGGCTGGCATTCCCTCCAGAGTTCACACTGCCAGTGGGCAACGCCAACACAAGCCCTTGTGGTGCTGCCCGTAGGGGCTGCCCTTGGACCTGCCTGGCTCAGCCGGCTTGCAGCAACAGAACCCCATCTGCGGCCTCCCAGTGCGGCTTCTTCTCTTGGTGACTCCATCTCAGGCAGGCTTGCTTCCTGCTGCCCCAGTTTTCTGTCTCCGGTGGGAAGGCAGGTACGGCTGGGGCAGGTGACCGCCAATATCCTCAGACGGTCGGTCCCTGCCTAGCCAGAGGGGCTGGAAGGGGGGTGGCGTTTGTGTGTCGTGGTGAAGTGCAGGCAGACTCTAATCTGCGAGAGCCGGGTTTGATTCCCCACTCCTCCACTTACACCTGCTGGATGACCTTGGACAAGGCTGTCCTTGAAAAAGAGCAGTTTCTGTCCGACCTCTCTCAGTCCCGCCTGCCTCCCAGGGTGTCTGTACTGGGGAGGGGAAGGGAAAGGAGTTTGCAAGCTGCTCTGAGACTCCTTTGGGGTATGAATCCCATCTCTTCTTCTTCTTCTTCTGTGTGTGTGTGTGGGGGGGGGGGAAAGGCCAGAGAGAAGTGGGCGCTGGGGAGTGCACCACAGATCCCAGCCGGGTCGTCTCACTTCTGGGCTGTCCTCCGGCGGAGCACCCGGCTCCCGAGGGCAGGATTTGAGTGGGTGGGGGGTGCACCCCGCCACAGGGCCACCCATCTCCGCTGCTCTTCTGGAACCCCAGAGCCATGGCCCGAGGGGGCCGGTTCCTTTTGCTCCAGCTCTAGAGCTCGCAGCCCAAACCGCTATGCCAGGAGCAATGCCCCCTCTAAGCCAGGGGGTCTTGTCAGCAACAGTTCTACCTTGGGAGCCGCTGGCCTTAAAGTTAAGAGTGGGCAATTTGGAATCAGTTGGCTCTGGAGCCCTCCTTCCTGAGCGAAGACAAAAATGTGTGAGCCAGAGGCTAAAAGAACGGTGAGCTAGCTCACACGCACTCCTCTTAGAGGGGACACTGGCCAGGAGGTGCCTTTTTGCCAAGGGGGCTTGGGGGCCTGAGCTTTTGGGAGAGGCGTGACACTTTGTTCTCTTTGGGGGGGGGCAGGTTCTAAAAGGACCCTGAAGCGGTACCTGGTGAAGGCCCTGCACCGCCTCCAGAAGGGCCCCGGCTACACCTACCGGGAGCTCCTGGTCTGGTACTGCGACAACACCAACACCCACGGCCCGAAGCGCATCATCCGCGAGGGCCCCAAGAAGAAGTTCATGTGGTTCATCCTGACGCTGCTCTTCGCCTCCCTGGTGGTCTGGCAGTGGGCCATCCTCGTCAACGCCTACCTCTCCTACAACGTCACCGCCTCCCTGGCCATCGGCTTCAAGAGCATGACCTTCCCGGCCGTCACCATCTGCAGCGCCAGCCCCTTCAAGTGAGTCCCCGCGGGCACCCACGGTCCGGCGTGCTGCTCTGGCCCCGGAGCGGTCGCGGAGCTCAGCCTTCAAGCATCAGCTGAGATCAGAGGGTGGATTTGGGGCAAAGAAGCACCGCGTCGGGAAAGAAGTGTTTGCCTGAATCCACTCTTTGTGGGCAGAGCTGGGGCGGGGGGTGTCATATGCTTAGAAACCTCCTTCTTTGTGCAGAGACTAGATGGCCGATTCTATGAATTTTGGCAGGTAGTGTGAGGGAGGGGAGGGGAGGGAGGGGTGAGCCAGCGCTCTGTCCTTGTGGCCCTTTCTTATATACCAGCTGGGGGTGGGTGTTATGCCATTTGCCACTTTGGGATTGGAAAGGAATTTGCCTCCAGGTCAGATTGGCCCAGGGACCCTGGAGGTTTTTTGCCTCCCTCTGGGCACAGAGCACTGGGGGGTCCACTGGGGGAGTGGAGGGGGAGGGGTGTGTGGATTCCCTGCATTAGGCAAGGGGGTGGACTAGATGACCCTGAGGGCACCCTGCCAGCTCTATGGTTAGAGGAGGCCTTTTGTGCCACTGGGGTCTCAGCGTCCAGGTCTGTTCCAGTCAAGGAGCCACATCTGATCACTGATCAGGCCCTGTGCCCCTGAGACGACCACCGGCAGCCTCTGCCTGCCACGTAAATAGATCCAGATGAGCTGATCCCCAATACAGGCGACATCCCGCTCTGGCTGTCCCGTCATGACTTGTCTCCGCCATCTCTGTGCAAGACTGTCCTTAGCAGCAGTCCCCTTCTCACTAGCACGTTATGGCTGTTCGGATTGCTTATACGATCAGTGTCCCCTCTCAGCTGTGGAGTTTTGTGTGCAGAAATTCTGCTTTGTGAGCTGCTGGCATTAAAGTTGTGAGTGAGCCATTTGGCTGCTGCATGAATCAGTTTGCTCTGCAGCCACATCCTCCCTGAGCGAGGACAAAAAAATCTGTGAGCCGGAGGCTAAAAACCTGTCAGCTAGCTCACATTAACTCAGCTTAGAGGGAACACTGCTTATGATGGTTTTATCGTTGTTGTTTTATGTGTTTTAACCTTTTATGTAAGCCACCCGGAGCCTGCATCAGTGTGGAGGGCAGGGTGTAAATTGAATAAATGAACGAACGAATGAATGAACAAATGAATGGGGGGTTCCCAAGAGAGGCAGAAGTGGGTGAGGGTCTCCAGGTAGTCGGGGGAGAGTTGTGGCTTCAGCGTCCGGGACTTTGTGACCGATCCAGTGCTGCGGCTTAAACAAGGAAGCCAGAGGGGCCGCCTCTGAAGGGCCAGCTGCCTGGTGAAGCCCAGAGGGGGGCAGCTCTGTCTGGATCCCCCCCCCCGGCAGCCCCATTTCTTGAGGGGGGGAGATGCCGCCTGTCCCTCCACCTCCCCGTGTTCGGGGCTGAGCCTGGGCCTTGGCGATGGGCTTCAGGGGGGCAGAGGCATTGGGCACCTCTGAGGGGGTTGCTGGGCAGGTCCAGTGCCGAGGGCACAACCCAGTTCCCCTGTGCAAGAAGTGTGTTCCTCGTCCATCCCCCCCCCCGATTTTAGGGTGGTTTGCGCTGAGCCCTCCTGGCTGGGGTGGAGACGGGAGTTGGAAAGGGGGAGGGGGAGGCGGTTTGGAGCACTGTGCCCGTCCGGCCCATCCCGGCACGCCCCCCCCCAAATAATTCTTCTGGTTTCCGGTGGCCTTTCAGGTATTCCCTGGTGAAGCACCGCCTGAAGGACCTGGACCGGCTCATCCACGTGGCCCTCGAGCGGCTGCTGCCCTCCGCCCCACAGAATGGGACCGAGCCCCCCCCGGCCAACGGCAGCCGGAAGCTGAACATGGCACTGTGGCGGCAGGTCCCCCTGGTGATGATCGCGGAGAGCCCGGGGACCGATCCGGTCATCACGGACCTCCTGGGGAACGGCTCTGGCCTGCTCCCCCCGCTCTCCCCGGCCGTCACCCCAGAAACGGCCACCTACAAGCTGGCCATCAAGCTGGTGAGTTGGGAGGGCCACGGGGGGGGGGGGGCAGGCCGGCCCTGGAGGGGGAGGAGTCTGGGCAGACGAATGGGCCGCCTCCCTCTCTGCCATGAACGAGAAGAAGAGGAAGAGGAGGAGATTGGATTTATACCCCGCCCTTCACTTGGGAGTCTCAGAGGCTCCTTTCCCTTCCCCTCCCCAGGACAGACACCCTGGGAGGTAGTTGGGGCTGGCAGAGAGCTCTCTCGAGGATTGCCCTTGAGAGAACAGCTCTGAGAGAACTTGTGACTGACCCAAGGTCATCCAGCAGGTGTGAGTGGAGGAGTGGGAAACCAAACCCAGTTCTCCCAGATTAGAGTCCGCCTGCACTTAACCACCACACCAAACTGGCACTACCCCAAACGACCAGGATCCTCTCTCCAGAAGCCCCCTGGCAGGCAGTGAGGGGGAGGGATGGCCAGGCCCCGCCTTTTCCAGATGGTGGTGGTGGTATACTGCCCCTGAATGGGGAAGTTCCAGTTCCTGGCCGGCCTGCTCCCCACATCTCTCATGCTCCCTCTCTCTGATTGCCCCTTAGTGCCGTCAGAATGGCACCGAGTGCGAATACCGGAACTTCACCAGCGCTGTGCAGGCCCTGTCCGAGTGGTACGTCCTGCAGTCCACCAGCATCCTCTCCCGGATGTCCGTGAGAGACAAGATGAGAGCGGGCTACCAGGCCAAGGACATCATCCTGGCGTGCCTGTACGGCGCACAGCCCTGCAACTTCAGGTACGTGCGCTGGGTCGGCACCCCGGACAGCTGGTCTGGGAAGCCGCAGGGGGCTTGGGATGGGTTAGGGGCAGCCCTCCGTGTCCCTGTCTCTGCGCCCCAGGATCAGGGCCCGCTTCCTCACCCCACGGGGCCTTGGCTTCCCTTCCGGGGGGGGGGGCAGAGGCCACCGAGCCCAACTGGACAGGACCCTGGAGTCCAGGGAGAGCACAGCCAGGGGGGTGGGGACCCTTCTACCATCTCCCCGCCCGTCTCGCTCTGCCCATGACCCTGGCGTCCTCTCGGCTCGCTGTCCCGCCCTTGGCAACCCTCGGCTCAGAAGAGCGTTTTGGGTGGAAGCGGCTGGGGCCCCGTTTGAGCCACCCCTCACCTGCCAAAGCAGTTCCCGGGGCCAGGCCGGGGCTTGGTGTTCCCTCTAAGCTGAGTGAGTGTGAGCTAGCTCACAGTTTTTTAGCCCCCGGCTCACACATTTTTGTCTCAGCTCAGGAAGGATGGGGCTCCAGAGCAAACTAATTGATGCAGCAGCCCAATCGCTCGCTCACAACTTTCATGCCAGTGGCTCACAAAGCAGAATTTTTGCTCACAAGACTCCACAGCTTAGAGGGAGCATTGCAGCCAGTGTTCCTGCTAAGCTGAGTGAGTGTGAGGTAGCTCACAGTTTTTTAGCCCCCGGCTCGCACATTTTTGCCTTCGCTCAGGAAGGGATGGCTCCAGAGCAAACGAATTGATGCAGCAGCCAAATGGCTCGCTCACAGCTTTCATGCCAGCAGCTCACAAAGAAGAATTTTTGCTCTCCAGGATTCCACTGCTGAGAGGGAGGAGCCTTGCAGCCAGTGTTCCCTCTAAGCTGAGTGAGTGTGAGCCAGCTCACAGTTCTTTAGCCTCCGGCTCACACATTTTTGTCTTCGCTCGGGAAGGATGTGGCTCCAGAGCAAACTGATTTCTGCGGCAGCCAAATCGCCGCCCACAAGTAGCTCACCAAGTAGAATTTTTGCTCACAGGACCCCACAGCTTGGGGAGTGTTGCTTGGCCTCTGGACGTGCCCCCTTGGGTCACCCGGCGACCCCCACCCAGCCGCTTTCCCGATGCTCCAGCACGCGAGAGGAGAAGGGGAAGCTGCCCCCACACACAGCAGGTGGGTCTCCGAACAGTCCCCTTGGGAGCTCCTGGCTTCCCTGAGGTGGTGCAGCAGCTATTTTCCCGGCAGAAAGCCCTTCCGGAGAGCCGGGTTTCCACCTGTGCAACCACTTGGGGAAGCTCCCCCCATGGGCATTGTGTTCATGTTGCTCCACTCTTGAAGGGACCTGGATCCCACGCTGGGAAACGGAACCCTCGAATCCAGGGCAAAAGGCGGCCCCTTTGCCAGCGTCCCTCTGCCTTGGCCTTCCCCACGGGCTCTGGTGGTCTGGAACCCTGGCCGCTTTCCTCCCTGGCTCTGCCCCCTTCTGGGCTCCGGAGGCCGAGTGGGCGGCCCATTCTGGGCGGGGCACATGGGGCATTTCTAGTTGGTTAGGGCTGGGATCGGGCGGTGGAGGAGGCAGGCCCGGGCCATACGCGGCCGTATGCCAAAGAGGGATACCGGCAGCAGCTCTACATGCCCAAGAAGAGGCAAAAAAACCCCTGCAAGCAAGACTCTGCTTATGGCCTTCGCATGGGCACTCTCTGCAGCCTCCCCGAATGGTTTTGCAAGCCAGCTCCACCCTCACCACCAAGGCTCCCACTAAGCTGTGGAGTCTTGTGAGCAAAAACTCCGCTTTGTGAGCTTCTGGCATTAGAAGGAGAAGAAGAGATTGGCTTTATACCCCCCGCCCTTCACTACCCAAAGGAGTCTCAGAGCAGCTGACAATCTCCTGTCCCTCCCCCTCCCCACAACAGACACCCTGTGAGGTAGGCGGGGCAGAGAGAGCTCTGACAGAAACTGCTCTTTCAAGGACAGCTCTTGTCAGAACTATGGCTTGCCCAAGGTCATCCAGCAGCTGCGAGTGGAGGAGTGGGGGAATCAAACCCGGTTCTCCCAGATTAGAGTCTGCACACTTAACCACCACGCCAAACTGGCACTACACCAAATCAAAGCTCCCTCTAGGCTGTGGAGTCTGGTGAGCAAAAATTCTACTTTGTGAGCTACTGCCACTAACGTTGTGAGCCAGGAATTTGGCTGAGCCAGAGGCTAAAAAACCGTGAGCTAGCTCACACTAACTCAGCTTAGAGGGAACACTGCACCAAACCATTAAAGTTGTGAGTGAGCGATTTGTCTACTGCATAGATTAGTTTTCTCTGGAGGCCCTCCTTCCTGAGCCGAGACAAAAACCTGTGAGCTGGAGGCTAAAAACCTGTGAGCTGGCTCACACTCACTCGGCTTAGGGGGAACACTGCTCACAACGCCCCTCCCTCCCTCCCTCCCTGCAGAAACTTCACCCGTCTCTACCACCCGGACCACGGCAACTGCTACATCTTCAACTGGGGCATGGAGAATAAGCCGCTCATCTCCTCCAATCCGGGGGCAGAGTTTGGTGGGTACCCTGGGCAGTTGTCGGGGGGGGCTGCTGGTTGGTGGGAGGGGAGAGAACCCAAACCACACGCGAGACCACCCGCTTGGGCCGTGTCTGTCTCTGGGCTCTCCCGGCATGTCCCGGCGTTCAACTGGAGACCCTTCCGGTTGGGGGTCCCGGGAAGCCTTCTGTGGGCCCAGCAGGTGTTCCGCTGCAAGCGAAGCCCCCTTCTGTGCCACTGGGTCTGCAAGTGCCACTCCGACGGGAGGAGGAGGAGGGTGGGGTTCTCTCCCCTTTGCTGTCCTCCCCCCCACCCACTCCAGCAAGTAGCCCCGTCCCCTGTGGGGCCTGCTTCCCCGCCTCCTGCAGGGTGAGTGTGTGGGGCGGGGGGGGCTGACCCTTGGCTCTCCCGCCTGCAGGGCTGAAGCTCATCCTGGACATCAACCAGACGGACTACCTCCCCTTCCTCACCTCGACCGCCGGGGCCCGGCTGATGCTGCACGACCAGAAGAGCTTCCCCTTCCTCAAGGACGAGGGCATCTTCGCCATGGCCGGGACCGAGACCTCCATCGGAGTGATGGTGGTGAGCAGGACGGGCTCCTGAGGAGACGGGGCATTGCCCAGTTCCTGGACGGGGCAGGGGGCCGTGCCCCCCCAGATGTGGCTGCAGGGGGGGCAAGTGGCGTCCCCTCCGGAGAGGCGGGGGTGTGCCTCGCTTAGGGCGGCAGCACTCGCCTCAGCTGGCCCTGAGTGAAGCCCCCACCCCCAAAATGGGAGCTGCCGTCCCCCAGTGGTGTCGTGGTTACGAGCAGGGGACTCTGATCTGGGAGAACCGGGTTTGGTTCCCCCACTCCTCCTCCACATGAAACCAGCTGGGTGACCTTGGGCCAGCCACAAGTTCTCTCAGAGCTGTTCTCTCAAGGGCAGTCTTCGAGAGAGCTCTCTCAGCGCCACCTGCCTCACAGGGTGGTGTCTGTTGTGGGGAGGGGGAGGGAGAGGAGATTGTCAGCTGCTCTGAGACACCTTTGGGTAGTGAAGGGCCAGGGGTATGAATCCAATCTCCTCCTCCTGCAGCTGGATGACCTTGGGCAAGCCGTAGTTCTTTCAGAGCTGTTCTCTCAAGGGCAGTTCTCTCAGAGCTCTCTCAGCCCCACCTACCTCCCAGGGCATCTGTTGTGGGGAGGGGAAGGGAGAGGAGTTTGCAAGCCGTTCTGGGACTCCTTCGGGTAGTGAAGGGCGGGGTAGAAATCCCATTTCTTCTTCTTCTTCTCCTCCTCCTCCTCCTGCTCTCCTTGGGTGCTGCCTCCTGAGTAGCCTGCTTCCTCCTTGTGGTGGCACAGATCCTGGCTGCTGTGCTGTGCCGCTCTCACCTTTCCTTTGTCTGAGCCGGGGCCCCGAATCTCCTCCCAGAGGTCTGGCAATTTAAGGACAGCAGCAACAAGTGGGTCCCGATCCGCTCCCCTGAGGAGGACTTTGCTTCTCCCCCTCCTCTGCAGGACGAACTTGAGCGCCTGGAGTACCCCTACAACGACTGCACCGTCAACGGGTCCGACATCCCTGTGAAGAACCTCTACGGAGACTTCTGGGCGCTGCAGGTGACGGAGCCCCTCCCGCCGAACGTGGCCTGGCTCTTGCCCTGATTGGGGAGGGGGGGGCCTGCTTTTCTCTCCAGGAGCTGCACAACTTCAGTTGCCTGTCCAAGGACAGGAAGCGCAAACACAATAGTAATTACTGCCATCGTATGGTGGTGTGCGTAGAATAGCCAGGAGGTCCTAAGGAATACCAGGGCTGCGGCACAGAGGCAGGCAGTGGCAAAAACCGCCTCTGGAAAGCTCTGGCTCTTTAGTGTTATGCACTGCCAGGTGGTGAGTTGCTCTTGTTCTTAAGGCAAGAGACCTTTCGGAGGAGGTGCTGCCATTGCCTGCCTCTGCGTCGCAGCCCTGGTATTCCTTGGAGGTCGCCCTTCCAAATACTAGCTGAGGCCGACCCGGCTGAGCTCCTGAGATCTGACGGCATTGGGCTAGACTGGGCTATCCAGGTCTGGAGCGCATACACATTTCCCTAGGAAGGGCCATGGCTCACCGGCAGAGCTGCTACTTGGCGTGCAGAAGATCCCAGGTCCAGTCCCTGGCAGCATCTCCAGTTGAAAAGGACCAGGCAGGAGGTGATGGGAAAGACCTTTCTCTGCCTGAGACCCTGGAGAGCTGTCAAGAGGGGCTGTGTGGCTCAGTGGCAGAGCCTCTGCTTGGCAGGCAGGAGGTCCCAGGTTCAATCCCTGGCATCTCCAGTTAAAAAGGACCAGGCAGGAGGTGATGGGAAAGACCTTTCCCAGCCAGAGACCCTAGAGAGCTGTCAAGAGGGGCCGTGGCTCAGTGGCAGAGCCTCTGCTTGGCACACAGAAGGTCCCAGGTTCAATCCCCGGCAGTGTCTCCAGTTAAAAAGGACCAGGCAGGAGGTGACGGGAAAGACCTCTGTGTCTGAGACCCTGGAGAGTGGCTGCCTGTCAGAGCAGACGATTCTGACCCTGATGGACTGAGGGGCCTGATTCAGTAGAGGGCCACCTCGTGTGTTCATGTATGATCACTACTGTGCAAAGGACCTTGCACGAGAGGATGCGTCTTACTGCTCATGTGTGCATCGCCAGCCTCTGAAGCCAGCCCAAAAGACCCAGTGCAGGAAAGGCTGTCGAGCGTGAGCGAGGACAGGCCGCCGAAGGAGGCAGGAGGGAGGGCCCAGGCGCCCCTTGTCCCGGCCCTCCGCTGGGGATGCCTTCTTGACTCCTCTTCTGCTCTCGGTGAAGCGAGTGGCATGGCTCGTTTCCCAGCATTCCTCTCCGTTGCACAAAATTCCACCCAGCGTGGCTCACGGGCAGCCCGGCGACTGGCAAGCAGACAGAGAGGAGCGAGAGAGAGAGAGAGAGAGAGAGAGAGAGGTGGATCTTTGCCACAAGCTGGTTCTGCCCTCTTGCACGTGGAACGAGGACTTGGGGAAGGGGAGGGCTGAGACCTCTTGCGTGCAGCTCTGGGGGGGGGGGTTTCCTACCCCTGAGCACTGCTGTGAACCCTCCTGCAATGCTGGCTGTATATGGAGTCAGGCCTTCTTCCACGGTGACAGGGGGCAGAGCGCCTCCTTCCCTGCAGCTGGCACTGCAAAGCCCACAGCAGTACTTTCCCCGGGGCTTTTGCATCTGCTGAAGCAGCAGAAATGGGGGGGGGCCGAGAGCACACTTGGGGTCCGCTGCACCGTCCTCACGCCTGCCTCCTTTACTTTCCTTCGCCCGTCTGGCGCACTCAAAAGAGAAAACCCAGACCTGGGGTGGTAAAGGGGAAAGAGGGTGATGCCGGAATGCCACGGCCAGTGCACCGGGGGCACTCGGAGGGGGGCTCAGGAGGGAGAGGTGGGCTGCCTGGTGCTTCTGAAGCATTTCAGCCTGGCTGGAGCAGAAGTCCCTCCGATACTGCCAAACTTCAGCATGCTTAAAAAACAACACCACACACACCCTGATATTCTTAAGGCCAGGCTCGAGAGATTTTTAAAACATGTACAGACTGCAGCCAAAAGAACTAAAAAGCAGTTGTCTAAATCCAGTAGCTCCTGGCCTTGGAAGAGGAAAGATTTGGGTTTAGGAGCAGTGAGAAATGTCTCACAAGACCCCCCCCCCCAACTGGGTGACTGCTTGGTGCTGTGAGGTCAGAACCCCGGGAGTTCTGGCCAGTCAGTGCAACCCCCACCCTCCACAGATTTAGGGGTCAGGCATAACATTTGGCTTTCATTTCAAAACGGACTTAAGTTTCCTGTGGAGCGTGAGGATAATCAGCAGTACCAGAGCAGGTAGGTGGGCAGGACAGCCCAGGGGCGTTGAAGCGGCAGCGTGGCCGTATTTGGAGCAAGCCAAGTCCTCCAGAACTCTCACTCCGGATTCTCTAATTGGATACTGGAGTAAAATGTCCCGGTACAACAGGGCTGGCCCGCGGTGGGCAGAATCAGAATAAAATTATACAAAGAAATTCTAATTTGTGGCTGCCCTGGCCACGTGCCATCTTAGAAGCCGCCTCGGAACCCCCGTTCTTCCCGTGCGAGGAGGGGGAGTCCAGACAAGAGCGTTGGTTCTCCCCGGTCTCTCTCTTTGTTACTCCCTGCACCTCAACAGGCACCCATTGGTTGAAAGGGTCTCAACACAAAAAAGGCGCTTGGAGGCGAGAGGGAGACACTGGGAGTGCAGAGTGTTTGCACCCTCTGGAAGGGCAGGCAGGCAGGCAGGCAGGCGGGGACAGCTCTCTCCAAGTTCTCTTCTTCCTCTAGGAGGAAATGAAGTCCTGCGGCAACTGCACGTTGGAGGAAGCGGCCAAGAACAGCGCTGTGAAAAGCCAGTGGAGGACGACGTATTCCATCCAGGTGAGTGCCATGGGGCAGGGGAAGCCGTCAGCCCCAAGGGCGGCTCTTTTCCCAGACACGCTTCATGGGGGGCCACATAGGGGCCAGTTGACTAGCCGGGGGTGGTGGTGGAGGGAGCTTAGCCCTTCCTTCATTCACCAGTCAGCTCCCTGCACGTGGCACAGGTGTGGCTGAACAGAGACGGAAGAGTCGTAGCCCCCCTCCTCTCCTCGGGGGTTGTTGCCCAGCTCAAGAGAGAAAATGCCACGGGCAGTCTTGGGGGTGCCCCTCCAAAGGCTTTGCCGGCCCCAGCTACGTTTCTGCTCGACGGCTGTGGGCAGAAGCCCCCTATTTTTGGGGGGTGGGGCTTGCTTAGGAGGAGGGCCTGCCGCACGGCATCCTGCCTCCAGAATTTTTAAAATGTATTTATTTATTTATTGTATTTGCATCCCGTGAGTGGGCTCAGGGCGGGTCACATCATCTTAGATAATACAGTGAGGTTTAAAACACAGTAAAACATTGACGTTATAAAACCTTTAGAGTCAGTAGTTAGAGCTGCTGGTCAAAATTCCGACCCCTTGATACTGACGGGCATGGCCGGTTGCTGGCAGATGGGTGGCCAGTAGGTAGGGGAGAGCGACCTCTGGGAGGCCATACGTGGATGCCCGCTGCCTCAACCCAAAGCCTGGTGAAACAGCCCCGTCTTGCAGGCCCTGCGGAACTGAGTAAGACCCCGCAGGGCCCTGCTCTCCCTGATGGGGGCATGTTCCACCAGGGGCACTTCCCGTTTTGTTGATCCAAGGGCACAGATGTTAAACGGGGGGGGGGAGTTCTTCTGTTTGACTCTCCTCCTCCCGCTCCTCCAGGCCTGCCTTCGCTCCTGCTTCCAGCAGCAGATGGTGGCCACGTGCCACTGTGGCCACTCCACCTTCCCGCTGCCCGAAGAAGCCAAGTACTGCAACAACAAGGACTATCCAGACTGGGGTAAGGGCAGCACGGGACTGGCAGTGCCATTGTGTGCCAAGGCTGCCGAGTGCCTGAGCCTGCCGTGTGGCACTGGGAACGGCCTTCAGGCAGCGGAGGGCTCGGCCTGGGTGGCAACGTCAGGCACATTTCGCCCTTAGGTTTCAGGGGCGAAAAGGGTGCCATGCTTGTGGGAAGTCTTCGCTTGGGATCCAGGGAGGGGAGTGGGCAAGCGAAAGGCGCTTGAAACAGTTTCCTCTTCGTCATCCGACGCAGAGCTTGACGCTCCTCAGAGCAGCAGCAGCGAGTAGCCCGTGAGGAGCAGCCGTCTCTGACCAACTCCTCTGTTTCCGCCTACAGCCTATTGCTACTCCTCCCTGCGTGGGAGCCTGACCCACCGGCAGTTCTGCATCGAGTCCTGCAAGGAGACCTGCAAGTAAGTTCAGCGGGGGCTGTAAGCGGGGTTGGGGGTTGGGTGGCTGCACTTCCCGTTTCATTGCTCCAAGCGCACGGATGATAACCAAGCGAGAGGGGGGGATATTTCTCCTGTTTGACTCCCTTTCTTCCACCTTATTTTGCTGCAGCAACACTCAGTACAAAATGACCATTTCCATGGCGGACTGGCCGTCCGAGGCTTCTGAGGTGGGTGAGACCTTCCCTCCGGGGCGAGAGCTGGGCTCCCTCCTTGCCAAGGCGGCAGATGCACTGGGGTGGATTCTTGTGCGTTGAAGTCCACTGGACCTTGGAGGCTCCGGGTGGGCAGGATGACATTTCAAGACCAGCTGGGCAGCTGGATGAAAATGGATAAGGCCGACAGAAAATGCCACGTGGGGATAACCACCCTATGTTGATGTTTTTTCAATGACCCGGGCGGTTGTCTACAAAGTGCCTTGTGTTATGAAGTTAACAGGAGTTCCTGCCAGCAGTTTTTTGCCCAGTAAGCCTGGGCCGTGGCTCAGCACCTGCTTGGCATGCAGAAAGTCCCAGGTTCAATCCTTGGCTTCTCCCGGGAAAAGGGGCCCTTGTGTTGATCCCAGGCAGGGCACGTGGGCAGGGCCTCCGCCTGAGACCCTGGAGAGCCACTGCCAGTCTGAGCAGACGGGGAGGACTTTGGCAGACGGGGAGGACTTTGGCAGACGGGGAGGACCGCTGGTCTGATTCAGGAGCAGGCAGCTTTGGGTACGTTAAAAACATGAGAGAAGCCCACATTGGGCCAGGCCAATGGCCCCTCCAGTCCAATGCTCTGTGTGTGTGTCACACAGTGGCCAAAAATACCAAGGGCCTTCAGAAGGTCCAGCAGTGGGGCCAGGACAGTAGAAGACCCCCACACTGTTGCCCCCCCAAGCACCAAGAATACAGGGCATCCCTTGCCCCAGAGTTCCTATCTGTACCTTGTGGCTCATAGCCACTGATGGACCTCTGCTCCGTATGCTTATCCAATTCCCTCTTGAAGCCGCCCATGCTTGTAGCTGCCACCACCGCCCGTGGCAGTGAATCCCATCTGTTTGGGCTCTTTGGGTGAAGAAGGACTTCCTTTATCTGCTCTAACCCGGCTGCTCAGCAATTTCATGGGGTGCCCACAAGGAGGTCTTGTATGGTGAGAAAGGGGGAAAGGACTTCCTAATGACTCCCTGATGTCATGGAAAGGTCCCCAAAGATGCAGAGTTGGAAACCCGGGGAGGGGAGGCAGCCAGAACAGTTCTCTGCAGGCTTGTCTCTGCCCAGAAGTCAACTCTGGGTAAAGAGGAGGAGATTCCACCACCGGCAGCCAGGACTGCAGGAAATCTCCATGGGGTGGGCCGGCTTCTGTTCCCAGCAGGCCCAGCAGTGGGGCGTTCACAGTGCCCGTGTGGGCTCAAGCCCAGGAGTCGGGCCCTCCCGGAGAGTCTCCCCCAGTGTCCCCCACCGTCAGTTGGCCGGAGCGTTTGTCCTTCCTTTTCCCTAGGACTGGATTTTCCGCATTTTGTCCTACGAGAGGAATAAGTCGGAAACCATCACTCTGAACAAGTGAGTCAGGCCAGTTCCTCCCTGAGCCGTGGGGGCAGGTCACCCGCAAGCCAGGATGTTGCGGGGGGGGGGCCGGGGGGGCAGGACTGGACGGGTAACGGTGGGGCAGAGGGGCAGCCCTTCAGAGGAGCTCGCTCGGCCTGAGCCGCCTTTTGCCCCCTGCAGGAGTGGCATCATCAAGCTGAACATCTATTTCCAAGAGTACAACTACCGCACCATCTCCGAGGCAGCCACCACCACGGTGAGGGGGCAGGGCCAGAGGACCGGTCGTGGCCAAAAGCAGTGGGGGGTTTTTTTTGGGGGGGGAGCCCCTGCTTCATCAGTCCTTGGTTCATCCGGCCATTGCAGGGTATATTCTTGAGGCTTTCCAAAACAAGAGAGATCAGGGCAAAAGGCCCACACACCACAAATCCCGGAAGTTCAGCTGCATGGGAGGCGGGAGCTGACTTTGGCCTTCCTGGGAACTTGCTTGTCCCCCAGGAGGCCTGAATCTTGCCACTCGGGTGTCCTGGAATCCTTGTCTTCCGGGAGGAGGACACCCCAAGCGTAGCTTTGTGCACCTCTACCGCGTGCCCCCGAACTGGCCTTAAACCGAAAAGTCGCAGGCTCTCTGGCCTTCTCCTATGGAGAAGGGCTCCAACCTCCTCCTCGTCTTGCTTGGTCTCTTCTGTACTTTTCCCAGCTCTGTAATGTCCGTTTTGAGATGCAGTGACCGGACGGGGCCATCTCACAGATCTCTACTGGGGCACTGTGAGAACCGGCCGGTTCTATTCCCAGCTCCTTTCCGCAAAGTTTATAGCCGAGAGTTTGCCCTTTCCAGCTGTGGCCAGGTGCTGAGTCGACATCTCCATAGAGCCGCCCACCGCGACCCCGAGATCTCTCCTCCCTCCACGCTTCAGCCAGTACAGACCCCACTGGCTTCTGTGTCGAGTCAGGGTTTTTCGTTCCAGTTGGCATTGCCATACGCTCACCAACATTTGCCACGTTGTTGCCCGTTCTCCCAATTCTGACAGGGACTCCTGGAGCTCTTCACAGTCTGACCTGGTTTTCATCATCCTGAATGATTCCTAGAACCACAGAGTTGGAAGGGACCTCCGGGGTCATCTAGTCCAACCCCCGCACAAGGCAGGAAATCCACAAATACCCCCCACCAGTGTTCCCTCTAAGCTGAGTTAGTGTGAGCTAGCTCACAGTTCTTTAGCCTCCGGCTCACACATTTTTGTCTTAGCTCCGAAAGGATGGCTCCAGAGCAAACTAATTTATACTGTAGCCAAACCGCTCGCTCACATCTTTAATTTCAGTCGCTCACAAAGTAGAACTTTTGCTCACAGGACTCCACAGCTTAGAGGGAGGCATTGCCCCCCACACCCGCAGTGACCCCCGTTCCACACCCAGAAGATGGCAAAAAGCCTCCGGGATCTCTGGCCAAACTGGCCTGGAGAAAAACGGCTTCCTGACCTGATTCAGTCTCATCCGTAAACTCCCTTCCGGCATTGCGTGTTTCGTTTTCCAGGGCTCCCCCTTCTGGCGTCCGGAACCTTAAGGCTCGCTTCCATCCATCGGGCAGCCATAATCCCGGGTGTTGATCCACCAGCCCAGCAGCCTGCTCACTCGGAAGTCCTTCCACCACGCCCCCAAATCGGAACAAAATACGAATTTGGACAGGAGAACTCAAGCTAGGCCAGCGTGCGTGGGAGCCTGCCGTTCCCCGGGTCCGCCTTCCTCATCCACTCTGTCTTTCTCTCCCTGCAGATCGTGTGGCTACTCTCGAACCTGGGGGGCCAGTTCGGCTTCTGGATGGGGGGCTCCGTCCTGTGCCTCATTGAGTTTGGCGAGATCGTCATCGACTTCCTGTGGATCACCATCCTGAACCTCATTGGCTGGTGCAAGGGGCTGAGGCAGAGGAGGGGCAAGGCTCCCCCGGCAGCCCCCGACGCCCCTCCCACCGTGGCACAGCGGGTGGAGGTCCACACCAACCGGGCCTTCCAGGAGGACGACGAGGCTGCCGCGAATTACCCGGAGGCGGGATCTGTGTGCGAACCGGGCACCCCGCCACCCAACTACGACTCCCTCCGCCTCTCCACGCTGGACCTGGGGGACCTGGACAGTGACGGGGAGGGGTCCTTGTCGGACCACAAGATGGCGTAAAGGGCCTCTGCCTCCTTGCAGCGGGGCCAAAGAGCCCGGGGGGGGCCATGCTGCCTCTCTTCTGGGGGCCTGTCGGGTGGACACCCCTCGACTCTCCTTGGTTCCTCTCAGGAGGGGGGCAGTTTCAGTGCTCCAGGAGGGGGGTCAGGAGTTTTATTTGGGGGAACAGCCCCTGTCAGACACTTGAAGAGACAGCAGGTTCCAGCCAAAGGGTGGGTGGTGGCAGCCCCTGGGGAAGCCAGGGCAGGGGTTTGTTAGCAGGTTCCGAGTGCGGGGCAGAGGGAGAGATTTAATGTCCTGGTCCAAAACGGGAGCTGGACCTCCGGGGGTGAGAAGAGACCCCCCCCATACACACACACTGCCCTAAGCCTGCCTGCCGTTGTGCCCTCACGGAGGGGGGGTAGCTGCAGCAAGGGCCTCTCCCCCGGCCGGCGGCAGAAGAGGTGGATGGAGGATGCCCCTGTGCTCCACCTGGTCTGTGGGAAAGAGCACGCCTGTGGCTGTGTGTTGGAAAAAACAGCATTTAACGAGACAATAAAAATGCCGGCTGTGCGAAGCTCTCTTGCCTGGGCGTCATGCTGTTCCCGTTGAGGAGCAACCGTGGGCTGGGTGGCGGCAGCTGGAACAACCTCAGCCCAAGGGGGGGTGCATAAAGACCTCAGCTTCAAGAGCAGGTTGGCGAAGCGTCCGGAGCGGAGGTCGATGAGCAGCTCTTGGCCACAAGGTCCAGATGGGACACTTTTGTCCAGGGCAGGGATGCTCTTTATCCTGGGTGCCCGGGGGAGGGGGGCACAGTGGTGGTGGGGGGCTTCTGGAGTTCTGGCCCCGCTGGTGGACCTCCTGGTGGCACCTGGTGTATTTTGGCCACTGTGTGATACTGAGTGTTGGACTGGAGGGGCCATTGGCCTGATCCAAGATGGCTTCTCTTAGGTCTGGGGCAAGGGATGCTCTGCATTCTGGGTGCTGGAGTGGGGGGGCCACAGTGCGTGTGTGTGTGTGGGGGGGCTTCTGGAGTTCTGGCCCTGCTGGTGGATCTCCTGACGGCACCTCCAGTACTAAGTGGACGCCCTTCCTTTGTTGAGATCTGAGATACCACCCCCCCATGGACAGCAGCACCCCCTCCCTCCTTCCAAGAGCCCTTCCCTTGCATTCCCCGGTGACAGAGAGACGGCCAGGGGCTCCTGCTGTGGAGTGGAGCAGTCTGGCCGAGGCGTGGCGGGAGGGCGCCTGGTGGGCATGGAGGACAAAAGCAGCCATGGGGGTTCCCGGGGCCAGCCCGAGTGGGAGGGGAGGACAGACGCCTCTACGATCGGCTTCAGCACCCCAGGGCCCTCCCCATGGGCCCCCTCGAGCGGCCCAGCCGTGCCCCCCTATCCCAAGTCCTTCTGGAGAAGAGAGCCAGGCCCCGCCCGTGGGCACCCCTCCCTGCGGTCACAAGCATTCAGCCACGAGCCAGCAGCCTCGAAGAACGGGCGGCACGTTTGCGGAGGGCAGAGGCAGGAAGCCGCCTTGCCCCAGTCGGCGGGATCCAGTTCATGCCGGTCCTCTCCCAGGGCAGCCTGTTCCTCCGCCCGGTCCCTGGGAAAGAGGCCGGCCCTTGCCCGGAGGCTCAGGACCCACACACGCACACCCTGGCAGCCTCTGCCCTCGCCTGGGACGGCTAGGACCCACCGGGCTTCCCGTGGGCTCTGCCCCATGGAGGCTGAGAGGAGCAGGGGCACGGCCTTCCGGGACCGCCTGCCAGGGCACCAGCCTTGGGAACACCCTCCCACTCTGCAAAGCACCACCCAGCTGCCTTATCCAACATGGGGGAGTGGCCCCCTCGGGCCCAGCCCACCAGGGCCAGATTTTCAGAAGGCCTTAGCCGTCAGGCAGAGCCCTGGGTGCTGAAGAGCGGTGTAGGCCCTCGTGTGTCCCCCTACAACAGCAGGCTCAGCCCCCAGAGACCACTACTCCAGCCAGGCGCTTCCTGGAAAGGCAAGGGGGGGCCCACACCGCCCCAGGCCACCAGACTGGGGGACGCAGAGGCACCAGAGGGCAGCCTGCTACACTCCCCAGGAGAGAAGAAGAGATTGGATTTATATCCCGCCCTTCGCTACCCGAAGGAGTCTCAGAGCGGCTTACAATCTCCTTTCCCTTCCCCTCCCCACAATGGACACCCCTATGAGATGGTTGGGGCTGAGAGAGCTCTCCTCCTGAGAACTCGCCCCTGAGAGGACAGCTCCGAGAGGACTTGTGACCAATGCCCCCCTCTAAGCTGTGGAGTCTTGTAAGCAAAGATTCTACTGTGTGAGCTACACTGGCATTAGAGTTGTGAGTGAGGGATTTGGCTGCTGCATAAATTAGTTTGCTCTGGAGCCCTCCTTCCTGAGCCAAGACAAAAATGTGTGAGCCGGAGGCTAAAAAACTGAGCTGGCTCACACTGACTCAGCTTAGAGGGAACACTGCCTGTGACTGGCCCAAGGTCACGCCAGCGGCTGCATGTGGAGGCGGAGTGGGGAATTGAACCCGGTTCCCCCAGATTAGAGTCCACGCTCCTTAACCACGACACCAAACTGGCTCTCAGGACGTCTGGGCGACGGGCCCTGACCCAGGAGCAACATTCCTCCAACTGGTGCACCTGCCTGGGGCAGACCCACACCTGACGGGCTGTGGGCCAAAGACAGCCTGATTTCATGGGCAGCCGGGGGGGGGGCAGGCAACATCCCTCCACCCGGCCCTCCTCCTGCAGCTGCACCACATTCAAGGGGCAGGTTCCTCCCGCCCAGTCCAGACTTCTGAAACCAGTTCAGTTCAGTTAGCCTACCCTTACGGTAGGCCGAATAGCCCCATACCTATCCGGTGTACAAGCCCCGCAACAGCGCAGAGCCTTTTCTCCAGCAAGATTCAATGTCATTCCATCAGCAGTCTCGCATGGGAGATATAACAACATAGGATATGTGGATAGACTTTCCCATTGCAACTCCGGATGCACCGAAACTGTTTTGCACGGACTTCTGAAACCAGCTTGACACCAGAGCTCCTTCGCTGGGACCTCCCTGCACACAGCCCACCCACCCACCCCCGCCCCCGAGTCAGCCGGTCGAGGCTCTCCCTTCACACAATGGACTCCGCCGGGGCCTCCTCCAAGCATTTATTGAGCTCTCTGCTCCCTCCTTTGACAGTGCTCGCTCCCACACAGGCAGGCAGGCAGGCAGGCAGGTGGGAGGGTCTCCATGTGGAGGGGGGCCCCCTCGGAGCCTGCTCTCCCCCCTCCCGAGGTCCACCTCAGGGCTCCAGGCCCCGCATGGCGGCGATGCTGCTGGCCAGACGCCGGGGCACGGGGCGGGAGGCCTGCTTGTAGTCCTCGGGCTTGGCCTTCAGGAGGAGGAGCGTGTGCTGCAGGGTCTTGGAGGGCTGCAGGCCCAGGGCATCCAGGACGTTCACCAGGTAGTCTGCAGGGGAGAGAGAAAGAGCGCGCCACTCAGCCAGGGGGAGCCACCGTGGGCATGCTCACAGCCCGCCACCCCCACCCCAGTTGGCCCCGCTGCCCCTAGGAGGAAGGGGGCTGGTGGTCACTGCCCCAGAGGAGGGGCCGGGAGTGGTACAGAAGCCGGTCTGGGCTCACCGATGTCCGTGGCCAGCTGCTTGGCGGAGTGGGGGCTCAGTTCCGGGATCTGCAGGATGACCTCGCAGTAGGTCTGCATGGTGGCCCTGGCCAGGGAGCCCAGCCAGTAGTCGGCCATGTTGTCCAGCTCCGGAACCTCATCCCCTAGAGGTGGAGGAGGAGAGAGAGAGGGAGAGAGAGGATGGCTCTGAGAGGAGCAGCCCCGTAGCTAGGGATTCAGGGGGGCTCAGCTAATTAATTAAAGTTAATCACATTAATTCAAGTTGGGACTGGCCCGGGAGAGAGGGGGCCTGGAAGAAATGCTAGGGGGGCCAGGCCCCGCACACGCCCTGTGTCAGCTATGGGCCTGCAGAGGAGGCCCCAAGCGTCCCTTCTGGGATTCCTCCTCCCTCGCCAGAAAGCATGACATCATCCCCCTCCGAGGCAGAGCGGCTGCCGCTTCTGAGCCCCCAGCAGCTGAAGAGGAGGAGGAGCCACAGGGAGCCCCTCCCTCCAGGTGCCACGAGGAACCTCCGGCACGCCAATGGCAGGAGGGGAAATCAGGCCCGAGCGCCAAAGGAGCAGACACCCCCGTGGTGGAACCTCCCCTTCCAAGAACCACACCCTCCCCCTGCCTTGCTGCAGACCTAGGGGGGTTTCCTGCAACCCCACCCTGCAAGGGGAAGCATCGGAGACCCCAAATGCACACTCTAGACAGGCAGCTGCGGAGATCGGGAGCGGCCCCCACCACAACACCAGTGCCAAGAGGGCATCAGCAGAAAGCGGCTTGGGCCACGGACCACCCACCCTGGGGCTCATGGAGGCAAGACACGCCTCAGCCCCCAACCTTCTTCTGCTGCCCGATGATGAAGAAGAAGGAGATTGGATTTCTACCCCTGGCCCTTCACTACCTAAAGGTGTCTCAGAGTGGCTTGCAAACTCCCTTTCCCTTCCCCTCCCCACAACAGGCACCCTGTGAAGTAGAAGAAGAAGAGATTGGATTTATACCCTGCCCTTCACTACCCGAAGGAGTCTCAGAGTGGCTTACAGACTACTTTCCCTTCCCCTCCCCACAACAGGCACCCTGTGAAGTAGGTGGGGCTGAGAGAGAGCTCTTGTGAGGACTGCCCTTGAGAGAACAGCTCTGAGAGAACTTGTGACTGACCCAAGGTCACATCAGCAGGTGCATGCGGAGGAAGAGTGAGGAATCAAACCCAGTCCTCCCAGATTAGAGTCTGCGCTCCCAACCATGAGACCAAACTGGCTCAGCCCCCGAGCGAGGCAGAGGGAGACCTCGAAAGGAGCGGCAGTCTGGGACCCGGAGAGGACTGCGGGGCCTCCCCCTACCTTGCTCCGGAGGGAAGGGGAGCTTCCCGGCATGCAGGGCCAGCTCCAGGGCCGAGTCCTCTTGCGTCACGAAGGGCTCCAGGTGGAGGGGCAGGGACATCAGGTACTGGCCGATCTAGGCGGAAGCGGGGCAAACAGATTGGCATCAGTAGCAGTGCGGGAGAGGGGGCAGGAGCCCGGAAACACACTGCGACCCAGCGCGGGATGAAGACTGGGCTGCCGTTTGGGGTGGGCAGGGGGGCCACCCAGCCACAGAGCGACAGCCGACCACCCCCGAAGCCTGCCTTTCAAGTCAGCTAGAAGTTTTGTAGACTGCTGTGCAACAGCCCATAGGAGGTTTTGTGAATTCAGCAGGTTGTTCTGGAAAGCGGCTTGAAGAAAGCGAAACTGAAACGAAGGGAAACCGGCGCATCCGTCGCCACTGACCACTCGAGAGAAGACTTTGGCTGTACTGGAAAAGAGCTTGCCTGTATTCTAATGCACTGAATTGCATCTGAAACTTTCGTTTGGAAGCTGGAACTCATCTAAGGAGTCCTGTGTGGACCCTGCTGGATATGTATGAATGTATTAGACGTTAGCTGCTTATATGACAAACTTCGAATAAGGTTATCTTTAGGGCTTTACATGTCCATTTGCATTTCTTAGAGAACAAGTGTAAAGAAAACAGTCGTGAGAGTCTGACCCACAGACGCTTTCTGTATGTTATGGTCAACAAGCACCACAACACAATGAACAAATTCCTTCAAATCGTAAGAAAATCCTAATGTGAAAATACATCATCAACATCGTATCCGGATTATATATATAGCAACGTTTCAGAATTGGATCCTCCTCGGGAAATATTAGAGTAGCACGAAAGCTCTCTTGCTCATAAAGTGCTTTACGAAAAGTCAGGAACGATGATAATCCATTCAGAGAGGACGCCGATCTCAATGTGTAAAGGTAAAGGTAAAGGTTCCCTTGCTCGAAAGCCAGTCGAATCCGACTCTAGGGTTGCGGTGCTCATCTCCGTTTCAAAGCCGAAGAGCCAGCGCTGTCCGAAGACGTTTCCGTGGTCATGAGGCCGGCATGACTAAGCACCAAGGCACACGGAACGCTGTTACCTTCCCACCAAAGTGGTAGCTATTTATCTACTTGCAATTTCTTGCTTTCGAACTGCTAGGTTGGCAGGAGCTGGAACTAGAGACAGGAGCTCACTCCGTCATGCGGCACTCTCGGGTCTCGAACTGCTGAACTACTGACCTTCCACAGCCTGCAGTTCAGTGTCTTAACCACTTGAGCCACCGCAGCTCCTCTCAATGTGTATTCAAGCTCAAATATTCCGCTAAACTTCTCATGGATCCCAGGCGTTGCTTTACACAGTGCTACAGCCTCGGTGCCGTGTTTTTGTACCGAAACGGCACCTCCCGGCGGAGAAGCAAAAGCCCCCCCCCCCGGCCTCTCTCTGTCAGACATCTCCCTTCAGGGTCCTTCTTGAAGGCTCCCCCCCAACATTTTGGGCCTCAACAGCCCCCAGGCCCGATCCAGCCCTGGTGCCACCCCCCCCGCGCCCTCTCCCCCCCCACAGCAGCTCTTACGTTGCTGATGTACTCCAGGGGGTGAGGCTGAAGTGGGGCAGGTCCTCGGTCAGCATCTCCCCAGGCCCCGCCGTGCTCCAGCCCTGGGCAGAAAGCAAAGTGGGGCAGAGCCGGTCAGTGGGGCAGGGCAGCAAGCGTGGGGGGGGGGCAGAGAGGGGAGGGGGAGGGGGGGGCCGAGGCGGCTCTCTCACCTCCATCCGGGGCACCTGCAGGAGCTGCTGCTGGATGCGGAGGAAGACGGAGTCGAAGGCCAGCTGGTGGGCCAGCTGGTTGAGGCGGGTGAGGGCCGAGCGGGGGGCTGTCAGCAGGTTGTGGCTGGTCCCCTTCTCCTGGGGAGACAGAGACGCCCCCTGCCCGTCAGGCCAGAGCCCCGGCAGACCCCTCACCCAGGCCCCTCTAAGCCCGTGAGCAAAAATCCCACTTTGCAAGCTCCTGGCATGAAAGTGGTGAGCTTGAGCGGTTTGGCTGCTGCAAACCCTGAGCTGAGACAAGAATCGGTGAGCCGGAGGCTAAGAAGCTGTGGGCTGGCTCACACCAACTCAGCTCAGAGGGAACACTGTTCCCCACCCCTCCGGTGACCTCTGCAGCTGCCTGGTCCTGGGAGTCGAGTGCTGCCCACCCCGGGTACGAGGATCCAGCTGGCCCACAGAGCAACAGACGCTGGGCGCTTCCCCAGGGGAACCAGCTGGACGGGAACCGGCAGGGCCCTTAGCCCAGGAGCTGAGTACCCACTGGGCACCCCGGAGGTCAATCCCTGGCCCACAGGCCTGCAGCTCGAAGGCCGGGGACAGCCCATGGAGACAGGCTGTTGAGAGCAGGTGCCCGCTAGGCTCCAGGGGCCTGCCCCGGTCTACAGCCGCTGTGCATGGGCAGGGGAGGGCAGGCAGGACAGGGCTCCCTCGCAGGCCTTCCAGGCGCACCTGGCGGAGCAGGGAACACACCTCGACGCTACCTGATCTTGAACCAGACCAACAAGTGCAGTCCAGCAGAGATCCTCCCCAGCACCTGGTCCTCTCAACGGGAGATGCTGGCAGGGACCCAACCTGGGACCTTCTGCATGCCTTTTGGCACTGCCACTGAGCCACGGCCCCTCTCCTCCTCCTCCTCCTCCTCCTCCTCCTCCTCCTCCTCCTCCTCCTCCTCCTCCAAGGAGCTGCAGTACAAGCCAGCTGCCATGCCGGGCCACCCCCCGTCCTCGCCTGCCTGGCACATCCGGCCCAGACCCACCTTGAGGGCATAGAGGGTCTCCAGGAGGGCGGCGTATTCGGCCGGGCTCTCCTGCTGCAGGTAGTTGTACTCCTGCCACGGGTTCTTGACGGCGCTCGGCCGCTCCGAGCCGGACTCCGGGAGGCTGCCCAGGCCGCAGGAGTCGTACGAGTCCGAGAGGTACTTGCCGGCCGTGGAGAGGATCCTGCAGCCCCCGGGGACAAGGGAAAGGCGCGCTGGCAAAACGGCCCGGGATCTGGGCCCAGGGGACAGCCACAAGCCACAGGAGGCTTTCTGGAAACAGCACGGCTGAGCGCGTAAAAACCCGGCGTGCGCGGCCACGGCGGCCGAAGCAGCTCTCTCGCCAGCAGATTAATCAGCCGAAGCACAGCTGATTTAATCCACAGGGCTGCAGACTGAAGACGCGCTTGGGGCTTTTGAAAAAGCAAAGAGTCCCCGGGAAAGGGAAACACCTGACAGCCAGGGCTGCCTTTTCTCCTGGGAGCGAAGGACCCCCCACCCCTTCCCGTGGTCAGACGGGGAGCTGGAAGGGAAGCTCTGCTTTGCAGAGGGGCGCCCCACCCCCAGCCTAGAGGCCTCGCTAAGCCCCCTCTGTGGCTCAGCCTCTGCCCTGCACGGAGGTGTCCCACCCACCCCCCCGACAGCCACCCTCCGAGACCAGCACCCCAACTGGCCCTGTTGGCCCCGCCTGCTCCTGGCCCCACCTGTTGGCCAGCTGCTGCTCGAAGTCTCCGCACTGGCGCAGGAGTTCCCCACAGGCAGCCATGATCCTGAGAGGGGGGAGGAGGAGGAGGGAAAAGCAGCCGTTATTCCCCCCACACCCACACACTCCTGCAGGAGGGCAGCCCCACCCTTTCAGGAGGAACGGGCCCTGGGCTGTACACTCCCCCTCTGGGGCAGCCAGGATGAGGGGAAACCTGGCTCTGAGATGTCCCAGGGGAGGGCGCTGGGGACAGGTCGGCCAGTCTGCCAGGATCAGGGCTAGGAGAGGCTGCCCAACAGACTGGAGTTCCTGCCTCTGCAGAAATGTGCAGCTTGGCTCACTTGCTTGGGAAATGCACTCGGCTTCATCCAGGAGGGAGAGAGGGAGAGCAGAGAAGGCGAATGCCCAGTGGGTGAACCCCTCATGGGCCAGGGAGGGTCTCGAGGGCCCCGGCCCTTGTGGTCGCCACGGGAGAAGGGAGGGGGGAGGCCACCTTGCCCCCAAAGCCTGGGTAGTCAGGCGGCCGCATCTGAGGCCTTACCGGATCGAGCTCTGGAAAGCGGTCCAGTCTTCCTGGAAGAGGGACTCTGGAGGGATCTCATCCAGCTTGCACTTCTTATGGATCGACTGTAGGGCGCTGCTGAAGTCCGAGGTGTACCTGCGGGGGGGGGGGGGGCAGAGAGGCACCGGCCAGGAAGTAGAAGCTCTGGAGGGCCCCAGAGGTCCAGAAGGAGAGTCTGGCCTTGGGCGGGGGGCTCAACCATGTGTCAGGCCACGGCAAAGGCTCTGAGCCCCTCCCCACAGACAGGGCTGTGGCCTGGCCCCTCTCAAGCCCTTTGTCCGGAAGGCCCGGCAGAGTCCCACCCTTCGCTCCTGCCACCCTCTCCTGCCGGGCCCGGGAGCCAACGTTCTCAGGGAGGGGAGGAAGGGCAGCCGCCAGCCCCACGGGCTCCACGCCCTCCCCTCGGGCCAGGCCTGCCCGCCGTGGCCTCCGCCGGGGACTCACTTGCCAAAGAGGGCTCGCAGGGCCTTGAGGAGGCCGCCCGCCCCCAGCCCTTCCGTCAGCTTGAGGCAGTTGTCCACCGCCTGGAGGGCCAGGCCGAAGAGCTTGTTCACCGACTGGCACAGCTCCTGGACGCAGTCCATCACCTCGCCGTGTTCCTGCACGGAGGCCGCCGAGCGCGAGTCAGGCCCCGCCCCTCGGACAGCTGGGGGACACCCCCCCTCCCAGGTGCACAGCCAAGCTGCCCGGGTGAGCAAGGGCCGCTTCGCCCCCCAGAGGGTCCAGCTCCCACCCGCCTCCCACAACGGGACGAGCCTGGCCCTTCCGACCCTTGCGAAAGCGACACCCAGACTCTCAACGCGGCACTTGGAATCACAGAATCACACGGGGGGCCTGGAAGGGGCCCTGCAGGCCATCGAGTCCAACCCCCCCCCCCCGGCTCAAGGCCGGATCAGCCCGGAGCATCCCTGACAAGAAGGGTTTGTCCAGCCACTGCTTCAAGGCTGCCAGGGAGGGAGCTCACCCCACCTCCTGGGAAGTTGATCCCACAGCTGCACAACTCTGGCTGTCAAAAAGTTTTCCCCAAGATCCAGCCCATGGGACCTCCCCGCCCTTAATTCCAACCCATCCTTGCGAGGCCTCTCCTCTGCTGCCCACAGGAACAGCTCCCGGCCCCTCCTCTAAGAACATAAAAACACAAGAGAAGCCAATGCTGGATCAGGCCAATGGCCCATCCAAAAAGACCAGGGGCCATCAGGAGGTCCAGCAGTGGGGCCAGGAGGACACCAGAAGCCCTCCCACTGTTGACCCCCCCCCAGGCACCAAGAAGACAGAGCATCCCTTGCCCCAGACATAAGAACATAAGAGAAGCCAATGTTGGCTCAGCCCAATGGCCCCTCCAGTCCAACACTCTGTGTCACACAGTGGCCAGAAATACCAGGTGCCATCAGGAGGTCCAGCAGTGGGGCCAGGACACCAGAAGCCCTCCCACTGTGGCCCCCAAGCACCAAGAAGACAGAGCATCCCTTGCCCCAGACTGAGAGATCCTATCTACACCTTGTGGCTGATAGCCACTGATGGACTTCTGCTCCAGATGTTTATCTAATTCCCTCTTGAAGCCGCCCATGCTTGTAGCCGCCACCCCCCCACCCTGTGGCACCCCCTCCAAGGGACACAGCCCTTCAAAGAATTCAAGAGAGCCATCACTTATGAAGGCAGGAGAGCCCCTCGCTTGCAGCCCAGCCCTCGGGGGCAAAGGTCAGGGGGCGGGGGGCTGCAACAACGCCAGGAAGGCCTCCCGCCCACCTAGGCCAGGCTGGTGACTTCTTCGTGCCCCTGAGCCGGGAGCTGCCTCAGCAGCGTCTCCCTTTGCCCTGCTCTGAGCTGAAGGGGGGGGAGGAAGCACTTCGCCCTCCAAGGCAACCCCACAGAGGCCAACGATTTACACCCGGTGGCAGCTTTCAGGCGGCCGTGTGTGCAGGACCCGACTCCCCTGCCCTCCCCCTGGAGTCATGGTGTTTATGGGTTGTCCTGGTCACCTCCAGGGCCTCCCTTACCAGGGGGACGGCGCTCATCTGGATGAGGAGGTTCTCTTCCTCCAGGGCCCCGTACTGCAGCTGGAAGGGCTTGTAGGGCCCGTAGACGGCTTCCACCAGCTCCGCCACCTTCACCGGGTTGCACTCCCCTGCGGGGGGCCAAGAAGAGGCGCTCAGCACCAGAGCAAGGCTCCCTCCCAAGCGGCCTCTCCCGTCTCCGCCGCACTTAAAGTCACTCAGAGCAGCCACAGAGCCTTCTTGCTCCCGGGCAGCCGGGGACCCAAGGGTGGTCACAGCCAAGGCTCCCTCTGAGCGGTGGGGAGTCTTGGGAGCAAAAATTCTGCTTGGTGAGCTACTCCTGGCCTTAAAGTTGTGAGCGAGAGACTGGGCGGCTGCATCAATCAGTTTGCTCTGGAGCCGGCCTTCCTGAGCCAAGGCAAAAAGGTGTGAGCCGGAGGCTAAGAAACTGTGAGCTGAGCTTAGAGGGAAGGCACATTCCGGGACCGCCAGATCGACCGAAGAGCGGCCCCTGCTGAGCCCCGTGAGGAGACACCCCCTCCCCCAAGTCACCGCCACGGAGACACTCAATGCCGGGGCTGAGTTCAGCGCCTGCTGATGGATCGGCTGGATTGGCTGAAGAAGGCCCTTTGGAATACACAGGCAGGGACCAACGCCTCCCTCTAAGCCGTGGAGCCCTGTGAGCAAAAATTCTACCCTTTGAGCTGCTGGCATTAAAGCAGTGAGCTTGGCAGCTGCAGAAATCAGTTTGCTCTTCTGGACCCATCCCTTCCTGAGCTGGGACAAAAAAATGCATGAGCCGGAGGCTAAGGAACTGTGAGCTGGCTCACACTAAACTCAGCTTAGAGGGAACACTGCCAGGCACTGCCACTGACTGAGGGGGGGGGTGCTGCCTACACACCCACTCTTGCCCTCTCCTTCCTTGCAGGGCTGAGCCAATCCTGCCCCCCCGCACAAAGGCTCCCTCTAAGCTGTGGAGTCTTGTGAGCAAGAATTCTACTCTATAAGCTCCTGGCATTAAAAGTCGTGAGCAGGCGATTGGGCTGCTGCATCAATTAGCTTGCTCTGGAGCCACCTCCTTCCTGAGCCTGAGACGAAAAATGTGTGAGCCGGAGACTAAAAAACTGCGAGCGAGCTCACACCAACTCAGCTAAGAGGGAGCACCCAGGCAGGGGCCCTCTCCGGAGGGGACGTTTAACGGCCTGGCCTGGCTGTAGTGTGCGGGAAGCAGGGAGAGGGAGCTCGGTGTGCCTTGCGGAGTGTCCCGGCGTGGCCTGTAGGAAGCTTCGAGGAGCAGCTCGGGAAGGGATGGATCCAGGCGCCTCGCTCAGGGCATCCCTGAGCACACAAGCAAAGCCGGGGCTCTCCTCACCAACACCCACGCCGAGAGGGAAGCGGGGCAGAACCACATGGAGCCCTGCTCACTTGCAAGTCCGCCCCACCCAACGCCGACCCCAAAAACACCCGTGAGTTCCTCGGGTACACAAGGACTGGCTGCCGCGTGGGAACACGGGGGGGGAGAAGCACCCGCCCATCCCCTGTCCCCACGCGACCTCGGCGGTGGTCCAACCGCTGCCGCTCTCCCCGGCCCGGCCCAGCCCAGGGCAGGACGGAACCACCCCCCTGGCTCCGAGAGGCCGGGTCAGCGGTGTTTGCAAGGAGCAGAAGTGCGAAGGGCTATTTACTCAAGGTAGTATCAGAAATGTTCCACTTTGGCAAACACGCGGAGGAGTGCTGTGTCAATACCGCCAAAGCAAGTCAAACAAAGTTTGGTACAAATGTTATGTAACCACAAATACCATCAAGGCTGCCCCCCCCAACGAACGCAGCCGCCTTCCCGTAAAACGCCCCCTCCCCTACACACACACACACACACACACACACACACGGAAACCCACGGCCCCCCCGAGGGGTGGGGGGAGGGATTTCCACTGGAGGGAGGGAGGGGGGCGGAGGGGGGCGGAGGGGGCCACTTACTTAAGCTGGGCTGCAGGGCTGCCTCCAGGCCCCGGGCAAAGTAGGCCGTGGCCGCGTACAGGCCCAGGAGCTGGCCCAGCTTGGTCTCGGGGGCGGCCCGCTCCATG